>JABSTQ010009265.1:0-600000 GCA_013358835.2 Ixodes persulcatus | reverse complement strand
AGGCAATAGCACCTGGGATGACATTTGGTAACGCTGTCATGATTATGTCCGGAGATGTGCCGGACTAGAGCGACGTCAGCAAGACGTCGGGAGGCAGGGTATAGGATGTCATGGCATAGTGGCCAACGAGGCTGGCCAGGGAGATCTCGGATGGTCATCTTTCGAGGCCAGGGAAGCGACAAGCAAGATTGGATTCTACGGGCGGCTGCGGTTCATGGACAAACATCGATGGGCAAAAGCGCATCTCTGTATACATTCGTCTGACAGGCGTACAGACAAGGTGGAGAAAGGGACTTTATACCTACTAGAAAAGAAATACTTTTTTTTCGCAGTTCCCGTGGCTGCCACTACAGCCACAAAGTGGGGAACAGAAGTGCGGCAGCGAGTACGGGAGCAGGAGCGGCTGCAATAGACGGAGGCGGCCCAAACTAAGTCAACTCTGCGACTGTACAACCTCCGCAAAAATACTGTATCAGCAGAGACTACCTTATACTACAACGGCAGCTGCCTGCTATTTGAGGCACGCGCGGGAGGCTGCGAACGTTGGTTTATCAACAGCGATATAATCAGCTGGTTGAGTCAACGACATGCCGGGCTTGTGGTCAGGAAACTGCAGTGGCAACGGAGCCCAGTGACCAATGCAGAGAAGCGTCCGAAAGAAGTAAGAGGAGGTTGGAGAACCGGTGGCGAAGAACGCATGAGAAGTGACGATATATTTGTGTTGTTTCTATAACCATTTTATATTCAACTTGGCTAGGTACAAACAACTTGTTTTGTAACCACCCGTTTCAAAGGCAATTGCCTCAAACTCATCATCATAAACATTTTCCTGGACGTTTGTGTTTACTGTGTTTACCATACAGTTTACCAACACAAGACACGTGCACTGAATTCTTCACTTCGTCTTTCTTGATTGCACGAGTGGCAAAGATTGGGCACGGCTAGGCACGGCCATTGGGCACTGCTCGTGCCCAATCTTTTTCCCCGGGCTCAGTCGAGAAAGATAAAAACTTCAGGAGTGCTGCGTACGCGTTCGGCTTCACTGATTGAGCACAAGCCCCAACCGAACGCTGACGCCACAATTGGTCAGGCCGAGCGCTGCGTCTAAACACAAACAATACTGTTGTTGTCCCCATAGGTGGGATCTTGATTTAATCCCTCGCTTCCTCGTTCAAGCGAGCGTCCGAAACGCGTAGAGTCACCAACGCACCCCATCTCCCCTTCCCCTTTCGTATGGCCAATAAACGCTTAAGGACTGTCCCCATCTGTGTAGTTTTCAATTTAGCCACTAGGGGCGTAACGGTCGGATCTTTTTGCCAATATTCGCTTCAAATGTGTGGTATGCACCGAGCGCGACGCTGCTAGCGCGAACAAGCGATCGTTGGTTATTTCGTTTTTTTCTTTTAGAACTAAAACGTATTCAAAACTCCTAGCATGGTATAAAGCGCTCGTTCAGGAAACCAAGATAAGCGGTAAAATTTGGTGTGGTCAACTCAATACCCTCTTAAAATAAAATGCGAAGAAAATGAAAAAAAAAAAACACCCATGTATCGTTCGCGCTAACTGTGCCACTCAGTGCCCACATAAAGCGATGCCCGTGTTAGCAGAAAACTGGGTCAGGTACCGATATAAAGTTCTCAAACAGTTTTTTTAAATCTTCCGACAACTTTGAAGGGAGAAAGGCCTCAACATCTCAGGGACACGCGGCCTCCTGAGCCGGCAACGCTCTCTGGAGGGAGCCAGTGCATGATTCCTCAACGCGTCAGACAAAGGTTTCCTTCGCGGGGTCAACGCAGAACCAGGGCTCGAGCGGCTGGCTCCGATCGTCCCTCGCTCCAAAGAAACCTTGATTAATAGATCTCACCCAAGCCCAGCACAGTTCATAATAAAGAAAACGAAGAAAGAAGCAACAACGCACATAAAGGAAGGGGACCTCTGGCGCGAACTCCGCTATCTCCGGGGCTCCCCCAAGAACCCCGGGCCGCGTCTCGAAGGCGCGCACAAAGACGGCTCAGCTGCGCCTTTGAAATTTCGAAGCGGCCGGTTTGGCGCGAGCGCCGGGGCGCCGGAGATAATGGTGGATCGGGCAGAGTGTTGCTCGTCGTACACGGCGCACAATCGGGCCAAACGATCGCAGTCGCTTTGTGTACGTGAATTATGCCGAGACGATGGATGGACCGCGGCCTTCCCGGTCGACCCGCTCTTAGGCATAACGGCGCCTCGCAAGACGAAGCCCGCACGTTCGCGCTCGTCGTCGCTGGCCGCGCGTGTCGGACACGGACGCTAGTCGTCGACGCGATCCCGTTGGAAGTATAAGGATGTAACGACCTTTTAATAGTTGGTGAACCTGAGGTAAGAACCTACACCTAGAGGTTTGACTACTTGGGCGAACTCTCCTCGACCTTCTATACTGCATTCCCCTGGAAGCCCGATGGAGCCAACGAGGTAGAAGGGCTTAGAGCGATAAACTGGCGCCTGAAAGTGACCCCCAGTTGGCCGCCGTCCTTTCGCACATTTTTGACCCCTAGACACGTGACCTCATAGTTTTACGTCTAGATTTTAACAAAAGTACCGCGCACATATAATTGCTTATTGATCTTAAATTGACCGACGAGATAAGTTATGTTTCGTTTAAGTCCAAAATGTGCTTTTACGGCAAAAACTCGGGCAGCTTCGCAATGGCTCCGCTAGATTGTTGGCCAACTTGTACAGATTTTGGCGGGAAACCAAACACGCGTATGCAAACACGCGTTTGCCATGGCGATTCATTCTCCGGCGTCCTCCAATTGTGCAGTTTCGCTGGCTGATAATGAGTCTCGGCACTCGCCACATCCGGCGCTTCTTAAACTGTCGGCGACTAAGGAAAATGAAAGAGCGATTCCTAAACTCGCGGCTTCCCGCGGCGGGGGACCACGCATGCGCAAATTAGATAAAAGTATTGCGGAAAGGCAATCTAAAAAAAAAAAAACGCCACGTACCGGTCGAGATGGCATGTCGACAGAAAACCCCGCGCTTGGACACGCAGCAGCGAGTCACGTCTTCGCAAAACACCATACTCTCGAGCCCTCTTTGTGTTGTCTGGGGATCCCTTCCGCGGGGTGGCGCGGCGCTCTCTGTTGACGCGTTCACGTCGCCCGTGAGCACGCTCGCTCGGCGCGACGAATGGGCGCGACGTGCGAACTTCCCCGAGGTTATTAGGTACACGCAGTCGTGGAGCATCGAACGGAAAGCGAGCGCCCGAAATGTTTGGGGAGTGGTGCCGCTGCCGGCGGGTGCTTTGGGTTATTTTCGTCCGCCGGTATAGCTTTCCCAACAAAGAAGTACGCGGTCGATTTCGTTTTCACAAATGACCCAGAGAGGCTTTGTAAATGTACCGCGTGTGCAGGAACGCGAGCATTGGAAATCTGTTTCATGCCAATAGGCTATAACGAGACACCGGAAATGCGCTATACCGATAAAAATAAACAACGAAAATTTTTGAAAGTCCTTTGTCACACCCGAAAGCACGAAGAAAGGTAGTCGATGATGCTGATGGTCACCCCTAATGCGGAGCGAGCGCCCTATCTTGCAGGCACCACGCGAGAGGGGCCTCCTCCGAAGCGGAGCTTTGACACTGCATCACTGACGAACGCATAGCGTACGGTACACCATCGCGATATGATATACGTAAGAGTCCAATGCGTGGCGAAAAACCTCTCAATCTTCGCCAGGCACGTGGCACGTTCGCTTTACGCGCAGCGTCAACACGACGCCCACCGTTCTGATGCCTCGCCCGTGGAGAGAACGCCGCCGTAAGAAATTCGCTGCTCTTTCGCAGCACATTCGCACCGTGGAGCTCAGTTAGCCAGCACACATATCATGCAATAATTGAAGAAATTTCGGATTTTGGAACAGCGCATAGACTGAAAAAAACGAACTAAATCTGGGCATATAATTTTAATTTTCCAAGAAAACAATAGACCCTCCGCGTTCAATATAATATTGTTCTTGGTGTCTGGTACGGAAGTACCGTTTGAAAGGAGTACACACACCAGTTATGTTAATGGTGCTTTTTGTTTGTCAACAAAATGTCATCAGGGATTGACAACGCAGCTACACACCATATACACTGCGAAGCAGTGTGACCATAAAAACTATTTGTACTATTGCTCTTAAAGCGCTCCAATAATAATCACGTGTAACGCATATGTGTGCGTTTAAATATCGCGACAGAATGAAAAGCGTCCGTAAAGGAGGCTTGCTGAATATTGCATCTGTCGTTCTATTGCGTAAAGTGCTAACGAACAAGTGCGTCTTGAGTCTGCCAAGCACGACGCAAGCTTATGGATGCGTCTGCTTGCCATGATTTTGCAATTTCAAAATGAAAACTGCTAAGTTCATATGCTTTGGCTTCTTAGAATCCCCAGATATTTCACATATACGAAACGTGGACGCTGACCGCTCTTGCCCTTCCTCGATAGCCAGATACCAACCGCCAACAGCGTTCTAGGGATCGCGATGCTATCCCCTGTCCATAGGTCAACCCTAATGTGCGCCAGATACAATAATGAAAAAAAAAAAAAAAGATCGGCAGATAACGTAGGGAATTTGACCACAACTGGCACGCCCCAGCCTCGGAGGACTTAGGATTAATTTCGACCACTTTGGGATCTTTTGACGTGCAACCAAAACTCGGTTACACGACGCCTTCTCCGCAATATACCTCCGTCATGTCGCGGGGACCTCGGCCGGGATTCGAACCCACCACCTGGAGATCCATACGCCGGAGCTTCTCCTCGGAGCCACCAGGCGGCTTAAAAACTGTAAAGTGGGAGACTGGTTGGATAAAACAGAACATTTCTAGCCAGGGAACTGGATACACAATATGTGTGCGTTTTGACGCGCTTCAAAATGAAGTACTGCGTTCTGCGTGTTTTCTTAGCTTGAGTGAGTGTATATATGTATATATATATATTTTTAGCTGACTAGTCCTACTACCCAGTTAGAGGCGCAGGTCATGGTTCTGATTATGCTCGGCTCACCCCTAAGTTGACAGTGCAGTGGGAGCTACGGGCCCGCTGGACCAATAAAACGCCCTCCTTTCATCACACGACCCCGTTCTCTGCGCGAAGGTTTGTACGCGAGGGAGAGCGATGATGTGTCCAAAGAATGGTGTATGACTGGTCCAACGAGCACATCGAGTCAGTTACTCGAGCTGCCACCAGTCGGCGCGCCCTCCGCGCGCTTTCCCGGCCGCCATATCCGACCTTCAGTTTCTCGCCGTTGCTCCGCGTTGTGTGCTGCACCGGCCACCATCGGAGCTTTGATTTCGTGGTCTTTACGTTCCGCGTTGAAATCGTGTGTTTTCTTTAGGCCTTTTCGATATTTCGGGCTTTCACTTAATCGTTTGATATCTACATTTCAACATAGCTCTTGTATTTTCTTATTTATGGAATGGAATCGGACAGCGAATGGATCGACGATCCATTCGCTGGGCTTCAGAGACCATGTAAGTTCATCAAATTCTTATGTTTTTGTCGCTAATAAAGGGCAGTCAACACCATTGCGACCTATGCAAATTTCAACTGACGCACTAATTAGGATCTCGCAGTCGTGCATGTGCGCGCTCGTTCCGTAAAGCCGAACCGCATGCAAGCGATTTAGCGTGCGACGAGTCGAGCGACGGCGACACTGACGGGAGTCGTCGACGAGCAACGGAGATTTCTCACTGTCGCCCGTCGCATCGCTCGGTTTTCGGATTTCTAGAGAACTTAGCGCTCACCGTCTTGGTCGCTTGCTCCCGTCGCTTCCATGCGATTTGCCTCGTCGCGCGACTGACCTAGCGACAGCGAAGCGGGTCGCCGTCGCTTGTCTCGATCGTTGCTCGCCAAATCGCTTGCATGCGCTTTATACTTAATTAATTTCGATGCACACAGCATTGAACCATTAGCGCCTTGATATTAAGTATAAAGCGCAACGAGACAAGCGACGGCGACCCGCTTCGCTGTCGCACGATCAGTCGCGCGACGAGGCAAACCGCAGGGAAGCGACGGGAGCAAGCGACGAAGACGGTGAGCGCTAAGTTCTCTAGAAATCCGAAAACCGAGCGATGCGACGGGCGACAGTGAGAAATCTCCGTTGCTCGTCGATGACTCCCGTCGTTGTCGCCGTCGCTCGACTCGTCGCACGCTAAATCGCTTACATGCGGTTCGGCTTTACGGAAACGAGCGCGCACATGCAGCGAGAAGCACGACTGCGACAGCCTTACTGCGTCAGTTGAAATTTGCATAGGCCGCAATGGTGTTGACTGCCCTTTATTAGCGACAAAAACATAAGAATCTGATGAACTTACATGGTCTCGGAAGCCTAGGCCACAATCTTGTATCGTGGATCCATTCGCTGTCCGATTCCATTTCATACATAAGAAAATACAAGAGCTATGGTGAAATGTAGATATCAAATGATTAAGTGAAAGCCCGAAATATCGAAAATAACTAAAGAAAACACACGATTTCAACGCGGAACGTAAAGAGCACGAAAACAAAGCTCCGGTGGTGGCCGGTGCAGCACACAACGCGGAGCAACGGCGAGAAACTGAAGGTCGGCTATGGCGGCAGGGTCACGTGACGTCAAGATGGCAGCGCCCATGAAATGTTGCCTGAAAGGGTCTATACCTTCCACCGCAACTGTCGGCCTAGGGCTGAACGGATTATAAGCCGGACGAAAAATGCAGCCACCAAAACACAGCGTCAAATGGCGAGAAAGCAGCGATCCTCAGTGCTCAGAACATATTTAAAAAACGCAAGCGGGAGTAGTATATTATGCCAAAACAAAAAGAAAACCAAAATTCTGTAAGGGACCCTAACTTCGGCGATGTCACGTGGACGAGAGTCGAGCTCTGACTCTTCTTCACCGATGCTTTTTTTTTTTCTTCTCGCTTTCCTATATATATATATATGTGTGTGTGTGTGTGTGTGTGTGTGTGTGTGTGTGTGTGTGATTTTATACTTTCATAAAGAAATACAGTAAATGAGAAACTAAAACCAAAAACGATGAAGAAAGACATAATGAGCCAGATGTTTCTGATAGATAATTAGGGAGAGAGCGGACGAGCCGAGAACTCTGGCTCTCACTTTTGCGTGAAAGAATGCGCGTTTCGAAGATAAGGAACCAAAACGAAAGTAAGCATAATCTCGTCATCCAACACAAACACTAAGTACAACACGCGTTGAAACAAAGTGAACGTTTCTTTAAGCTACTGTCATTTACGTTCAGTTCAAGAATAGCGCTGCGGAAACCTGAAAACTCCCCCTGTTTACAAACACACACAAAAATAAAGGAATCCATAAAAATAAAAAATAAAAAAAACACAAACCGGAAACTGCTGGGGAATAGAGAAAACACACACACACACACACGCTAAGAACGATAGCGATCCTGAGTTTTCGGTTGTGAATACCGCAGCTGAGGCAAGGTACGGTTGAAAGCAAGCCCGTACTAACGTGCTTTTTGTGAGTGCGTTTTTTTTCTTTTTTTTTTGTGTGTTTTGAAATGTAGTGCCAAAGTAAACAAAGTGAAAGCCTCAAAACCCAGGCCAAAGAGGTCAACGACTCCGATAAATGTTGCCAAACACGAACGTCGCCCCAAAAATGACATCGAATCAACAATCATTCACGTTTCCTGATCAGCTAATGAGGTGGGGGCAAGGTACCACGCGCTGATTATAATGCAGGCCCTCTCGCAAAAAGGCGTCTACCTCTTTGCCACTCGGACCGAGTGGCCATCGAGAAGCGATAGCGGTCGCCTTCCTCATTGAAAAATCAAAGTAAAGTAAGGTTGTAATATTAATCATTGGTGTTAATTGAGTGTGCGTGGGGAAAGGGGAGGGGGGAGGGGCAGTATCCACGATACAAGCATCTCTGAGGCTGTGGCCCACGGGTCGTTTGCCGGAATCCTTTACGCGGCCATGCTGCCTATAGCATAGTAATGCACTGAAAGTATAAAGCGGGTACGACTACTAGGTACATGATACCGACGCGGACATCAAGCCCTTGGAGCCTAGTCCATGGATATAGAATTCTTCCATGACTTCGTATGCACGATGAAGTTCGTACTGTGTGAGAAAACCCATCTTGGGCACATGCATACCGAGGCAAGAATAACGATGCATAGCACGCTTGTTCATCCCCCTCTTCTGGGTGTCAGAGAATGAAATGACATGCTTGAAATGGACGGGTTGCTTTCAAAAGGCTACCAAATCTTATTTACACCGTTTGTCTTCACGGCTTACCTGCTATCAATTTATACCGTTTCTGGTTAGGCTTCGCGCGACGTTTTGTACGAGGATATAGCGAAATCGATTAGAAACGTGTTGGAGTGACCGCCCTTCGCGTAGATATATACAAGAAAATTCCAAGCACAGTCACGGCTGAGAATCACGAAGAGTAAAAGGAGTGCAAACCAAAGACCACCAATAGGGCCCGGACCCCAATGTCCATTCCGGGTCCATCCATCCACTCGAGTGACCCGAATCACGGGGCAGGAATGCCGGGAGTGACAACCGCAGTATAGGTCCGATCGAAGCCCAAGCTTCATTCCATTTGGACAAGCAGAACAACAAAACAAAAAAAAAATGATATTCCCCGAGGCACGAAGCCACACTACAGAGTTCCCCCCCCCCCCCCCTCCCCCCCTTGTCCGCAGCGCGAGAGTGGAGAGAATAGATAAAAAGAAGAATAGGTGACCACGAAGAATGCATGCAGAGCCAAGAAGGGCACTGTGCCGCTAGTGCACCGACCGCATCGACGTCAACTGCGACGTGGCAGTCGGACCGAGGTCGCCGATGGAAACAATGGCGGGCTCCGGGGTCCGCATTCACCGAACCACGACGAAGCTGCTTCGACGTGCTTCGCCGAGCTGCCCAAATGTCCCCATCCGCCAGCGATGAGTAGCAGAAACGTTCGAAGAGTCAAACGCAGTAAAAGCCCGGTGCGTGTTTGTGTTTGTGTATTAATTTTTTTTATTGCCGTAATGACGTTTGATACTGGGTCGGTATAAGACGTATAGCTCGTCTCTGGGCAACACAGGGGCAAAGGGGAGCGATCAGCTTCAGGGTACTATCTGTCCCCATTCGGCATTAAAGTAGGATTGATCTGAGAGTTGTTCGAGTAATAATAATATTAATATATATATATAAAACAGTGGTTCTCAAATGGGGGTCCGCGAAGCCCTGTTACATCAGTCGAGCCCGGCAATAAAAGTAGTCTTTTTTTTCAGATCGAGAAGGAAATTTTTCATTTCCGGGCGAGTTTTCTCGTGTGTATGTCAATAAGAGAAGTCTACTTCACATTAGCCCTTAGTTAAACCCATTTATTATATCATTTTTTATATTTAACCTATACCTTACCCCTCCCCTCACCACGAACGGGGTCCTCCATCATCTCCGCCGACCCACAAGGGGTCCGCGAAACATCGATGGCTGAGAACCACTGGCGTAGAAGACAGAGATGCAGGGTGACGGTAGAAAACAAACCAGGAGGATTTTATTCGACGTTTCGACCTGAGGCCGGTCTTTGTCAGGTCTTCGTTCCTGCCTCAAGTCGAAATATATATATATATATATATATATATATATATATATATATATATATATATATATATATATATATATATATATATATATATATATACACGACGAGTTGATATTTAGTCGATCGCATGCGTGAACGCTAACGACAGGGTTCCGCTAAAGGCGTTCATCCAGTGTATTGCCGTTTAAGCCGCGGTCACACTGCGATTACATCATACAAAAGGCACTGTGCAGAGACTGTCCCGGGCGTGCTTCTTCCTCACAGTCCCGTTCCATCGGCCATGCCAAAACTGTCTTTACAGACATGTTTGAAGCATGCATGGAGCGAACATGGGCTTCGAAGGTGCTTGAGCCGTTTCTGCAGGTAATTCTGTCATCGCGTGAGCAGCGAACACCGTGTCCCCTGTATCATGTACGGGCAGTGTGACTGAAGCTAGACGGTCTAGGCTGCTCTTACCGCTCATTCACACTGGAAGCGGATCCGCGTTCGCAAAGCGGTTGCGAACGCGGTTGTATAAGATCCAGTACAATTGCACGCGCACTTCATGTCATCGAGTGCGCGTGCAATTCTACCGTTCGCAACCGCTTTGCAAACGCGGATCCGCTTTCAGTGTGAATGAGCGGTTAGAGCGGAAACTCTCTTCTCAGAACCTGAAATGTCGCTGACACTGCCCGCACTGCGGTCTGGCTCGCTGTGTCGCCGTCCACGGTTCAACCTAGCGTGCCAAGCGCGTTTCACCGGGAAGACCCTCGTGGGACGCCGCCACCATCTACTGCGTGGACGACTTTCCTGCAGCGCGTTCTTCTGCGAAGCCCCGACCGAGTGCTCCGAAATTGTGATAAATATTAAGCTGCTTTTTTTTTACTTAATTTCTTCTGGCGCTTTTTTTTTTTAAGGATTCGTATACGCGTCTTATACTATGTATAGCCATGTCACAGCGAGGAACTGAGCGAAACAAGAAACAGGCGGACGAAGAAGATCAAAGACTCACGGACCGCTGTGCTGGCGGATTCCGTCCTGGAGGTTGCTCTTGGCACTTCGTGGGAGCGGACACGGAGAAGTTAGGCCGACGGAATACTTTTCGATTAGTTAATAAACACGTACGGGCAGAAAAAGGCGATAGACGAGGCGAGAAAACACTACGACTACAAAACAGAACGAACCATCAAAACATAACCGAAGGAGAAACGTATACATAAAGTTATAAAGCAATATGTGGTAAATATTAGGCTTATATTCACTCCAAAGACAGACGTGGGTGACAGCAGTACTCTCAGCAGTATTTTTTTTTATTTGATGCGTCATTGTGCAATGTATGAACATTATTTTACGGCTAGACAAATTTGTTACCGTAGGATTACTTGTAGAAACATGACCTCAAACTCCTCCAAGATATCACTGTTTTGCGAAGAGATCAAGCAAGGTCACACACACATACAGAAATAGAGAGAGAGAGAGAGAGAGAGAGAGAGTGGCATTCGGATCAAGGCCCGTTCTCATATATGCAATTATCTGCATACCCGTTGACCCGGGTCCTCAACTATCCTCCACTTTCCGTGGCTGCCTCCTCAGAATCCTAAAGGCAACAAAGAACGGCACCATCATTACCAAAACTTTCCGCACTCCGCCTCCCCCCCCCCCCCCCCCCCCCCCCCGCCTTCGCCCCTTTAAAGCTCAGCAACATGTATGTGAAGTGCTCCATATTGGGAAAGGTTAAGTCCGGGTTGGCGGTTTCAGAGTTCAAACCCTTCCCCTAAAACATTTACGACATACCCTCTACCATGCTATACACCGCTGATAAAATAACGACGCATTCCAGCTCCACAAGGGTCCAAAACCTTCTCCGAAAATGATATTTTGCAATTGACTCTCAGAAGGAACATTTGTGTTTCCGTCTCAGAAGTCGAGTCGGAACCACAAAGCTGCCCTGTGCGTCTGATATTGAAACCCTTTAACACTGTAAATAGCTACTACTAAAGCGCGTCTGAAGTGAACAGATAAAGGAAAGCGTGTGGAAGAAAAGAGGAGGGGGGGGGGGCACGGGGGGGGGGGGGGACTAAAGGGGACCAGGGGACCTTTAAAAGGAAATCATATTATGATATTTAGGATTTATGAGCTTTCAGGCAGAACATTTTAGTTTCTGTATAAGGAATCAAACTTGAAGAATAGCAAAACATCTCTATGCACCTTCGCTACATAAAAAAAAAAAAATATAGGAGGGGCGTTCATAAAGTTCGTATTATTGTCACGAAGGAATAGAGATTCAGCAATCAAACTCGAGTAGGAGTTGAGACTTTCTCTACATGTTCGCCACCAAAAGTTACCCCCTTTTTCCAGCGATGCACCACATGCCGGAGGCCATTGTTATAGAACTCCTCGACTTGAGTGTTCAGGAATCGCTCCAGTTCAGCAATCACTTAGTCGCAGTCCATGAAATGCTTTCTTCTTATTTGGCCACACTAGAAGCGTCTGTGCCATTTAACCAAAAGTGTCGTAAACTGGGACGTTGACCCCGAACAACGCTCCCAGATTGGAATGAATATCCTAGGCGTTGCTTCCCTTCAAATTAAAAAAAAAATACGGATCACTGCATGTGCTTGGCACAGACGGGCGGTGCCATTTTTGTTTCGTCTCCCTAGCGGCGTTCCGAGCTACTATAGCATGCGATGTTTATACTCTGCAGAAACTAGAGGGACGCGCGCTCATGTTGATGCCTGTTTTGTTCCGTTTCCTTTAATTTTTTATGCCGATAATACGAACTTTATGAACGCCCCTCTTATATATATATTTGCAGAGTGCTTTAGGTTTGAATCGCGCAAAAAATGTCACTCAATTTTTTTCGACATTAATTAACTGTTTTCATATTTACAACATAGCTAGTATAATCCCACACATATGTACCAAAGAAAATGTGTACTGCATCGTTAATAACTGTAGTCAGCCGTCCTAAGCTGCGATACAGAAGGTGCCAACCAGTCCTGAATGGTAGGATAAAAAAAAAGTGTCACGCTACCAAAAGAAAAACATCAACAAAAAATAACAAGGCGAACAACGAGGCCTATAATATTCATTTTCAAAGTGAAATTGAATTGATAGCACTAAAATAATTTCTCATTTCCAATTATTACCCAAATAAAATAAAACAACTGCAGGGACAAAGAAAGTTACACCCGTTCAAACACAACATGCCCAGATATAAAAGGGCCGTAACAAGCGAGCACATTATTCGCGCCCACGTACGCGCAAACACGTTCACGTACTGCCGAACTCAAAAACTCCCAAACAGACCAAAACAAAAAAGCGAAGTGCTCGTAACACGCCGCCGAACAAAGACCCCATGCGGCGCCAATTAGCGCGTATCCCTAACTTCCGTTTCCGCCTTTTTCAGAAGTTCGCTCGACGGTGCCCTGCCAGAGATGAACCAAGACGAAGGTGAGGAGGAAAGAGAGAGTGGGACCTGGCTCCAAATTTAATTACGGCGCCATTTGTCCCGGCGGAAACAGGCCGCGGTGTCGAACTTTCCATCCGAGCCGGTAAGTGCACCCTCTGAGCAGAGTCTAATTTCGCAGACGGACAAGATACGACCTCGCATCGGCTCCAAGCCGTCGGGGGACTTGGAGCAGGTTCAACGGTTCGTGTCGACGGGATTCGGCACGCGCAACCAGGTTCGAAACCGCCCTCCGAAGTAATTCCCGCACAGCTGTACTTCCCCGCGTGGCCAGTGTAAGAATAAATGCGATCGGCGGATGGAAGTCAGCAATGTTGCCTAAACCGGATGAGGTTTGCTCGCGTCCTTTTCAGTCGTCGCCGAATTCCAGACGACACTTCCTCGCAGCAAAATTCTGCGTTTCTGGGGACACGCAAGCGAGCGCGTGGCTTCAGAATGTACTTTACTGTTAGCACCCACAGGACTTCGGCGACTTTTCGCACTTTACTCCGAAAGGGTACACTGTCGGGCATCAAAAGTCACCACTTATGTTACTACTCCAACCGAGCACTTTTTTACCGCTATAGTAGTTTTGTTGATAGTCCTTTAATACCGAGATAAAACCAGAGAAAACTGGTGATGGCTCTGTTTGCGCTAACAGTGTCGCGGGGCGTTATACTACCGCGAAGTCCGCGAATAAAACGAGCGTGATCGGGCCACCGTGGCTGTACGGCGCCCTCGCTAGATTTTAGACAAGCTCTGGTACAGACTATTCCGGTCTACGGCTGGAACACTCAACTCATTGACAAAGCGAAAGATAATGAAGTTTGTGCGAGGTAACGAAGTCCGCAGGCAGTGCAGCAGCGGGTAAATGCGATAAAGATCGATCATATCTAGCGAGCGCGAATTGCACGAGTCCATTTGTAAACATTGAGGAGAATACGTAAAGCCGCGGTTACACTCCTAATACATCGTAGAAGATAGTCTGCTCACACTGCCTGAGGCGTGCTTCTTCTATATATATATTCCGAAAATTATTGACGAGAGTTTATGTGCACGCAGCATCAACCTTCAGATGAGCGGAAGACGTTAGGGTCTAGTCTTTCGAGGTGAGTGAACAGCTAAATCTGCTAGCTAACAAAAAAAAAAAAACAAAAAAAAAAACAGTTTTTTTACGATTCGACGTTCTTCCACTCGTTCGCAAATGGTATACTATATACCGATGATTGTACTTGCCGAGGATAGTGGCGTCGTGCACTCCGCACATCCCAGTATCTACGCATCATTAAAATCCCAATCATTCTTCTCGACAGCGGAGAGCGGAAATGTCGGATTGAAGTCATTAGCTATAGTTCGAACAGATGAAAGGATACGGGTTCCGACTGTAATGAAGAACCAAAAATTCCCTCGACAAAAACAAAGCCCGCAAGCTTAATCTTTTTTTTTTCCCCTTCCCCGTCTTCCCAATCTTTCTTGGGGAAGCTTTCCCGAACAGCGGCAAGTTCTTCGAAGCGTAGAAACTTGATATCCCCGGAAACGAAGGAACAGGGAAAGGAGCTCGAAGTATAATGAGATCAGGCGAGTCAATAGCGATCGCGGTGAAGGGCCGCAACGAAAACATCGCGACGAAAGAGACGACCGGCGATGCCAAGAATTCGAAACGCGGGACGAACGAACCGGCACGGAGACGAAGCCAAGTTCTATACGTGCTTCTTTGTGGAGGGTTTTTTTGGGCTGTACCAAAGCATGGTTCGGCGTCGGCGATGTCCGGTGTATCTGCCGTGTCAACACTGAACGGTCTGTCGGAGACGTAGCGTCGTTGTAGGTCTGTGACGCCAAAATCCGATTATAGGTTTCGAAGGAAAAAGCAACAACAAAAAGATTGCGTTCTCAACGCCCTTTGCGACGCTACGGTGTTAGCGACTTAATTCAGTTCCGAAACAAAGCATTGGAAGAAGGTTTACAGCGCTCGGGTTCGGGCTGATACTGAAACAGCGCCGCAAAGGTTAAAGGCCTTCCTGCCAGCAAGTTAAATATAACGAAGAAAACAAAAAAGATGCTATACAAACTTCTGAGCTTCCCCAAATATCATTGACTCCCTCCGAGTATCGTTTCTAGTAGTGTAACTATTGTTACAAAACTAAACACATGTGCCACATAGTAACACACAGCGGGTGCTTCTAGTTTATATATTTATGAAGATATATGCACTAATACGCGGGTCTGAAGTCCCACCGCTGCTGCGGGGCTATAGTCGGCACAGCGCATGCGCGTGAATCTGGTTTCTGCGTAGGCACTTTGGCCACACCTGGTGTGGGCAAACACTTCCTTGTTTCTAAACAGGGTGTCGGTCTATAGGCGTTTGCAAGTACGGCCCATGGGCGCCTCCATTTTGCTGTCTGATAGTCGAGCCTCGCTAAGGCGTGCCCACGGTTGGCAGACTGAAGCGTTGTCCATCCAGGGTGGTCAGACTGGCTTTTTAAGCGTGGCTAAACGTGTATAGACGGATGAACAATCCACGGGACATTAACTGGCAACGTTTGTTACATGCGCGTCGAAATGTCAAATCGCAAGAAAACACAGTTTTCTCATTATCATGCTAGGAACTCAAAACCATCATCGTCTAAAAAATTAGGCCAAAGTTGGAGTACCGAAAAACTGGAAATAATTGAAAATTTATAAAACCGAAGGTGATAAGCGTGTTGGTTTCTAATTTACGATACTGTTTTCTTGCAAGTCGAAAGCCTGTGTTGGCTGCTTGTCTTTTATGTCAGTCTTTCGTTATCGCAAATCATAAAAAAAAAGAGTCAACGAAAAAAAAAAAGAAGATACCGATGATTGAAGCATATTTTCGCTGCAGATTCTCGAAATATCCAGGCCGCGGCAATATCCTTAAGAGCAGCGGTAACTCCAATTTGAACGCAACGTTTTCAAACGCCAGTTTGAAATTTTAGCGAAATTGTGAAGTGCACCTACCAACGTAGAACATTCAAAAACTCTGCTTCACGTCAGAGTAGAAGTGGTCCTTTCATGGCGGTGTGGTTTCGTCGGACTTAGAAACTAATTTCTTGTGACTCAGGACACTCACAAACGCGCAGCGTATTCAATAGACAAATTTATCCCGCTCAAACAAAATAACCTTTCAGACACACACACAAAAGCGAATATATATAAAAGAAAACTTCTGACGGCATTCAAATGGAGGTTCTTGCGGATCAGCCGATTTTCAAATCAAGGGTGGAAAACGAGTGATAGAGAACAAGCCAACAAATCTTGGGGAAAAAGAAAAAAAAAAAGATAATTTGTTTTCCTTTTTTTTATAAAAAAAAAAAAGTGTGAGGTTTGTGCTTTGGTGATTGGTCCCAGAAACACTGCATGCCGACATGTTCGAAGCACAAAGGAGATAACATGCTTCGAATTGGCTTGAGGCGTGTCCACACATAAATCTGCCATCATGTCTTCGGCAAGCACCGTGTGTCTTTTGTACCAGTACATATATAAACCGTCGGACTGCGCGGGTTTAGGGCAAGAACAGAACACAGAGGGCTGGTGGGACACGGGCGCAAAAGTCGGGGACGGCCATCTCCTGGAACGATTGTGTTGTTCGGCTGCAGGGCTGGTTCCGCGGGGAAGGAGGAGGGGCAGGAGGACGCGCGGAAGGAAGCCAAGCGCACGGGTCACGTGGATATTGCTGGGGAAGATGAAAACCGCGTCGGACGGGGCGGACACGAGATTGGGTCAGATGGCGCTGTTCGTTTCCCCGCGACGGATGATAGCGCGGCGTGGCCAACCCAGGGTTTGGAACGTCGGCTAATGCCTGATCGATGACAAAAGCTCGCGGTTGTTTCGGGCGGAGGGGCCAGGGGAGGTCAGCTCGAGCACTGCCGCAATCCGTTCACGCGGTGTAGCACAGCTCTCTCGGCGTGTTTGAAGGGCGGGTCGGATAGAGGCTTGGCAAATAAACGAACGATTTTTGACCGCCCGGGATATGTTGCCATATCCCGGGACAGTTTGCCCGGGATACGGTTGGAGCTTGGCGGTTTTTATCACCGAAAATATTGCGCACGGGCCCCAACCCGAATGTCCACGGAGGCATGGGCAGCGCTGAAGCACTCCCCATGTCAAATCGGTAAGGCGCGTATATCTGTCGTCACCCCGAGGTGATCTCCAGGATTAGGACAATACCCCGACTAGGTCAATACCCCGGACCTTCTATGACAGTAAGCTCTGCGAGGAAGAGACACAAACAAATCGTCTCGCATGCATTTCCGACGCACTGAAAGCGACAATAAACGAACCTCTGGCTCAGTAGCTTTCCACGTTAGTATCACACATATGGGCAGCATGACTGCGTAAAGCGTGTAACGGCGAAACCCACATTCATTTCGTGGCCCCTTTAATCTTCGTCGATGACACCTCCTACCCCGTCCAAGTCGAAACAGCTTATACGATAGTCTTCACTTCCTCGTCTAAAAAAGAAAGAAAAAAAAGAATAACGTTAAGTTGGACAAGATAAAAACATTGGAGATACAGTCATCCACCTTCTCAGCAAGAAGATCGAACACGCCGACCCACAAGCCAGCAAAAAAAACAAAAAACAAACGGGTCACAAAAAAAAAAAAAAAAAATAACAGCATCAGGTAGAAATCGACGGAACCCGAGCCCAAATCGTCACACAATCGCCACGCAGCGCCCGTCCAACCAATTAACCCGAAGCAGCAGGATCCCAGGTCGCAACTGCAACCAGAGATAGCGACGGTGCCGCGCGAGGAAAGAAGAAGGCTTCGGTACACGGGGCTTCTGCGTGCTTCGGCAGGGACCCGATCTGACGGCCGAACAAGCGGAAGCCTCGGCCTCGGCTGTGCCAGAACAGAACGGCGGAGAGCCGCGAACTTCTCGTCCCCCGGAGGGCCGGAATCCGGCAAGGACGGCGCGGCCAAAGACAACGACGCCGAGAAGGGAAGAAGGCGGCCCACACGCGTGCGTGATCGCCGGCCCGTACTCTACCCGCCCGTTTCATCTTACGATGGACAGCAGCGAACTGCAACGAACCATCGGAGCCAACCCCGTGCGGTGTAAATGCCACATGACCTTAGGGAGGGGAGCAGCGGGGCGCGTGGCGCGTGGTCACGTGGTACGTTCAGAGCACTTGATTGGCTGGAATGGCTCCCAGCGTTTCCTGCGGTTCATCGTAAGATAAAACAGAGTACAGAGAGGCACATCGATCCGAGGAGAACCGGAGAACGCATGGGGGGAGCGAATGAAGAGATACGCGAAGAACGGGACCAAGCGAGGACAAAGGAAGATTAGGGAGAAGAGCGTGCTGGCTTCCGTCACGACGTAGAAACGTTCTCCTCCTCGGGTCTTACAGCGATGCGTGCATTGAGTGTGGTGCATATGTGGATAAACGCGCTAGCGCTTTCGCGCGCATAACGACGACCAGAAAGATGTCCGAATGTTTCCAGCCGTTGCGAATTCCGAACGCGTGTCCTCGTTAAACTGAGCGTTTCGGGATTAGGGAGCGGTGGACAGTCGGGACAAGGGCCGATGTGCCCTGCCGCGGGTAAAGCAGTTATGCGAGAGCAGCGTGCCGCAATGACCACCGATAGACGCAAGCTAAAGGCTTTCTCTCGGAGTAACTAGTACTGCGAGAAAAGAGACAATTGCCCACATGAAGCACGTATCCCGTGTTTATAACAACAATTCTTGCAACATGAAAAAAAAGAAAAAGAAAACGATGAGTAAATGACTTGTCAAAGTCTCTTCCTAACCATGTTTGGTCCTCTAGTGCAGATAAATTAGGGATAGCCGGGGGAAATGCGGGCTCCGTTGAGGGAAGAGTCGCTGCCCGGCCTGGGGATGTGAAAGTTAGCACTGAACCGGTTCTTTCCGTTTTCAAAACTCAAATGGCCTTCTTTACTGAATAAAATTAACGTGGGTCGAAAGCTATTTCAAATTCATATTTATATGAATGAAATACAGAAAGTTACACCGAACCCTCTTGACTTGAACCATCTGGGTCATTCTTGTTTGGGACTCTTACACATTCCGGGCCCCACGTGCTGGCTGCCTTCCGGCGTGCATTGACTGCGCGTGCACGAGGCTCACGAGACGTAGACGCGTTATCGAAGGTAGAAAGCTCGCGCTGTAGGCGGGGGAATTGGAAGAGTTCCCTGCTGTTCTCACCCCTCAAATACTTTACTAGGGGACCACAGGACACTCTTCTCATTCGTATGAGACAGAACGAGGGCCGCGCCGAATCCTCCCCTGGTGGAGTGGTTTATTTGACGACGCCTGACCCCTCCCTCCCTTCCTTCCTCCCTCCCTCCCTCCCCCCCCCCCCTCCACCCCGTCCTCTCTCCGCCGGAGCACGTGACCAGGCGACGCCTCGGAAATGCGGTGCGGTTGACTTTGGTCGCGGATGCGAAGACGGTACCGCTGCCGCCGTCAAGCGTGTTTCCGCGGATCTTCGTTGTCATCTTTTTCTATGTATTCTCGGGGAGTGTCCTGTATTCCCCTATACTTCGTCTCACCCTACCATGAACTAACCGCGAAGGCTGTGCTAGCGCGAGCGGCCAGCCTTGACGGCCTTGACTAGAGCACTTGCTGCACGAGCGCTCGTGCAGCCGCCGCGGCTTCATTCAAAGCGACTAGCTCGCGCTTTTAGCACGCGCGGCTAACAATAGTCCATACTAAGGTGAGACGAAGTATAGTACAGCATTTGATGGAACTATATATACTCGTCACATTAAAAAAACAAAAAAAAAGCAACAGGCTTTGTGCATTGTTCATACGCTGTGCAAGATAAATCTTACGAGGAATCGGACTTTTTTTTTTTCAATTTTTGAGGTGAATACAAGTATAGCAGACTCCACCTCACAAAAGCTAGGGTGCCTTCATGTGCGCTTTGCTTGGGGTGATGACATCTGGCCATTTTCGGAAGCGCGTGAAAGGGCGTGTCCCTGCACGCGCTCGCTCGTGGCGCTGACTGTGCTACGGCGACATTTTGTTCCCTGCGATTTCTTTGTATTTTCCCTGTGAGCGCGTGCTGTCGGCATCGGGTAATACAAACGATGGCATCACCCTAAACAGAAGGACATTGAGGCACTCTATACTCTGTTTCACCTTATGATGTACCGCAGGAAAGGGTATACAAGCGCGAGCTCCTTGCTCTGGGGCACATCTCGGCGGCACAAGCTTTCGTGACTTAAGAGCGGCTGCCAACGCTATGAGCTCGCGCTTCTAGCCTTCGCTGCGGTACAACATAAGGTGAAACGAAGTATAACAAAAGCTGGCTCCGGTGCCTGCATATGCGCATTGGCTCGAGAGCGCCTCTTCCGAGTCTCCCCGAACGGAGAGCGCGCATTGGTTGGCGCCCCACGTGCGCAAGCACGTGCAGCACATGCAAGCTTGCAATCGTGCTTTCCCACAATAGGGGCATAAATTGTCCGCTTTAATATTTCAGAACCCTTTATAATCGCTGACAGAAAAAGAAGGGCAGGGCATGCCGTTCGAACTCGTTCGAACTTCCGGTCTCCAGCACGCGCTCCATGCCTTCCGCCGTGCTTTGGCAGTGCGCGCACGCTCGGGGTGCACGAAACACCCGAGCATTGTCGAAGGTAGAGAGCTCTCGCTGAAGGTGGGGACAACCGAAACCCCTCCCCACTGTCGTTCTCACCGCGTCAGTGAATATATACATGATGTTGCCCTTTAAGAGCATGCAAACAAAATCAGAACCGGAAGCGCTCCCGGCTCGTATGGCGGCCAAAAGTGGCCCAAATACCATGTATATAGTCAAATTTCCACCAACTCAGGCTCACAATGCTCCGCTGCCTGCTTTATGTTATATATTTATATATGGGTGATTTCATCTGAAATCGTGCAGGCAAAAAGGGTCGAATTTTTAATTTCGCTGAAAAACATGTATGTTATGGAGCCGTCTTTAAAAACGCAGTAGCCACAAACCGCAAGTTCGTCGGATTTTTCGTTCTCGACTTAAGGCTGAACTCCATGGGACGAATTATGTGACGAATAACTGGCGAACGCCGCCCGGCGGCTTTTGCTCTGCGCGTGGAATCAACACAGTGACTGCTACGTCGCGCGCAAAGCGAGCGTGCCGTCGGGCGGCGTTCGCCAGTTATTCGTCACATAATTCGTCCCATGGAGTTCAGCCTTTACGAATTCTAAAAGAGGCCGCTGCGGAAAGCAGTGTTTTTCACATCCGTCGTGGGTCGGATGTTTCGCTCGATGTCCCGCCGTGGATTTTGAGTCCATACTGTATATAACTTCTTTCAAGCACTCTGTGAGCACAGGTAAACGGACCTAATGCCATAAAATAATTTTCGGCGTTTTTCTTTTTTTTTGTAAAAATGTCAAAACGCCCCCTCGGTTAATTGTTGATGAACTTTGACAATTAAATACTGGCGATCTACTTGGGTTACATCGATATTTTTTTTTTTGTTTATGGAAAGCCCAAAACACGCTCTGTATATATATTATAAAATCACTGAGCAGTATAAATTGTCCTTTGCGGTGCGTTTACGTTAATGTTATGCTAAAACCAAAAAGTACCGATTTTGAGGTCGATTTTCCAAAAAAAAAAAAAACATTTTTTATATTTTTTGTTACAATGTAGATATGATAGTTGTCTACTCGAAAAGAAAGTCGAGAAAGTGTGTATTTTGTTCGTATGTTCTATATTTAAGCATCAATATCGTAGAAAAACGTGTTTTTACGGCACGAAACGGACTTGCGAATTTCGCGTCTTCACAACATGGAAATATTCTTGTCTTTTTTTCAACGTTCCCACATAAAAATGAAGTAGTTCCATCCTGTTATATTTACTGCTCATTTAAATTTTATTACAGGCGGCAAGCTACATTGGAGGAGTTCAAAAGAAAAAGCAACACTTCTTAACAGATCAGCAGGCGTCGTAAATTTTTAATGTGTAGAAATCGGCAGACGTCGTATTGATTTGGGGCCCTCATTGGCCTATATGAACGTCCCGCCCTTTCGGAACCCACAAATGTCCACGACCTTTCGCTCTCGTTGTGCTTGATAGGACGGCCCGTGACAGTAAAGCAAGCAACGAACCCTGTGTCCCGAAGAGGGAAATGGTACGAATGTGTCGTTGACGCAGCGAACAGTGACGGCGACCCAGGAGGTGTCAGTAAGTCGGAGTATTGCAGAAGGGAAAGCAAATGAAGTATTGCTTGGGAGGATGAGGACACCACGGCCTTACAATATCGGCGGTCAACAACAGTTCTGCCGGCCAAAACAACGCCACGTGTGCGCTAAAACCGGCGGCACGGGACAACAATCCTGCAGACGCACACACGCACACACACCAGTCAACCGTGCACGCGTGAAACGATACCGCGTATTTGCCCAAGCTTCGAGCGCCCTATCCTTGAAACCGGCCGTGCTCTATCTCTGGCACCGAAGGGTTAGCTCTTTTGGAAACAGCAAAGCCGAGTTGTGTCGAAGTCAGCCTCCTTGTCACCGTTTGTGAAGAGTGGTCTTCTCCCGAGATGCAAAGTTAGCGCCGGCTGACGTGTTCTTCTGGAAAAGGGAAGGGGAAAGAGGAAGTTGGAGTAACTACAGTAACTACCTCGAAAGCTCCTCTCCCGATATGAAGCTCGATGCATGGTATACGTCTCGGTTACTTTCTCGCGCATCGCTGCTCCAATCTGTTCTTCACCCTGTTCCGCACAACCACTGTTCCGCACAGCCGTCGTGGCTGTGCGAAACAGAGTGAAGAATAGATTCGAGCATCATCTGGACGCCGTCATCCTGCCACGCTTCAGTGTCGTGGGGCTGGACTTGGCGTCGGTCAGTTAAGACTTTTTTTATTTCGTGTGTGTTTCTTCGCCCTGCTGAACTTTGTTTCTCGATTTTTCTCTTTTGGAATGTGTTCTTACTAACTGTTAGTATTGTACTTGTTGGGTTTATTTCGTCATGATGTTGCGGCCTGACGGTGCTGTTGAGAGCGTGTTCCCACGCATTTGGCTGCGTCCCGTTTAGGGAATGCCCGGAGGAGTTGGTTTTTGTTCTCGCCGTGTGCGGCTGAGTTTTTCCGTCGTGATTAAATTTTTTAAATTTTTGTTTTACCTTTACGTGTCGTCGACGTCTTTGTCTGACTCTTCACCAGGCGTGGACCTATCGCCTTGCCACCGCTCGAACCTAAATATTTTGTTTTAACGTGCTTTTCGTTAAGATCGGAGTTGGGTAACTTTATTCTTATTTATTTATTTTTATTTCCTACCCCTCTCCGTGATAATCTCTCCGTGTGTTTCGGACCGTTTCTGTGTCTTCACTTTTGTGTATTACGGAAGTGAAAGACAATTCCGTGGTGATCTGTGCGATGTCCGGTGAACAAACCCTAGAGTTAGGTTTTGGAAAGAATTGTATATAATATATAAATTATGTGGTGACTTTCTTTGTCTTAATAATATGACAGCTAATAGCTAGTCATGCTAGTTTACAGTAAAAGTTTTATAAATCAAAACAATACAACGTCTCTGCCTCTTCGATACTGAAGGTCTACTAGGCCTGCTGATTTGATTATATATGTTGCTCGTAGTTTCCCGCTCTTATCAAAACATAAATAACTATTCAATACCACAAATTGCGTTTATAATTGATTACAAAAGAATACAAAAATTCAAGAAAACTTGTTCACAATTCATAGAAACGCACGGGTCGCTATCTTACAAAACGAAGACGGCTTTTTTCCCATATTGAGGCTCAAATATAAAACATACAAACAAAATACACACTTTCTAGACTTACTTTTCGAGTATGTAGACAACTATCATATCTACATTGTAACAAAAAAAAATATAAAAAATGTTTTTTTGTTTTTTTTTTTTAGGAAATCGACCTTAAAATCGGTACTTCCTGGTTTTAGCGTAAAATTAACGTAAACGCACCGCAAAGGTAATTTCATGCAACTGAGTGACTTTATAATATATACTATATATAAAGAGCATGCTTTGGTCTCTCCATAGACATAAAAAATATCGACGTAGCCCAAGTAGATCGCCAGTATTTAATTGTCAAAGTTCAGCAACAATTAACCGAGGGGGCGTTTTTGACATTTGTTTAGAAAAAAAAAAAAAAAAGCAAGACGCCTAAAATTATTTCATGGCATTAGAGCCTTTTACCTGTCCTCACAGAGTGCTTGAAATAAAGTTAATATAATGTGGACTGAAAATCCACGCCGGAAGATCGAGCGAAACATCCGACCCACGACGGATGTGGAAAACACTGCTTTCCGCCGCGGCCTCTTTTAAAATTCGTAAGTGGAGAACAAAACATCCAACGAACTTGCGGTTTGTGGCGACTGCGTTTTTAGAGACGACGCCATCACATATATTTTTTTCAGCGAAATTTAAAATTTGACCCCTTTTGCCTGCTCGATTTGACATGAAATCACCCATATATACTAATATATATATATATATATATATATATATATATATATATAAGGGTGTTTTTTTAAAGCTTAACAGAATTGTTTTTAAAAAACCATGAAAGCTAGAAATATGCGGTCTGCGCAGGTGAGTTATACGGCCAGGGGGACATAATATAGGAGGCTAATCATAACGATCAGTCGGCTAATTAGTTAAAATTTGTTAATTAACTTTTTAATTAATGAAAATAAACATATAGTTCCAATTAGACACTTGCTTATCGTCATCGAAAACCACTAAATCAGTCATTTTCAGAAAGACTTTGAGCGCGTGAGAAGCGTAGTAGTGCACTAAAGTTAGCATTCGTGGAGCACGTACAAAGCTAGCGGTTGAGGTAAGGCGCCCGCGCAAATTTTCCGTCTCTTATCTAGCCCCAGCCTTGTACCTGCTCCACGAGCGGTAACTTTAGTGCACTACTACGCTTCTCACGCGCTCAAAGTCTTTCTGAAAATGACTGATTTAGGGGTTTTCAATGACGCTGAGCAAGTTTCTAATTGGAACCATATGTCTATTTTTATTAATTAAAAAGTTAATTAACAAATTTTAATTAATTAGCCAACTGATCATTACGATTAGCCCCCTATAATATGTCCCCCTGGCCGTATAACTCACCTCCATAAGCAGCATAAGTGTAACTTTCACGGCTTTTTTTAAACAAATCTGTTAAGCTTAAAAAAAAACACCCTGTATATATAAAACGTTGAACTGTCACGGTGCGAGGCAGCTGTGTCGAAATACGTGCAATGGCAATTGGGCTTGCCGCCATGTTTGTAATTGGATATAAAAAAGGAACAAGCTATAAATTAAAACCCTATTCATTAAGGTCAGTCGTTAATCTGCTCCGCTCCCTATCAACACACACACACACACACACACACACACACACACACACACACACACACACACACACACACACACACACACACACACACACACACACACACACACACACACATCTCCGCAAAGTCACGGGTATAGTTGCGCTTTCTTCGACATCTCTTATAAAAGGCGAGCAGCGAAGTCACACAAGAAATCTCTCTCGAGTCAAGCAATGATAATAGTTAACAAGATTTGTCTCGCGCAGTCGCAGAAAACGTAATGGAAGCAAACTCGGGCTATTTTCGCCTCAGTTCATAAAAGTGAACGGTTCAGTGAACCTCTCTGCTTCGCGCAAATCGCCGGCGTGAGCGAGCAGACGTCCTTTTTGCCCCACGGACAGTTTCTCCGCCGTTCTGATCCGGCAAGCACGCAGCAGTGTAAACACGTATCACAGGAGCATGTGTTCCGAGGGCAAACACGCCACGCGCAAACACGCCGGCATTCAACGAACCCAGACTTGATTGTTGTTGAAAGTATTACCTAGTCTGCCGCGGAAAGCAAGAAAAAATAATAATAATAACCACACAAACACACAAAAAAAGTGCGTTAAACAACGCTGAGCGCGCTCGAGTCGCAAGAGAGAACGCAGAACCTGACAACATAGCCCCCAAAATAAAAACAGGAAAAAAAAAAAAAAAAGAACAGTCGATAGAGCAGCCCGCAGGCTAGAGGGGAACAAACGCGTTCTTGGAAAGCGATCCTGACATATTTCCACGAGCCTACGAGCCTAAAAACTTTCCCGTTTCTTCGCCGATTTTCGCCTATTACGCGAAGACGTCGAGGTGTTCGCAAAAAGTGAGAACCAGACACATCCCGACAAACGCAAGTCGGAACTACACGCAGCGCAAGAATTTCAGTTTTTAAAAGGCATATAGTGCAAGATCCAGTTCATGCTATTTTGAGAGTCACAAACGAAATAGTATATACATAGAGCGGAAGGAAGTTTACAAGCGGATGCTGACCGGTTTGTGCTCGAGCTCGTACTTCGATAGTTTTCTGCGTTCTTCCGGAGCCCAGAAAAAGCGCCATAGGGGAAGAAGAGAGATCTCTGCTGCAGCCGCATCGATCGAGCGAGGCATAGAAACAGCCATCCCGCTTCTTCCCCGGCGTCTTTCACTCTCGCCCGCGCGCTCCGCTCTCACTGGAGCGGTCACCGGTGGTGCTTCTTCGCCCAGCTTTGCGACGACCTATCTTCTCCGGAATTCGTCTGGCTTTGTGCGTATGCGTTGTTGAGATCGCGTGCTCCTTATCACAACCTTCTCCGCGGTAGGCGTCCCAGTCGGCCAGGACGGCGACGGCGGCAAAGGGAAGCGGGTTAGAGAGGGACTCCAACGCCGCAACTTGGTTCCCGAGCCGAATGCGGACAAATTATAAGAGATTACATTCGCGGCCCCCCTCCACCGACGTTACCGGCAGCGATTGTTCCGAAGTGCCGCGAGAGGATAAGAAAACGTCTGTTGTTCAGTCGTTCCGCCAAATTTGCTTGGAAACAGATCTACGACGCACGCGCGTGTATCTACGGTCAGTGCGGCACGTGGCGATTTAATTTCGCGTACAAAAGCGATCTAAATGTTCAATGGCAGCCATCACGTTTTTTTTATTTCAGTTTTATTTATCATTGCGCGACTACGTGGGTTGTATCATTTTATAACGAGGGGTGGCGAGCATTTCGATTTTGCTCAATTACATATACCATGATATACATACGTGAATATGTTATGCTCTAAAAAGAAGGGGGAAAAAAGAAAAAAAAAACTTGCAAATTTATGTTGAAAAAAATTACTTACACGCCTATGCGCCATGACAAATAAGCAGACATAATGAGAAGTAGAGCGAGGTCAAGCTCAAAACTTTAGGTGCGTGATTTACGGGCAGAGTTGTAATGCTAGGTACAATTTATGAAAACGGCAAAAATAAATAAAAAAATTAAAAATTAAAGAGTTTTCTTTTTTAAAATTAAATTATAATGTCGGGCACGAACGTTTAAGAGGCTAAATGGACATTTGTTATGCACTCCCCCCCTCCCCCACCTAAAAAAAGAAAATAGAAAATAAAAAGGTAGTGCAGATTTGCAGGTTTTTTGTTTTGATAAAACGTTTGGAGTCATGTATCGCACGGGTCATTATATATCTCGCGTGTAATGCACCCTAAACTGACCATCCTCTTTAATTTACAATGGTTATCAACTGGTGCCTCTTTTTTGAGTTTACCACCACGCAACGTTTGATATTAAATTTGGGAGGTAAACGTCAAGTGATATATAGACGTAACTTGAACTCCATAAAAAATAAAAATGAATGTATTTTTCTTTGTAACATACAAGTTTAGAAACCACCAACAGCTGTGGCGGAGCCAATTGTTGTTTAAAAACAGACCTAGTAAAAATAGTTCAGAACCGCACTCCGGAAAGTAAAAATACAACTTCGCCAGAGGACTTTAGCGCGCCCATTGAGTCTACAACTTCCATATAAACCGAGAAAACTACATCCAGTTTCGGTTTCAGAAATCGCATAAAACTAACTGCGAGTGCTCCATCCATTGTCGTAAGAAATGTCGCTCTTGAAGTGGGTACTTAATTGACAAATAAGCAACGAAAAGATTCTAGAAAGGAAATTTCGTTCTTTCGTTGCCGTGGGAAAGATTCTGGAAAAACAACGCCAACCATATCATCCTAAAAAAATAAACACACACGTGTATGCAGGCACACATACACAGACACACACACACGCGCGCGCGCACACACATATATAAAAACAAATACAACACAAATGCATGCACGGACATACACACGCACGTATGCCGGCACGCGCGCACACACAATCTCTCACGCACGCACATACGTACATACACGCACAAATACAGACAGTCACGCATACATACATACACACGTACGCACTCCGGCACGCACACACATACAAACGCACATGCACGCACGGATGCCAGCACGCATGCACGCACGAGCACATGCAATCACAGACATACAAACACACGCGCACACACGCGCACGCGAGAGATCGAGTTTACCCTAGAAAAGCAACCGGGTAATGGCACCAGGACGCCTCTTTGCCGGAAGTACCTCCAAAGCCCTCCAAACAAGACAAACCCGCTAAGAGAGCCCCACTCGAGAGGGCGGTACAAAAATAGCCCCACGACAGCAACAACAAACTCACGCAACCCTAAAGACCACAATCTGAGCGCGCCAATCAAACGTGAAGAGGCACTCGAGATGGCGACAAAGGCCCTTTACGACATGACCTCCCCTCCGCCCTTCCACAAAATGTTCTTCCTGGCTGTTATTATTACGAAGAACGACGTGCAGGTGCGCTCATCACAACCACAGTCGGCTGGGCTGTCAACCGCGCGCGCAGTCTGCCTAATTAATGCAGCTGCTTTCTTTGACTTTTTTTTCCCCCGTGTATACAGCACGACATTGTTAACGCGAACAAGCAATCGTCGGTCCTTTTTTTTTCTCTTACAATCGAAGGATTGTCATCAAAACTTCTAATGTAGAGGAGAGTGCTTATTAGGGGCACCGACGTAAGCGGTAAAGTTTGGCAGTCACCGCTACCTCCCAGGAGTATAAATGCGCAAAAAGCGTCGAGGGCGTGTTCGTGCTAACAGTGTTGCGCAGTGGACATCGTGTCCAATTGCTTTGAGGGTGCGGTCTACAAAGTTTAGCGTGAATGTAAACGTTTTTTCGAGATTATTTATATTAGTTGGCGTAAAACAAAGGAACAATGTCAAGGAGGCGTGGAAGTGAAGGTGCTTGTAATCTTAATCCCACCAAGCCTTTGGGATACGTGCATAACAAAACAAAGGTAGATTTCGAATGTGGAAAAAAGGTCGAAGCAAGGAGTAACCTATTTCGTTACTTTTATCGATAACTGCAACTCTGGTCGTACGACGCGTCGGTAAGTCTCAGATTGCCGTAACCGGGGAACTCGGAGGTCATGACCTAACATAATTCAGTTTTATCTTGACCAACGACACGTTGACCGCTTCGTCATCTAATTGTTTGCCGTCTAAACGCGCTGGATATTTCCCTTAAAGGGCAACTCCGCTCAATTCCGGAAATTTCAGGATAATGAGTGATTTCACATTAAAAAGCATTAATAAAAGATACGTCATTTGCTTCGCGAAGAATGGGATATATATGGCTAAATTTTTCTTTAAACATGAGCAGAGATCGAAATCGAACCTTCGGCTCCGTCCGGCAACATTGGCCTCGGGCCGCCATAAACATGGCTATCACGTGATACGAGATTCCACATGATCCACTACGCGGCGGGCCACCGTTGGGGCGTGCGTGTGCCAAGCGCAAGTGTCGTCTGCACCGCACTCTTCACGTTTTGGTGTCCTCGACATTCGACGACGTCTGCACAACTGAGGCACCAGTATGCGCGCGTAATAATCACAAATGGCGAGACGACGACGGCGGTTGTGACGCGGGAGAAGGCGGTAACGTCGGGGTCGACCGGACGGCTCCGAAGAAACGCGCTGCGCGGGCGCGTTGCGCCAACCATGTGGACAGCGCTGAGCGCCTAGAGCAAACGTTGCTCACGTCACCCGATACGCTTGCCCGGAGAACTAAAAACAAGCAAAAAGGGGCAATGGTGATGGCGTTTAGGTTACTCCGCCAACGCCGTAGCCTTGACTGCGCTGTTGGTTGCGCCTCAATTCGCACTCTCGAGTTGGCCGATTTCGGCAATTTGGAGCGTTGCAAAGTTTGCCAGACCGCTTAAGAAACATGTAAACAGAACTAGGTCGTAATATTTTATGTGCGGTCTTTCCATGTGTTACTGAAGAAGACTGCATTGTTTTTTGTTTTTTTTTCCAAAACAAAAATGAAGGGGAGTTGTCATTTAAGGCCTTTGCTGAGGGATCTGACACCTGCTAATACATCATTCAAAAGACAAGTCTTGAGAGAAACTGTCTGAGGCCAGCTTCACTCTAAGAAAAGCTCGTGCGTCTACTTTCCCGCTCAACACTTGGAGAGCCAATCACCGCAACTTACAGAGGCAGCTCAGCGAATGACGATGCCGAAACATATCTTATGTTTCGGCATAAACATATTCCTTACATAGGAATAGAAAATCTTACATAGGCCAAAAGTCTGCTTAGCAGAGCGCCTGTGCGAAGTCCCGTTCAAAACGCTCATAGCACGACATTCGAGTCTTAATAGCGGCCATACAAACAATATATTACAATTTCTGTTGGTAGTTCCTGATAGACTACTATATTACCTAACTGTGAATAAAAAATGAAAGAAACAAAAGGTGGGTTTTATTAGAAAATCGATTCCAAACATGCTAGTTTTTGGAAATATTCGTTTTTCAGGCACACGTAGCGCAATGTATATTTATCGCAAAATATTTAAATTATACTCGAAAGAAAGAGCTTAATTGGAGCTTTACGGTGATGTAAAGATCATAGAAATATGTTGATTAGGTCACAGAGCAGAGCTTGCTGAACTTCGTCAAATATCGTCACAGAGAGGCGGTTTGACAAATAAAAAACAAACAAAAAAACATTAAGAATGTTATGAACTAGAAGCTTAATTAGCATAAAAAAAGCATATCTCGAGAGTGTTCCCAAAAAGTTATATGGATGTAGCGTAAAAAGTAGGGAAAAGGGATGGAGTGAAATATGGCACCCCCAATAAGCTGGAAAAACGTCAGTTTCCAATTTGGCCGCTTCAACGGTCCATAACTTGAGAGAAAAATCCGACGAACTTGCCATTTGCGTCTCCTTTTATTATAGAAATTGCCCGAGAACATGTATTTTTTTTTAAAGAACTAAAAATTCGACCCAAAATTCGTGCCTGAGTTAAGATGAAATCACCCATATATATCTATGGGTGGTTTCATCTCAAATCGTGCAGGCAAAAAGGGTCGAATTTTTAATGTTGCTGAAAATAATATATGTTATGGCGCCGTCTCTATAAACGCAGTACCCACAAACCGCAAGTTCGTCGGATTTTTGGTTCTCGACTTACGAATTTTAAAAGAGGCCGCGGCGAAAAACAGTGTTTTTCACATCCGCCGTGGGTTGGATGTTTCGCTCGATCTCCCGCCGTGGATTTTCAGTCCACATTATATTAACTTTTTTCAAGCACTCTGTGAGCACAGGTAAACGGCTCTAATACCATAAAATAATTTTAGGCGTTTTGCTTTTTTTCTGTAAAAATGTCAAAAACGCCCCCTCGGTTAATTGTTGACGAACCTTGACAATTAAATACTGGTGATCTACTTGGGTTACGTCGATACTTTTTATGTCTATGGAGAGCCCAATACACGCTCTTTATAGATATTATAAAATCACTCAGCTGTATAAACTTTTATTTGCGGTACGTTTACGTTATGTATGCGAAAACCAAAAAGTGCCAATTTTGAAATCGATTTTCTCAAAAAACCATTTTATTTTTTTTTTATTTTTCAAGAAAGTCTGTATTTTGTTGTACGTTCTATATTTAAGCATCAATATCGTACAAAAACGTGTTTTTCCGGCTCGAAACGGACTTGCGAATTGCGCGTCTTTACAAATTCGGAAATATTTTTTGCCTTTTTTCAACGTTCCCACATAAAAATGACATACAGTACTTCCACCCTGTTATATTTATTGATCATTTAAACTTTATTATGGGCAGCAAGCTACATTGAAGGAGTTCAAAAGAGAAAGCAACACTTCTTAACAGACCAGCAGGCGTCGTAAATGTTTAATGCGTAGAAATCGGCAGACGTCATATTGATTCGGGGCCTTCATTGGCCTATATGAACGTCCCGCCCTTTCGGAACCAGCAGATGACCAGGACCTTTCGCGTTCGTTGTGTTAGATAGGACGGCCCGTGACAGTAAAGCGAGCAGCGCACCCTGTGTCACGAGGAGTGAAATGGTATGAATGTGTCGTTGACGCGGCGAACAGTGACGGCCACCCTGGAGGAGTCAGTCAGTCGAAAGCAAAGGAAGGGTTGCTTGGGAGGATGAGGACACCACGGCCTTACAATATCGGCGGTCAATAACAGTTCTGCCGGCCAAAACAACGCCGCGAGCGCGCTAAAACCGGCGGCGCGGGACAAAAATCCCGCAGACGCATACGCGAAGATGGGCCGGTTTCGTGAGGGATGTCGGGAAATTTTGAAACCAGCCATTCGTGCACGCGTGAAACGATACCGCGTATTTGCCCAAACTTCGAGCGCCCTATCCTTGAAACGGCCGTGCTCTATCTCTCTCCGCGGATATCCGATAGCACCGAAAGGTTATCTCTTTTGGAAACAGCAAAGCCCGAAGACTAACATTAAAAACGAGCGTGTTGCTAATGTATTTGTGTTTATTCTGCCCGGAGACTGAAGGGCCATACGCACATCAGCGTTTGAGCGCGGTGCGTTCTGTAGCGGCAAGCGGACGCGTTGCGTTGCGAAGAGCGCTTGCGCCAAGCTTGTACGCACATTTGCGCTGACACGCAGTCAACCGCAGTCAAGAGCCAATAAGAACGCGCTATCGTCGCTAGCGGCTCACCAATAGTAAGCGAAATCCACGGCAACATGGCGGCGCCCAGCGACAGCGCCGAAGTGTTCGATCTTGGGACAATCGCGCTGGCTTCCCCGACATTTTGTCGAACTTGAAAATCGCAGTCTTGGGAAAACCAGTCACCTCCCCACCGCTCCCCAAAACGAAAAAGCAAGCACTGCGAGCGGAACCGGATACGTCACGCCGAGTCGGCCGAGTGGCGCGAGCGAACACGTCACCCTCCTCTCCTCTCTCGGCTTCTGATTGGTCGAACTGGTCGAACGCACCGCAACGCTTCGGAAAGTTGAGCGAGTCTCTACTCGCGTGCGTCGCGCTACCGAGCCTTGCGGGAAGGCGCGCGTCGTACCGCAAGCGACCGCGCTTGGCCGCAAGGACTCCGCAACGCACTCAAACGCGTTCAAACGCGAATATGCGTATGGGCCTTAATTGGGTCGAAGTCAGCCTCCTTGTCAGCTATAACCGTTTGTGAAGAGTGGTCTTCTCCCGAGATGAAAAGTTAGCGCCGGCTGATGTGTTCTTTTGAAAAAGGGAAGGGGAAAGAGAAAGTTTGAGTAACTGCAGTAACTACCTTCAAAGCTCCTCTCCCGATATGAAGCTCGAGGCATGTTACGTCTCGGTTACCTTCTCGCGCATCGCTGCTCGAATCTATTCTTCACTCTGTTCCGCACAGCCACTGTTCCGCACATCCGTTGTGGCTGTGCGGAACACAGTGAAGAAGAGATTCGAGCATCATCTGGACGCCGTCATCCTGCCAGGCTTCAGTGTCGTGGGACTGGACTCGGCGTCGGTCAGGTAAGACTTTTTTTTATTATTATTTCGTGTGTGTTTCTTTGTTCCGCTGAACTTTGTTTCCCGGTTGCGGTTCTGCTGAACGTTTTTTTAGTTTTTTTAAATGTTTTCTAACTAACTGTTTGTTAGCATTGTTTAGTTGTTGGGTTTATTTCGTCATGGCGTAGCGGCCTGACGGTGCTGTAGAGAGCGTGTTCGGATGCATTTGGTTGCGTCCCGTTTAGGGAATGCCCGGAGGAGTTGGTTTTTGTTCTTGTCGTGTGCGGCTGAGTATTTCCATCTTGATTAATTTTTTTAATTTTTATTTTACCTTTACGTGTTGTCAACTTTTTTGTCTGACTCTCCACCAGGCGTGGACCTATCGCCTTGGCACCACAGGAACCTAAATCTTTAATCTTTTTAACGCTATTCTCGTTAAGATCGGAGTTGGGTAATATTATTCTTATTTATTTATTTTTATTCCCTACCCCTCTTCGTGACAATCTCTCCTTGTGTTTCGGACCGTTTCTGTGTCTTCACTTTTGTGTATTACGGAAGTGAAAGGCCATTCCCTGGTGATCTCTGCGATGTGCGGTGAACAAACCCTAGCGTTTAGTTTCGGAAAGAATTGTATATAATATATCGACGATGTGATGACTTTCTATGTCGTAGTAATATGACAGCTAATAGCTAGTCGTGCTAGTTTACAGTGAAAGTTTTATAAATCGAAACAATACAACGTCTTTGCCTCCTCGATATTGAAGGTCTATTCGGCCTGCTGATTTGATTAGATATGTTTCTCGTGGTTTCCCGCTCTTATAAAAACATAAATAACTATTCAATACCACAAAATGAGTTTATAATTGATTACAAAACGCAGACAAAAATTCAAGAAAACTTTTTCACAATTCATAGAAACGCACGGGTCGCTATGCCTGACTTAGGTCTTGCAAAACGAAGACGTCTTTTTTCTGATATTGAGGCTTAAATATAGAACATACAAACAAAATACACACTTTCTCGACTTGCTTTTCGAGTAGGCAACTATCATATCTACAGTTTAACGAAAAATAAAAAAAATAAAAGATGGGTTTTTTGAGAAAATAGATTTCAAAATTGGCACTTTTTGGTTTTCGCATAACATTAACGTAAACTTACCGCAAACGAAACTTCATACAGCTGAGTGATTTTATAATATCTATAAAGAGCGTGTTTTGGGCTCTCCATAGACATAAAAAGTATCGACGTAACCCAAGTAGATCGCCAGTATTTAATTGGCAAAGTTTGTCAACAATTAACCGAGGGGGCGTTTTTGACATTTTTACAGAAAAAAAGCAAAACGCCTAAAATTATTTTATGGTATTAGAGCCGTTTACATGTGCTCACAGAGTGCTTGAAAAAAGTTAATATAATGTGGACTGAAAATCCACGGCGGGAGATCGAGCGAAACATCCAACCCACGACGGATGTGAAAAACACTGTTTTCCGCCGCGGCCTCTTTTAAAATTCGTAAGTCAAGAACCGAAAATCCGACAAACTTGCGGTTTGTGGCTACTGCGTTTTTAGAGACGACGCCATAACATATATTTTTTTCAGCGAAATTAAAAATTCGACCCTTTTTGCCTGCACGATTTGAGATGAAAACACCCATAATACGCCGCATAACTAGAGTTCTGCGTTGTGTGTTGATATACAATGTTAAGAAATTTACATCATTTGTAGCATGCACGGTCCGTGTTTTCACACACGAGCCTTTGGTGGCGGCACTGTTACCGCGTTGGTTAATGGGGTGAGGATAGCGACCATATTTGGCTCTGAAGCAGTGCATGTGAATTATTATTTGGAAAGCGTGGCACTGGGCTACTTTCACTCAAAGGAGCCGTGAGTTTGTGGATCGGGCGCATCTTCGAAATCTGATGGAAACGTGCTTTTGTCGCTTCAATGTTCAATCGGTCGGTTTCCCTAATTGCAGCTGTGTGAATTTGTCTCTATGTTTGAGAGACGTGCTCTTGTTTTGTTACTGCACTGAAGTCTTATACATACTAGTTGGCGAGTAATTCAGACAATCTAGAAAGTACTTAAAAGTTTGCGTGTATAACACGCATACTCTGTTTTAAGCAAATATATATATATATATATATATATATATATATAAAGTATACAGCAATTTAAAAAAAAAACCAAAAAACACCAGACGTCCGATATTGAAAACTATTACGATAAAAATGGCCCTGCTGTAAATAAAAACAACCGTAAAAGATCTCAAAGAGCTGAGCTCTATTCTTCCCAGCAAACATCTGAACAAGTTGAGTACAATTATCAGGGCCGGCGTCATTACTAACGAACGCAGAGTAAACATTTGCGAAGCACAGAAAATCAAGGGATATTGAGATAACGTTCCCCTCTAGGCTACGCCTGGGCCGTCAAACGAGACGACAACGGATAAAACTGCGTTAGAAAAGTACATAAAACAACAACAACAATAAAACGCTAAAACACTACCGACGAGGAAAAGAAAAAAGAAAAAAAGAGGCAGACTGTCAAGCAAGGTTTTTCAGTTATTCATATTTTTCATTAGAACGTTATTCGAGAAAGTGCGCGGTAACTGGATTACATTTAGCGAAAGAATATAAGATGATGGCCCACTGGGAAAGCTAGCCTAAGCGCGCTCGTTTCTTTCTTTCTTTTTTCTTCTTTCCGCTAAGTTATAGGCTTGCGCCCGCGTGTTTCTTCTCTAAGAGAATATTAAAATACCTCCGCTGAATCGCCCAAAGTGTTTTTGGATTCATGTTGGCGGCCTTCGCTGCCTCGTTTCTCGGACGTCAGTTTTGTTTTTCTATCGTTGTTTTCTTTCTGGATTTACCTTTTTTCTGGACATTACCGAAGAGCGGAAAATCGCGAAAGCGGCAAGCCAGGCGTCCCCGCGCCGCTTCCACACTGCTGACGTCACGGCACGACCTCCTCTGAGAAACGACCCACGCCTCGTGAATAAGTGAGAGGGTCGCTCGGCTCGTTACGACGACCCAACCCTGCCAGCCACCGAATGAGCAGCGCGGAGAACTCCAACAGCACCTCCAGACAGCACCTGAGACCCGCCATCGCGCCTGTACAAGTACAAAAACGACGAGAACTCGGAGTTACTAGGCCTTTTTCGAGGGTCGCATCGAGCAACATTGGCAGTCGCCATTTTTTGGGCACAAAGCGCGTGATTTAATCCGAGTCCTCGCCGAACGCTGACGTCACCCTCGTGTCCAATACAAGCTGAGAGTATACGTGCCCGAACCATGGCCCACTCGGATAGTTGTTGCAGCAGGTGACGCGCCATATTGAAAAGGGTCTATTCGCTCATACGTCTGAGATCTGATGCACGGTCAACGAGAATCGCGTTGCGCACCGGCAGTCTCGGAGACCGGGGTCCGAAGAACCCAATGACGTCCATCAGTCTCCGGATCGACGTGTGGATATATGGCGCCGCGACTGGGTTCGGAATAAAGCCCCTCGACGTGTTTGCGGAGTGTCTTGCAAGTAGCGTCAAATGGGCCAGTGCACGCGAGGCCCGTGTCACGAGCGGCCCTTGGAAGGAAATTGCAGCGCAGCGGCAGCACCGAAATGAGCGGCCCTTGGAAGCAAACGGCGGCGGAGCACCCACTGGCTCGTGGTGCGTGTTTTGCGCGTTTCCACACCGATGGCTGGCGGTACTTGTAAACGTGCATCTTACCGAGGGACCTATACTCCATGGGACGAATATGCTGCGAATAACCGACGAATGTTGCCCGGCGGCGTTTGCTCTGCGCGTGGAATCAACACAGTGGCTACTACGTCGCGCGCAAAGCGAGCGTGCCGTCGGGCGCCGTTTGCCAGTTATTCGTCACATAATTCGTTCCATGGAGTTCAGCCTTTATTCTTCGTCTCATCTTAGCATGAAGCGGCTAACATGCACTTTTAGCATCCGCGGCTCGTGCAGAAGCGCTCGTGCAGGGAGTGCTCCAGTCAAGGCAGTCAATGCTAGCCGCTCGCACTTGCACTGCGTTCGCATGCAGTTAGTCCAAGCTAAAATGGCACGAAGTGTACATAGCTTGCATGTGACGTCATTTGCGGCCATGCCATTATTTTATGAGGAGCGAACGTCCGGTTCGCCATGTTAATTTCATACCGCAGAAGTTGTAGTTCGAAGAAAAAGTAGAAACAACCGTCAATACCCAGCAATGGCGACGCTTTCAAGCTAGTCCATGGATAGGTCCAGAGACTGTTTATTCCACGACTAGCACACATACGTCTATTTGTTACAGCCGTGTCCTCTAATTGGCGATTTTGATCGCGTGTTTTTTTAATCGACTTTCACGGCTTTGACCGCCAGGCGCTGTGAATATCTGCTTCACCCGAGAAGCCTGGAGGGCGAACCTGCACGCACAGCTTTCCATTCTCACCGCTATGGGTGCCGCCGACTTCGCTGGAGTCGCCAATACACGAACTCATCTCTGTGACGTCACGGCGCGGTGGTGGCGCGTCGGTCGCACTTCCGGTCTGGGGCTGTGGGCAGAAGTCCCCATGCCAGACGTGTATTCCTGCGTTGTTTTGAAAGGAACCAGACAAAAACCTGCCTTCTCGTCCAAACGCCGCGACTGGGGCCGTACCAAAAGTGTCGAGAAAGGTTTGAAGGTCAGTTTTCACGTGCTCGGATCGTCCGAGAATTTGGATATGTGCCGTGAAAAGGGAAAAGCAGATGCCGTCGGACAACGATTGCTTGGGCGCGAAGCACTTTGGGTTGAATTCACGGACACTTGTGGTGATCAGATTTATTTGTTTTGTTCCAACATGAACGCCAGAAACCGTCAAGTTGCGCGGACCACCTGCGGACTACGTTCAGTGCGTCTTCAAGTTCAAACGGCCGCCTGATTGTCCGAACTGTCGTCTGCTCTTTCAAACGTTTCTGCTTGTCGTCTGCTCTCTTTGACGACGCCGGTCCGTAGACGAAATGTTGGCCCGGTACTTGCGATAAGAAGTAAGTGCAGGCCTCAAAAGACTTAAATTTGAAGGTTGGTAAGCAGGCTCGATGTAAACAGTAGATACAGGAGATGTTGATCATTGTTCCCAGTGACCATCACCGACTTGTTATGCCTAATTCAGTTGGTCCTATTCAGCTTGCGATTGTCAGTATCGACGTCGACCATCTCAGCTACGGTTCACGCTTTTGTAGCCCGAGCGGCGTCGCGACTGAAAATTCCGAGCGAAATCTCATCATGCGAATCAGGCTTTAGCGTACATTCTGCGGCGTCCACGCGGAATGAATCGCCACATGTCACATTTTTCACGCAAAGCTTTGCGGTGTAACGAGCCTCGGTAAGCGAGCAAATCACGCGCCATACGCACGAACACTGAAAATGGAACCTGCCAAGTGCCCTTTTTTGGAAAGGTCTATAGGGAGTCTGACAATAGGAGGACGGCAAGGAGGAGCTCCAGTTGTCCCGCGTCTCCTGCGCGAGCTTCGTATTCAGCCGACAGCGCTTCGGCGTGTCGTCACGCGCGCGCGGTCCAAGCAAGGCCGAAGGTGTGGAGCGCGTGCTGAGGTCGGGCGTTCCGAAGACACGCCCTGCCGGTTTCATCCTGTCAGCGACTACACGAAAGGAGTCCGTGACAGTGCCCTAGAACATAGCGCCACGCGCGCCAAGATTGATGAACGTTACAATATTGCCGGAGCATTCGCGCAAGCAAACCATTCGTGCCCGTGTATAATGTCGCGTTCCCTGCGAGGGCAAGGTCTTAAGATGAAAGTTACGAATATTTAAAAAAATATAAATTCGAGAAAGCAAATACTTTGAACTTATACTTCGCGGTAACGATGCTTTGAAATTTCAAGCAAACAAACAACTGCGATAAAAAAAAAATAATTTACTTCTAAACATTTTACATCATATACAAGAATGGAGCGTACTGTTTACAGAGAGGTGAAATCAGTGAGGCCAGTGAGCACATGCAGTGGCTGTGCCATTTCGCAAGATCGGTCATTTCCGGGCCCAGAGCCCACATTTAAACTCCTTCGCTATAGTGAAAAAAAAAAAAAAAGAAGAAAACAATACACATGAATGTGTTCAATAAACATAAAATAACATTTAAGATTGTACAATAACGTATATAGGACATAAAATGTGTACAAGATGTTTATTGGACAAATTACATAAGCCTTGCTTGCCTTTCCAATAGGCTTCAAAAGTATGCCGAGTACAATATATGTGCTCGTTGGTTTCTGTTGGGACGTGCTGATAACGAGCTTCCAGAAAATCAATTGTACACCAACGAGCCTGTCTATTTCTGCATTCGACAGGTACTAAGTGAGCAAAAATAAATCGTTTGTCACCCATTAAAAAAAAAAAAACGGATAAACGAAATTTAGTGTCTATCGTACTATAAGGCAAAACCGTGCGCGGGCGGTCTTCCGATAAAACGAGGGGGGGGGGGGGGGGGGGCATTCCTTTTATAGTAAAAAAGCGCTCACGTTTGCACAAGCGAATGCTCGGATTGGAGAAATTGAATAAGAACAGTATTGCACGATGCTTCAATCGATGCTCGAACAAAGAGGCGTTCGCAGTGACACACTTTGCAATTTCGCATTATATAAAAAAAAAAAAAGAAAAAACATAGAAAAAGCTGTTGTTGTGTGTTTGTTACCTTCCCATAGGATAAACGGGCTACGTTTTCCATTACGACAAAGAAACCCCCGAATTCATCCGAGCGAACCAATCGTCCTTTGGTCCACCAATTCTTGATCTCAGCTACCCGCACTAAGTGATTTGTCAATGAGCTCTAGCCGTCGCCCCTTCGAGAAGAAGTTCGAAGCCGTTAGACGGCGCGCACGCCGAAACGACTGGGCCGTACGTCGAGTCGACGTGTGATTACACTTTCTCGGGCGAATGCAAACTGGTTCATCGATTGTGACATCGCCCACGCGCCTCCCCGCCCGCCGAAACACTCGCGCAGGGCGGATCCCCGATTTCTCCGCGAAATCTTTTGAAAGATAAATGAACGCCGCCCGCCCCTTTCCCCGAAAGCTCGCGAAGAAACGCTCGCGCGCACCTCTTTCAAAAGCCCGGGACAAACGCGGCGTCGCGGAAGGCGCGGCGAGGGAGGGGAGAGAGGTAGCGGAAATTCTGAAATTGAGACATTAAGAATGCATCCGAGTCTATCGCGTTCGCCCCGACACATGTAAGGCCCCTCGCCGTTTTTCTTTCGACGCTTGCACCCGACACGAGGGCCGTTCTGAGAGTCGTTAGACGCTGCAGGCACACCGCCCAGACGAGCATTCTCTCTCTCTTTGAACGCTTTGTTATCGTGTCCCATTTGCGACAGTCAACACTTCCGCGCGAAGAATTCATATAGCTGCCACCCCCGCATTGTTTCTCCCGCAACGACCGCGGAGCCTAATCCAGGTGAATTCAATAAATATTAATAATTACGATAACAACACTGCATATAGACCCCGTGTGCGCAATAGGCCGTTCACACAGCTTGCGTCCACTGCGTTGCGCCGCGTTACGTCGTGCTGCACAGCGCTTCCCCATTGGCTCGTCGCAGTGTCGCCATAGCAACAGCTGGACGCAAGCAAGGCGCAAGGGGGTTGCAGTCGCACTTGAACGCACCTGTGTGAACTAAGTGTGAACGAGCCTTTATCATAGCCACTGAGAAGGCGAAAACGGCAGGGCGACTTTTTCTGATAGCCGACCTCAACCCTGCGCTCGGTTGCGGTCAGTTATTGAACTCGCATTAAAGGTGCCCTCGGGAGTTTCTGAGACCGCCTAAATATGGCGATAACTCACTCGGCGGTCTCTTTAAGCAATCAAGCAAAGCAAAGCAATCAAAGATCGAAAGTATCTCCGTGTGACCAATGTAAAGTGCGACATTTCGTTGACATTGCAAACGCTGTTATTACAAAATCTGTATGCTTTTGTAGATGATAGAAGCAAAAAAGAGTAGTAAAAAAAAATATTTTTTTCGCGGAGAGGGAACATAATATTGCGATAATCCTCCCCAATACAGCGAACTATGTTGATGTCGCTGTTGCTGTTCTTTTGTTTTGTTTTTTGTATTCCGCGGGAGTGATGGGTCCGGTCGTCAGCTCTCGAGCGCGCGCTCGCTGGGTTGAGTCGTAGTCCGGGCTGTATGGGCAACGAGCCGTGCGCATTCCAGATATCACTCCGCGGTTACACCGGTCGTAGGCGCGAGGATCGATCCTTCGCTTCCTATGGAATAACAGTGGTCCTGGTTTTGGAACATGCACCCCCCATCGCCGGAGACAAAATCGGTGTGTGGCGATCTTCGATGGCATTATTAAAGGGAAATCGGCTACCTAGCGTCATGATTTCGGGATTTCTGTGGTGATCAAAGTCAGAAGACTGAGTTATCGCCATATTTAGGCGATCTCAGAAACCTCCTCAAGGCGCCTTTAAGTAGCTGCATACCAGCCCCACTGGTATACCAATATCCTCAACCCTGGAAGTGCGTGGCCTTGGTAGGACTTGCGTGTACGTACTTGAATGATAACGCAGCTTGACGCTTCTAATTCATTTTATCTCGCAAGGACATTAACGAAAAAAAAAAAAAAAAACGAGGAACATCTGGCGTGCTGCGTAGTTAACCTGTTCGCTACGCCACGCAGTTTATCATTTGCTCTCAACTGTCGATATTCGACGGAAGTCACGGAACCCATTTCTCGTTTCGAAAACGCACAAAGTCACGCCTCATTACTGCGCTGAGGGATGAAGCAGCCTCCCTCATCCGTCTCTCACACGAGATACAGGCTGCATCGTTCGACAGCAATCGCGTGCACCGGGAACGTCGCTCTTCCAAAGCCCAATTCCCACAACTTGAAGGGATTTGGGCGGAGTTCACAAGCATAGCGAACCATCGCTTACAAAACAACGTTTCCGAGTTGCGTGTACGCGCGCGAGTGTAAAATAAACAAATAAATAAACAGTTACGACGAAAACAACAAGCGAAATCCAGGAGAAGCCGCATGTGCCGCGCGTCGGAGCACGAACTCGCAGAAACAGGCAGGACCTCTCACGCCATTTTCGCGAGCACGGCCCGAATCGGTAATTGCCGCCGTCTCCGCTTTTAATTAACGCTTCGCCCCTTCTTTCCATCCTCCTCCGTCGTGTCTCCCTTCTCCCGATGATTTGGAGCCTAGGAGCATGTAGGAAACCGCACGAGATTCCAGCCGGACGTTTCGGGGAGGAAAGCGTTTCCCGACGTACGACTGTGTTGCCCGCCCGCGAGTCGGGGAGGAAAGCAAGCGGAGTTCGAGTCCCCTAATTGGAGACCCGCGCCTCCGGCGCCTTTCCTAAATGAAAGGTGTTTCCGAACCCCCGCGCGGCGCAATGTTACCGAAAGGTTCGAACGCGTGCAAGGGGCCATCGAGCGGGATGACAATTACACTCGCGAAACCTTGTTCTCAGTTCGTCCTTATAGGGGGTATTCACTAGACGCCATATTTGAGGGCGATGTTTAGAGCGCATGCTCAGAACGAGCTCACATTAATACCCTGCTAAGACCGCCACTCTTGATGGTGCGGAATACACGTTGCAAAAGAACTGTGGAAGCTCGCCGTCAGCACGCGCTCAGCATTCGCGCACACAGCTTGGCCAAACGATCACTATGACGTCTTCATTTGGATTAATTTTGCTTTCATCGACGGAAATAAGAATAGCCAACTTTGACGGTGTTGGTTTCAGGATGCAATGACTCCAAGCTAATTCTTCGTGTTTTTTTACGCACGCCATCTAGCTTGTAGTTCGCAACTGATGATAAGAAGCCAGGATTACAGCTCGTGACGTCACGGCGAGGCAAATTGTGGTCGTGACGTCACGAATGGGAACCCTAAGAGGGCGACATCGAAACATATCGGAGTGCTAACAGACGATTGCCAGCGGGGCGACTGGTTGCCGCCATGACTCTGCTCGTGCAAGCGAGCCCGAGCGATAGACCTATTGCTAAATTACTCAAGCATCAAGGACAATGCAGGGATGGGTGTTATTAGGGTGCCTTCATGTGCGCTTTGCTTAGGGTGGTGGCATCTCGCCATTTTGTCCCACACGTTTATTTTTATTTTTTGTTCAGAAGCGCGTGAAAGAGCGTGTTCCTGCACGCGTTTGTGGCGCTGACTGTGCTATGGCGACATTTTGTTTTCGCCGATTTCTTTGTATTTTCCCCGTGAGCACGTGCTGTCGGCATCGGGTACTACAAAGGGCGGCATCAGAAGGACATTGAGGCACCCTAGGTGTTATAGGTGTTAAGATTCGAAGTAAATATCCAAAATAAAGCGTTGACGAACGTGCGTGCAATATGCCATTTGTTTTAGGCTTTTGCTTTAGAACAGTTACTGCTGCAGACGCCTGCACGTGCGGCGCGTGGAACACCATTCCCTGCATTCTCCTTGATGCTTGGAAAAACCATGTTCACGTGCACGCTGCACGTGCTTGCACGCATAGGCAGCAGTCGAGGCGCCCAGCTTGCAATTGTGTGTCCATAATGAAACCAAGCGCTGTAAAACGAGCAGGAAAAATTGTCATATGCACATAGAAAGCTCGAACTTTCATGGAATGCGCATTTAGGTGGTGGATTTTACCTGGAAAAGTTTCTAAGCGCCTACATATAAAAGGAGAAAAAAAAGATAAACAAATTTGCCAACGGTAGTCGTGTGCGTCGTCTGCAAGCCACAAGTTACAAGCACCGCAAACTCGCTCGTTTACGAACATGTCCAGCGTTGACCTTGGTAAGTCTGTAGGTTTCATTTTTCGCAGGAAGGAAGCTACACCTTGAAATGGATCGCCAAAAGAACTGCACAATCCGGGGAAAGTCTGATCGTTTTACGTGCAGGTGCCGATTTTTCCGGCTCGTTTTATAGCGGCAAGGGCCGTTGTAAAGACACTATAGAAATTTTTCTGAGGGTTGTTTTAGGCCACGGTCCTAATCGACCCTCATTTTTTTTTTCTTTAGTGACACAAATGTGTCTCTTTATATCTTTGCCATTGAGATAGCACGATCGTTGGAGCGCAATATCGGTTCAGCTACTTACTAACTGAACTGATTGAAAGAAGATCAAAGAACGATGTTTCCTGCTGAGAATATACGTGGCTTAGATTGACGTCACATCCGTTGCCTTTGTGGGGGACTCGCAGCTGAGCACGTATACAGTATACTTCCAGCAGCACGCATTTCGTACCACAAAATTTTGTGTTTTTTTTTTTTCTCGCAAAGAACAAGTATTGGAATGACCACCAGCAAGGTGCGATATCGTCATGTGCAAGCCATACATTCAAAAACAACTGCTTAACATGCAAATTGAAGGTTACAGCATTACATGTTGGGGAGAAGTATGAGTCAGCGTCTTTTGTGAACAAAATCAAACAACCACATCAGGCATGTGTCGCAGTTATATCCACGTTTTACTGGTTATATATATACCCCAAGAGCTGTTTGCATTGTACATTATTATAAAACACGACACAAAAAAAAAAAGCTTTGCTTCCGACAACTTCGCACCTTTGTTTCCTGAATCCCGAGCATGAATTACTTTCGCCACAAAAGAAAAGGAAAGCACAGTGTAGCTAGTTTAGAACATCGTATTATCGCCCAACAGCCAATCAGAATGCGGCATCGGCGGATAAGAATGCCCAAGAAACAATCACGAGGCTGTGTATACCAACGAACATATTTTTGTATTATATATTATATTCGCCAACCACCTTGGGGGGGAAATGGGACGAAACGAGCAAAATAAATTAATGAAGGAGAGGTTTCATGTAACATATATCAACCACAAGAAGAGCAATCTATTGTTGCTGACTCGATAGAACCCGAATAATCTATTTAGTCTATCGTAACTTTTTCTTTATATATATATATATATATATATATATATATATATATATATATATATATATATATATATATATATATATATATATATGGTCGAGAACCGTTTTTTGGAGCTTTACACAATCGCGCATACCGCTCGTATCCACCTAGATTCAACACCACCCATACATGTTGACCAGGCTAAGATCGACGAAGACGACTGATGCATTGCTCGAGGGAGGAAATTGCCCTAATGCTCCAAATACAAACAAAAAAAGAAAAAAAAACGCGGTTTTCACAAAGCTTGGGTATGTGCGAAAAAGTGCTTACCTTCTCTCAAAGTCGGCGCTGTATAGGTGCGGAGTGGACCGACCAGATGTATATGGACAACCGAGGCAAAGACCAGCGACGTCTGCAAAAAAGATGAGCGTGGATTGGAACAGGAAGATTCGCCCGTACGAGTTTTATACGTTCTTCCGCTCTCGCACGCAAACGTTTCCTGCCCATGTTCGGACTACGTTTCACAATACTTCAACTCGATTGGTCCGTACATTTACCCGACGACACGCGGAGGAGGTACGGTGCTGCGTCCCGTCGTCGCATACCTCGAAGACATTCCCCCCCTACTCCGCCCTGTAACTGTGGGATTTTATGTGTCCGCTCCTGTAAACAACAAAATCACGTGTTTTTTGTGCGCGTTTTTTTACGCATTGCGCGTAATTCTTTGAAAGAGGCTGTTGTTCTAGCTTGGAAAAGTACGCTACGCTCAATCTCACAAGCTGAATGCATCGCACCATCGAGAATTCACGCGCGAGAGCAGCTGCGCAAAATGGTGTGGTTGCACGAGCGCTCGCGTAAGTAAAGGTCACGAACCTTAGATTACATGGTTTGAAATCTCTACGTCAAGCTATGGAAAAGTTTTTCCTAGGGACACATTAAAGCACCAGAGGCATGCTGCCGACATTAAGAGTCAGCTAATCAGATCGCTTGTTGAGCCATGAATGGACGTGGGTTCTGAGAAGTGAAGAAAGTAAATCCCACAAACCCGTTGAAAAGATCGACGATTGGAAACACCATCTGAGACCAATGGGTCATATTAGTTCTAAATAGTTGAAACGCTACGTAAAATGTGCTACATCGGCCTCAAAAAAAATATATATAAAAATATATAAAAATATTTTGATTAATTGCTTTTTATTTCTTGTCACTTGCTTTATTCATATTTGTATCAGCGTCGCTTGTAGTGACAAAGATGTCACTAGGGGAGCACCGCCGAAGTTTCCAGACCAATAAGTATGGTTCATGTAAGGACCGTGGCAAAGCCCTTTCTAAAAGTCTTGAGCTCGCACCAGGTACATAGCCTTAAAGGGGGGGGGGGGGGGTGCAAAGATATTCAATTGGAATGTTTTTCACTTTACACGAGCTTACTGGCACTAGTGGAACTCAAGGTTACTCGCACGCAACGCCACTGGTCAAGCAACTCCTTTGTTGCGGAGTAATTTCAGAGACAAAAGCGATCATTTTCATTCAATCTCTCCTTTGCAAAATTTGATGACGTAAAGTGGGGATCGCAGTACACCCATATGACGATATTTGATTGCTGTTCATAGATTGGACCCGAGCATTGCGTGGGCACTCGATTTGGGCTCGTGATAATTACTAGCTCGAGAAGCATTCGGGTAGTGGCCCGTGTCCAATCGCTGCAACGACGACAATAGCCGAGCCATAACAATGTCTGGAACTCAGCGCGTGTCCTGTGCTTTGCCAACCCCAGCGAGTGGCTATGATCAACATTGGCGGCATATAATCGGCTCCAGATCACGTGGCCGCTTGTTCTAGCTGCGAGTTGAGGGGGTGAACGCTGCTCGTTTTTCTTTAATCTTTTACTGGGACTTCTATTGCGTGTGGTGAAAAACGAACGCGTGTTTCATAGGTCATTAACGTCAGAGACCCGTTCTAAGTGGTATATGCGCAAAGTACAAAAATTGTTGCATCTTAAAAGTGGAGTTGAAAAGGGTTTCTGCAGTTCCCGCTTTGTCTAGTAGGTCAGCGCAGTGCGAACACCCGTTTGGGCAGACTTTCGACGGAGTTAAGAGTGACGCCACCCGAAGCAGCTAAGAGGTGTGTGATGGAGAGTGCATCCCTCTGAACACACAGAACAATAACAGCTGACGAACAAGTAATCACAAAATGAAGGACCTACGGCTCTGCTTAAAGGGGCGGTGCAACGATATTCAATTGGAATGTTTTTTTTTCACATTACATGAGCTTACAGGCACTAGTGGGACTCAAGGTTACTCGCACGCAATGCCACTGGCCAAGAAACTCCTTTGTTGAGGTGTAATTTCAGAGACAAAAGCGATCATTTTCATTAAATCTCTCCTTTGCAAGATTTGATGACGTAAAGTGGGGATCGCAGTACACCCATATGACGATATTTGAATGCTGTTCATAGATTGGACCCGAGCATTGCGTGGGCACTCGATTTGGACTCGTGATAATTACTAGCTCGAGAAGCATTCGGGAGTGGCCCGTGTCCAATCGCTGCAACGATGACAATAGCCGAGCCATAATAATGTCTGGAACTCAGCGCGTGTCCTGTGCTTTGCCAACCCCAGCGCGTGGCTATGATCAACATCGGCGGCATATAATCGGCTCCAGATCACGTGGCCGCTTGTTCTAGCTGCGAGTTGAGGGGGTGAACGCTGCTCGTTTTTCTTTAATTTTTTACTGGGACTTCTATTGCGTGTGGTGAAAAACGAACGCGTGTTTCATAGGTCATTAACGTCAGGGATCCGTTCTAAGCGGTATATGCGCAAAGTACAAAAATTGTTGCATCGCCCCTTTAAACTGAGGCAAACTGCTTTCAAGCAGTTAGGTATTGAAATTATATGTATGATTTCTTCCCGTCATGTTTAAGCCTAACTCCGGAGATCGCCTGGGAAGCTAGCCTTTTTTATACGTACACATTGAACATCCGAAAATGACGTGAAATTCCGGATCGTAACATAGCCATCCAATAAGGATATTTTCAACAGCAACAACACACTGAATACACATACACACACAAAAAAAAAGAAGGAATGGCAAATATGCTATTTTGGTTTAGGTTATGCTATTTCGGTAAAAAGTAACCGACTGGACACAGCGCTGTGTCGTGACAGTTACCTTTTACAGCGCTGTGTCCTGTCGGTTACATTTTACTTGTTTTTATTATACTTAGGTAGTACAGTATGCGCAGCAATTCGCCTAAAAACTCCCATTTGTGTCAACTTTCTAAAAGAGGGCATGACTTTTTTTTTTTCCTTGTGAACTGTTGACTGTTTAAGAAGTCCCTGGGGTCTGTGGTATATGGCTCCAAGAGATCGTAAACCGGGTGCATAAAAAACGTGCTTGTCAGGACTTCAGTTTCGAACTTATAATTGGTTTAGAAGAACATTTTATGTGCATTGTTTCAATACAGAAGACTATATAGCACCGTGCGATATAATATACTATAGACCTGGTTAAAGTAACACTTAATCTCGAAACATCGTGCATCCGCATGGGTACGCGAGAGTCGGGACAGCCCTCCGGTGCTGCAAAAACAGACGCGTTTTGGCGAAGAGAAGGTCATAAAAACCAAACGGTATAAACGATCGGGAAAACAACCGAAGAGCCGTCTTGAACACGTTACTCGAGAAAAGGAATCTATTACACTTCAATTATACTCGCTTAAAAAAAGTATTTAATTAGATTACCTGATTACTCGAGAAGAAAGGTAATGGGCCGTTCCTTGAAAAAAGGTAACGTTGCTTTTCTGTTTACTTCCGATTTTTAGAGAACGACAGAATATCCTTCTGCCGGTTTGAAAACAGGTCTTTCGTACTGTCCATTATTGGATTAGAATCACCGAATCATAAACAATTTATCTTTTTAATCTCCGATTTAGGTAAACCATCGTCCCCTCGGAGACGGAGACAAATAATTACAAAATTACTCAAAAGAGTAATCATCACGAGTAATTTGATTACTTGTAGTGAATCTCGTAGTCTGCCGAAGAGACACGTTGTTTTCCCTGAGACAGGAACGTTCGAGGAACTGGAATCTACCAGATATGTAACGCCAAGCAATCCAACGCTCTTCGGTTTCCATTTTTTTTTTTTTTTTTCATTTTCTGAGCATGACGACGTGGCAACCCAAGATATAGGTAATGAAAAAAAAAAAAAAAAAAGGAAGTGGGGCGAAGTATTTTACTAATATATTCAATGTCTATGTTTGCGGCGCTCCTGAAAAAAAAAAAAATAGTTCAGACGCTTTTCTTGAAAAATTGTCTTTCAGAAAAAAAAACAATTTTACTTTGATTTAAAATAAAATTGCGGAAGTAGACTCGAATTCGCTAATGGTTGGAGGAACAACCTCGTGCAATTGGCTCGCGATTTTATTTCGATGACCAGTTAATTCGTTTAATATAGCTCCTCTTGCTATGTCTCTAGTGCGGCGTTCGGCACACACAAGACAGGATTTCCTACGTACGGAGATCAATCATGGATGATTTTGAGGTCTTTTATATCGCATCTTCCTTCGTGTATATAACCTAAAAAGCATCTCAATAAAATGTTTCAATTTTAGTTTTGTTTATATACTACCCAAGGAAGAGGAAGTGGAAATCCCCCCAAAAATATGATTGAAATTGCGTCATCACATTAACGGGTCTTCGAAACTCACAACCTACTTTTCGTTTGGCAACTTGCCTGTGGCGGTATTGAAACAGCAATAAAACTTGTAAAAGAAAAAAAACAAAACAAACAAAAACGACCAAGATGTCAGTGCATATCTTGGACGTGTTAGTATACGGCTCAGACGCCAGCAGACGGCGCTAACGTCGAATGCCAGTGTGAATGCGCCTTTTAATTCGTTCGGCTGCACGCCATCTAAAAAAATAACTGACCGACTAGCATCATCGCTGCTGCATGCATCCTCGAACAAAAAAAAAAAAAAAAAGAATAAACACTTATGAGACACTACAAAACTGTCATTCCGGCGTGCACGAACGGGGAACGAGGTGTCGATGACATACTTCATCCCTGGCTGAATCCGTCGCTCGGCGGCCCGACCCACGAGCTTCCCCCGGAACGTATATAGCTGCCAGATCGATGCGCGCTGTGCCTCGGAGGGGCTCGAAACACCGTTTCGTTTTGTTCTTATTATTGCCCCTCCCAAGGCGCTGCATCGATTACGGAATTATGCGTACTTGGACCGAGAGCGATTTTCGGGGCCTCGAGGGGCCGGCAGAAAGAAGGCAGGCCCGGCGGTGGCGGAGCCCTCGTTCGCCAACGCAAACACGTCACTCCAAAGCCGGCGGATAAAAAGAGCGGGCGCACAGGCACCACGCCAAAGCCTCTGTCGAGCTCAGTCTAGCTGCCGAGAACAACGCACAGCGCTCTCGAGTAAAAAAGAGCTGGGACCCGGTTCCGTTACGATAAACCCGAGTGTTGGATCGCGTCTACGTACTCAAACGTGTGTTTGTTTGTTCTTCGAAGCGCGATGCGACTGCTTATTACGGTCTTTCAATGACGGCTTGGTACGCGGGACGACAAGTAAACGGAAAGTGACGATCGGCTCTAAACTCCAAGCGTATTTTTAAAGATTCAGTGGTGTTAGCGATTTTGTGAAGACTAACGTAAATAAACAAATGGTACATAAAAAACGCAATTTTCTTTTTCTTCATTTGGCAGACAGTACTTATAAAACAATCTGTTTTGATGACGAGACAAAATATATCCTCGAAATTGGCATCATCACGAATACCCGTCTGAGGGAACGAATTGGAAGAACGGAGAAAATCATGCATATTCGCTGACCGTTTTCCAGTTTCGTCTCGGGTATTATTCGTGAAACTGCATACCACCTCGCCTGCCTCGTTACTTTAGCTTTATAGTTCGTATATAGTGACTCTGCAAGGCGAGGCCTTTTCGAGTGTTTTAGAAGATGCAAAAATTAGCAGCGTTTGAAGGTTTTTTCTTTATTTTTATTTTAAACAAAAAATAACAACAACGATATATTACAAAGTGGAGACAGCTGGATATTTTTGAAGACAATAGAGTACCACTATATATGTAGTCGGTCGGAAGCACGAACAAACGAGAGTGTTCAGAAGAAGGTGTACGACACGAAGACTTCATTGACCGAAATTCTGTCGGAATCGAACCGTTTCTACTCTTCTCCTCGATTTACCAGGCTCGACGACAACCTGAGAAAATCGTTTGCTGATCTTCATGCTTCGTAAGTTCTTGCGGTTTAAGCACAAAGCCCTAGCGTACGTTAGTAATAAATCGAATGCTCTGAAAAAAAAAAAAAAAAAAAGATCCATGGATTAAAACGAACGCAGAAACCGTACCTTTATATTATGATGTTAATGAAATTAATGCAAAGGTGCCGCGAGCTGGACAAGAATAACAAAAATAATCCCCGGAGAGGGAGAAAATCCGCCAGGACCAGGGAGATTTTTTTCAGTGGCGCACCAGTCACCGCTGTGTTGGAGATTGATGTTTGTCCTTTGTCCCCCTTGTTACCCTCTCCAGGGATTATTATGGATATTCTTGCCCTTATGCTTCGATCGAAACGCGAAATTGCAGCCTTTTTGATCGTGCGAGAACAGCCGCACCAAAAAATTCGTCAACTAAAAAAATACAAAAAAGAAAAAGAAAAGAGGTCAGCATTGCTTGAGCGATGAGTCGACCACACTACAAAGTTTGTGGTCTGACTCCGCAAAAAAAAAAAAAATTCCAAGGTAAACAGCCCCCGAAAGACTCCGAAGAATGCACGATTGCTCATTCGGCCGACAGAGCGAAGCTTGTAAACACAAGCTAACGCCAGCCTCAAGCTGCGTCGCCCGTACCTCGTCCGTAAGAGCACGTGCGCCATCTTCCGACGTGGGAACGTAGCCGAAGAACCGACGTGCATTCCCAGAGAATGTGAAAACAACAGATTAATCATGTCGGTGGCGAGTCTGCAGCGGAGACGGATGCCCTGCAGGCTACCTACATATATCTCGTGAGGTGACAAAACAACAGATGCTCGGGTTGAAATGCAAACGGAAGGGCTGGGCTTGCGCAGAAAACAACAACAACAAAAACAATGAAGATAAGAGCCACATAAAATAGTTCTCTTCTCCTAGCCGTCTCTTTCTGTTCCCCTCGCTAAGGTCCACATTCTCTGACTCGTCCTACTTTACGTTAAGGTACTCCCTTTCTAGAAGACTGTCCAGACTATTTTCAACACCAAAAAGCCCTTCAAAAACAATAAAAATCAAACGAGCGTACAAATGGTACCGTGAATTTGTTTTTCTTCTTATTCTTCATATTTTTGGAAAACGACGTTCCGCTGATAAACTTGGCGCTGAAGCAGCTCTTCACGAAACTCATCAACGGGACCCTGGAAGCAGCGCATCGACTCCTGCGTTTCTCTTTCGCCGTGCGATCACATTCCCGCCCACATCCACGTGCAGAAAGCGGGTTCAGGCGATGAAAGGAAGGCGATTGATTGGGCCCGCGAGCACATCGTTCCCAATGCACTGTCTGCTTAAACGTGCCCAAGCGCCTGTCTTTCAGTCACTCAGCACAAATGTCAGCTGCCCAGTGCTCCCAAGGACATCACATTTTCGACTTCTTTCCGCTGACTTCCGCTGCCTCCTTGCTCCGTTCAGTACAGAGTTTCGTTCTTCTGTAGTCTGTCGTCGAATCGACACGCGTTTCGCGAATTAGAGCCGTCCGGTGCGGATCGCATCCTAAACGATCTCGACGGACTAATGGTGAATTCCACTCGTAGATCCGGAGCGCTTTCCAAAATCCGCGAGGGAGGCAAAATTCCGCTCCATGGGACACGCTCCGAATCGACGAGCGGAAGATGAACTCGCCTTTTTGGAGCGACCCCTTCCCCGCTTCCCCTGCCCCCCTCTCGGTTGTCCAAAATGGCCGCTGCTCGAACTTGACGAGCCCCCAATGCTTAGCCGACTGATCTTTCCGACGATCAGTGACAACTGTCATTGCTTAGCTGCAGAAATAACACACGACACAGGACGGGTGAAAATATCCACAGCACGGAGCCCATGTCACAAATAACGAGGAAGACGTCCGCATTCGGCACTGTCACATACCTTTCGGCCGCCTCCAAGCGGCGGGCACGCACAGCGATTGCCAGCGGTGGAGTTAAAATTGCTGGTACGGCTTTATTAAACACAGAGAGTAACAAACCACCACTGCCACGGTCGTTGCCTAATCTGTTTCTTGCTTTATTGCACGAGAAAATGCCGGCGGCATGCAGCGTACAAAAACTAAACAATCAGTGGCGGCAAAATGAACAGGCCTAACCTTGCGTCTGCCTCCTTCCGATTTTCTGCCGTTCTTTTTCTCGTTCTTCCTCTCACGATCACAGATGTCAGCGCTTCCGATTTGTCACGCGCCTGTCCCGGCTTTCAACACGAGGTAGAAGCGTTCGAGCCGTCACAATCCCGCGTAAACAACCGACGCATCCGAGAAAACCCTGCTCGACCGACTCGACTCCGTCACTTCGTCGACGGCGCGGCCAGCGCGGCCGGTTGCCGGCAACGCCTCGTTGGCCTCGTCGCGCATGCGCCACCGTCGAGGGAGGAGAAATGACGTAGCGCGCTCTGTGGCGCTCTGTCAACTTCCGTGTAGATCTCTCAAATCCCGCAGATCAAGTTCGGCGGAGTTGGAGGCGCTCCACGGGGCGGTAGCTGCCAGAGATCTTACGAGCGGAAGATGACCAAGTCGAGCCACATCGCGAGCGGAATATGCGCGCTCCAAATGGAGCGGTTTTGGAGCGCTCGAGATCTGCGAGCGGAATTCACCATTACATTCCGCATATTAACGATGACCTCCAGGAAGCCTCAGAGTGGAAGCAGGCACTTCGATGAAAGATAGAAGCTGTACCTCATGCCGCAGTCAGACTGCCAATGCATGGGCATTCCCCGTGATTTCACGAGGCGCCAGAACCCCTGCAGCTCCGTGTTCGCGGGGCAATTCGGGAGAGCGAAGTCGCCTCTTGATTTCCATTTGCCCTTCTGACCAATAGAAGGCGCTTCGGGGCCCTCTTGGCTGTGGCTGGGAGAAACCTTCACGTTATAAAAGACGCACACCAGGGGTGTTGTCTCTAGAGTGGATCGGTGGCCGTGTGGGCTAACGTGTCTCAGCTCGGAGCGTGCAGCGAAAGCTAGCGCTGCAGAAACCCCTGGCCCTGGGTTCAATCTCAACCCCCTGCCCGTTTCGAGTAAATGAGTTTTGTACAACTGCGTTGAGCACGTTAACGGTTCTGCTGCACTGGCTAAATTTCTCATCTACAGCTAAGAGACAAGTCACCCGTGGAGGCGTACTAGCATTAGGGCTGTACAATGTTGGTGTTGTCTCTTCTCTTTTTCCTGGACGTCAGCGTAGGACTTGGGCCAGTGGAAGGTCGCGCAGGTATACGGTGCTTTGATGGCTTACGCCCCACGGTACAACAAGTGTCGGCCCGTGGACCAGGCCTAGCTCTTCGTGAACCGTGTGGCACGGGACAACTGTTCCACCGCCGTAGTTATACCCAGAGTCCCATATATGGGAAAGTTTGGCCGATGGGTGAAGCCTGTCGCCCGCTAAAACAAGCGAACTTTACGATAACACAAAAATTGAAGATTTTGCTTTTGGCCACTCTACTTACGTGCGCTAGTCCAAATGCGCGGTTAGTAGTTGTTTTATAAGCACAATTTCTTGTACTTTGACATTTTGTTATGTCTGCATTTGGTCACTATATTCAAGCACTAGCCATCCTGTATTGATCTCCAAAAACATAACTTACAGATAAGTTTTATTTCTTTTGGTTTTAAACAAATTTAGGCTTTCTCGAACAAAAATTAATCTGGCGATTGAGTGCAAGGGTTCGCAGCGCCTCTCCTAGAAGGCGCCCGTCACGGCACTGAATTTTTGCGGTGGTCATTTTTGAGACCCAATGTTCAAAGTATTATAAAAAATTCACCTTTCATAAAAGAAGAATCAGTTTAAGCCCATATAATTTTAAGAGATCGTAGCAGATAAGTACGTTTGAGCTTCTGACTACGTGTGCTGCGCCAAAAATACTTACATTATAATCATAAGCACTTTTATTACAATGGTGGGTCACAGCATACCGTACGTGCCTAATCCAGAGTGGGCTCGAAATTCGATAACACAAAATGGCGGGGAGCAAGGTGGCGCCTCCTGGTTACTTTACCTCCAACTGCGGTTGCTCAATTGTGGGCATCTTCAAAAGAGTGCCGAACTCTCCCAGTATAAATGGCTCTGGTTATACACATGCGATATCGATAGACATTTCTGGCCTTGAGTTTATCGAATGTCCAATAAACAGGAGCGGAACTTTGTCTGTTTGATTTATGTTACGAACACGTAGTCTACGGACAACCAGGTCCAGTCTGATTGATCACGGACCAAGTGGGAGCCGGCAGGTGTATACTGTCGAGACCGGTTATAACGAAGTCAACGGGAATTTGAAGTCACTTCGAAATATCCGCTATTTCGTTATAACAGACTTCGGTTAACGAAGTGCAAAAGGGAACGGGAAATCGTGGTCGCTTCGCTGTAGCCACTATTTCGTTATTACCGAGTTCGTTATAACCGGTCTCGACAGTAAATATAATTTCACAACACACACCACACAAAAAGCAGTCTGCAGACACTGTCCGAGGTCCCTCTCTCCCTGTCAAATCGGTCATACACAAAAAACTGTCTGCAAACATGTTCGAGGCGTACTACATACGTGTGCAGCAAACATGCTTCAAACATGCACGAGGAGTGTCCGCAGATAATTATGTCATCAACTCATCATGTCTGCCGCGAACACCGTGTCTTTTATACGATGTACGAGCAGTGGGACTGCCGCAGAGATGTCGGCCACCATTCTGAGACTGCCAGGCAACGGACCTCGAAAAAGCTCTGGCTAGATGGCGCAAGCCGCCACCCGATTTAAAGGGTTCGGCCGTATCCATCCGGGTCCATTCCTTTCTAAGTACTTACTAACAGCTTCGACCTTCGTGATTCGCTAGGGTGACCCAGAGTCACTAAATATAGCGGCAGAACAACGACACCTGAGCCATCGTGGTGCTTAAAATCATCGTTGCCAGTTATCAAAGCTCCTATCTGAAACTGAATTATCGCGAGAAACGGTTTCCTGGAGTCCAGAAACGTTAAAAGAGTCGAGACAGAGGAAAACGATATCGCCCGATCGAGCTTCAATCCAGACACCGCATATCGAAAACACGGGAAGTCGCATCTCCAAACCGTAACGATCGCCTGTGGCGCTCGCTTTGCACCAAGCAAACTGGCGGCGCCCAAAATAAAACCGGGGAAGAGAATGGCGATACTACTCTAAGCGCAGCTCATTTAGTGAGCCAACATTAAACGGCCTGATTCGCGTCAGTTCCGTATGCAACACAAAGACATCTCGTTGGACCTGCGCGCCACTATCACATGTATACGGGCGTATAGTAAATCAAATCATACAGCAAAACGCTTTCCATACCTAAAATAATGTTCCAGTAAGCATCATGCACGAGGGCAGGTGTTGCCGCCTTAAAACTAGTCCTCGCGGGACGCGACCTTTTTGTCGGCTCGTCACGACTCCCTCGATTGCTCCGCAGAGCTGTATAGTCCAAGATCCGGTGCTAATCACAATGTCCCGAGTCTTGCGATGCGTGTACGACCGAGCTGCCACACCGCCCTTGGGAAAGATCCGCGGGAGCGTTATCGATTAAATTGATTCGCGATTAAGGACTCGTTCTGGACAAGTCCCGCGGTCTTCGAAGGGGCCCTGTATCAACGTACCGAGTAAAAACAAACAACAGAGAACGAGCTAAGAATTATAGATTTTCTGTACGTTCGTTTTTGTGTGTGTGTGTGTGTTTTGTGTTTTTGCGTGCGTATTTGCTTTTATTGCCGCATGCAGTCAATTTCTACATGAAAGGTGCCACACTGAGGTCATACAAGTGTTATGAAACAGACGACTGCGGGAAAGCCTGATATCGTGCCGACTACCGAAACAATAAAAATGCCGGGAAATTTTTTTTTTTTACTTTTTATTCTTTTCTATCGCATTGAACGCGGTACGAGCGGCAGCTCTCGGATTAGCCTAACTTGGGCTTGCCGTCACGTTGCTCAAAAATTAATCGTTTACGATTACACGTTACTGCACACGTTACTCAAGACGTAATCCTTTACAATTACAATTACCCTAGTTTAAAAAAGTATTCAGTTAGCTCGGAGCAAGAGTGTGATACTCTGAATTATGTTTATCTTGTTGAACCCTTTGCGCAGTATATAATTGACACCACTGTCCTGTATAAACACTCGATTACCTGTCTTTATATATGTTAAATTGTTCATTCACTCATAAGTTATGTTTCTTCTGCGGATGTAAAGGGGAGGCGGGGGCTTCGTCAAGTAGTGACATGCTGCTTTTTTCCCATGCATGCCTTCCCCTCTCAGATGAAGAGGAAATAAAATTGATTGATTGAGTGATTGATTACTTGAGAAGAAAATTAATTGGCCGGTAATTGAAATGGTAACTGTATACTTGTCCGATTACTTAATATTTTCAAAACGAGAGATTTTTTTGCGGGTTTGAAAACCGAGGGTCACTCGCACTGTTCCTTGTTGTATTAAAATCCCCGAATCATAACCTACTTCTCTTCTTAACCCAGCAAAAGGTTACGGTTACAAGTAATTTGAGTACTTCCAAAAGTAATCAGATTACTATCGTGATTACTTCCTAATACACACAATTAAATTATTACAAAATTACTAAAACGAGTGCCGTGCAAGCCGGACTTGGACCGACCACGGCGATCTCGATAATTCTCTCTGTATGGGTGGCTCACGGTTGAAACATATCCTTCGACTGATATGGTACATTATATGGCAAATGGTCTGTGTGTCTATAGAGGTCATGTTCCTGCGAGTCGCTGCAGTAGACAGCATCCTGCTGACAGCGAGCTTCCAAGTACATGCACTTAATGCAACTCTAGATGTTGTTATCGGCAGATATTAAGTTATTACCCCCCTCTCGAACAGGGACCACGTGAGTACATCGACCTCGCAGCATGAACTAATGTTAAAAACTTGTACGACTTTCGCGCGAACTAGTATAAAAGGTTTAAGCAACGCAATAAGAATAGAGATTCTACAATATTTTGTTGTGTTGTTGTTGTTTTTTCCGTGAAGTTACGAGGTGAGGTCGAACCTAAACTCCCGGTGCATTTACTGGTTTGCAAAAAAAAAAAGAAAAAAAAAAGGTACACATATTTGACGTATTTATTTAAGTTTCGAAACATTCCTATCTTCGGGCGAGGTTGTCTCCTCTGAAAGCGATCCGAGGAGCATCACGTCGCAGTCGCCACTTCAGCGCAAACACTAACATCCGCGAGACGGAGCGGTGATTTTAAAGGACACACAAAAATCAACGCCTTCTACAAGGTTCTATAGCGTGGCGGAGAAACAGCGACCACGGGCGCACCGCACCACCCGCGACCACGTTGCAGGATCGGAACGAAGTCGGCTGAAGGGGAGGAGGCCATGATTGAGGGAAGGGTCGCCGTTCCCAGCAATAATTTGTCCGGCGTATCTTTCCCTCTCGTTTTCCGGCCCGCGAGAATTGATTAATCGCGCATGCGCTCAGCGTCCCGACACTGTGCGTGATGCGCACTTCGTGATCCCGCCGTTTCAATTGGGCTGGCCCCGGCCGCTTTGCCCGAGAAGAAGCGGGCAGGGCGCCCCGCGCTCGGAGGCCCCAATGAATATTTCATCGAGAGGAGGATCGGGACACCCCCGGCTTCGAAGGGTTCAAAAAGAGAGAGAGACAAGGAATTTGGGGAGCGGAGAGAGCGCTGCGACCCGGTTCGAATTTGAAAAAGAAGGGTTAGGCGAGGCGGGAGAAAACGGTGTTGTGCCATTACGCGAGGTAATGGCGCACGTTGTTTCGATTCCGACGGGGGTTCTGGGCCGCCCTCTGCTAGAGGTAAAGTTTCCGGTTCATTTGCCTTCGAAATCTCTTAGTAAGGTGGATCAGAGGTAAGCGTGTGCGGTTTATAAAGCACGCCTTATCTTTATCTCTGTGGAACACGCTGCCTGCTACCTTAATGAGCACAGGATGCTTTGCTTGTATTTCTTGCTTCTGTCATAATTAGCCCAAACTTTTCTCTCGCCAGGTGCGAAGACCGAAAACCGAGATGATTCATGCATCTCATAAATCTTATTTTCTCTCTCTCTCTCCCTCTCGCTCCCTCTCTCTCTCTCGCTCTTTCATAAACCGCCTCGGCGGTTCCTAGACAAACCGCCGGCCTATGAATATATCTTCGTAACCTGGTCGAGGTACGCTCTGACGAGGGCTTGTTTCGGTGAAGGCGCGGTGTAACTTTTCGGTCGCACATCCAAAGGATCAAGCATCAATTCGTTCACTGGGGTGTTCCAGACGCCATTCGCCCACCTCTCTCTCTCCTCCTCTCTTGCTCAGCGTCAAATCAATCCGGCTTTGCTTCAAGGACATATTTTCTTTTCCTTTTATTTTTTTATTGTAGCACTGCGTTTTATTTTCCCCGGATACTTATTGGTAGTAGTGGCACACACGTTGTTACGACCGCGTTGAAACTCGTTTATCTACGCCAAAATCCAAAATTATTTCGCGTAAACAAACACGCTCATCTCAACCTATCTTGCTCTCTGGAATATATGACTCGCTTTCCCGATAAAGCTCGTTTCGATAGAGAAGGGACTTTTAGTAGAGCGTAGACTAGAGCTTCGCTTAGCTAGCGGGAGTTTCTGCCGTCACTTTGAAGCATAGATTGAGCACGCGCCCACTGGGCCCGCTTTCAGCAGAATACCTACTAAAACTCTCTTCTGTCACTCGACTCACGCTCGACCTTGCCGCTTTATCTTCGTGCGTGCAAGTTTGGCACGAACGTCCCGCGCTTTCATCCATCACTCCTTTCGCTCCTGTTATATGATCAGAATACTGCACGCCGATATGATTGGGCCACCCAACTGAAAGGCCATGGCTTCACGACCTCAGCCGCACGTAATGTACGGCGTCCAACGCCCTTTCGATGATACTAATTACGACACGAGGACTCTTTTGTTTTCATGCTTCCTTCTCAACGGTGTGCGTAGCCTGTGCCGATTTCAGGGCCACTGCTAATTAACAATGGTCGCCGTTATCCCAAGCGAGGTTTGTTGCTACGAAAGAGATCGCCCATTCGGACTCCAACAGCGTGCATTTAGCTAATTTAGCCCACTTTCGTCTCTTTCACATTTCGGCCGTCAGGCCACGCCAGTTTTCCTCTTTGGCGCCTTTTCCTCTGGGCGGACTCGCCATTCCTTGAGTTTCGACTAGCTCACACCGATTTGTCTCGGCGGCCCAAATATACTGAAGAACGGACGCGGCCGACGTCGGCTGTTTATTGGAAGAGCAGGTCTGTCGTGTTGTCTCACTTGACTGGTTATTCTCGGAAGAAGCTTCAAGGTGCCACTTTGCAAGACGCGGCGTCACTCAAACGATGGCGACGTCTTTTCGTGTTTTTCCCCCTCTCTTTAGCTTCTTTTTCCTCAACTGAATCACACAGAGCGCATCCTACATTCTCTTTTCTCGCCATCTATTTAAATGATGTTCGTGTTTTGATATCTCCGCGTTAAACATCGATCGGAGTATACTATATTCTCCTTAACTGTATATTTGTGTTTTGTCTATGCACCAATTTCCTCCTTCGTTTGCTTTTGCTTTAGGCCGTCATCGAAACTATGGCGCGACTTCTGACGCTTCAGTCTCGATCGGGTCTCTATATTATTGGCTTTTTATTTTATTCTTCTCTTCGTAACAACCTCATTGTCATGTCTGATGCCCTCCTCAGCGTAAATCCTAGGGCCAAAACACACGTTTGGAAAGAAGTTTGTTGCACGAATCGGCTTCATCATACGGAAGCATAAAGTGTCGAAAATATTTCGATCGCACACAGGAGAAATGGGTTCGGCAGTAAATGAGCGCGGGCGAAGACGTTTCTTCGCGTTTTTGCTTGGTGTTGGGCGCACGTGTAAACTGCCTTCGTAGTTGCCTCCCGCGCAAGAAATCTGTACTCGCTCCTGCAGTGTCTGCAAGCCGTGAGGGCATTTCCGCGGATGCATGCCCCGAGTTATGCTCCTCGTTAAGAGACGCGGAAGAGCCCTCGAGTGCTCCTCGTGATGATGATGATTCCTTCTATTTTGCATAGCCAAGTATCTACTAACTAGCTGTTGCTTCCGCATTTAAACGAAGCGAGAGAGTGGAGCTTCAGAGTTTGTTCTCGTATACTTTTATTTTCTTTGAAGTTTAGGATATTCAAATGAAGCACGTACCTACGCAGGGTTTTATGCAGCGTGTTTCAAAGATGAGCGGTTCGTCGATGTTCGGTGGCCGAGAACGTTATTGCAAAGTATCGTGGTGTGGCTCCCATTTCGGGTTCTGGAGGCTGCGGTGATTAGCCCAAGCAGACTGTTAGAGTACATTCTTTAAAAAAAAAGCTATTAGTATCTGAGTAAAAGCTAGTAACTGCTTGTCACATATGTTACTAGATACATATATAGTAACCGTGGGTAGTAACGGTCAAGCTAGTAACGCTTACATTTACTGGGTCAGGAAGCTTGTAGCGGTTACTAACCAACCTAGTATATTTCACTACATTTAGCTAGTAACTGGCACTAACTCTCACAAGATCCAGAGGCGCAAGTCAACGTCAAATTTAAAAGTGGCAAAACAAATACTATCACTGGGCTAGATTTCTTTTTGCACGCCGCTAATATGCACATTTGCACACGCATTATCATTGAACGCAGACAAGGAATTAGAACAAAAGTAACACAGATTCAACGACACGCTAACCCAACTGCTGCCAAACGGATCCCCACGCGTCTTTTATACTTTGAAAGACGTCGGTTGGTCAGTGACCACCTCGCCCGTGAACGATGTTACGGATATGGTCCTGCTTTCACACCAATATTGTTCTGAAATATTGTTATTAAACATTCCAAGGAATGTATCTCTTACTAAGAAGTAACGGTACACACATTAATTATTTGCGGCAGTCTATAAAACAGCGTCCCCATAGGCTCCCAGCAGCCATGTTCTCGCTTCCCCGCATAGCAGCTGCAGTTACTACCTGTCGCGCGTTTGAGGTAGTAATAGCGAGTAAAAAGGTAGTAACGGTCAGAAAAAGGCAGTAACTGCTGCAGTTACTAGCTTTTTTTCTAAGAGAGTATGACTTTAAAAAGCTCGAACCAGACACTGACGGTGGAACGTACACGTACAAGACGGGCAGGCGCTATGCCCGTGTTGAAAGGCACGCGCTTTTGAGATATTTTTGCATCATTTCGAACCATCAGCCAAAACCAAAATTTTAACGTTATAGTATTGTTCTCGTAGTTCAAAGAATTAAGAGATGAAATGAAAGCCCGCGTATCTGCCCTCGGTGCACTGACCGAGGCCGAACCGTTGGGAAATTTAAACCATGCTGCAGCAGGCTCGTCTGATTCTGTTCATTTAAACATCATATTTGTTGCGGTTTCTCTATTTCGTTATCGTCGTACTGGCGCGCGGACATGTAACTATTACTCCAACCCGATGCACAGTCCGCCACAATATGAAGACTCCTTCGCCGAAGCCATTTAAGTGGCGGTGCTCGGCACGCTTTGCCCAGACGCACTTTATTTTTAGAGAAAGTCAAACACTTTTATTTTCCTCACCCCAAGAAATGTGGGCCTGAATAAAGCGAAGCCTACACAGTCTTCTTAAACAGTCTCGACGAATGGGTCTTTCACGAAGAGTGTACACCAAAGACCGGAAGGTTAGCAGTCGTGCTGCTCTGGCTAAACTGCCCCTTCAGGGTGGAGACATCACACGCCGTTTGAAGGCAAACTGAAGTTCCGCGGTCTAAAACTCCGTTCAACAAATTCGTCTTTGACTTCAAAATCATAAAAATGGATTCACCAATCTTGGTTTTCCCTTGGACGTTCCCGTGCGTAGCGGGAATTACATGCACGACGAAACGTTCGACGGGTCGTATACAAGACGCGACAGACAGGTCGTCATGCACATATATGTCTCCCGCCTCAGGCAGCAAAATGAATCGTGCACGTCTAATTCGCGACTCCAGCGACCTATAGGGGGCGCCAGACTTGTACATAATCCGTTACAAGTAACGAAATTACTTGTAATCCGTTACATTTATCTGTAATTTTGTAACGGATTCGTTACATATTTGTAGGGTAATTGTAAAGTAATTTAATTACTTATTTATGTAAGAAATTACTTGTAATTCGTTACTTTTTTATTGGCGGCGGAAAAAGCGGGAAGTTTGAACGCAAGAAAAACATCTTCAATTTCTGGAAAAAAGAAGTGTTCCGGTAAGCTCAACTGCAAACCTATCGTCGCGCGCGCGCACACACACACATACATAGACCTGTCGAAGCTTCTTTTTTTTTTTTGCATCGCCTAAACCCTAAAAGCTCTTTCTTTTCAATCTTGATTCTTTAGATTGCTTACCTACGACGAGGGGAAGCACACTGATGGGAAGAACCGGACTCGGGACGAAAACAATTGTAGGCCGTGACGACAACGGGTCAAGACATTAATTTCTAAAACCCGCATAAATGCATAAAAAACGAAAAGAATATCTTCCTTCTTGCCATTTTGCTCACGTTGCTGTTTTTTGCTAGTGAAAATTCATCTCTTTCCACTTCCCTCCCACTAGAGCCAAGTCTGCCTTTCCTTCCTTCATACTCTCTTCGCTATCCCCGATGAAGGGGAAAGGAACACATACTGCCCTCCAGAAGCTGGAGTTTGTATGAACATAATCGACAACATAATAGACAACAACGAGTGACGCGCCATCTACACAGGAAGACGGCGCGGACCACTCCTCCAGCGTTTACTTCACCATTGCAATGAAAACGGCATCAAGCTCCATCTCCCAGAATAAAGCTTCGCGTTTCCTCCAGGACGCAGAGTGCACCTCCATCGCCTCACTTCAGAGGTACGATGCGGTGCGCCAAGCATTTGTGCGCTATAACACTACGCTCCCATCCAGCGCCTCGGTGGAGGGGGTATTCAGCGTGGCGGCTGACATCTTTACAAAGAAGCGGGGAAAGATGTCGGATGCAACTTTCGAGAGTCATCTATACTGCTGAAGATCAACAAAGTGTGACTTGGTCAAACAATAAACAGTTGCATAATCCCGTTCTTCGTTTGTTTCTTATTAATAGTGCAGTAAACTTGAAAGTAACGCCGCGAAATTAACGGATTACTTTTTCGAGTAACGGTCACTTACTTTTACGGATGGGTAATTGTAATTGTAATAAATTACATTTCAGACCTGAGTAACTGTAACTGTAATTCCTTACTTTTCTTTTAGTAACGTGTACAAGTCTGGGGGGTGCCACCACCAAACAAACATGGCGGCTGAGTCCAGGTCGCGTCGGCTCGGCCGGGCCGCCTGAACGGGTGGCGCATTCAATTTAACAGATTTTCTTTTGTTTAATGCCCAATTTTATAGGTATTTGAACTGCGACGGTTAGGTGTAGTTGGTGCACATAAACTTGCAGAGCATAGTTTTGTTTTCCCGGTGTTTTTTCGTTCTTTTCATGTCAAACTTTCGTTTCGGAGATTTGGTTCAAAACCGAAACTATGGGCTCCGGAGAGACGATAATACACTCTAATCAGTTTTGATCATCTAAGGAAAGCGGCGATGACTACAGAATTGTTCCACCGAGAGTAATTTTCAGCTAACTCGCATGCCTCGACCATGCGACTTATCTGTCCGTGAAATCGAGCTTTTGCGCGTATCCGCGTTTAAAAACAGCTCCAGTCGTCTGCTCGGTCAACAACACAGGCTGCAGGAAAATTACGAAAATTAAGCAAGCGCTTCTTGAGCCAAGGAGCATGTTAATGGCGCCCCACTAAGCAACTGATACTCGCATTTCAATTCAGGTTTTAGTAGCAATCGAGAAGTCATTTTGACGAATATGCGGGTTATGTATTATATTACGCACTATATCCCATTAAAGCAATATTGGTATATTCTTCGGGTTGAAATATGAACTTAGTTGACTAGCTATTAAGTGAACTGCTGAATAAAATTATATTTGAGAGACAGAGAGGTACTGCTTAAACTCAGCTAAATGGTTCTAGCCGGTAGCGCGGAGACGATTGCGGACAAACTGAAGAGAGTCTTCATCGGAGATTCACGCAGAACATCTCTGCATTGAACTTGACTTGGAATCCTGGACGGAGAAAATGAGTATTGTTTGTGGCCGGTCAACCTGAGCAATGTAGACGTATATTGCTGCGGGCTTCGACGGGGGTATAATATAAATATTGGAGGGGCGATAGATCATAATGGCTGTGACAGCTTCTAACTTTGCGAGACGCGTCCCCCACCTTTTGAAAGCAGACAATTTCCCTCATTAATCGTATGCAGCGAGCAGGTTTTCCGGAATCAAGTAATTGCGAAATCAGCCTAACTCCTTTGGTGTGGTCCAGAGGCTTTTTCGGCGAAAAGCAGCCAAGATGAATAGCCAACGCACCAACCGGCGTGGGTGGCTCAAACTTGAAGCTAGTCGAACACAACCAAACTAAAAAAAAGAAGCTATCGAACCTTCCCATTCGCTTGACTGCAACATTGGTGTTTTTCTCCAGTGAAAAACCTCGTCTGTCGTCCTCAGTCCACTGTTCTACATCCTTATAAAGAAACCCCTTATCAGTTACCAAGTAGTCGTCACTTTGAATGTGATTCGAGACTGACAAGAAATCAAAACTTTTTTCGTGATTCCTCCCCATGCAAGAAATCGAAAGCACGCGACCGTGTGTTGTGGAGTAAAAGGGCTTTCAAACACGTTATGGAAGAAAACAATCTACTGAGGCTTCACCACACCAATGAACACTCAAGTAAACTTAAGAAATTTTCGGACCTTCGTCAAATTACATTGTTCGCCACTGCGCCGACAACACGTGTCCGCGAAAGCCACCAGAGACGCGGAGAGGCGCAAAGCGACCTGTTCCGGCTGGTTCCCAGTTTTCCCCCTCGGTGGCGTCCGTTTTGCTGGAGTCGCGAATTGACCCTTTCCAAAATTTAGTGTGGCCACATATAGATAACTCTAATCACCCAAGTGCGTATAATCTGTACATATGCCAAATGGCTGCCTTTTGATGGCTGATGAAGGAAGAATTTTAAAACAGGTACCGATGCGGAGGCTGAACATTCCAAACATTAGTTTGCATTCGAGTGCAGTGGAGACAAAGGCTGTCAGCTTTAGGCTATACCTACTAATCGGTTCAATCAGAGCTCGGCGTTCCGACGTCACCGCGCGCTCTCGCCTCCTCCTCTCCCACAGTTTCTCGGCGCATAGAGAAAGAAATAACTGTATACGCAGCGAAGAGCACCATAACTTTCGCACGCCTACCATTGACGAATAGATAGATGTTAACGGCCATTAGCGTACACATATATAGACTGATATTTTGAGCCCCTAGACGGCACTGAATTTCTCAAACGGTCGATTGCGATGTATGTAGGTTTAAACAGCGGGAAGTTAGTGATCCCCAATGGGCAACTCGTGTCTCCGCTGGGGACAAGACATTCAGCCAGTGCAGAACCACTCTTTGCCTGATGCTCGCTCAGATCGGGCAGGGACGGGGATTTAAACGATTGAACCCAGGATCCCTGGGCCCTGTAGCGAGAGTTTTCGCTCCGCCTGCTGCGATGGAGCTATATTCACTCGGAAGGTGAGAACGGCAGGAAGGCACTTCAGTTGGCCGACTCCAGCGCGTGCTTTTTTGCCTTCGACAGCGCTTCGGCGTCTCGTGAGCGTCGAGCATGCACGCGCAGCCAAAGCACGGCGGAAGGCCACGAGCAAGTACCAAAGGCGCCCCCGCTTTTGGTACTTGCTTGGTATTAAAAAAAAAAACAAAAAAACAGACGCCGCGTTTTAACTTTGTCATTAGAGGAAATGGCTTCCGGCCGGTGCCATTTTCAGCGTTCGTGCGTATCGCACGAGCTTTGCTCGCTTTTCGAAGCGACCAAAACGCGCGTGCTGGGCTGTGGATATTTAGACATTAAATTGGTGTATAGCGCTTGGCCACATACCTTTTTTGATATATATATATATATATATATATATATATATATATATATATATATATATATATATATATATATATCGCGAGCGAACATATATATCGTTCGCTCGCGATATATATATATCGCGAGCGAACGAGAAGCACCTGCGTATCGCCAGGACGGCTTTTTTTCTGCAGTTCCGAGATAGGATTCTTAATCTGTTCCAAGATATTCCTTCCTGAAAACGTTTGTCTTGCAAAGCGGCTACCAACCCCCTTCGGGAAGGGTAGCGTGACGCAGACTTGTACACGTTACTAAAAAAAAGTAAGGAATTACAGTTACAGTTACTCAGGTCTGAAATGTAATTTATTACTTAATCTGTTCCAAGATATTCCTTCCTGAAAACGTTTGTCTTGCAAAGCGGCTACCAACCCCCTTCGGGAAGGGTAGCGTGACGCAGACTTGTACACGTTACTAAAAAAAAGTAAGGAATTACAGTTACAGTTACTCAGGTCTGAAATGTAATTTATTACAATTACAATTACCCATCCGTAAAAGTAAGTGACCGTTACTCGAAAAAGTAATCCGTTACTTTCGCGGCGTTACTTTCAACTTTACTGCTCTATTAATAAGAAACAAACCAAGAACGGGATTATGCAACTGTTTATTGTTTGACCAAGTCACACTTTGTTGATCTTCAGCAGTAGCTGGCTCTCGAAAGTTGCATCCGACATCTTTCCCCGCTTCTTTGTAAAGATGTCAGCCGCCACCTCCACCGAGGCGCTGGATGGGAGCGTAGTATTATAGCGCACAAACGCTTGGCGCACCGCATCGTACCTCTGAAGTGAGGCGATGGAGGTGCACTCTGCGTCCTGGAGGAAACGCGAAGCTTTATTCTGGGAGATGGAGCTTGATGCCGTTTTCATTGCAAAGCTGAAGTAAACGCTGGAGGAGTGGTTCACGCCGTCTTCCCGGGTAGATGGCGCGTCAATCGTTGCTGTCTATTATGTTGTCTATTATGTTCACACAAACTCCAGCTTCTGGAGGGCAGTATGTGTTCCTCTCCCCTTCATCGGGGATAGCATCGGGGATGGTGGGAAGTGGAAAGAAGATGAATTTTCACTAGCAAAAAACAGCAACGTGAGCAAAATGGCAAGAAGGAAGATATTCTTTTCGCTTTTTATCCATTTATGCGGGTTGTAGAAGTTAATGTCTTGACCCGTTGTCGTCAGGCCCTACAACTGTTTTCGTCGCGAGTCCGGTTCTTCCCATCAGTGTGCTTCCCCTCGTCGTAGGTAAGCAATCTAAAGAATCAAGATTAAAAAGAAGGAGCTTTTAATGTTTAGGCGATGCAAAAAAAAAAGAAAAGAAAAAAGCTTCGACAGGTCTATGTATGTGTGTGTGTGCGCGCGCGCGACGGCAGGTTTGCAGTTGAGCTATACCGGAACACTTCGTTTTTCCAGAAATTGAAGATGTTTTTTCTTGCGTCCAAATTTCCCGCTTTTTCCACCGCCAATAAAAGTAACGAATTACAAGTAATCCCTTACATAAATAAGTAATTAAATTACTTTACAATTACCCCAGAAAATATGTAACGAATCCGTTACAAAATTACAGATAAATGTAACGGATTACAAGTAATTTCGTTACTTGTAACGGATTACGTACAAGTCTGGCGTGACGTTCGTTGGTGGTCGCCCTGGGACGGCGAACGACGAAGTTCGAGAGTTTACTCGTAGAGAACGAAGATGAGTGGCCACGACAGAGGGACCGAAAAGCGACCCGAAGGATACGAGGCGGGAAGGGCCGGGAACTCGGTATCTCTGTAATGGCTTTCTGCTGTCGCCCCACCGTGCAGCTCATCCATCAGATGCCCCCTGTCACAAAACGCGCTAATGTACCGCAAAAACTACGTTCACGGTAACAAAAAAAAAAAAAAAAAATTGCACGTTATTTATTTACAACACAAGACGTGCCTAAATAGTTTTAAGTCGCAAAAAGAAACACGTAAAACTCGTAAAAAAAAAAAAGAAGAGGGGGAATTAAGAAAACAAAATACGTTAGAGGTACAAGTAACCAATCAGAGAAGAGTGCGAAAATTTATTATTTACCTGCTTTCGTTTTTTCGAGATTGTGCGTAAAATCTTCGATTTGGTCTTGTAAATGTACCACAACTTCTAGAGTAAAAAACCACGTCAATCACTAATATGTCAACTACGTCACAAGCTTCCAAGACCCCAAGAATGGGTTACGAGAATTCTTAGGACCTCAAGATACAGCCGGTCTACGCGTCACGCACGTGGTATCTAAAGCAGTCAGATGCCGCTTAATCCCGATAGGTTATCCAAACACGTATGGGAGGAATTCATTTCGATTCAGGCAGTGGGGTACATTCGTATTTTAACACAGAATGAGTTTTATGGGTCATTTTTCTTTTATGAGAAACTTTTCATGAACGAGCCACACGCAAAGAGCGTTACACGAAAAATAAAATGAAAAGGAAAAAAAAGGACATAAAGAAACAAATACGTGTCGTTTGTGCGGGACATATATCTGTGCTTCCTGCATTGTCTGCTATAAGGCTCAAGCTTTTGCGATTTTTGTATTACTCTTAAAGTGTTTATATGCAGGGACGCGTACCCCGCGATAGGCAACGCTTTATATCTGAAAGTTCAGACATTATTAGTCCTTAAAAAAAATCCCAAAGCAACGGAGAACAACAGGGAGGTTTTCACAATTGTCACCCCTGACATCTTTGATTCGCGTTCGATCCTCAATTATTAGCGACAGATCCTTCCGGGCTTAATTCTTGGACCAACTTACAATAAAATGATAATCTTAATTTGAGCTCATTTCTAATATGGCGCAAGTAAAGATCGCCAGTCACTGCGCGGTCCTCGTTTAAGGTGAAATGAAACCACAAAAACCGATAATATATTGGGATCTTTTATCGCCGGGTATCTGAATCGAAAGTAATTGATGAAAATGTGACAAGCGCTTCCTCGTTCTCGTTTCTTCCTCATTCCTGGTGAGTCATGCGACCACGTGCAACTGGAAAGTGCGTCCGAACGATCAGCTTTTGTGTGCTCCGATGGAGAGGAAATAGGCGCGCTCCTTTCTACATAAACTGCGAGGAATATTCGCGATTTGCATCGCGTGTGTTTGAACCTACTTTCACCGCTTCGTCTTTACACCACCACGCGTCGTGAGAATCCGATTCGATCGAAAAAGTTTGCGAGCCAACCCACCGCAACAACTTTATTTTTAGCCCTTAGGTACCATCGATATCGCAGAAGTCGCCATCATAAATAAGGTGTTTCCAACGGCACCTCCGACCCCGCAAACAACGACAGATATCAAAAAGAGAGCCGGTGAAATCTAGGCAAAACACTTCGTATTAACATTCCGCTCATACGTGCTCGTCGACAACCGAAATTATCTAAGACGTTCCCTCGTAGTTCACTTTACATTATATCGTTTTCCAATCTCCCAATCACACGTGAAACACAGACACACACCAACAATGTGGCGTGTTGGGCTAGTTGGTTTGAGGCGAACATCTTGGGATTGCCATCTTGGGATTAGAATTGCCGCTGTTTCTTCCCAAAATGTACACAGAGACACACACCTGCGCGTGCGCGAGCGCGCTTATACTGTAATTGTTTCTAACTGTATCAGTTATCTAATGAAATAATGGCCAGGAATCCGAGACATTCGCTTTAGTTCCATTGCGCGACGACACGTGGCGTCCAAGCCCGAGCGGAATTAAAGCCCTTCTATCTTGGGAAAAGTGGCGCCATTCATTGTTGTAGAAATGCTCGAGGCACGTGCCGCGCGCCAATGCCGGGAAGAACACGGCGTCTGAAATCTAAATCAGTGGTGCGTTGTGCCGCCATGATCTTCAGAGGGCTGCACGTTGCACGTGTCTCTTTCATCGACGAACTTTGCGCTACTTTTAAAACTTGATGGGGCTTTAAAGGGGAACGGGGGGGGGGGGGGGGGGGGGGGTGCAACGATTTTAAGATTAAAAGAATTTGCATCTTGTCATTTTTACGTTGTTCATCGTGTCCCGGAGGATAGAGAAAACATCTCCTTCATTAAAAATGTCGCGATTCCGCTGCCTAGTCGCAAAGCCAAAGTCGAGCTTTTTCCCCCACCTGCAGCCGCGAGTGGCAGCCGAAGGAACTACAGCGAAAAGCTTACGTGACCTCGCTGGGCTCTAAGCTGCAGCATAACGCCCGCTAATGTCAGCAGAGAGAGGGAGAGGAAGCGTCCTCCGAGAGAGCACACGGGAAGCTACACGGCACCCCGAATTATGTCACTAGGAGGGGTACCAAGTGTGACCCTGAAGACTAGGAGTGAGTGGAGGGGTGCCAGAAATGCCAATGTTTATCTCTTTTTTTACACAATAACTGGGACACGCAGGCGAAATCGGTTTTCTGTTCTTTACTTTAGAAGTGTCAGAGGGTAACTTCCACAAATGTTTGACCGAAGTCCTGAAATCGTTACACCCCCCCCCCCCCCCCCCCCCCCTCCTTTTTAAGCTGAACACGTTTCCAATTTCCTATCCACCTTTTCTTTCCGCCTCCTCTGCGGCTCCGCCAATCTTCGGATCCGAAGAGAAGGCATCATGTAATGCCGCAAGGGTGGACAATGCTAAAGACGGCTCGGGACCTCGGAACCAGTGTTGTACGGAATGGCGTTCCTGGAACGCGTTAATTTTCGGAGGGACGAAGGAACGCCGCCGCTCCATTTTGCATCAGTGGAACTGGAACGGGAACTCGTTGCATTTTTACTGGAACGGAAGAAGGAACGGAGTTCCTTTTTTTTTCGTACAGTGGGTAATTTTTAATCTATTTCTAAGAGGGAAATTCTCAAATGTATAAAAACAATATCATTACGAAGAGCAGGGTCTCCTTAACGTTTTCGCTACTTATCTTAAGGCACATTCGTGCAACCGTGTACGACCGTGAAAGACAAGACCTGTTTTTAAACAACTTACGACGGCGAAGGACCTGCTCCGCAGCAGCGCATCTGATCCTACGCCGTCGTAAGAGGCTTAAAAAGCGGTATTGTCTCGCTGAGTCGTACTCGGTTGCAAGTGTGTGAACGGCGCTTTGAGACCCGTTCACACACTTGCAACCGAGTCGGACCGACCGAGATAAGACCAGTTTTTAAGCTTAAGGCCCGTTCACACTCTTGCGACCGAGTTCGACCGAGAGAGACCAGACCGGTTTTTAAGCCTCTTGCGATCTCTTAGGACCAGCAGCGGAGCTGGCCCTAAAGGCCCGTTCACACTCTTGCGACCGAGTTCGACCGAGAGAGACCAGACCGGTTTTGAAGCCTCTTGCGATCTCTTAGGACCAGCAGCGGAGCTGGTCGCAAGAGGCTTAAAAACCGGTCTGGTCTCTCTCGGTCGAGCTCGGTCGCAAGAGTGTGAACGGGCCTTAAGAGATCGCAAGAGGCTTAAGAACCGGTCTGGTCTCTCGGTTGAACTCGGTCGCAAGAGTGTGAACGGGCCTTTATTGCGACGTCTTTGGACCGGATGCGCAGCTGCGGAGCTGGTCCTAAGAAGTCCGCAAGAGGCTTAAAAACCGGTCTTGTCTCTTTCGGTCGTACTGAGTTGTGTGAGGTTTTCTCTCGGTAACAGTTGGGTGCAGGAAAGCTAATAAACATTGGTACTTTTTTTTTCAGTGGCCGAGAGTGCGGTACAAAAAACCAAAACTTTTAGTCGAAGGAAAAGACACAGAAAGAGGGAATCCTCAAACTCAGTTACTTCCTTTGCTTCCACGAATCCTCATTCACCAGAACTCTAAGGCCGACTACAGCCACCACTGACCTTTTAGAAAGAGACCTACAGTGACAACAGAGCAACAGGTTACCAGACTTCAAACGCAACCTTGTATCCCGAACATTGGCTACTTAAAGTATACAAAAAAAAAATTAACCTTTATTCCTTCTCCCCTTGTCCCCCACGAATCTGACCTTCATGAAGGACTGGTAGCTTTCAAGACTGGCCTTCAAAAAACCCTACCCTCTTCTGCACTTGCTCGTCTTGCGGACAGAAACATCGAGAAGCAAGTGTTGCTAAGTTCGAACAAGGAACTTTGTTAGGTTGAAACGTTTGAGATTGTTGTAAAACACTCGTGCAATGTAGGGTAACAATACATTTTTCTCGTCTGAATCGCCCACCACGAAGAGAAATATGGCCCAAAGCTGAGATTTTTAAACGTGAATATCTAAAAAAAATAAAACCTTGCTTCCGTTTGTTTTCTTCTCCCCTCCTTCCATCACGGCATTCAAAATCGTATGTTGTCATTTGATGGGATAAATAAACAACTACAAAACAACTCTGTTTAATCTAATTGAATATGGTAGTCAGCAAAATACAAATATAACGTATATATAACGGCACGCTTTATATTTTAGAATGTAACAGGAACGAGTTCCTTTTTTCAAATGGAACTTGTAACGGGAACGGATTCCAAAAATCAGAAGAAACGAGAAACAAACTTTCGTTCCTTTTTTTTTTTTTTTTTTGAGGAACGTGCACAACACTGCTCGGAACCTTCCAAGGCCAGAGCTGAGCGCGCATAGCGCAGAAGCGCTAAATGTTCACTTGCTTCGCGCGCTTGAAATTCGAATTCGCGCCTGCGGCCAGTGCACATTTTAAAACGAAAAATATACACTATAGAGAATTTCGTCTTATGTACGAGCGAAGTTGAATCTAGAAGCCCGAGCCGAACGCGCGGAGTGTTCCTACCTCGCCGGCCAGCTCGTGCAGGAATTGTTTCACGAAGCATGATGGCGCGTGTAGCTTTGGCTTCGCTCGCACATAAGGTAAAAACTTCAGTGTACTAGAATTCGAAGGTAGTCTTGGGACCGGAGCGGCTCGTGTGAGGCGTGGGGTGTAGATCGCGATAGGTGTTGACACCGGCGCATCGGCAGTAATGTCAGTATGGTGGTGGTTGTGCGTGTGCACCGCGTGCACCTGCACGTGCGGAGGAACGTGCGGACTGCAGTGACTTTCTGCAGCCCTATCGACTGCAGCGCCGCGATTGCTGTCTACGCGCGCAGCCTCACATGCTCCCATTGCCGAGCCGCGCCGGTCCAAACGCTACCCCGTATTCTAGTACACTACAGTAAAACGATGCTAAGGGTGCTTTAATGTGCAGGCGTCTGTTTGAGGCTGAGCTATCTCATTGTTATTCTTGGAGTGTGTTACACAGGGTCTTCTGGATCGAGCTGAAGTTCGTCTTACCTTAGCATTGACTATGGTTTGCCATGCATGGTAAAGGCGCGAGCTAATTGCTTTGGGTACTTTGGGTAACTCCTCGGTGGCTGCGCGAGCGCTTGTGCAGCGAGCGCCAGTCGGGGCGGCCAATGGTACCCGCGCACACGTGCACAGCCTTTGGAGTTAGTTCATGCTGAGATTGGAGGGATCTGTGGCCGACTTCTTCTCCCATGTAATAAAAAAAACGAAAAAAAAAAAAAAACGGGGGTCGGTGGCTGAGCGTGCTAGAGCACACCAGCTCGGAGTACATGGAGCGAAAGCTCGCGCTGCAGATCCCAGGATCATCGGTTAAATCCCCACCCCTGCCCGTTTAGATCTGGATGAGCATCGTACCGGCGTGCGGCCGTGCATCACTACTGCGTGATGCACATTAAAGACTCAAGGCTAGCGGTGGTACTGCACTGGCTAAAGTACTCTTCTACAGCTGGGAGACGCGTCACCCGTTGAAGGAGACCAAGTTCTAAGCTGTATAAACATACATACAATCCAATTTTTTTCCCATGTTAGGATGAGGCGAATTAGAGCTTTGGCAGTGAAACGGTGGCATAATCGTGTCAGCTATATATTTTTCTGTTTGTAAACAAGCTCACAACCGCCCACTATTGGCAATCCCCTGCGCGCTTCCGGTTTTCATCTTGGTTTAACTATTTGTTTTGCGTCCTTTTGTTTACTGTAGAGCTCAGAACACAAGTACGTTCATATAATGGTATAATCCGTAACGCGAAGCACGCTTTGCATTGCAGATGAACAAATATAGGGTGTCACAAAAGAAAATTTACACGGTCTTTTTTACCGCTAAAATAAACTAGGCATCGCCGAACGCTCAGTCTCCACCCAAAGATAGCGCTAGAGGTCACAACCAGATGCCAAAATTTCAGCCCGATCCGATAACTTAATCAAAAGTTATAAGTGATTTTCTGAACATTTCAATGGGAAAATGGAGCCCATTTTTGCTTGTTTTCGGTTTCTGGTGCCATAGAGCCCCATGTGTTCAAAAACTCCGTCGGCCGTCATTTTCCCATTGAAATTTTCAGAAAATCACTTATAACTTTTGATTAAGTTATCGGATCGGGCTGAAACTTTGGCATCTGGTTGTGACCTCTAGCGCTATCTTTGAATGGAGAATGAGCGTTCGGCGATGCCTATTTTATTTTTGCGGTAAGAAAGACCGTGTAAATTTTCTTTTGTGACATTACCGGAAGTCGACTGGGGCATGAAGCACTCTGGCGCTCTCGTAATATCAACTCCAGAGCCGTATATTAGGAGAGTTGGGACAACAGGCGGAGCAAAGGCCATCGTCAGCGCCGAATATTCCCCCCGCGCTTAGAGCGTAAACTAAATTTGTGACGCAGCGTCGACCAATCAGGAGACCTCTCAGGAGACCTCTACTCCATCTCACAAATGTCTGCAGTGAAGACAATGGCACAGGCGCGTGAGCCTAGCTCAGCGAAACGCTTTTGTTTGTACGAGACCTCGTGCATAGGAGGCACTTTCCAAAGCCACGCTCTCGTGCCCATGCCTTTGTCTGCACTGCTAGAACAGCGTCCTGAGACTGGCTGAAAGAAAGCAGTGCAAAGGGTGGGGTGCGCGAGCGTCTTGAGACGCGGAGTTCCGCTCGGCACGGCTCAAGTTATATACTTCGTTTCACTGTATCTGCGAGCGAAGCCAAAGCTATAGAAGCGCGAGACCAGCGCTTTTTGCATTTCTCCCCAGCTCGCGCGCTCGAGCAAAGCCTGAACGCATGGAGCTTCCGTGCTCGCGCTTACAGGTTTGCCTTCGCTCGCACATAAGGTGAAACGAAGTATAGTCGTGTCACAAATTTAGCTAGGGACTGTTTCGCGGCCTGTGGTTGGCCCCGAGATGCTCGCCTATTCAAACCAATGTACGGCCAAACTCTCTCAATAAACGGCTCTGATCAACTCATGCCGAGCGCGCGGTGAATAGTCGGCATTAGATGGAAGGCACCCAGGAGGTACCAAGGGTTGAACCTCTCCAAGAAGGCCAGCAGGAGAAGCCCCGCCTCCAGCTCGCGCCTGTCACTCTCCGTGACAAGCGCGAGGAAACGCAGACGCTCGGTTTTTATCCGGAGTCCCATCCGATTGAGCATGGGACGTTAAAACCACTCAGCTATTTTTGTTGATTGCACTTAGCTAAAACTGCATGTGGTGTAGCGAGCTTGAAATCTCGTAACGAGGCACCTGGCATTGGGCACGATCGCGCGCATATCATAAGAGAGTGTGTAGGAGTCCAAAGGAAGAAGTACACTCAAGTGCTTCGGAGGAAACCGACAGACGCAATGTGCTGGCGTATAACAACTGATACCACAAGACACGCGAGATATGGCTAAAGCGCGAAACACATGTGCGATGAAACCGTCCGACCCGGCGTCCGATCAGGCAATACGACGGTCGTGTCGCACGCAACGTCGAAACGGCGTTGCGGCATGCGACCGACTGTCCAGGGGTGGTTGCGGTAGTCGGACGGCCGCGGCCAATGACGACGCAGGTAGCGGGAACGTCATGAGGACGTCATATTTTGGGGACCGGGCTATTCAGGAGCAAGGATCCGGTTGCGAGTCCCTCTTCCTTTTCTTGGCATTTCCGGGGAGAGGAGGAGAGCCCGCGCACAGCTTTATTCAGCGCTCAAAATGGGAGAGGGAACGTGTGCGTGCCTGTCCCTTCCACTGCAGAAGTGCGATCGTAGGAAGTCGGGCAACATGCACTGGTCACGGAACTGGGCGGAGCAGATCGGAACCGTCGGAACGACGGTTCCGACGGTTCCGACGGTTCCGACGATCGGACGTCGGATCGGACGGTTTCGTCGTACATATGTGTTTTGCGCTTAAAGGTCGGTTCAGACATTGGGGAGTTTTCGTAGATTGCTTTCACCGTCCCGCAAAGCTCTCCGCAACACGCTACGCTACCCGGAACTCTACAGTCAAGGCTATCGGCTTGCAGGCGCATTAGCGGCTTCTTCGTTACGGAGGGCTTAGCGGAGTGGGAAACGCGGTCTACGAAAACTCCCTATTAGCGTTTGACCGCTTTGCGTCCGCCTGCGTCTTTTGTAAAGATATTACGATAATCCCCGTACAATGGTAGCTCGCACCGTCTCAAGCGGACGCAGTGGGGATTAGCGCAAGCAAACGCAATGTCTGAAGCTGAGGAGCCCTGGCAGTTGTTGGCTGCTGTTTCAGTGGGGAACCCAGCCTTTTTTTCTTTTTTTTTTCTTTTTAAGACGCACAAATTGTGAAAGGGCGGTATGTAGGTGGATGAAGAAAGTCTAGGACTGTTTCAAAATGTCCATTCAAAACTATTTTCACGTCCATCACTAGTATTATTCGCAGCAACGAGTTTGACATCAACCATCAAAAATAATATTCACGAAGTTTATAATGAACTCTTTTACATATTGTTTTCGCATGTCCACAGCCAGAAAAGTCTAATGACAATCCGTTTGCTTTTGCCTCAGATGGTCTTGTGGAATCAGGGATACATACAGAAAATTGCGTACTTTGACGTAGAACAACTTTAGGATATACAAGTTAAGTATCTACAGCAAATACTGTAAACGACATATTTTCGCGGGCTCAAATTTTCGCGAATCAGGCCAACCTGAAAATTTGAAATTATTCGCGGGTTCTAATTTTCGCGAATCGAGTGTAGCTTCCGCAGCGTTCACACATTGCCCGAATTGTTCGCGGGATGTATTTTTCGCGTTTTTAGGCGATTCGCAATATCCTAAAAAATTAGGTCCTTGTGAAAATTTAGTCATTTACAGTAGTCAGATTTATGATGTACGAAATATTCACAAACTCACTAAAACAGTATTAGACAAAATATGAACGTACTCTCCCAGACTAGAGTAATATATATAGTCAGCTACGCTATAGTGGCAACTGAAGCTTCTCAGGCGAGTTTTCTGCCTTCCTGAGCAAAAGGCAACTTGCCAAAAATGTCGTTAGGACTTAGTCCTCGGAGCGAATACACGCGGCTTGCGGTGCGACGGACCAGATTGAAACATTCATAGAAAAATAAATATAGGTAATATCAAAATTCTCTCCTTGAATACATAAATAGGCATACAGAGGTACGTGATAGGAAAAAAATTAATCTTGTCAGACGATTTGTGTGGCTTCCTGAGCGAGGGGCAACTGCCCAAAAGACTCGTTCGTACTTAGTCTCCACAGCGAAGAGTGCCGTCTTTTGTTGCGAGAGACTAGATTGAAAATTTTACGGAAAAATAAATATAAGTAATATCAAAATGCTCTCCCGGAATATACAAATAGGCATACAGAGGTACGTGATAGAAGAAAAATTAATGTTGTCAGACGATTTGTGTGGCTTCCTGAGCGAGGGGCAACTGCCCAAAAAACTCGTTCGGACTTAGTCTCCACAGCGAAGAGTGCCGTCTTTTGTTGCGAGAGACTAGATTGAAAAATTTACAGAAAAATAAATATAAGTAATATCAAAATGCTCTCCCGGAATATACAAATAGGCATACAGAGGTACATGATAGAAGAAAAATTAATTTTGTCAGACGATTTGTGTGGCTTCCTGAGCGAGGGGCAACTGCCCAAAAAACTCGTTCGGACTTAGTCTCCACAGCGAAGAGTGCCGTCTTTTGTTGCGAGAGACCAGATTGAAAAAATTTACAGAAAAATAAATATAAGTAATATCAAAATGCTCTCCCGGAATATATAAATAGGCATAGAGAGGTACGTGATAGAAGAAAAATTAATTTTGTCAGACGATTTGTGTGGCTTCCTGAGCGAGGGGCAACTGTCCAAACAACTCGTTCGGACTTAGTCGCCACAGCGAAGAGAGCCGTTTTTTGTACAAGGGACGAGATTAAAAAAATCACAAAAAATAATTATAATAATTATCAAAATTGTCTCCTGGAATGTGATGCTATACATACCGAGCTATGCATTGAAATGCGAAAGCATTATAGTCTTAGAAATAAAGGAAACAGCGCGCAAACGACAAGGACGGGAGGAAAAGAAGTACACAGGACGAGCGCTGATCCCGCGGGTGAAATGTTTTCTAGTAATGCTTCTACACGTATTAAAGTTGAGGACGACGTATGGGTCGACGTCGAGGACGACGTCCCAGAGATCGACACCAAGTAAGGCATCTAGGTCGACCTCTAGGACGACGTCGAGGGTGACATCTAGGACGACGTCGAGAGCGACGTCAAGGACGTCATCTAGGACGACGCGGAGGACGACCTCAACGACGACGTCTAGGATGACGTCGAGAACGACGCCTAGATGACGACGTCTAGGATGACGTCGAGAATGACGACTATGTGACGACGTCTAGGACGACATCGAGAACGACGCCTAGAGGACGACGTCTAGGACGACCTTAAGGACGACTTCAAGGACGACGTCCAGGACGACCCCAAAGTACCGGTCGACGACGTTAGACCTCAAAGCGCAATGCTAGACCTAACGTCAGGCCATCGCATACCCGCTTCCCACCCTCACGTCAAACATCTGCGCGAACCGGTTGACGACGTTAGACCTCAAAGCGTGACGTTGTACCTAACGTTAGTCCTGACGTCAGCCCAGCGCATACCCGCCCCACCCCCTCCCTCCTACCACTGCGCCGCCAGCAGTTTGGCTGGCTCCTCGGCAACGATGACCCCGTTGCTATGGAGCCACATGACGCGTCGCACCCATTGGGAATTTAGGTCTCTTTACACTCAGCCAATGGGAATTTAGGTGGCGTATTTCGCTGGCTTCACTCCATGGGACAGGTAATGTTTTCGTATCAATACATACTTATTCTGTTGAAATAGTAAATATTCGCAAAAAGTTTTGAGCGGGAAATCCGTGCTGGCCCATCCATGTTTTCACGCTATTGCAAGCTCTCGATTATCACGGAACTTTAGACCACGATAACTCAAGATTAAACGTGAATTTCAAAATGCTCTCCTGGAATCAATTAAAGGGGCGGTGCAACGATATTCAATTGGAATGTTTTTCACTTTACACCACATTACTGGCACTAGTGGGACTCAATGATACTCGCACGCAACGCCACTGACCAAGAAATTTCTTTGTTGCGCTGTAATTTCGAGGACAAAACCGAGAGTTTTCATTCAATCTCTCCTTCGCAAAACCTGATGACGTAGCTGGGCAGCAGCAGTACCGCCCAGTGACGATATTTGAATGCGGCTCATAGATTGGACCCGAGCATTGCGTGGGTACTCGATTTGGGCTCGTGATAATCGATAGCTCGAGAAGCATTCGGGTAATGTCCTGTGTCCAATCGCTGCAATGACGACAACAGCCGAACCATAACAATGTCTGGAACTCAGCGCGTGTCCTGTGCCTTGCCAACCCCAGCGCATGGCTATGATCAACATTGGCGGCATATAATCCGCTCCAGATCACGTGGCCGCTTGTTCTGGCTTCGAGTTGAGGGGGTGAACTCTGCTCGTTTTTCTTTATTTTTTTCTGCGGCTTCGATTGCGTGTGGTGAAAAACGAACGGGTATTTCACAGGTCATTAACGTCAGAGATCCGTTCTAATCAGTATTTGCGCAAAATACAAAAATCGTTGCATCGCCCCTTTAAAGCTAAGATTAATAAAATAATCGTATTTGACTTCAAGTGTCTGTGGCGCAAAGATTTTCTTCCTGGGAAGTAAATGTCATGGTATCTTTTTTAATGGGAGTCGATGGGGACCGGTTCATTGATTGAGGAAGAAAATATAATGGTCGTGTGGCATAGAATTTCTTAAAATAGGCGGGCTATTAGGTCAATATTATAATCCTCCGAGTGCAAAAAAATCGGCGGGTTCTTTACTGAAATACAAAAATATACATGTTTTTGCCCATTGAGTTAAGCTGGGGCGCTGCCGTGACTGCCGAGAGATGGCGCAAGTTGTAAGCAGCGGCGTGTCCCCGATTCTTGGGGTTCGGAAAACCTACGGCGTTTCGTTCATGTAGTCCTCATTTATACAAAATGCAAAAATCCATACAAGAAAAAAAAAAAGAAAAAAAAACTCCGGAGGTTTTATTTGCGCACGGCAGAAACTTTGTATCGGATCTCGGCCCCCTCGCCCCGACGTGACCCCCTCAGTCGGAAAGACCACGCAGCAGTCAGCCACTACGCGGCGCGTCTCCGAAACAACGGCTTGCTTCCTCTCCTTCCGGCACACGCACAAACCACACGCACGGGGTCCCAGTATCTTGGCGCGAGGAGCTCAGCGACGTGAACCGCGCGGCCCACTTGATAGGCCTCTCCTCACGGCTGCGCTGGCTGCCCGCTGCTGCCGCCCATTTCCCGGCCGAACGGAAGGAAGGAAGCCAGCCCCGGGCCGCACTTTAGCTCCAGCCAGCGTGCCCGGCCAACCCTGCCGCGTCCGAGATGCTTAGTTATCGCCCCTTCTCGTTGCGTTTAGTGCCTGCCTCGAGCAGGTCCGCCCGCGCAGATGGCTTTACAACGCCGTAACAGCGTGTCGTTTCTCGACTTCCCTCCCTACGGGGTGCTGCGCCGCACCGCTCACACGGCGCCATAAACGGACCGAGTTGGTTAGCGCACCCCAACGTCTCTCGCTCGGCTGTTCTCTCGCGTTCGTAATATACACACTCCGCTTCACCTTACGCTGGACCGCAGCAGTCGCTATACACTAGATCACTTCTGCGCATGCGCTGTGTGGACAGCAGCGCCACCACAGTGGTGTGACCGTGACGGGAGACTCTGCTGTGCCCCCTTCTGGAGGGTCACGTGACTCTCACGCGTCATTGGATTGGCTCCGACGGCTCGTTTCGTACGTTATATGGTCCATCGTAAGGTGAAACAGAGAGGAGTGGTGTACACGCACGATGCAGCGCGGCCGACGCTGCTGGCGACGTCACTGTTTTTTGTTTTTTTTCCGTTGGGCTCTCCGCCCCCGGACCGTCAGGAACGTGATGCCTGGCCAGCTCTATATATAATAAACGCACCCTCCGCACCCCCCTCGGCAGGTGTTGAGAAGGCGTTTGGGGCGTACGCGCGGGGAGGCGTTTGTTTCGTCGTCGTGTTCCAGCTCATGCGAGGCAGGCCAAGCAAGGCAGTCCCGCACGTGCGGGACAGCGGGCGGCGGTCGAGCGGTGCTGATGTCCGGACGTGATCCGGCGAGAGCTCCCGCGCTTCCGCCGTTCTGGGAGTTTTTGGGCTCTTGAGAGGGTCATTTTTGGGCCTTTTTTTCTTTCTTCTCCTTCTTTGTTGAAGGGTGGATGGGTATACTGGAACCGTGTCTCCGTGAAAGTCGCCTTTCTTCTTGGTCTGTTCCATAGAGTTATTATATGTAATGTACGCTAGAGGTTTAACTGGCGCTATACTTCGTTTCACTTTATCTGCGAGCGAAGCCAAAGCTAGAAGCGCGAGACCAGCGCTTTTTGCATTTCTCCCCAGCTCGCGCGCTCGAGCAAAGCCTGAACACACGGAGCTTCCGTGCTCGCGCTTCCAGTTTTGCCTTCGCTCGCACATAAGGTGAAACGAAGGTGTCTATGCGACTTCCGGGAGGCAAATTGAAGCAGACAGCAACCAGTTTACGTCTGCGGTGCTCCTGTCCATTCCTATGGGAAAACGCGCGTGCATTTTGTCTCTTCGCCGGAAAATAACACTTAAGTTATTTGGGTCGTACCGAATAGTATGTACCTTTATTAACATTGTAAAAATGTAAGTGCTTTAGTTGGCGCATTTTTCTTCATCAGTGACCGGTGTTTAACTTCGCTATATTTCAGGCCCAGACCTGTGTTCCACAGCAGGTGTGTAAAAACAGGAGACGATTCTATGCAAAATAACAATCGAAAGGAATATAGAGTGTGTTCGAGGCTCGCCAGCAGTCCGGTCACACTGATATAATGCTAATATTCCCGTCCTGTCACTATATAAAAATGAACCCGTCTTGCATCTTTAGGGGCGGTTAAAAACGTTCAAAACTTAAAAACTAAAGTACGTGGGCCAGGCAAGTAGCCAGGATTTTGTTTCGGGTGTGTGTGTGTGTGGGGGGGGGGGGGGGGGCGCCCATGACAAAATGCTGTATGAGGGGGAGGGGGGAAAGGAGGTCCCAGCAAAATGGAAGATTTCGGGGGGGAGGGGGGGGGGGGCCGGGCCCCATGGGCCTCCCCCCTGGATACGTGCCTGACGTGGGCTATGAAAGATGTCTTTTCTATGATTTTTTATGCCGGGCAGCTGTTATCACGCACTTGTACTTAAAGATTTCGAGCGTGCAGGTGATGTTATGAACGCAGAACAAGCATCTTTGCACAGAACAGAAAGAATAAAGCGGTACTTACTAAAAATCAAACTATATATTACCCGGCCTTCAGTTTATTTTGATCGTTTGCACAGGGAGTTGCTGATCCAGTGTTACTGCGTAGTTCTTGCCGTCTCTCTTGGTTTTCCACATGTCCTTCGTTCGTTTGGCACGTGTATCCCTCATGCTGAAAAGCGCCGACGCCGTGTTCGCGCTAACAGTGTCCGACAGTGCCCATAAATACACACACGAAGCCGTTTTAGCACTGTTTTTAAAGCAATGAATTTGATAAGAAACCGCCGTAACTGACTGTCATGGTTCTGCGGCTCCATGCCATAATGAGAAGCTGGAGGGTAGAAGAGAAAGAAGAGAGGATGGCCAGCGAAACCATGGGGGGGCTATGCTGCACGTTTCGGACTCCCAGGAGACTAGGGAGAAGGCAGTGACGTAGGTGTGAATGAACCATCTTCTGCAGATACCGTCATCAGCGACTCCACCAATCAACATCCAAAGAGCGTTGTTGACGTGACTTTCTTCTCCCTAGTCTCCTAAGAGTCCAAAACGTGCAACATAGCCCCCCTGAGGTTTGGTCGGAGGAGGCGCTCCGCAAGGAGGTCTATGGCTATGGTCCAGGACTCGCCAGACTCTTGCTACGCCCAAGCTGCAACGCAACTCTTAACTTCACAAGCCCGGGGTTCTAGGTGACTACGGTGAGCGGCACCTCTTCGCGGTTCGTCCACGCAACGAACTATCAGGGGCATTCAATGTGAGGGACTGAGGGACGACTCTTTACCTAAAGTTGAACTACATAGTTAAACCTATTTCATTTTGTATTTTTGTTGTAATTATTTTCCACTTAGCCCTTGTTTGTATTTGTCCTTTGTAAATAGAATGTAGCAACTTCTCTGCCGCTTGACGTTCTCTTCATTCCGCTTTGGATCAGTCTCGGGCGAACCGTGACACTGACCAATTATTTCGTCTAACTGACTGAGCAATGTTCCACGCTACCTAGTACGTACGAATTGTTCGGGATATTTGCTCTTATAATCGAGCGCAGGGAGAAAATGCCTCACGTTTTTCCAGAGAAATGCATTACCGGAAGTCAATTTTCTACTGGTAGCTGTCTGGTTCAATTTGCTACAGCACATTAGCGCCAGTTGAACCACTAGCGTACATTATAATAACTCTATGGTCAGTTCCACGCAAGCTATCAAAAGTCTACGAAAAGTCGACAGCTGCTGGTTTGAGGTTCACCTGCAAGATATGTTTGAACTGATGAGAGTTATAACTTATAAGCGAAGAAAAGTAGGTATAAGAAAGCGTAATAATGGTTTTGACGTACAATGTGCGAACGACTGCGTGCAGGTTTTACGGTCGCTTCGCTTGAAGGGATGTAAGTTGCCTACAGGCAACGGTAATAAAATAGCTAATGAATACAATTTTTTGCTAATTTTCCAGTTTACGGCGACGAAACAACTTATTCGCGTAAATGATGCTCAATTCATATATCGATAAGCGATGCGTCCTCAATGCTTACTGATTCTTTTCCTTTATCGCAAGAAAACATTGAAAAATCGGCACCGGTGGCAATTTGTCATCGCTAAAAGAGTGCCCAAACTTTCTGTTTCGCATTCTATGCAGGCTGCATGCGTAATTGACGGGAAAAACATCTGCGCGTACTCGGTCGAGAGGAATAGGATGCTTGTTTGGCCATGACTGGGTGAAGCGACCGCGCGCCACCGAAACGTACAATTAGTGTCACAAGAGTTGGCTCAAAGTTGGCCGCTTCGCGTCTCTCAACGCCGCAGCGAGGCCGCGGCTGTCTGGCGCACACATTGTTCGCACCTCAGACATTGTGGATCATTTCGAGGAATGCACTTCATCGGCGAGAAGCGCGCGGCGAGAACATGCTGACGACCCTGAATCACCGGATGTGCGTTTCCCTTGCTAGCGCAAATTGAACGCACGCAACATGCACCGCGAGCGTTTCGTTCTCTTATTAAACAGTTTTCGTAGATCGTTTTCGCCGTCCCGCAAAGCTCTCCGCAACCCGATACGATACCCGAAACTCTACAGGCAAGGCCATCGGCGCGCAGGCGCAGTAGCGGCTTCTTTGTTGGGGAGGGCTTAGCGGAAGGTGGAAACGCGGTCTACGAAAACTTAGCGGAAGAAAGAAACGCGGTGTACTCCCTAACGCCCTATTAGGGGGTTTCCGAAGACCGCGTTTCAAACGATTAAAAAAAAACAAAAAAACTCCCTATTGTCAATAGGGAGTGTTCTCCTACTGACAAGGCACGCCACGACCTCGTCAGTAGGGGGTATTTAGAGAGTATAAAGGGGATCCCTACGCTTTTGGGTCCCTCAAACAGTTTCGGGCGTCACAATGCGTCTGCGGAGAACTGCGCATGTGCATTGCGACGCCCCAAGCTGTTTTGGGGGTATGCAAAGCTTTGGGGCCCCATATTTAAAATTCTCTATTGACGTCAGTTTGCATTTGATCCTGAGTTTTGCTGCTCTCCATTCCGCATCCGATTAAAGGACCGATGAACGCCTACAGGTATATATGTACGTGGCTGTCAACCCACAGCCGCGTCGAACGAGAAACCTACCCTTCGGTTTCGATAACTATCGAAAATAACTGTTCATGTTGATCCTTTTTTTATTCTTATTATTGAGGACACGGCCGAAACATCACCGGAAATGTACAAAGCCGTCGGTATAAAGAACAACGGACACAAGCAATTTTCTGGCGTAAAGGCTGAACTCCATGGAACGAATTATGCGACGAATAACTGGCGAACGCCGACCGACGGCACGCTCGCTTTGCGCGCGACGTAGCAGCCACTGTGTTCATTCCACGCGCAGAGCAAAAGCCGCCGGCCAAAATTCGTCGGTTATTCGCAGCATATTCGTCCCATGGAGTTCGGCCTTAAGAGTTCGTTGCCATGAGGCAGGGCGACAGGGGCGTGCCCGGAATCAAATATATCCAAGAAAAACTCTTATTGGGGCGTGAAAACGCCAAACATAAAATATGAGATAACTACATTGCTAGCTGACCCTTTGTATGTTCCTATGATTTCGCTAAAGTTGTTTATTAAATGGCGCAATAGTTTAGTGGATAAATCGATTTATGCGCGGGACCGATCGGATCCACCATATTCGCGTAGGCCGCCATATTGGGTGGGTCTAGTGATTTCCCTACATACACCATAGGGGGCCCGGGGTGTACACCCCCCCCCCCCCCTTGTTTTTCTGAAGGCACCCCTTTAATTCGCAACGACCCCTCAATTCTCAATGCCCCCCCCCCCCCCCCCCCCCTCTTTAGATATTTAGACAACACCCCTAATTTCAATTCCTGGGGAAACCCCTGGGTGGGTCGGTGATGTAACTCGTCTAAAGTGCGGCGTGCGCTTGCATGCACTCCTAGACTTGGCTCTCTCGTCGTCTCATGCTTCAGCTTCCTCGTTTACTTTCCGCGTTTCAAGCACGCGGTTTCAAGACGATGGCGTCTACGGCATCGCTCGCTTCGTCCGAGTCTTCTACACACTGACCGTAGCAGTGATGAGAGTGACTGCTATCAAGAGATGTTGGAGCTGGTCATATCGGCTTCCACCCGCTGGCGACCAGCTCCAGCGACGACGAGGACGTCAACGAGCCCAACGAGCACAGTGACATTCAGCTCCGGGTCTATATCCTTTCTAATTGTTGTTCTTTTCTTTGTTCATTTTCAATAAGCAACAAGCGGATTTCCGTGAATGGCGAAATCGGACCGTTCCTGCACCATCAGATCTTTGACCAGCCACTGATATAAAGGAACAAAATACCGTTACTCATTGCTCACTCAGAAAAACAACTAAGTACGTTACTCGTTACTGCGATTCAAAAGGAACGCGTTACATCAGCTTGGAAGTGACGCGTTATTTTCGCGTTACTTCGAATGTGTCGTGCTTTATGAAGCTGTAGTCATTTCCAATATTTTCCGATGTTAATACAAAATTTCCTGGTTTTTAGCGCATGCAGAGATAACTGTGGCTATACTGACATATCTTGTGTACAACGTTTAAGGGTCTATCTAGCGTTGTCTCGTCGCGCAAATGAAAGACGCGAACGGGGGTGCGAACCAGGTTGGCCACTTGTGTCGTACAGGTTCCCCTCCAAAAGTAACTAAACAGCGTTAGATGTCACTTCATTAAAAAGTAAAGAAAATCCGTTACCCCTTCCTTCACTTAAAAGGTATCTAGGGCGTTTTTTTTTTTCATTACGTAAAAAGAAAAGTAAATAAGTACTTGTCAACCCGTTACGTAGAAGTCTGTACGTCGTAAGCACATTTCCTAGAGCGAGGCGCATCGAACGTCGATCGCCGTCTCGCGAACGGATCGCGTCGTCGCGTGCCTCCCCAGCATAGCAGCGCTCCAGCGACCTGTCATTCCCCGGCGGTCAAGCGAGCTGCCCAAGTTTGTCGAGCAGGTGTCGGCGTCGAGCAGACGGGACTCGGTGTCCGGAAGAAGCCCCCGCCTGCCGCCCACGAGAGCCGAGGGCGTGACGCTGGACGCGCCAGACACAGCAGTCACGCTAGCGGGCGTTGGGCTCCCACGCGCGGTCGAACCCCGGAGAGCAGCCGGACTCGTTGTGCGAGGAGCGGTCACCGCGGGCTGTCGAGGACGAGGGACCCGGCCGCGGTGTCTCGATCCTCGACAAGTACGCGATACGACATATCAGGGAATTTTAGTAGGTCTTTCCGATATTTCCGATCCGTTCGCCTACACGAGGTGTGGGCATTCCGCGTGCGCAGAAACCGGATTCACGTGAAGCGTCCGCGCCGTGGCGACGCCAGCGCCACCGCAGCTGTGTGCAATCAAAGCCCCGTGTTCGTGTATAACTGATACTTCGCCGACACCTTTGTGCACGCATCGTATCATAATTATCGGGTATGGTTCTCGGAACTATCGGGACGATCTACACCAAAACCCTCAAAGACACCCGATACACCGCCAACGCCTTTGCGCGTGCATCTCGTAATCGCGGGTATCGTTATTGATGGTATTGGAAGGATCTATATTAAAGCTTTCTATGAATACCTACAGGGAGCCAAATCGACGATGGGAATCCGGCGCGCCCCATCGAAGGACTGAAGATTAATTTCAAATCTCGGTCACACGGCGCTTTCCCCGCAATAAGCCGTCATATTGCGGGAACCTCGGGATCCGAACTCGCCAACTGGAAATCCGTAGGCCAGCGCTTTGGCTCGGGGCCACCGAGGAGACTTACATCCAGGGGGCGTCGCCATCGTCTCTTCTACGTCTCCGAACGTAAATAATCGAGATGAGCAGACAGATAAACCGTACTGAACAAACAAACAAAAAAATAACCGCAGGATTTTGAAGTTAGGTATTGCTATTACCGGTCAAGTACACCCTAACCAGTGCGCACACCTGACCGGTTATCGGAAGATCCGTGCGGCGATCCGTAAATAGGCTACAATGTTGTCCTTCGCGGGAAATACATTCCGACATTGCCGGGAGCACATCTTGCTTCATTTAATTTTATGAAACGCATTTGGGTCGTATTAATATAGGTTTAATTAAACCAATAGACCGATATAAACCAATTTGTTTTATTAAACTTCGAGCGTTACAAAAATCAATGGCAGGCGAAGACCTCATAGAGCGGGTGGGTAACATACGAGAAAGGGAAGCAAACGCCTTTGCGTAGGTTTACACGGGGAAGGAGAAAAAGGGATAACAAGTACAAAGGAGCGGTGGGGAAGAAACTCCCGTCTCTAAACTAAAATTCTGAAGTAGAATCAGCCGCAAGCGCACCGTTTCAAACGCGCGAAAATAGGCTCTTCTCGGACGCGCTCGTCTCGGCGGGCCCACCACCGACGATGCTCGTTGCTCCGAGTAATCCTCGTTGCTATTTTTACATATAAAACAAGAACGAAAAATGAAGGCCAAAGGCAAATAAGGTGCCGATGTAACTCCATTCGCCTCCGCGAAGACGCGAGTTGTTCGGGCGTGCGGCGCCCAGCATCTGGCGCGAAAGGGTGCCCTTCCCACGCCGTCGTTCACCGCAAACACTTCTCTTCGGCAAGGGGGGACTTCGCTCGACTACCGAGCGCCTCGGGGCAGACGTAGAGTGCCTAGATTACAGAGTGCCTCCAACTGCTCGATCAGGGTCACGTGATTTACGCGTAAGTTGTCTGCAAGTGTCTTCGCCTTTCCACCCGCTTCCGATGGAGCCAATCAAGAAGCGTCAAAAGTGCTTAGTCACGATCGTCTTTGTGCGTTTGTTATTATCCAATCACGTCGCATTCACAGTGCCTGGTTGGTATAGCCAGTTAATGACAGCAGACGTGGAGAGACGACGAGTCACGACGATACACCTGCATCGTTGCGGGATTAGCTAGATGCGGTCGTCGTTGCATGAGGTTGCACTTCTACGTAGAACGGAGGAGGCGCCCGCCATTCAATTGCGACCACTCTCCATGGTCCGAGTTGCTCCCTCTCCTATATCTAGGTTCTCTAGGGAGGCGCTCGGCGCGGAGCTGCTTCCATCCCAAGGGTGGCAGGGAACCTTTTCCCAGAGGCAGGCGTACGGGCACCACGAGAATGGGGAGCGTGAGGTTTACGGCGGTCTTGAGCTATGTAAACAGACGGGATCGCTCGAAGTTTAAAGGGAAGGTACGTCGGGGGATCGGTGCACGCTTCATGAACAACGAATACATTTTAGATCGAATAAGGATCGAGTGCGTCTTTCGTGCGTTCAAAAGAGAAATTCTGACGTAAGTGAACTATATGACACTTTTCTCGAGGTCTCGACGTTTTAACCAAACTGGAGTAGTCAACTTGTCCGTCCGACCTAGCTCGATACCCCCCCCCCCTCTCAATAGTGGGCCCTCGCAGCGCCCCTTTTGCAGACTCCCAACGAACGCGACGCTGTCACACGGCGATGCTAGACGAGAGAAATATGGTAGCAATATGATATTTTCTAAAAGTAAATTAAATTTAAAACTTCAATTACATTCTTCTTTATGTGAATTAGGCCAAGCAATCTTCCAGTGGCTCACGAGCGAATCGACGTCTGGAGAATAAATACCGAAGCTCACCATGACGTCAGTGGAGGATAGCCGCGGCTACTCCCGGTTGAAAGCACGAGCCTGTCAATCTGCTGAGCAAATAGCCGGTAACGTTGAAAAGGGGGCAGCCGATGCATACCGTCTCCGACGACACAAAACGAAATTCAGCGAGCGAGTAATAAGTATACCTTGAAAATGGACCTCGAGAAATTTCGAGACAATTTTCTAAATGACGATAAAACATGTTTAAAAAGCGCCGTTAGTGGACACCTAAACCAAAATATTACCGATATTTTTTTTTTAACTGACAAGCGTCTCACTTGTATACTTTTAAGTGGATGCAATAAACGATGAATTCACGGACCAATGCGCTTAGCGTGGCCGCGCTACTTAGGTTGACTACATACAACGAAGCCTAATTCTCTTTCCCAATGGGTCTACGTATACGTTTTGGCATTGCTGTGGAATCAATCACCCGAATCAATGTAAAATAGCTTATCAATAATCACGTCTGAAAGAACCAAAAAGCCACGTTGTAAAGTCGTTCGATCAATTACTCCGTTATTTAGCTGCCTCCGTATCGCACAAAAATCTAAAAAAAAAAAAAAACATTGAAAGAAAAAACTTTAATTACGCGCGCCGTGCTAGCTGCCCACTTTTTTTATCGGTGCATGCCTCAGATGTGCTACATAACGTACAAAAAGTGAGAGCGAATGGTGTATTCAACAACTAAAGTCAAGGGCCCAGGATCGAACAACGAATGTTCTTACAAGAAAGGTGGTCCAATAAGTAGACGCTCACGTAGAGTGATTACCACCGCTATTTCTTTCCTAACCACTTTGATATTCTTTCTGCATCAACTATCAGTTACTTTCCCTCCTCACGCGATGTAGAGCTAAAGGCACTCTCTAATTTCGTATCTCAGATTGCGCGCATAATTTCCTCCCGGGGAAAAACGCTCGCAATCCGGCAACAACCGCACCTTTGAGTTAACAAGCACGAAACCTTGTATTGCTTCATCAAAGTTTTATATATATATATATGTATATTATTTTTTATTTATACAGGTTTACGCGCCTGAGGAACCAAAGTTCAGTTTTCGTAAAGAAAAAAAAAAACGCGCAAGACTTTTTTTTTCACGGGACACGTTTAACTCTACTGACGTCACGGCGTGCCGCTCCGCCACGACCTTTTGACCGCCGAGACCGGTTCACGAGATGCGGCGGTGTCGAATGCGTCACGGGGTGGGTGGCTGCACCTTTCGGCGAATGAACCATCGAACGACCGCGACGGGGCGACTCGGAATTAGCCTACACCCAACCCCGGTCGACCTTCCACGGTTCTGGTGCACGGTGACATCACCGGGACCCAGATTGTCATGGCCGGCACGATCACGACCTTGCAACCTCGTAATACGGAGGTGGCCAATTGCTAGACGGGAGCGACGCTTTTTTTTTATATTGAGTATTAGTCATATTTTAATCGCGAGTGTAACGGGCTGCAAGCTGATGAACGATAACGAGTTTAACGATTCTTTTATTCCTTCATCGTCCGCTCGCTCTTTCTTTGTTATTTCCGTTGCACAGGGAGTCTGCGAGAAAACCGAACCCTGTTTTTCGGACCGCACAAATAAAGTAGATATCGCGGAGAGATCAAACTTCGTCAGAATGTAGCCGCAGACGTTCGAGCAACATGCCAAAGTTTCAACGCTTACCATTACAGGAATAGAAAAGCTAGAAGTGAAAAACTGTTTTCGTCTATGAGAAGACGCCGTCCGTGAGAAGCAGCAAACGGAATGCCGCTGTTGGCGACCTCATCTCACAGATGGCGCCTCCATCGGCCACGTTTTTTTCTTTTTTTTTTGGTTAGTTTCAATTTCGGTCTGGCGCTGTGCGGCACAGTACCGTCGCATCGTTTCCCACGTCTCGGTTTGGGAACAATTCAAGGTTGTTGGACTGTTTTTAACTTCGGTTAGGCTCGCTATGTTGTGTATTTGTATAATGCCTTTCGTTATCCTGAATAAAGACATTTTGTTGCTTCACCAGCTGGCTCGGCATTTTTGTTGTTGTGACGCGAGCCTTTCACTGATTTACAGGTGGAACATAGTGTCCGACACCGGACTGCATAAGATGAAAGTAACAAAGGGAGCGATATCTGAGGAGAAAAGAGGGCGTATACAAAGAATCTTCTTTGCATGGGTATGCAGAGACAAGGGAGGGCAGCCGCGACAAAAGTGGGGCTCCGTGACAACAGTATTTGGCAACTCTGAAAAGGGCCTTTGTCGGGGTATTAAAATAAATAAACCGTACACTTGACGGGAGGGTGAAAGTTCGTTCCGGAGAATGTTGTCGGATAGTTCTAGGCAGGGCCCTACGGTATACTTCAGTCGGAACCATCGACGTGGCATCTGATGAGATGCCACGTCGAAGCCCTGGTCCGTGATGCGTCCGTGATGTCCGTGATGAGAGCGAACGTTGCCTCGATGCGCTGCTTTAAGGCGTCGAGTGTGGGGATATGCGGCCCTTGTGCACCGGGGACTTGACCAACCCCCAAACGAAAAAGTCGCATATTGTGAGGTCCGGCGATTGGGGCGGCCACGGCATGCTCCGCGATCCTCGGCCCATAGCGTCCTGGGAAGATGGTGTCCAGCCAGTGCCTTACACTTGTCGCCCAGTGGAGTGGCGCCCCATCTTGCATAAAAATGCATACGTCCCGCTGCATGTGCAGTGCTTCTGACTCGGGAAGAAAGTCATCCTGCATGATTTGCAGGTTGGTGTTTCCAGACACGTTGCCGTCGAAGAAAAAGGGGCCAACGCCCTGTCTTCAGAATCCGCACCAAACCGTTGCTTTTGGCGACTGCAAAACCCTCTCGAGCGTCCAGTGCGGACTCGTCGTCGAACTCCGATAGCGGCAGTTGACCAGCCCGTCCAGGTGAAATGTCGCCTTATCACTAAACAGAAAAAACTGCACATGTGATGGATCTTGTGCAATCCTGAGGAGCTCGTCCCGGCAAAAGTCGAGTCGCTTCTCGGAGTCACCGGGCAAAAACTCATAAATCAGGCCAAGCTTATACGGGCGCATCTCGCGGATAGCTTTGCGCACGGTGTGCTTCGAAGCCTTAAAGGGGCCCTCCAACAGTATTTGAGCGTCTACTTTTTTTTTTTTTTTTGCGGTTTCTCCACGCTAGTGATCCCGGAAACCCAGTGGACAACGAAAGAGTTTAAAAATATTAGCGCATCATATTTTAATTTGACAACTCGGAAACACCTCCTCCGACGGTGGCGCCGCGAGGTGCCGAATGCGCGCGCATAACGGCGCTCCCTTTCACTATACGTCACATTCACTGGGTTTCGTGATTGGCGAGAGTCGTCCCAGAAATTTTGAAGCGGAATAAAGTATATCACACGTTAACCGTCATTATTTCTCTAAAAAGTCGTTTTTATAGAGCTAATAAAGTTGCAAAGTAAAGTTCAAAAGGGCGAAAACAACGCCTCGTCGCTCATGCGCGCCTCCCAGCGGCGGAGTACCTCCTACTCGCCGAGGTGGCTCCGGTGGCGGAGTTGCGGGAGACGAGGCTTCCGCGGCTGTCGAAGCGGACTCGTCGCGGCGCTTGCGTGGTGTGTCCTCGTACGGCGCGACGTTCAGCTCCGCACTCCTTTTTAAGAATTCGGCGCTCGAAATCCGATAAGCCCGGTAAATTCATCGATGATGGCAACCCGATTCCAAAGCTACGATGGTTGCAGCGAGGCCTAATGGCCGACCGGGCCGACGGGCTATCAACCAAACTCGCGTCCAATTGGCTAACCGCTTTGCTCCAATCGCTAAACTGTTTCATTTTACGTCATGAAGCGCAATGTTTTGCTTATTTAAAGTTGTTTTCTGCAAACTTTAATTTTCTAATAACTCACAAAATATTGCGAATTTCTGTAATATTTTTTTTCCTCGGTGTTCCTGCTTTCATGGAGCTCCGTTTCAGCGCGAACTTCAAACCAGTCAAAAAATTGTTGGTGGGCCCCTTTAAAGGGACACTGACACCCCCCAAATTTTTTTTTTTCCTTTTTTGTCAGGCGATTCATTATGGTGTCGGAATACTACCCAATTAATATTTTGCTACAGAGTCACGTATTTTTTTAATAAAGCCAAAAAACGCAACTGCGCGAAACCGAAACCGAAACGGAGAAGTGGAGAGGATAGCGTGAGTGGCGGAAGTCACGTGGCTACACCCGACCGTGCGTTTTTTGTTTTTTTTTTCCTCCTCTTTCCGTACGTAGCAGACGAAATGCGTCCGTTCGCCGTGGTATTCCTTTGCAGTTGTTTGTTCCGCTCGCTGTTTTGTACTTCAATATGAGTTGTTTTGTACATTTAAGTGTTGGCAATTAGTAGTGAGTGCCCGAGTGCCGTGGTGAATTCCCGTGACCAGCTCCGAAAAGAACCCAAGATGTTGCGTGAAGAGTTGCCTCACATGTCCTGCATCTGAAAGTGGCCAGAGTGCACAAGTTTCCGAAAGATCAACGGGTCGGGATCAATGGCTGGCTGCAATTCCTGTAGAACCATTACGCGAAGCTCGGAAAGCGGACGCTACCCGATTCATATGCTCCTTGCATTTTGTGGAAAGTGATATACACTGAGTTCGCAGGTGTCAAAAATGGAATCCATACCATTTAGTTAAGCGACGTATCGTCCACAACAATTTTTTTTTCTGTGATAATTGTAAAAAAAGAAATGTAAACATCGCAGAATGCTTGACAAAAAAAAAATAAATAAATAAAATAAAAGGTACACCCACACCAAGAATCGAACCCGTGCCCTCTGCATGTGAATCGGATGTCTTTCCACTGAGCTACTGAAGGAACTCTTCCGTGCGTAGTAATGGAGCCGGTAGACTGTATGTCGGAAGTTTGCTGCCGATTTCCCTTCATTACATGCACTCCCGGCTTGAAGTCAAGCAGCACCACGCATAGGGCACATTCGCACCTCGTAAAGTAACCGTACGCGTGCGTATTCAACTCGAAGTACGCACTTCGTGCTTGACGTTTGAGCGAGCGATGCCTTCAGCCAGGAGAAGGGACGACGGCTCGGCGACGTCTTCGTGCAACCGGCTTGCTGGTCGGGCCTGTCGTACGGGGTGGGTATCAGTTCTTTTGATTGGTCCGAAATTTCTCTTTCGAAGAAAGACAGAATTCGCCAGTACCGTGAACGACAGTTCTGAAGTAGAGGTCCAATGCCCGTCGTCCGCTGCCATCCGCTTGTCCCACGATACGCGAAACGACGCCATGTTGAGAATTATGCAGTGAACGCACAGAAAGCTTCCGGTTGTCTGTGCTACCTTTTTTTTCAATCAACGTATTTGCAGCTTTTTTGAAGCCACAAAAAATGGGTTTCATATTTTTTTCTATTTTTAATATTGACTGTGTGCCTTCAATGACCCACGACTTTGATTAAATTTGGTGGTCGCATCGATACCTTAGAAAACGGCCCGTGACCACGGAAAAGAGAGTGAGCGAGACTCGAACCGGCCAGTTCTTGATCGGCGGTTTTCGGGCGGAAAGAAACCGAATTTCGAGCCGCAAACTCTGTTCTGGGTAGTTGGGCTCTCATATGTCACGTACAACTAAAAACCTCGGCGAGCATAAATACCCTGTCAGTGTCCCTTTAAATACACCGAACAAACGTGCGGCTTTTCGCAAAGACAAAGGGGGATTTGCCTCTCGAAGGCACCGACGATGGCGAAGCGGAGCTCTTCCTTTTTCAGGAGGAAGAACGTGAAAGGCGTGCGTTTTGTTCTCGACGCTACTTTCTTCCGCAAGGCGCCGGGCCCACGTCAAGATCACCGACTTGGAAGGCGGCCGTAAGCCAAACTCCAAGAAGAACTTTCGCTTGACCTCTTTAAAGCTCCTTAGTTCGGCGTACCACAGTACGACCTGACTGCGTTGCTTGCGCGTTAATTGCCGCCTAAAGAACACCAGTTGGTAATAAAATAAAACTGAACATAAACAATCAATGCAGATGCACGCAGATGACTGGCAACGTTCGTGAAGACAAAAGCAGACGACGTCTGCTTCGGTATTTATCAGGATGCCTTTTCATAGAAAAAAAAAAGAGTGACTACAATTTCATAAAAAGAATTACTACAAAAAAAAACAAAACGAGTGACGGTTGTGTATGACATTGATACAAAAACTGTTCGCAGGCATGTTCTGAGCATACATAGTACGTGGGAAGCAAGCTTGCCTCGAGCGTGCTTGAGGCTGCAGATCGTGTCATCGTGTCTGGAGCTGACACCGCGTCTTTGGGCGGGGCGAGGCAAGCGTCCCGTAGAAACAGTCCTTCGGTACTTGGTCCTCTTCCGTACCACATGGGGACCATATTTGTCCCTGAGAACGCGCGCAGATGGTGCACGCTTACGCAGTCGCATGTATGCACTTGCTCCTAGACCAGCAACGGGGCCCTTACAAAAATGATTTCAGACTTTCTGATGAAAATGTGTTGACTTCTTGTCGACTTTGGTTACTTCCTTTTGACTATGACTTTCTGTTGACATTGTCAACAGGAAGTCAACACACCTCTTGAAGACTCCGTGGTGAAAATTTCTGTTGACTTCCTGTAGACATATTTATCAGAAAGGCTGCAGACTCTCTGCTCCCTGCATGTTGAAAAATATATGTTGACTTCTTGCAACCCATTTCAACATAAAGTCTGCAGACTTTCTGGTGATTTCATGTTAAGTCATTTTGTTGACTTCCTGCAGCCATATTTATCAGAAAGGCTGCAGACTTTCTGCTGCCTGCATGTTGAAAAATATATGTTGACTTCTTGCAACCCAGTTCAACATAAAGTCTGCAGACTTTCTGGTGCTTCCATGTGAAGTCTTTTTGTTGACTTCCTGCAGCCATATTTATCAGAAAGGCTGCAGACTCTCTGCTGCCTGCATGTTGAGGCGTTCGAAAGTCATGCCCTGCCGTTCTGACTTTGTAAGTGACTATAGTGACTTGAATGAATGAACCAATGCTTTCTTGTAAGAGATATCGTCCACGACCTTCAAAACACTGTTTTCCATTTGATGGACTCCCGAGGAGAAGATCAAATACTTAAAACCTTAATAAGTGTTGAGGTGGTCACCGGACAAATGAATTCCTTCAATATGTAGGCTATATAAGGCTCTGGAGCAGTCAATGGGACTGTATTTCAGGTGTTCAGTGCTTCATTGTGTTTGTGTTTGTGTTCGTTTCTAATGTGTAGTTCTCGGATTATGTAGTTGTAGTGCCTTCAAATAACACAGCGACACCATTTACTAACAAAACTAAAAAAAGAAAATCGCGTTTTTTTTTTTCTTTTTACGGAATTTTGCTGCAGCCACTTTGGAGGAGGCTCTGGCGACACAGAGACTACAAATGGTCTGGTTCCAATGAATCGCCTTGAAGTCACACGGTGTCTTATGCTAGAGGTTTAGCTTTTCAGTGGAGTGTCACCAAAAAGTTGACACCTAGGCGCCAAGAAGTCTACTGCCTTTCTAATGAACTTTGGGCCAAACGGCTCCTGGAAGTCAAGTCAAAAGCTAAATACAATCTGCAGAAAATATGATGGAAAGCTGTTGACATTTAATACCTGTGTTGACTTATTTCAGCAGACTTTCCACAAAAAAGAATTACACTTTTTTGTAAGGGGGGCCGCGCCCAGCAAACCGGGAACAGAGATTTGACGGCTGCCTCTCCGTTTTACCGCAACTTGGCGAAGGTTACGACCCCAGCGATCCAATCAGCAGCGCGCTGAAGGGGGACACGTGACTATACTATATCCCACTATCGTAGTACGCAGTGTTGCCAAAGCTACGGGAGGAGATGTAGAGGCAAACCGCTTTTGTGCGAATTTCCAGTGGCGGGCTAGTCTGCTACGGGGGGAGAATAGAAGCGTCTGAGACACACAAAAGAGGGGGAGGTCCTCCTTCTCCAACTGCTACCCTCGCGCCCTTTTGGTAAGCGCTGTCACGTGTTTCGCTTCCGTCGCTCTGATTGGCTCGAAGTGGCCGTAGCGTTCGCTCTTTGCCAAGTTACGGTGGAACAATGTACAGAAGGGTGAGGCCCCGAGGATATTTAGAAGAGAAGAAAAAAAGAAAGAAACGAATTAGGGGGACACCCGAGCTGCAGGACAGATTCATCCGCGCGGACGCGAAGAAAGAGAGCAGTGCAAACAGGGCGCAGCGATGTCATTCACGGCCGGCGGTTCCTCCTTCTGCTCTTGATATTGTTCTCGAAGGATCTTTGGGTCCTATTTCCCTTCGCTCTTTCTTTCCTCTGTATATCTTCCGACCGGATATGAAGGCGCCATCTCACCGCGGTTGCCCCAGGCCGCGCAAATAGTTCGCTGTGTGACGACCGCTCCACACATGTGGGGAAGAGGCACAGGCGCTTTGCTGGTTCTGGAAGTGCTGCGACAGAATTCCCTTTTGAGTTGTAGAAAAATAGATAACCTCGTTGTGTCTTTTTTGTGTGTCTTTTTTTTTTAGATGGATGATTACCGTATTACTACGAACGAATGCACAAATAGTACTTACGTGTCTTACAAAAAAAAAGCGCAAAAGGATAACCGGCGAATGCAAGCTACATATAGTTCAATAAGCCCGGTTTCGTTTTAAAGTTGTTTTCTCACTCTCCGAAGTGGTACAGTGATACTCCATCTTTTTACTTTTTTTTTAAATTTTTAACGCGGGGCTCTCATTTTTGTTGTAAAGGCTATATGTTATACACAATGGCTATATTATCGTTTATAAAATATGCATGAATATGTTTTTTTTAGTTGCTTTTCTTTTCGAACTCCGCTATTCTTTGGCCCTTACTCTAGTGATTCTTCTTTTTTTATTTTTTACAAGTTCCTGTATTTATTCACCTTCCTTCTCGCTATGAGGTTACTTATTGGTGGCTTATGCTGGCCAAGAGCAATGAAGGGAGCATCCTCCTTCTCTCTCTCTCTCTTTCTTATTCATGGTACCACAAGTCGAGAAGAGACAGAAAAAGTAGCAGTCGCGCAGTGATCGTATAACGGTAATTTGTCACCGTTAGTTAGAACCATGTTCCAAAAGAAAACTGGTCGCCGAATGAGAAAAACAAACAACAAGAAAGGAGACATACTATGGTGTTTAAAAGGATACGTTTAGAAAAAATGATTCGTCAGCCAATCTGTTTACTTCGGAAGACAGGAAGACTCATATTAGTTCGGTGCACAGTCCGGCTAAATTAGCCTCGCAGCAACTCCGCCGAACGCATTAGAGAAAGCAAATGAGGAGTGATTCACTGTTCTCTCCTTTGGCGCTTGTCCTTTCTCCAACAAATTTCTTAATTTTCTTAGTCTACCTCCCCCCTCCTTTTTTTTTTTTTTTTTTGACAATTATCGGATAAAAAAATGTTCAAAATTTCAGTTTGCTCTCCAATGAAATTGTTAAATATGTTTTGGCTCCTACCGGCTTCCGATTGCCCTCTTTCCTATTATTTCGTCTTCGGGTTATTAAAAGAAAGAAACGGCCGTAAACTCCCCACATTCCGCCTCGAAGAAGCCTCTCATTAAAGTCCGAAATGGGCTAGTCGTACCTTTGCCGCAAATTCCTGCGGATCGGGAAACGAACACAGACAATACTTGGAGGAGCAACATAATTTTTAGAACTCGTACTCAGTTGTCTCTCGTGTGGCCCTTTCATAAATCCATACTTAGAAATGAGAAGAGTGTAGCAGCGCTCATTTCGTGTCTGAGACGTGCACTCCGGCCGCTATCTCCCTTCTCACGGACGTTGCTAGCAACCCGTATGACGCGCTCGCCGCTCTTGTGACCAATCATAAGATTCCTTACGACGTGTCTTGTTTTACGAGTCAGCGGGCTACAACACACTTATTTTATCGTTCGAGTGTAAGTGACAGTTGGGAGAAACACTTCTACACATTTCAGTTCAGTCCCGAGGAACGCGTTTTTCCCTCAAGCAAAACAGCCATCGCGTCTCTAATCTTGCCTCGAGAGACGAAGGATCCACTTGAACGGGTCTCCGGTTCTGTCTTCGCGCGCTTTACGGCACCTGAAGCTTGCCAGAGCCCTCATATCACGGAATTTTTGGGGGGCTTTCTCGCGCAATATGTACGAGATGCGCTTGTTTAGGCGACGGTGTGGCTTAGCAAAAAAGAGCGTGTGGCCGGTGCCATTTTGAGTGTTCGTGCGTATGGCGCGTTCTTTGCTCGCTTTCCGAAGCGACGAACACGCACGTGCTGGACTGTGAAGATCGCACGCTGGACTGTGATTTTGTAAACATTGGAAAGGTCTATACACGCCTGAATTTCACGAGAACGTGCACGCGGCAACTCGCATTCGCGCGACAATTTACCGTTGATTCGCGGAATTCATCGTGGATGCGCGCAGGAAGAGTGCACCTTGGCAAGGCGCGTGATAATTACATTGAATGGTTCTAGCCTGCCTTTGTGGGAGCCACTAGTTTCCCTCCCCCGAGAAGGCGTAAGCCGCGAATGTTCCGGGCGGAGTCGTCTGACTTCGAGCCTGGTCGCTCTGTATCGTGCCGGGGAGGGTACGCCACAATGCGGGCCTACCCTCTCGCACTCCTCCGCGCGTCGTCCGTTTTCGGGGGACCAGGGAGATCACGGGGGAGAGTCGGGCTTGCCCTCCTCCGAGCGGACGGCCGTGTGGTCGAGGATAGAGTCACTAAATAAGCTACGCTTTCAGAGTACCGCATTCCTTTTCTTTGGCATTTTGCCGACAATACAGTCGCTCTATCCAACAATATTCTGGTTCGCTGCGGCATCATTGGACAGCGGCAGTCACGTGAGTCGTTATCATCATCATCGCGTTTTTTCAACGCCACCATCTTGGGTCCAGCGATCCGTTGCCTGCTGCTGTTTTACTGTTTACTGCTCGCACACGCTGAAGTCTGTCGCTCAGCATGCACCTTTTCCTTCTTACGTCGAGATACGAACAACACGACCTTGATTTGCTGCCACAGTTGCGGCTACGGCAGCTGGCGCAGGCGACGGCTAGAGCTCGGCTTGGCTCAGCTACGGTCGCTTTTCCATCTGCGCGCGGACCCAAGATGGCGGCGCCTGACGCGCTTCACACGCGTAGTTTGGGAGTTTCGGTACTCTGAAAGCGTAGCTTTATTTAGTGACTCTAGTCGAGGAGTCCTGGATTGAACTCCGGGCGACGGGCCGAGTCGCGGCGTACGAGCTCGTGCGACCGGCGATGATTCGACGCTAGCGTTTCCCCTGGATCTGACAGTCGGCGTCCCCTCCCCCTAGTGGACGCCCGTCTGCCGAGAGCCCTGGCCCCGAACACCTGCGACGACGGGTAGCGCGGCGTGAGCTCGGCCCACCGGCGATGACTCCGCTCGCAGTTACCCCTTTGGCTCTCAGGTCGGCGGGCGCATGCGGGCACTCTGTGTCCCCGGCTCGCTTGACCGCAGTGTCTTGCTGGGGACCCCTGGTACTCAATAAACGCTGTTGGACATCGGGATCATCGTTGTTGGCGTGGCGTTGGTGAACCCGGCGCGGCGACCGCCCTCGCTGGTAGCCGTCGGCCGCGCGGTGGGACGGGCATCGGATACCCCCTTTGAGCACCCGTGTCCGGACGCAAAAGGTACGTGATCTGCCCCCCCCCCTTATTTCCCACACCTTCTAGAACAGCCGCTAGTGTTTGCGCGGGTCCCTGCGAATCTCTCGGGGGCCAAGCGCACCGACGGTAATGCGCATCAAGAAAGGGTCTCGGCGAATTACGTAAAATGCCAAAAACCGCGCGCCCAAAAAATAAAAAAAAAATATTAATAATAAAAAAACACACAAACGCGCTCCATCGCTACGTCGAATGGGTGCACGGACGTTGAGGATGCATATGCGAAGTCCATCAGACAGGTAGAGATTTCTTTAATCACTGTCATCTGGCGGCGATTAAAGAAACCCGCTAAGGAAATTAAGAAACCAACTAAGGAAATTGAGAAACCCCAACAGTGTGAAAAAGGACCCCAGGACAACTCGAAGACACACACAAGCAGGCTGTATTTGTATACCTGTGTCCCTGTGTTTTATTTATTCTGAGGATGCGCCTAGAGTCAAAACTTGCGGCTTGCTCTGGCAAGCCGCAAGTTTTGGCAGCAAGCTGGCAGCGCAGGCGGTACGATCAATGGCTGGCTGTATATATCTTGGGTAAGCTTCCATGGCTGTGCAATATTATAATCATAAAGGACGTATACTGGCAACTGTGGGACCCTTGGCCAAGATAGTTTTTCGACAAGCCGAAAGGTTTGTCTCTTCAATCGCTTCACGGAACTCTATCGCCGGTTAATATTAGGGCACCAAACAATAACAATTCCGGTTGCACGCGGTCACGCAAGGGTGGCTTCTATGAGCGTCGAGTGTCTCGGCTGAGTGAGTCCGCTAACCTGGTTCAAATTGAGGGCTCGCAAGGTCGCATTACACGCATCACCCCATGCGAGCCGGCGCTGCTTTTGTGTGCTGTGGATGACCTGTCCGTGAGCTGCCTTTCCCAAAATGCAACAGTGCGAAAAGCAACGCCACGTGACTCATCGCGTAGGCCAAATATAACTAGTGGGTCTTCATAAAAACGATACAAATTAAAACTAAAACACATTTTTTCTGCTTCTCTTTATTGCGATGCAACGTGCATTTATATTCGAACCCTTTCGTTGCCTAAAAAGTCAGAAAATCATGCGTCGAGACGCTTCCTTTTGCGAACTACTCTACAAGTGTTCCTTCGCTTGCACACTGCGTGTGGCGATAAAACAACGAATCGCCAGGTGGCGGGTTCGAATCCCATCCGTGGTGCCCGCAATATGGCGGATGCGTATTGCGGAGAAGGCGCCGTGTGACCGAGATTTCGTTTGCACGTCGAAATCCCCCAGATGGTCGAAATGAATCCTCAGTCCTCCGCTAGCGCGTTGGCCTTTCGTTGGTTTGGCACGTTGGCAGGGAGAGGCGGAGTAATAAAGGACTAGAAAGGCGAACTTTGTCTTCGTGATTAGGCTGGAATTGTCCAGCCCAGACAAAACAGAGAAAGCGTAGGTAAATACTTCGTTTGCACAAGCATTAAAACTGAGATGAAGCTCTCTTTGTCTTCTAACTGATGCGTCATACATGGCAATGTGGGACGTCCACCGACAGAATCACGATTTCAAATACCAAGTACCCAATCACGAAAGGAACAAACCTAACAAAATGAACCCACAAATTATGTTGACGACCGAGTTCCCAACGTAATGATAACCAAACAAGGATCCCATCTAGTCATATCCGACAGATGGTAACGATATACCTAACCCGGGCGACGACCCTCCGAGTGGACAAGTTCCTCCAACTGTGTGGGCGCACAGCACAGGAACGGGAACACGACAACGGCAGTGGGCGTATATAGTCGCGATCAGTTCCCGCGTCGCCGATACCAACAGTGCCGACGCCAACAGTTTCCTCGTCGATGTGAGTCAGAGGCCGCGCAGGGCACGTGTAACGAGACGGAACAAGGGGATTTCCCGTGGGCACGGCTACGGGAACAAGACACGCCGATCCTACACTGCGACATTCGTGCGGTGGCTGGCAGCGATGTGTAGAGCCGCCGTCCATTTCTACCAATCACGGTGCTGCGAATTCAGACTTCTGCGGAAACTGCCAAGCCCGATGACAGCAGCGCGGGCTTCCAAGGGGACCAGGAACCAGTTTTCCCTGCAAGTCCGGAGGAAACTTGCGGGCAGATAAGAGCACTAGATTTAGCTCTCGGGGTGTGATGCGAAACTCCCCATACAAACCTTTCCGTATTTTGTCGCCTTGTGTGTGCAGCGGGCCAGCGTGGCCTCCGAATGTAGACCTACAAAGAGGTTTTTGTTCTTTCTTTCTTCGTTTTTTTTTCTTTTTAGGAAAACGAGAAGGAATAGGGAGAACAAGTGTTACTAAAAGCGTGTTTGGCGCATCGAAACGCGGGAAACGCTAATTAAAGTGCATCATAGAGAACGCGCGGAAAACACGCGATGGCGCGAACCATCTCACGCCCATAACAACAACAACATTCCGGCGCATCTGCCTCGTCCCCGCAGTCATTAGCATATCAAAGCTCACATTTCAATCACGCAACCTTTCCGCGGGTTCAAATGGCGCATAGCCGCCGCCCCCCTCTTCTTGTTTACGAATTTGACGTCGCCTCCGGTTTTTCTCAAATGTATGACGAAGGAACCTGCCGTCGTCATTTTTCACGAACGCAACGCTGCGCTCAAATTCTTCCCACTCTCTCGCCCACCTTCCCTCAGTGCGAGAGGGCCACGAGGTAAAAGCACAAAGGCCAACTCGTGACGAAGGCAGCGGCGGCGGCAGCGGCGCCGAGTGCCAGGCCAGCCATCATCGGACAGGAGGGAGGAAGGGAAAAACGTTGCCGTGCAAAGCCATTGTGGCGTTTTCACGCCTTGACGGGCGCGCGGTTTCCGACAGAGAAGGGGGCCATTCGTCTCGACGACGGCGGACAGCAGGGACAAACAGCGCGGTGTACTTGCACGCTGCACGCCGGCACAGGATGACGCTGCTGGGGCTTCGGGAAATGCGCCCGGCCGCGACGAAACGTTTCTGCAGGGTGACGGACGTCGGCGAGCGTCTCGTTGCGCGAAAGACACGCTGTTCGCTGACTACAGACCGTACAACGAATGCTTCGAACATTTCTGCAGGCAATTGTTTGTACGACGAACGTGACGGGGCCATCGTACGAGGAAGAAACACGGATAGGACGATGTCTACATAGTTTCCCTTGTATGCTGTATTAGCAGCGTGACCGGGGCTTTAGGGAGCTTCCGTACATCGTTCGAACTCGGTACTCTGCAGGCAACGCTAGCGGTGAGCACGAGGAGGAGAGGAGAACGCGGGGGCGTCAGAACGCCGAGCTCTGGTTGCTAGATGATTGGCTGGTACACATCATGCTAGCTGTCTTTGTCTCCACTGCACTCGTCCAGCGCTTTCGAACGCCGGCGTCTGGCGTTCGCGTTCGAACGCGTTGGACGAGTACAGTGGCAAAAAGGCAGCTAGATTTGAGTCTATCCACTAACTATTCCAAACAAACAAACAAAAATTGACGTTTGTGCTTATACAGCGTAAGATCGGTCTGCCACTAAAGGCCCGTTCACACAGTTGCGTTCGGAGCGACCACTACGCTTACGAACGAATGAAACCGGTTGGAACGACGAGTTACCATATCAACGAAGCGCCAAACGGTCGTTTCGTTCGTGTTCGTTCGCAACACAAGGAGTTGAGCCGGGCTGAACTTTTTCGTTACGTTCGGGAACGACGGGAGTGACAGACCAATCACAGGTCGAAGAGAGCTCGGTCGCGCGCGTTGCATGCCGGTCGTGCCGGGCTCCTTCTATTTTCAAACATGGCGTCGTGGTGATCGTCGACACGGACGGCGTGGTGGAAGCTCATCGTTCCTCGTAAAAGCGCTATCCTTGACTGTGAATTTTCGTTGTGTGTCGTCATGATAACCCAGCACGTACTAGAAGGGAAGATCCACCTACTCGTGCGGCGATCTCGTGGCGGCACTCTCAAGACAGCAGGAACGCCCGTGCCGCCGTGTTTGTTTACTTCGACTACAGTGGTGCTTTCTTAGCATTTGTGTCCTCGAACATCACCCGGATTTTTTTTTTTTTTGGCGCATTCCATGCGTGTGCTGAAGTTCAAGGTATTACTGGTGCGTACCGTATAAAGGATGCGAATTTTCACGCGTTTTCATCACCCGAAAAAGGTGATTAGTGTTAGCAATCCTGAACGCTCGCAATTTCTACGTTGCTATATCGCTGCTAAGATTACATCGTCTTTTATAATCGTAGAAAAGGCGTGTGGAGAGATTTGTACTGTTGGCAAAGTCGTGTATTAAAGTCGTGATCGTGCAAGACGGCGTACTGCATCCTTTTTCTTTTTTAATGCACTATACCCTGCAAGCGTATCCTGAAAAAAAAAAATAAAAAATAAAGCTTGAGGTCATAGAAGACGGTCTGTCTATTTTCTGTTACGCAAGTGAGTGGCTGCGCGTCCCCTTCTTTTTAGAGGCACCGCTGAAACAGCTGACGGCAACGGAGAGGCGGTCGCCGTGCTGCCGACCCGCTGCGCTTGTTGCAGTGGTACCAGAGAGTGTACGCGCGGCGCAGAGCGGTAGCTCCGGTCACAACGGACGCAGTCGTGGATAACGGGTTCGTTTCAGAGGTCTGAACCAGCCTTTACAAAGCTATTCTAGGCGCACAGCAGATCTTCGTGACTGTACGCCGTAGCCGAAATCTCGGGCGCCTCGGGCTGCTCTGGTAAGAACCCCGCGTCGGGCACGGAACCGTCCGCCATGTTTGTAAGCGTAACTGGGTTGCTTACTATTGGCTAGGAGCAAGAGCTGAAGCTCGTTTCTCATTGGCTGTTGATTCGTGTGGTTCAACGCGGTTGCATGTGTGTGTACACGTCGCGCACAGTTGTCGTTGAAGTCGCAGCGGTTGCATTCGTTCGTAAGCATAGTGGTCGCTCCGAACGCAACTGTGTGAACGGGCCTTAACTGTTCCAACCAGAGCTCGGCGTTCCGAAGTCCCCGCGCTCTCTCGTCTCCGCCTCTCCCTCAGTTCCTGCCCGCATAGAATTCTGCACCGAAAAGAAGCGAGAAGACCGAGCACTTTGCAGGAATGTGGTGGAGATTACATCCGAGAAACGCTTTCGCGAAGCACAGGAAGAAAACAAAAAGGCAAGCTTACTTCCAGTTAGGCGGTAATAAACCCTTTCCGGTTAAACTTCATATTCCCCAAACAGTTTTAAGAAGAAAAATAATAAAAAAATAAGTTAATCCTATCAATTTTATATTGTTATTCCCGGTTTGAAAAAAAAAAAAAAAAAAATTATAGGACACGGAAACCCTGTCAATATTTTAGAATCATCCCGCACTTTAATTATTCCAGAGGTACGTAGCTTCGGAAAACAGCCGGTGAAATCGCTGCAATTAACTGGACAGAACAATCTTCGACGCTACTCCCAAGGTCACGATTCCAACTAAGCGTAAACAAGGATCTTAACAAGAACGAGCCGGGACTAACGGCGCTGTCGTTATGCGGGACGAGGCCCGCTTCGAATCCTCCCTATATGTAATCGGGGCGGAGCCCAATTAGAGGTGGGTAGTTCTTTCCCTTTTAACGAGCGCGGCAATCGGACATCCGCTCCACGGTAAACGATGGACCGCGTCGGACGCTACCAGTTGTCCCAGCCAGTCCCTGGGTTGCGAAGGTATCACGTGATCACGCGCCCCGCACGTCGCTGCTTCCTTCCAGAGGGTCACGTGACGTTCACGCGGCATTCCATTGGCTGGGATGGCTCGTGGAACCCGCTGCGCGGTCCATCGTCCAAAGTGAAACGGGACGGGTATACCCGCTCCGAGAACTAAACCTAGCGTGACTGCGAGGTATTCGGAAACGACGATATATACAAGAGCTCTAAAGAACGCAATCACCCATCGTGACGAGCATCGCCGACAGCCACGCCAGGCTGTCGGGAGTTGTAGCCCGGGCCCACACGTACACCACGGGGCACGTCAGCCCCGAATAAAACATGAAACCGCCGCCGTAATTTCTGGAGCTGAGGCGCAGTTTTCGGCAAGATATTTAAAGAGCCCATCGTGTCAGCCGCCTTTCGCCCAGAATCACCGGCTTTCTATCGACCTAAGGGCAAGAAATAGTTGGTTGAAATCCCTCGCTCCGAGTGGTTTGTTGTATTGCCGAGGAGTCAGCGGCGGTGTTTAGTCCAATTGTGTACTTGGTTTAGTGATGTTAACACGATTTCATTATTAATTTTGTTGCTTTTGTTTGTTCGTTTCTTTTGTTTACATCTTGTACCTCGCTGACCTGTTTCTGCATTACACAAAGGGTGGATATTGAAAATATAGTATCGTTTATAAGGACAGCGCGGAATAATGAACGAGGCAAACAAGTTGTGAACGAGGCAAAGCTTGAATGGTATTAGGATCATGCATCCGTCTGTGAATAACGTTTTGGATCATGGAGTAACCCCCTGCAAAACATTCCACATACACATAAATGAAAAAAAAAAAACGGACTTTTTTCAGAGATCACTCGGCGCATGCGCCGCCTCTGAGAGAGAGAGGGGAAAAGGGAAACGCGCAATTTTTGGAGGCTCTGTCCGTCCGCTCGGTCGCTCAGACAGTGCTGGTTCGGCTTGACTCCTCCGCTATTCTCGCGGCTTGGCTTCATAGTCGTCATGCCTCACCACCGCGTAGCAGAAGGTTGCACAAATAGCAGCAAAGATTGTTGAAATGCCAATTTTATAAAGTTCCAGCAGCCTTTTGCGGGTGGCGCACGAGAGCACCCGATGTCAAACACGCCGCCCTTTTTGCCCTGCTTTCAAAAGCCTATGACGAGAATCCCCCGTGTCAGGTGGCTGGATCATCAATGTGACGGCGGGACATTCTGCTTTTGACTAAAATACAATAAATGTAAACATGATGCTAAACCTGAAATTGGGGTAGGAAAAGGAAAACGCAAAAGGAGACAGAAAAAGAACAGGCAATGTCTCTTGAGACGTTGCCCATTTTTTCCTTTGCGTTTTCCTTTTCCTACCTCAGTCTCAGGTTTAATAATTGAAAACGAGCGTGTTGGTGAATAGATACAAATACATGAAAGGATAAAACATCAAGGACGGGGAACGAATACAGGACTTCTTGAAAGAAGTACTCTTTCCGTTCCTGTTCTCAATGTTCGATCCTTTCATGTATTCGTATATCAAGAGGTTTCCATCATGTTAAACTTACACCAGCTCGCCTGCACTCTGACAATTTTCTGTTAATAGTAATGTGCACACGAGGTTGTGTGACGTAATCATGCCGTGCCCGGTACTCAATTAAAAATAACAGCATAAAGCTTTCAGTTCTTCAGGCGTGAGCTATACACATTCGCGTCTTGCCACGTTAAAAACGAAGAAAAGCACACAAAAAAAATATCAGTCACCGGCAAAACATTTAAAGCGAGCGAAATGAATTTAAGCCTTACGGAGATAGAACCTGATGGAATTTCTTGGCAACCAACCGTGAGCTCCGCTGTTTGCTGGGCCCACTTTGTCGAAGGTTCGTAAACGTGCCGAATTCAAAGAGAGATTGTTTCTAACATACCGTTCCTTACTTTTGGACCGTGTAGGCAAGCCTTCGTGATATGAAGACGGCCCGGATTTCGCACCGTCCGAGTTTGTTTACACATTCCCGAATACGGCGATGCCCCGTGCGCTCGGGCGGTACACAAGGCGGCGAAGTGACGGACGTGATAAGCTTGAAGAACTTAAATAATCAAGGAGAGCAAAATCAGCTGTTTGTAGTGACCGGCCTCATAAACGCAGTTCACAGGCTCCGCACAAAGTGGATGGTTGGGTCGGTATCCAAACTGGTCACCATTACTTTCCTTACATAATACTCTGCGACTCTGCTTTGAAAGCCGACCCCTTTTTTCGTTGCTGGCAAGACGCGACACCGAAGTGACGATTAAGTAACTCCGAATAACCGATGCGGCGTCGGCGGTCTATCCATCCCTGAAGGTATAAAAACGAACGAGGTCCTCTGTATCGTAGACATTTAATTTTGTTAATCCTCCAAGTCGTCTCAGCCATTTCGAAGAAAATATGCACGCGAAGTGACGACAGAGGACACGCTCAGATTGGTAAAGGACGGAACAACGCCACCAGAGAACACACGTAAACGCATGGACGGGAGACACGCCAGGCCTGGCACGGACGACGGAGAGACGGTCCCGGAGCCACCAAAAGTGTTTCGAGAGATTCCCGCGAGGGCGCGCCACGATCGTGGTCAAACCATGAAAAAGGTCCATTAAGCTGAAATCATGGTTAGCAATGGGTGGGATGTGATTAGTACTACCGTCCCAAATTGTAGACTAGCAAGAGTAGCGACAAAAGAGGCAGTAACAGAAGCTCAATACATCGATCGGTATTTGTTTTACTGGTCGGTGTATTGATAACGATATACGCATAGGCACACATTCCATTTGCGAACAAAAGAAAACTGATGCTATCAACTACGATTGGGCGAACAGCTTCGAAGTTCGAATACTGTATAAATCGGAACACATGTTAAAAATACAGAGCACTACTAGCAAATAAGTAATTCTAAGGATGTATATTTATTTATTTATTTATTGTTTTATTTCAGGTACCACACAAACGGACATATGCCTTTTTGGTGCACTGCGTGGAAGGTAAAAATAAATCACCACACAAAAACAAAGCCAACAAAATGCTTCCAGAAGCAAGTTGTTAACCGTCGTCGTAAAGGGAACATAATTAGAGTACTGCAATTTTAGATAAAACGATTAAAATTGATGTGAGGAAAAAATAAATACATCAATCGGCTCTACTCATTAGAAAAAGAAAAAAAAAAGACGTGATTAGAAAATTTATAAACCTCTCCTCCGTCGCTCCGTTTTTAAGAGCGCCTGAACGGCGGGCTTCTCCACACACGCCGAGCCGTCGAGCGGCAAAGCCAACTTCCCGACGCGCAATGAAAACAGGCGTCGAAGGATATCGACTCCGTCGCCTCCGGCTTTCTGGATAGGCAGCTGTAAATATAAGAGATGTGTCCAAATAGGTCTGAGAGCAAACTGCATTCGGAACGGCAAGCCAAGGGATGTTATGCGGCGTCGGTATATTATCGCAAACGAATCAGGTCACCGCGCCAATCGATGTCTCACTTTTATGTCGCATAAAAGCGGTCGGCGACGGTACTGGAAAGGCAGGGAGGCTCCGCCTAGGCTTGATCTCGAAGCTACGTACGGGGTCCACTGTGACTCGTTGCTTTGGGGAAAGTCCCCAGACCTTGGGCAGAGAGTGCCGGGGCGCGAGGCCCTTCTCCCCGGCGCAGGGGGCGCACGAACGGCCGGGACGGCCCAGCCGGGCCGTGCGTCGGCCGGGGCCACCGTCGCAGCAAAGTCTATGCAAGCCGCGGGCCATCGCTGCTCGGTCACCACAATGGGGCTCATTCAGGCGGAACTCCCCGTCAACATTTTTTTTCCTTTTTCTTGCAAAAAGATTGCGGATATAGAACCGACTGACAGAACTTCATATTCAAAAAATGCGAGACGACGGAATAGAATGCGGTGGATGCCTCAGATATCGATTTCGTGTTCATATCTATAGATTAGAGATAATGAATGTTTTTATCGCGAGAGATTCTCTTCAAATACGTATATGTTTCTTATTCTCGAAATTATGCAAACCATACAATTTCAGGAGATGAAGGGGTCTGGATTCGCAGTACAGTGAAGCACTAAAGTCGTTCACAGTAAAGGTCATTCACTGCACTGCGAATCCAAACCTCTTCTTCCTTTGACTAAATATGAACTTGGGAAGAAAAAATCGTCTTTGATATGCAATATCTCCCGAATAAGAAACAGATCTAGTGTATTTGGAGAGATGGCTCTGAACAACAGCCAATCTCCCAAATGAAACATTCATCATTACTTATCGACTTTCTTAAGCTTGTTTTTTTCTTAATGAAGTCGGAACGGTAGTGCTTTGGATATTGGAAGGCTCACTTACGGGTATTCACCAGCTTTTCCGTAAGTATCCGCTTACGACACTAAACCTTAACATAAATATACGATATAGAGTATGTGAGATGGAGTTCAGAGTTATAATGCTTTCATGACAAAAACAATGTTTCAAAATTTAGAGCAAACTTCAAGACAAAAAAAAAGACCCCTAAGTGGCATTTGCTTAGTTTGGTTTTAGTAAAGTTTACTTCAATCGCACGTAAGTCCGACCCAATCAATTGCCTAGTTTGAAGATCGCCGCAACTACCGCATCTAGTTATTTCAAGCGCGAATTTCAACGTTCAAAGTATAATTCCAACCTTATTTCAAACAATATCATTCGGGGCGTTACGATTGTTAAAATATTATTCCCACCTTGCTGACAAAAAAAATCTGACAACAGCGTTGAAATGTATGGGCAAAAGAGAACAAAAGCAAAATCGGCAGGTACAAAAAAACAATAAATACCAATCAAATGACACAGACAGCATATCAGCATATTGCATGATAAACACTGAAGCGCCAAGGACAAGGACATGTGAAAGCCGTAGACAAGAAAGGCGCTGCTTACGTCTTTCACTTGCTTGACAAAAATAATACGAATGGACTCAAATCGTAGCGGCAAAAAATAAAAATAAAAAGTGCTCACGTTTGGCGATCCACCCACGATAAATAGTAGCGCAAAAACCGCAACCCCGAGTGAAAATAAATTAATAAATAAATAAAACAGAACACAAAGCACACCGCCCGTTCTCAATTCTCGATTTTCTGCTCGAATACGTTCGGCCGCTCCTCAATTATTGATCCGGCAAAAAAATTATCCCGCAGCCTGGGAACTTTATCGCGCGAAGGGAGGGAAGGGGGGGGGAGGTTGCCGTGCCCATCATACGTCCCCGACTGCGCCGTTCGGCAGTCGACCCTCCCCGTCGGGCATTCAGCCCAACGCGCAGCCCATAAGGGACCGCCGATAAAGGCCGCAAAAGAGAGGGGGGGGGGGGGGGTTCTTTTAGACGCAGCCATTGTTACGTCGACGTGCTACGTACAACACGTGCGGCCGCACGGTTTCGTCTCTTGTCACAGGACTAAATGGTCCGTCGAAGGTTCGATATTCACTGATTTGCATCAAAATTGATTCAAAACATCATTAATTGCCACATTTCACAACAAAACATTTTTTTTTTTTTTTTGCGAAGCTGGTGAAGTTTCAAGTTTGGTCTGTGAAGCTGAGAGGTGGCAGTATCGAAACGTGACGTCAGGTGGTGCAATATGAGACAAAATTACAGCACGTTCCCGACGGCTTACGCCTTGAAGCTTGAGGGTGTAAAACAAGTGCTGGTTAAGCTCACGCCAGCAATGCGCCCTATAGTGAAACGGCCGTCGGCCGCTCCCAGGCGCGGCTGTGCGTATGCTTTTTTTTTTCGTTTTTTTTTGCCGCTGCGGATGTTTTAAAACAAGAGCAGCTATGTACGGCATTAAATAAAGACATTTTCTCAACTCAACGAGACAAAAAGACATACGCAAAATATTCCCTTTTCTTAGACTGCCCGCCCGACTTGAAAGTTATACGTTCCCTGTTTTCGATAAATACCGATAAACCCCGAAAATTAACACCCGCGCCGATTTTATCAAAATCAGAGAAAACCGATAAATCCCGAACAAGGTTGTTCTTACATAAAAAAAAACACAAAAAAATTCAAGCTTTACTGGAAGAAACTTTCCTTTTACAGCTTTATCTCGTTTTGACTCCAAACATTGCTCTCCCCCCCCCCCCCCCCCATGAACTGTCCACGACGCGTCTCCTCGCTTTAAAATAACGCTATTCATCTCACTTCCTTTTTTTTTTTTTTTTGTCGGTAGGGCGACGTTTTTTGAGGCTTGGGGTAACGCATATGTCTTACTCAGGATAGAGAAGCCTGCGCCTTATTTTCCTAAACAGAAGCCCCGATAAATTCCGATTTTTTTTTGTCCGACACCAAAACTTTATACCGAAAAACACTAAACTAATAAAAAAAATGGAGGAAAGCAAAAACGTTCCGATTTTGCACCAAAAAATAAAAAAAATAAACCGATGTACACCCATGGAGAGCCCAGGAATTTTTTGATATTGGTTTTTGGCATATTATCTTTATTTGCCGTTTTCTCAATACATAGGTATCTCGAATTTAGAGATAATAAACAGCTTGCGGGAAGCCTGAAATGTATTTAGTTAGGGTAGGGGGGCTGAAAAAAGGCAGGGCATGGCGCGACTACCGACCACCTCATTACCGCTCCTCAGCCAATCAGAGTGCAGCAGTAGCCGAACAGAGCGCCCAAAGACCAACCCCGAAGCAAGAAGTGTCTACTTAACAAGCTCCAAGCCATGCCCTGTGTTTCTGAAGTTATCACTGAATGTTGCGGAGTTGGACAACACGCGAGCTCCAATATCTTGCCCGCTCATGGAAGCGGCCGCAAACCACCGTTCGCGTGGCCCGAGCTCCTCGTATCCGAGGCCCGGTTCGAGTTCTCCGACCTAACAAACGAGACCCGATGCTTCAATCCGACTACGCCGCGAACATTTGTCCACATGCTTCTTTCCATAAATACGTCTAAAAACGTAACACTGAACAATCTAGCTGGTGCACAGGTCTGATGGGCACTAGTGCTATTTAACGGACTACGCACGTTGAAAGTTGCGGACTAAACGCAAACCATGCGAAGATTTGTTTTTATTGTTTAATATTAATACGACACGTTGCGGTTCTCATGAGCAATAGATTACGCTAAATGTGTTTTCTAATAAAACAATCTTTTTTTTCGTTTTGGTTTTCGTTGTTGATGCAGGCATTATTCAAGGTGTGCAGCGTATGAATTCTTTTTTCATGTCCGAGTATGCACCGAGTGCCGACTATCTAAGGAAAAAAAAATTCATTCAAAATCTGTTCTTGCAAACAGGAGCGGACTAACGTCCGGAAAATACGCTAGTATCAAAAAATATTCTGCTTCTTACTTCTCGAAAATACAACAGCCTCGGCGCCAGGGGGGGGGGGGGGGGGGGGGGGGGGAAGGAGGGAAAGGGAACACGGCGCAAAGCGGAGGCTGCCATATTAAACCGCTTACGTTGCCAACATAGGTTTTGCAGCGAAGAAGTTGCTGCCATATACGGCGGACTGAGTTTTACTTTCTTTTTAGTTTTGGAAAGAGAATGTACTGTTGTGTTACATAAGTCCTCCTGCATACAGACAACGAATTTTAATTATATTTGTCTTGTTTACTTGGTTTAAAACCCTAAAAACGGGTTTTTGACGACTTATTGCTTCCATCATTTTGTAGTACGCAAGGCAGTTATCTCGCCGTTCTGGTTTCGGTTACGAAAGCAAGGCAAAACGCTCGTAGTTCCCACCCTCAGTACACGTTGGACACCTTCCACACTTTGACACCGGATAACTGGATGAACAAGGATTTACATTTACTTCAGAGGTCACTTTCGCCGCTTCCTCACCGTCGAGCAGCCGGATCAGCTGGCGGCAAACCGCGGATGAAAGGCTTGAGCATCAACAGCCCAAGTGCACTCGGTGCCGATGCGGGCGATGCGGGTTTCTGTCAACCGGCAGCCCAGCACAAACCGTGACCGTTCCAGCTCTTCGTCATGACACGGTGTTGCAGAGAGCAGGGTATAATACAACTACACGGACCACCGAAGCGAACGCACTGTTATCGTAAATCTTGGCTTGTGATTGTGCCTTTGTAGATCATCTCATTCGTTTTGCTGGAGACGCAAACGACGGGCATAACAAAATCGTTTGCATATTCCGCATACCTCGCAAAAACATTTACCCAGTCCCCTTGCGAAAAGCGCAAAACACGGAGTCCGCACCGCCCTGACTTTTACCTGCTTTAGAGCAGTTTGTACCTGCTAGTAGGTATGTCTCCCGAAGCTGCAACTGAAAACTAGGGGCAGTGCCAAAGAGAAAAGAGACAAAGTTGGGAAAGCATGCTCGCTCTCCCCAATTTCTGAACTCTCAAGTGATTGTACCATAATAAATTCACCAACACCTCTTCCCAAAATAAAGAAAAAACACTATGTTCACTACGTAAAAAATGGTCTCAGTTCATTCATCCGTGGGCAGGTAGGAAACGTTGCCCTAATTTATTCACACTGCATGATGAGCGCAACAAACTCACACGAGATTTACAAGAAACTATCGGTGGTGACTTAAGTTTCCCTGAAATTCTGTATGACCGGTCGTTTGCAGGACCGAATCATCTACTCGGGCGGTGTGCGTCGCTGTGCAAACGCCAACAACACTAAGCATAAAAACGGCAGGTCTAGGACAACAATCCGGAGTCCATTATTCAATTAAAACGACGTAATTTTGATGAAAACGCCCGCAGCTTTTTACTCACGGTATGCGTCGAGAATCTTCCACATTTTGAAACGGAACGAAGGAAGATTTACTTTTAAAAGCGCTCGCTGCGTCCTCCCGGACCAGCTGGACCGGATCAGTTGACGACGACGGGACTGAACCCGTTGATTTTCAACCCCACAATAACCAATTTGCGCTTCGTGTTAGTATGGGCTTCTACCTCCAAGCAACGCACGACACACCACGAACGTTTCAACTCTTTGTCGCATCGCCGTGTTGCACCAAACCTATCTCTATGCACCAAACAGAACGAGATCGCCAAGTCAACGCAGCGCTGTCGTGAACCTTGGCTTGTGGTTGCGCACTCGTGGACCCTGTGACTCCCTTCGCTTTCAAAGCACACACGACGATTACGAATGATACTTTCCGTCTTCCGGGAACATCACAGGGGCACTTCTCCGGTCACCTCTTTTATTTATTTTATTATTTTAATTTTTATTTTTACATACTGCAGCCCCGTCGGGGCTATTGCAGGAGTGGGGGGAAAAATCACAGATCACAGAATTCAATATTGAATAGGACAGAAAAAACAAAACATCGTAAAATAGAATCAACCGCTGTCAACCGCACACAGAAATTCGTCTGGAGGTAAGGAACGGATGTTACCGGGTAGCAGATTCCAATGTTCAATTGATCTAGGGAAAACACTGTATTTAAACATGTCAGTGCGTGCATAAAATGGTAAACTGTTTAGGTCATGGTTGCTCCTTGTTGATGACTCTATGTAAAACCTTAAATATGCATCTAATGAGGTGAGACGTGGCGAATAAACCATACCGTAAAAGACTTTAAGGCTCTCAGTGTGACGTCTATTGGAAAGAGGACTTAAGCTTAGAGCAGAAAGGTTAGAGGATGGGGAAAAATCTCTGTCGTAGCGACGGAAAATAAAACGTACTGCTTTCTTTTGGACTGATTCGATTTTGTTAATATCACATTGTTTCCAGGGATTCCATATTGTTGAACCGTACTCGAGGATAGGGCGTATTAGTGTTTTATATGTTAGAAGTTTGGTTTCCTGCGGGGCAACACGAAGGGTACGTTGAAGATAGCCGAGTTTTTTAAGTGCTTTGTTACAGGTGGAATCGATGTGTTTTGACCAAGACATGTCTTGCGAGAAAAGAAGGCCAAGATACTTGCATTCAGGAACTCTTTCTAATGTGTCGCCATTGAATGAATATGTAAACATGGAAGGAAGCATACGTTTAGAAAAGGACATTAAGACGGTTTTGCGAAAGTTTATGGTCATTTGCCAAGTCTCACACCAGGTGCAGAAGCTTGCAAATGAACTGTTAAGGAAGTTATGGTCTTCAGGGGAATTAATCGTGTGGTACAGGACACAGTCGTCAGCGTAAAGACGTATTTTAGTGGCGATGTTACGTGGTAAATCGTTGATGTAGAGCAAGAAAAGAAGCGGACCGAGAACAGAACCTTGTGGGACACCTGATGACACATCGACAATAGAAGAATTGGAGGAGTTAAAACATACATACTGAGAGCGATTGGAAAGAAAACTTGATATCCAGTTAACGAGGGAAGGGTTGTTTAGTATCACATTAAGTTTGTACAAAAGTTTAGAGTGAGGAACGGTATCGAAGGCTTTAGACAGGTCTATGAATATCGCATCCACTTGGTTGCCGATGTCGAGAGACTGAGTGATGTCATGAGTAAATTCAGTAAGTTGTGAAATTGTGCTGTAACCACGTCGAAACCCGTGTTGAAGGTCACATAAAATGTTGTTAGTTTCAAGGAACACCATGATATGTTTGTAGATTGTGTGTTCTAATAATTTGCATAAATGAGATGTTAAAGAAATTGGCCTGTAATTAGTTAACGAATGTTTGTCGCCGGATTTATACAATGGAAGGACTTTTGCAATTTTCCAAGGCGAGGGAACTGCTGCGGTTGACAGAGATTTTCGAAAAATAATAGCGAGATATCGACTAGTCCAAAGAGAATACCCAACTAGAAATGAATTATGAATGTTGTCAGGTCCAGGGCTTTTTTTTGTATCTAAATTTAACACCATGTTTAGCACGCCCTCATCACACACAGATACATCACCAAGCGTAGACTGTGAATCATTAATGAAAGGAGGAATTTCGAAATTGTCTATTGTAAACACCGATTGGAAGTATGAATTAAATGCAGTGGCGATTGTTAGTGGGTCACTACTGGCTACGTCATGAATTGTAAAAGAGTCTGAAGTAGAACTACTGGGTAAAATCGATTGCCAAAATTTGCGTGGGTTGCTTTTCATTAAATTTTGCAAAGTAACTCGAAAATAGAAATCCTTCGCTGAGTTAGTTTTCGTTCGAAGTTCCTCCTTCGCTTCGTTAAACTGGGTGATCTTCTCTGGATCACCGGAGCGTCTTACACGCCGGAGTCTATTGACACGACGTGATAAATGCAATATTTCTCGTGATAACCAAGGAACAGAAATGTTTTTTTTCTTAGTTTTGGTAGGCACGAAACGCTGGATACAAAGTTCAACAATCTGTTCAAAAAAACTAACCAGAGAATCCACATCACTGGAGAAACTTAGCTGCTCGAAGGTATCAAAAGAATCACTTAGTGTGTCAGTAATTGACACATCGTCGGCACGGTTAAAGTCGTGAAATATGGAATAAACAATGCGTGTTTTCGGAACAGAACAAGCGATTGAAACCAAAACAGCCTTGTGATCCGATATGCCATCAACGACCTCACAATTAAAGCCGTTTTCAAGAAGAGGTGCACTAATGAAAACCAAGTCTAAGACTGACGTCTGTCTAGTACACTGCTGAACCACTTGCTTTAGACCACATGACAACGAAAAGTTTAGCAACTCTCTACATATAGAACCATCGTGACCGGTAATTGATAAAGAAGACCACTGGAGGCCAGGCAGATTGAAATCGCCCATGCAGATTAGGTTTGAGGAATAAAAATTGTGCATGTGCATAAAGTCACATAGGACGTATGTCTGATCGATAGGGGAACCAGGCGGACGGTAAACAACACCAACTACTATGGACATACTGTCAAAGTAAAGCTTGCACCCTACTGATTCTATTTCGGAAGGGCCTTGAATCACAGAGAACTTTATGTCCGACCGTAAGAAAATAGCAACACCACCGCCTCTACCGCGACCTCTATCGCCTCTAATAACACAATAACCCGGCGGTGTTACTTCGGTATCATATATGCCGTCATGTAGCCATGTTTCCGTGACGCCAGCAACGTGAACGCTACATGTGCTCGCAAACCGCGTCAAACCAAAACAATACCGGCGCCATGTTGAACGTGCGTTGTTGCTAGATTTTCTCCGACCAAACAAAAACAACGAAAGCAAACCGGCTCTAGCTTCCAGCGTACATCGGCGTTGCGCCGTGGCCAGATTTTCTTCGTCAGCTCTAACTTAAAGATGACCTACAGATGCAGCAACACTGGTATCAAGTTTTAATATGGCGGCCCCCACGGAGCGCCGTAAATTCTGAGGAGGGTGCATTGGAAGCGGCGGCACCTTCCCTTCCCCCCCCCCCCCCCCCCCCCCCCCCCCTGCTCGGCGCGGACAGGTTTTGCAAAGTTTGAATGGCTGGATGCACCGCAGCTTTTTCCCTTTGAATCGGGATGGATTGCTGGCGCCATCTGTCGTCGTGGGCTACCGGAGGTTGTCTGGGCGAATCGTGGCCGGACTACACAAACAGCGCGATGCGCATGCCTTCTTGCACGCGGGGCGTCTATGCCACAAGGGATGATTTGGCGCTGTAAGCCTGCTGTTTAATGCAAATGAGCGAGATGTATTCTCCATAGAAAGGTATGTGGTATCAGTTTTTTCACAATTTCCCTGCTTCGTCTCATCTTATTATTACTATCAATATTAATATTATGACTCAACCTTCAGCAATTGTCACTAGAACGCAGAGGATTGACTGCGTCACGCAACTTTCCTTCTCACGAATCGCCTCCATCGCGTTATAATAATAATGATAATAATAATAATAATAATATAAAGTCTCGCAATATGCAACTGTATTGCAGAACACATAAATGGTGTAAAATAGTAACTTACGTAACAAAATATTGATTAAAAACACTTCATTCCCGATATTAAAACCAAAATCCCGGAAAACACTTTTTATGTTTTTGTTTCTTAATTGGAGGCCAGCCCTAAACAACATCAACGAATTGATGGTATAAACCATTGCTCTTTTTTTTTTTCTGGCTGAATCATTTTCCTCACTAAATGAGTCCACGGTCAATACTATATATACATGAGATGTTGACAATAACAGGTTGACCACCTCCCATATCTGGGCCAGGTATAGGCGCACGCAGAACAAACGAGGCACCTGTTTCACGCTGTAATAATCGTAAGTGAGGAGTAAAGAGAGATTTGAAAACGCGATTTTCACCGATATATGAGCACTCGGATAACACGGACCCATCGCTTTTTGTCCTAACAAAATTTTCCCATTTACAGCTGAGAACAAAAGCCCACATTTCAAGGTGGACAAGCATCACGCTGCGTACACCTGAAGGTCCCCTTCACTTTGTTGTGTTTTGTCAACCATAAAAATATCGCGACTATATAATCCAGTTAGGATAGTTCCTAATCGGAATGAAAAAAGAAAACTAAACTCAAAATGAAAAATAAAATTACAATTAAAATTGCAAAAAGCAAAAAAGAAAAAAAAATACTTAGAATGAAATAAACGAAATGACAATGCAACGCAGGCCCTTGGTAAAACCTAACAGCAACAAAACAATTTTTTTTTCTTTTTAAAGCACGTTGTTTTTAACAGCAGCTGCGAGTCTAGTCTGGTTTAAACAAGCTACCCGAACGCCATATTCCCGGAAACTATGATACACTGCTTCTTCCAACGATTTGAAAACGGAGCATTCCAAATCAGTGAGCAGTCCCAGTTGTTGACGCAGAAACGTTGCGAGGCCAACGCAGCAGATAATAGAGGCGGCTTTTTTCTTTTTTTAGAGAATTACATTTCGGGCTGCACGGTTCCCCGAAATTTCGAAAGAATCCGCCAAACCCTTCGTGCGAAATCGCGCATACGATATATCCGGTTCGTTTTAGCAAATCCAGAGACCGGCATCGACTGAACTTGAGCCTCTAAAAAAAGAAGAAAAAAAAAAAAGAAAGCTACGAGCTTTAGAGTATCGGCACTTCATTCCTGGATTACCGGGAGGGCGTCTCCATTTTGGCGCTTCCTGGAGAGCTGGCGCAATTGGCGACAGTAACGATTTGGAAATGGAACTTCCTGGGTGTTTTAGAAACGGAATCAGAAAGCTCGGGCGATGTCGTTTCATTCTGTCTGGGACTGCTTCAACGTACCTGGAGAACGAAAAGTTGTTCATAAAGTATAGTTGCGTTGCGGGCGAGATTAGAGAACGGGAAGTCGGTCAGACTGAACGGGCGTTTGGTGTCGCCACTCTCGATGAGAAATATAGTCAGTGCAGTGCGACGGCTAGCCTGGGGTCTTTAACGTGCACCACGCGCAAGTAATACACGACCCCGGTATACGATCCAGATCGGGACGCGTGCAGGAATGGGAATTGAGCTGCGGCTTCCCTGGGTTCTGCAGCGGGAGCCTTCGCTCCACGTGCGTTAACATCCTCCGCCGCCGATCGCCCCCGGTATAGAACTCCGTTGCACTTGTTCCAAATTAAACTTGGAATGCACGGCGCTTTGAAATATTTTTAATGCACGGGTCATTCGCAACATATTAACCCTCGCACGCCGTTGTCGCCTCCCCGAATGAAAGATATAATTCTGGTGGAGTGCAGGAGGTTGTGTTTAAAGGAAGGTGAGCATATTTATCTATTCTACAGGGTGCTTTCAACGAAACTATATAGTTAGCCCGCTTCAAAAAAATTTAATACGCGTCCACGGTCTACAGCACTCAAAATCGCCCCTGTGCCATCCTTGGCAGGATTTGCCGTGACCTTTCAATTGGGATGACGGATCCCGGGGTCAAGCAACCTAAGGCATGCCATATACTGTAACTTGAAAGCGTTCAATGCCGATATCCGTCCCGAAAAATTACTTTCTACGCCGTCATCGGCATGTAACGCCTGAAACAGAGGAAAGACGTCAGGCAACCAGTATGACGCTTAATCGCAGGCCCCGTTCGACGCTGAAGGATCTCGGAGCAAAAAATCACGCCGATTAAAAACGAAACAAAGAAGTTGTCATCAACGCTCGTCGGACACTTTCGTCTACGACGACAACGAACGCGCGCCAACGTCCCTCGCGTAACGTCGCGCCGGCGCGAAGACGACGTCGCTGGCGGCACGAGCGACGGCCACGAACCGCTGGAAGCTAGGCCGACGGGAAGGATGGGGCGATTAGCGGTGCGCACCTTAATGAAGATGGATTCGTCGCCTGGCTCTTATCGCAGGCACCCGAAAATGCGCAACAACGGCGGACAGCCGACGGGCACGCGTCGCCGCCAGCGCCGAATATCGGGCAGGCACTCGGTCCAACACTAACGCGATGCCTAATTGGAGCAGGGGCCCGGTGATCGAAACGATCTGGTAGCGATTAAAAGACGACACGTGGCGTCCTCCTATTCGAAACCTCAACGGTGAGCATTATATTTACTTTCCTCTGTTTCACACATCGGCCGTCAGACCGCGCCGGTTTATGCTACATACTTGGATAGGTGGTAGCTGCCCGCTTCTCTCCTTTGCGTATTTTACGCTGGGTGGCGTTGTGCCCTCCGAAATAGCGAACACCCTACCGCCGCTGTGGTTTCGGAATTGCTGAATAACAGGCAGATTTTTCGGGGTGCTTAATTTGCTCCAACGCGCTGCGCTTGCGTGTTTTTTTTTTTTTTGTTTTTGTTTTTTTATTATCGAGCAAACCTTTGTTAGAGAGCAATATGCTGTATTTCGCCGGCGGCTCAGCAAGGGAGGTAAACTGACGTCGGGTGAAAAGAGCGGTTTGCGCGTTCGGAGATCTGAAACCTTCCAAACAGTATTGCGGGAGTGAAACTAATGACTGTTGTTTGTGTCTTCTTGGCATTTTGAAACTCACGGCGAACGGGCACTGGCTGAGAAACAGGATCCTTAAAATGAACCAATAAACATACATTATTGATTGGTATCGTGCGTTTAACTTTAAAAGCTAAACTGTTCGTATAACTGTCACAAACCAGTATGATTTCACCTTCGCCGGGTGATAGCTCGCGTGATATAAAAAAAAAACAAAAAAAAAAACAGAGACGCTCTTAATACCTATATTGTTCACAATTTCCACATGGAACATGAAAGATAATACGTTTCAATATATATATATATAAACTGAGTTGGAAAGAGCAATATTTTGAGTAATATACCGTCGCGAATTGTACAAAAGGCGATATCGTGACCACAAGGTGAATCCGTCAGCATTTGTTACAGGGAGCTTGTGACTCTGAAATGGATATTGTAGTAGCAAGTAGCAGCCACCGCGTCAGCGATCAGCTTGTTATTGACGTTCAAAAAGGAACGTTAAGAATATTTAGACAACGAGAGGTCCATGTGCTTTGGTCTAGGTTTGGCGAAACTGATTGAACGTTGCAGAGAGGCAATTCACCCAGCACAGTATACCACTGTTAACTTGGGGTCCTTCACGTATACATTGTATACATCAGGCTTGCGAGGCATACTTTTTAACCTGTACCGGCGTACGGATGTTACTTCGAACGTGTGTTGGTACAGTGTACCCTTACAAAAACAGGTCTCAACATTCTTTTTAATTTCTTTAGACTTTTTATTGACTTTCCGGGATCCTATTGAATTCCTTTTTAAAGCACTTTGTTTTGATTATTGTCAAAAAAATTTCAAAAGAAAAAATACTGAATTTTTTTTGTTGACTTATTTATAAAAAAATTAAAAAGAAGTTTTAATTACGTTTTTCTGTAGGATATTTTCTAAAAAAATTCAAAAGAAAAAACAAGATTTTGTTTTATTGACTTATTTATAAAAAAAAATTAAAAAGAAGTTCTAACAACTTTTTTTTTGTAGATTGTTTTCTAAAAAAATCTTATTGACATTATTTATTTTTTATTATTTTATAAAAAAAGAAAAAAAAATAAATTTTATATGGTTTGCGGTTGTGTGCAGGGTCCGGCATGACGGCGATGGATACATGGTTCTGCAAACCCCTATAAAAATGTTTTTTGACTTTTATTGAAAATGTGTTGACTTGTTCACCCTGATTACTTCCTTTTGACATTGACTTCCTGTTGACATGGTCAACAGAAAGTTTGCTGATTTTGTGTTGAAACTTTTTTGATGATTTTCTTCCGCCTGAGTCAAAAGAAAAGCTGTTGACTTTCTATTAACTCTACGTTGATCTTTTTCTGTTGACTTCCTGTTGAAAGTGTCTTCAGAAATACTGCAGACGTTCTGTTTACTTCGTGTTGAAAATATTCGGTTGACTTTCTGCAGCCAGTGTCAACAGAAACGCTACAGACTTTCTGTTGACTTTTTATTGACCACGGTACATCTTGACTAAATGTCAAAAGTCACTAAGTTTCTCAATACTCTCTGACAAGTTGAGAACCGCAGGAAGGTGCTTCAGTTCTCCTGCCTCCAGCGCGAGCCTTCTATCATTGACAGCGCTTCGACGTCTCGCGCCCCTCGAGCTCAAGCGCGCAGTCAAAGCACGACAGAAGGCATGGGGCGCGTGCTGGAAGCCAGGCGTTCGGAAAACACGCTCTGCCGTTCTCACTTTGTAATGACTATCGTGACTTTATTGACTTTATTCAACTAGTCAACTAGTAAAGTAAAGCAAAATAACTATTTTAAAGTGGAGCAAACGGCTTGACTCGCTTCGTCCTTAGTGGTGCTGTGCAGAGAAGCGATAACATTTGTTCTAGGAGCCGTTTTTGTGGATGTTGTTTTAGCGACTACGCGGAATTAATATTAGTTGTACGAATGCTTTTTAGTAAGAGATAGAGTCCACGACCTTCGAAACACTGTCTTCCCTTTGAAAGACTTTCGAGAAGGAGATCAGACACTTGGAACCTTAGTAAGTGCTGAGGTGGTCACCGGCCAAATGATTACCTTCAATATGTAGGCTATATAAGGCTCTGGAGCAGGGAACGAGACTGTGATTCTGGTGTTGAGTGCTTTATGGTGTTTGTGTTTGTTTTCAGTGCTTATTTGTGGGATGTGTATGTATCAAAGGGACACAATTTCCTAACAAAACTCGAAATATATATAAAAAATTGAGTTTTTTTAAGGCAATCTGCGGAAAAGTCAAAAGGAATTAAACAAAATTTATGTAAGAAGGAATTCTAAAAAAATGTATGTAAGGAATTCTAAAAAAATGTATGTAAGAAGGAATTCTAAAAAATTTAAGTGGCCAATTTTAACTAGGAGTTAAATAGGTTGTCAAAATAAAGTCTAAAAAACATCAATAAAGTTTAAAAAGAAATTCAATACGATTCCAGAATATTTTCAACAGAAATTCAAAAGAATTTAATTAGAGATTTTTGTAAGGGTAGTACGTCCCTACCGATGTCGGCGGGGGCGGATATTGAACCCAGGTTGCTGCACGTCTAAGCTTTAGCGCCTTTTTCGTGATACGTTGATAACTGGTCTCAAAATAGGCATACAAGTATCTTAATTAACCACACAATGGGGAAAATTAGTTATATAACCACCAGGACTCGATCTGCTCTTACTGCGGTTCCCGGAGGAAAAATGAAAATAGCAGTTTTTATCAAAGCTTTATAGCTTCAAAAGAAAAACAGAAAGAAAAACTACAGCAATCGCTTGTCCGTATTGTGTCGCACTGAGAACATCGAGTGAATTCAGGCGTGTGAAATTTCCGCGTCTGAATTAATTACCATGCTTTAAAATGCAGCGTTATTCATCTGGGACGTTTGTCGGGAGAGTGCGGCCACAGTGAAAAAAAGGATCTATTTATCGAGAGACGGCCGTGGTTTCTTATGCGTCAAGAACAGAAAATGGCGGGTGAATATATAATTTTCTGGTTGCCAGACGTGCTGCCGGCCTCTTCAAAAGACGCTGAAGTCAAAAGTCAGTGCAGGACAACATACAACAGGCCAAAGCCTACAAATAACGGTGATGAACTCTTAAAAATGGCAAAAAGAAATAATAATTGTAAATTTATTTGTCAGCTCTGCCTATCTCTAAACATCCAAGGATATAATGAGCCCGGCCTCCTCGAAGAGGTGAAAAGCTTCGCATACAGACGACCAAGTAGCAGACCCAGAACGACCGCCTTACAGAGTAAACACGACTGACTAACGGAATTGAAGTTAGGTCTTGTATTATTTGAAACTCCTAAAACTGGCATCGAACACATTCAGAAGATAACTCAGAGCACCCTAGCCACAGGAGTATTTCTCCCAATATTCGAGAGTGAGCGGAATATGAGAAGTGCGAAACACATCTGAAATAAGCTTTAAAGGAGGTCGCATTACCCGCGGTTGCTGGCATTCTTCATATGCTTGCATTTCTACACGCGATCAGTCACGAAGCAGCAATCTCCTTGAATCTTCAGGCCGAACGAAAAGCTGACTCGAGATTCTGCAAGGCAGAAGATCCTCCTCACCATGGGGGAGGAGGAAAGAGGCAGCGGTGGACGGGGTAGAAGGGGAGAGCAGGAAGCGAGGGAAAAGTGGAAAGTGCGAACTGGTCGTCAGGGGCAAGTGGACTGGATATACAGAGAAAGTGAAACAAGAAAATTACAGCACCCCTTTCTTTGCCTGTTTTTGTTTTTGCCTACTCAGCATGCAAATGGCAATTTCGTCGTAAACACCAAAATTGCCTCAGTATTCGTGCGTACATCGCGTAATTTCCTGGCTTTCAAAGGCGACGAACACGCGCGTGCTGGGCTGTGGATATCGCGCGATGGGCTGGGGATTCGACTTACATGCACTTCCTGCATTGGTGCGAAAGGTGTAGGGCGGTCTACGTCCGGTCGTATATCCATACATATACCGGAAGTATACACTGCCCTGCACTCTTCTGCACTGGGGCGGGAGAAACTGAAGCGAACAAGCAGGCCACAAAAGTGGGTGTGTCAGGCACGTCCCAACTTCTGGATGATCGGAGCACGCATGACAACAGCCATAAAGGCAAGCCGCACGGAACCGCTGAGTGCGCGAAACCAGCACAAATTGGAGTCGACATTCACGGAACTGCCTCGCTTTGTGTCACGAATCTAAAAGGCAGTCCGTCGGAGGTCGAGGACCGCCGTCCCCGGGGCCACGCGCATTCAACCGAAGTGAGAGGGCAAGCGGGGAGGTGTGATGCCATCGCCAACGGAGACGCGATCGCATCCCGAAAGCATCGCTTACTTACACAGCCCCGAGCTTGAAGGAGCCATCGATCGCATATTACAGCACCGTGGTCGACACGCGTAAACATACCGGTAAGCTCACAGACGCTACGCAACCCAAGAAGCATAACAAAAAGTATGTTTGGGGTATGCCAGAGGGTATAAAAAACCAGAACGCACGGTGGGTAGGTTCACCATGAAACTTCGTTGAATCAACAGATGCGCCCAAAATTTATAGCAACCGAGATGTTCGCAATCGGGCTACCGCACGCTGTCGTCGCACTTTAATCATGTCGTTACTTTGGGACGAAAGGAATATGAATGCATCGCGAAGGAAAATTACACTCACGTATTTCGTGATCCACTCGGCAACGTCGGAAAAGAGGCGCCGCTCCCAAAAATCTTGACAACACAGCAAGAATGTTTTGGTTCTCCGTTCCCGTTCAAGAGCTCTCCAAGCTCCGGTGGCTCCGAGCGGTGGCGGCGGGAAGCGCGCCTCCCCCTCGTCCGGGCGCCCTCATCCTCTTTTCATTCCTTTCTCGCAGCGGCTCTCGCGGGTTCTCGCGGGAGCGGGCGAGAGCATTCGCCTTGACAACTAGTGCCATCCCGTGGGGAGTCGGCGAATTGCGGTGCGCTTCCCTTCTCGCGCGGTCGGAGACGCTGGCTGTCGCTAACCGCCCGAGACGTGCGGGGAAACGGCGCTGTAGGAGGCCCTCTCTCGCGGTAAGCGCACGCTTTTTCCTATCCATCTCTCGTCTTGTTTACGCGACCGAGCAGCGTTCGTAAACAAAATTCCTTCCTTCAATACGGGTCCCCGCGAGAAACAAGTTCCGGATAAATACCGCGTTCCTCGACGGCTAAAAATATACCGCCGAAGGCCCGAAACGCGGCGCTTTTCGGACGGACCTCCTCCTACTTGCCGAAGACACACTTCTCCATTGAGGGCCGTCGGGAGCAGAAAACAGACATCGGCGCGCGAACGATAGAGAACAGGAATCCCCGTTGCTTCGAAAACGTTCCCGCATCCCGTTTACGAAGTGGGTACATGTATCCATCGTCAACTTACACCCCGTCTCTCTCTCTCTTCTCTCCTCCCCCAAAATCCATGCGGGAAAAAACACGGCCAGCTGACGTGGACGGCCACTCGCGAGCTCCAATGCACGCCGCGTAGCGGTGCAGCACTAGTCCACCTCCCCGAGTTCCCTCGCCGAAACCCGCGCAGCCCCGAACCGAAGCCTCACACTACAGCGTGGGCCGGAAGACTATTCTCCGATTCCCGCGGAGAGGCAACAGCGGATCAAAAGAGAGATCCCTCCGGAGAAGCCAGTGGGCCTACAGAGAAGAAGCCCACCACCAGGTCTCCCCCGAGAGGGCTCTCTCTCTTATTGTTTTTCACTCGAGCCAAGTCGACCGCCGTGGCGGCCGTGCAGGTGGCGGCTCCATCCCTCTGCCCGGATTGGGCACGGTCCGTTCGATAGGGCGCATTTGATTGTCGATTTTCCCAACGCGACGGTGGTGCGCGGCCGCGAGCGCGCGCTTGGGACCGCTCGAGCAACTAAGCCCGCTGTCGCGCGGATCCACGCAGCTCGGCCGCCGTGCACGTCGTTTCCCAAGGACCACGTTACGTGACGGCGGAGTGTTGCCGAGAGGAGGGAGGGACTCATCCTCCGGAGTCGGGAAGGCGGTGTTGCGTCGCCCGGGCGATGACGGCAGGAGCTGTGTCGCGGCGTCGTCGGTGATGCGTCGTCGCGGGACGGCGTCGGGTCCCAGAGCGTGTCCGGAGGGGGCCCGGGGCGCTGGACGCCTTCGCCCGGGCGTGGGGTCCCCCCGAGGACGGCGGGGAGGTGCGCGCCCTGGCATGGTCCCGCGCTGAGTGGAACATGCGCCGCTTCCGCGGGGCACTCTGCTTCCTCAGCGGCGCTGTCCTCGTCGGCCTTCTCTGCCCACTCTGCTCAGGTGAGTGCCTCGCTCGGCGCTGCGTCGCCACCACGACACCACTCGTTGCTGTCGAGCTTTCTAAGCGAACCTTGCGCTCTTTCGCGTCTGTCGATCGGTATGTGGACAACGAAGCAGGCGGCACACATATGTTATATACCCACTTCAACTATGCATACAGGGGGTGATGCGCCCAACGAATTTGATCTAAGATACAGGTGTTTCCTTTCTTTAAGCTTAACGAATTGGTTAAAAAAAGCCACTAAAGATACATTTGACTTGAGCAGGTGAGCTATACAACCAGGAGGACATATTATTAGGACAAATCGTAACATCAGTCGGCTAATTAACTAAAATATGTTCATTAACGTTTTAAATATTGAAAATAAAGATATGGTTCTAATTAGAAACTTGCTGAGTGTCATCAAAAACCACAAAATCATTCAATATTAGAAAGGCTGGAAGCACGTAGGGAAGCACGGTGGAGCGCCGAAGTCACCACTCGTGCAGCGGCCGCTTCGGTTTCTCCGTCTCTTATCAACCGCGTTTCCACACTCCAGCCGTGCGCCTGTTGCACGAGTACTTTAGCGCACTACTGCGCTTCCACGCGCTCAAAGTCTGTCTAAGAATGAGTGATTTAGTGGTTTTCGATGACGCTCAGCAAGTTTCTCTTTGGAACCATATGTCTATGATCACCAATTAAAAAGTTAATGGACAAATTTGATTTAATTTTTAGTTTTATCATGACGATTAGCCCCCTATATTACGCCCCCTTGGCCGTATAACTCACCTGCACAAACCGAATTACTTTAACTGACATTTTTTTTTTTTTTTTAACAGATTTGTGTATCCTAAAACTAAACCCATGTATTTAGCTTCTGAATGGCAAATACATTTATCAGTTATGGGGGGGGGGGGGGGGGGGGGGGGGGGTCTTATTATGTTTACATACACATTATGTTTATATCGGTATAGTAGTTTGAATTGCAGTAATGCTAAAACAAAAGTTGTTGGTTAGTCGTGGGAGTCCGCGAGAAGAAGACAATTAGATCAGATTCTTACATGAATGGGATTTCAATGTACTAGACAACTTGGTGTACGTCGACGAAAAATATTTCCAGATCTTCCGGAGAAGTTCCTCGGCAGTTTACTAAAGAAACGTTCACGCAGCACTAGGCGGTGCGTGATGCTATCTCATTTCAACGACAAACCGCGCAGCGATTTTGTTTTCTAATCTCTTTTTCTGAGATGGGGGATGTCTGCGTGACTTCTGTGTCAAGGTGTAAAGCAAAGAGAAATCCATAAAAACAAAGTATTGTATAATCTTTTCTTTGCCCCTCTGTCTCGTTTGCATTAGAGCTGAGCGGAGGCATTAGGGTGAACCATATTCAAACACATAAGTGATGTATTAATTTGCCTATACATAGCTTGCATTGACGTCACTTGTTCAAACCTAATGGGGCAAAAGGAGCGTTAGAGGGTGCCGCTGCGTTAACGAGGCGCTTCTGGCCACCAGAAAGAAGGGCGGACTGACGCGACGTGCGAGCCTTGTATAGGCCGGCATCAAAACGGCGAGAAACCACGCAGCATGCCCGAGCCGGGACGTCATCTTTCATCTTCGTGCTTTGAAAAACAGGGGGTCGGTGATTGTTTATACTTTTTAAGTGAGCTGATTGTGCGATAGTTCAGGTTAGGCGCATCTTCAATTAACTAGCCCACGTAAAATAGATAAAGAAATATATAATTCCTAGGTATTTTTTAACAGAAAAGTTATACTTAGTTTCCTCCCAATTATGTCAGATGGGTACAAGTTGTATAGATGCTGATCCATAGCATAACTCAGCTATCGCCACATTATATACGGAGTTGCTCGTACAACGATCACAGTAAGATGCATGCCCAATTATGACAAGCCGAAATTACTTATTCCTTGGCGACCTAGAGCCGCAGCCCCGTGATCATTGGCACGTCGTGGATATATCTCTGCAACCGGAGTTAGCAATTAATATAGACCTTTTCATTTTGGTAGTGGCCTCACCGGTGGATAGAGGGCGCTGACGCACTCGGCGCCATTAGGTTGCTTCAATTGGGTTGGTTTCGGTTTCAACGTGAACGCGGCTATGTTGCTGTTTTTCGTTGTGTTTGCCTAACTTTGTGATACGATTATTTTCCTTGTAGCACACAACCAATAATACAGTGGTATTGAGCCTTTTTGAGGACTACGAGGTGTATTTTAGCCTAAATTACGGGCTTTGTTTTTACCAACTCCTTTGATGAGTCCACGGTGTGGATGAGTCTGATTATGGTCGGTTGCGAAACGCCTGACTGATGTACAGGGAAGATTACCATAGTCTACGGCCGTACCCGATGGCACCAATTTTTAGAAAAAAACAAACTAATGAAGAGACTAACACGTGAATGTAAAGAAGCATATCGACAGCTCTATTAGCAATGTGCTGAATCGGCTAGAAGAGATGAACTCGCGAGTTTACTACTCACTGTTTGGTTTTCGTGGGCACCCAACCTTTAGCAAACGTTTCAGACTAAAAACGTACCGTGTGATAACGCAGATAATTTTTATAAGCAAATAGTATCGTCTCGGCCTCTTTTTTTAAATGCTGTACTCGAGCATGTTTTGACAAGGTGAGTAGGAAATTTCTTAAATTAGTAACCCTGCTAAAGTACTCATAAGCAGCATTTCGCGATAATGGCCCTGGGACATGTATGATTTTTATAGGAACATTTGCTTACTCAAGATATGATACAAGTGACAGGCCCGTCAAACTAAATCTGGCATTTGTCTTCCGTGAAATTGGCCAAATAAAATTAAAGGGCGCAGGAGGAGAAATACTTCACAACGTTTGCCTGAATTCTAGCGCTAGGCACCACATCACGGACCTGTGTGAAAAAATATTTATTTGTTTGAACTTTGAACAGATTCGCTTTGTAAATTTCGGCGTCGGCAGCCACCAAAAGTAAACCTGTATTCGCCATCGACAATCCTGGACTCAAGTGATTGTTATGCAAACGGCTCTTTTTTTTTTTTTTCGGCGTCAAATATCGCAGTTTTTAGATACTGGCAAAAATTAAAACAAAGTACGCAAAAAAAAGCGTCGTCATTATTGTGCATGCCCCGAACGCAAACTGCGTTTTGGATTTGCGAATAGAAACGACGTTATTTCTTTGTGCACGCTATTCTATAAATCGCTACTGTTAAGTGTCTGTGGAAGTTTCTTACGCGGGAAGTCCCAACCTTTGTAGTAAACTAAATTAAGTGGATGGCGCTGGTTATCTAAATATAACCAATAAATCACCTAAATGACTGTCGAAGTGGGAGCGAGCACGGTATGCAATTTCTTAAACTTCATAAATAAACCTACCAACCGAATGTTTACGTCGCAAAAAAGATTGAGAACCTCATACGCATGTAGGTATGATATTGAGGAGTTTCAGCGAATATAGGGGGCGCTCCGATCGATCCAACATGGCGGAAAAGAGGGGGATAGATTCGCGACGCCCGTAGACTGGTAGAGTATAAATTAAACAAATCACGTCGTTCTCTGTTTGCTGCTGCCGTGTGCGAGACGATCATCGCTTCAAGCAAGACCTACCGTGATGCTACAAATGAAGTGGTCAAGCCAGTCGAAGGCAAGAAATCTTACCATAGTCAAGATATGTGTGCAAGTGTTCGACGTGAGCTCTCACGCTGGTGCAGCTGTCATCAAGTTGAACAGAATGTACGCGGGTCCAAAGAAAGGTACATACCAACAATGTTCGCGCGTTGAAACTATGACGCGTACTTTATCTAAAACTAAACTTATCGGTTTGTGGCTACAAACATTTTCGTTGACGTTGCTTAGATGATGCAACCATTCAGGCCTCGCATTAAACGGTGTTGCGAACTCTTCGGTTGTTCTAGTTAATTGCTCTAAAAAGCGGTTGGATGGAAAGTATGACAGCTACAGCATACAAGGGACGATTGAGGTCTTTATCCTGCGTTCTATGTATATTGCGATCAGCTGGTCGCCGATCGTCCTGTTTTTACGCATAAAGTAAACAAGCCCCGGAAGCGCCAATCTCATTTCGATGTACAGTACTTGTGCACCCCTACAAGCCTCCTTTTGGCTCTTGTGGAAAGCTTTATTGTAATAGCAATAGTCTCATCGGTCGTTCGAGTTGTATGTGCCACGGTAATATCAGCTGTGTGTGATCTGCTAAGTCTGTATTAAATGCCAGGAGAACAAAGGTAAAGCTTTTTTAAGTTTTTTTTCTTTTTACAAAACAGGGCAAAGCTTCTAAAACAATAACAACCTAAGCTGATATTTGAGTGTGCTGAAGAATGAATGGCAAAAGGTGCTTATGCTAAGTGGTAGATGTACACAGTTGCTTTTCTTTTTGCCTCTGCATTGTAAATTGGAAGATATGTGCCAGCAGAAGACACGTGTATTTTTGAAAATGTCTTTTATTAGGGCAAAAATAGGTTTTCATACACAACCGAAGAGTTCGCAACACCATTTAATGCGAGGCCTGAATGATTACATCATCTAAGCAACGTCAACGAAAATGTTTGTAGCCGCAAACCGATAAATTTAGGTTTAGATAAAGTATGCGTCATAGTTTCAGCCTCAAACGCGCGAACATTGTTGATATGTACCTTTCTTGATGACAGCTGCACCAGTGTGAGAGAGCCCACGTCGTCGAACACTTGCACACATATCTTGACTATGGTATGGCAGGATTTCTTGCTTGAAATGGAGATCATCTCGCTACGACTTGCTACGACCACCCACCGCAGCGATGCAGGTGTCGAAGGGGCACAATGCAGTCAGTCGCCGTCACCCGACGCTGGTCGTTTGGCATTCACGGCTTTCCGCCCAGGTGCTTCGTTTGTACTTGGCACCGAATGTTATTTTCTGTGCTTGTGTGTGTGCTCAGTGACTGGATATGGGCCTCAATAGCAGTTATTCAGGCTCAACAGAGCGTTCGCCGAAGAACTTCTGAAAAAAAATGCCACCCAGGAAAAAAAGCACGAAGACACAACGCACCAGCTTGGCGGACTATGCACTGGGTGCGGAAATCAGGCCCTGCGGATTATACAATAAATGCAAACTATCTAAATAAAACAAAAAATTTCAGGCTCAAATTGGCTTCTGCGGACTATACGCCTGCACACTGGTGCCTGTTATTATGCATTGTGTGTTCACTGCTGTTTGTTGCGGCTTGAGACTGCCTTCCTGTAATGATGCAGAGGGGTCAACTGAACCTTGAAATAAACATATTTAAGCACATCCATGTCCCTTGAAGCCAGATGGTCAGGGAAAAGGTCTGCCATTACCTAATTTGCCAACAGCACACCAATGGTCGCGATCAAAACTCACAGGGTCAATGGGCAGTTTTCCACCACAATATTTATTGCCGTGTAATCACCAATTTGGTACATTAAAAACCTTGAGGCTTTAGCCTCTAGCACACCCATTCTGGATCAGCAAAGCTTTTATGCTGTAGACCTGCATCATCACATGAGCATGTTTCTTATCAGTCTTAAACGTAAAACGCTAGTTATGGAATGAAATTCTCATATCACATTTTTAGCAAACTGAATGGTCCCACCTGTTACACTTTTAGCTTTGGAAGTAAACCAATTCACAATACCACCAGTGGCATACATCGTGCCAAGCATTAGTGCCGCATGTGGCAGCAAAATGTCTTAACTAGGGAAGCAAACCTAATCGATCGGGTTGATTGAAGCACCTAGATACGGGAGAAATTATCAATCAAAAAAGGTCACTCGAAAGGGAAGTTTTCTTGCTAAACGAACATGAATTTTTATTGGGCGTTCCGCAATGTAAGGCCGAAGACATTCACTCCGTGATCGGTACAGAAGCATTTGCTTAGTAGTCGGTGGTGCGTGATAAAAACAACAAAAACAAATGTGGATTATAAACAAGGTACATGTTATAAACGCGATAGATTCGCCTTTGCACGGAGTACTTACACTTAAAATCGTGTCAACATAAAGCGACTATGGCCCACCTTGCTAGCAGCAATCTTAAAATTTATCCGTGTAGTCGTCACGCCCGTGCACCAACCGAAAGCGTTGCTGCAAGCCCCTCCGCTGTCAACTTTGAGTCGCTGTTGAGTCTGAAGGACTGCTCTATGAGGTCCATATCTAGCCACTGAGCACACACACACAAGCACAGGAAATAATACTCGGGTCCAAGTACAAACGAAGAACCCGGGGCGGAAAGCCCTGAATGCCAAACGAGCTGCGTCGGGCGACGGCGACTGACTGCGTAGCACACAGGTTGCGCTCCTTCGACGCCTGCATCGCCGGCATCGCTGCGGCCGGTGGTCGTAGTCGTAGCGGATCGTGTCACCTCCGTTCTCGTACCGGAACACTAGAGCCGCGTAATATTCTTGCTGCCGAAGTTTATAAGCCTACGTTCGCGGCCGACGCCTTTACACAAAGCCAACGCCCAGCGAAACTATCCCCCTCTTTCTCTTTCGGCGACCGGCCACCAGGGCGGCGACTCCGTCGCTGAAACTCCTCAATTATGAATAAACAAATCGCCTGATGTTAACGTACCATTACTTCTATCCTCAGATAAAATACAAGTTAAACGTTCGTAGTCTCCTCCGCGAGTTTCCTCACATAATCAAAAGAAGCTGTTTTAGATATACTTATTATGTATACAAAGAACGATACTTTCAGGAAATACAGACAGTCTCTTTGCGCTGACTATTCTTGAAACCTTCCGATCCTAAATGCACGATATAAATATACGCGCTACTTACTGAAGATGTTCCGCCATTATTAGTAAACAAACCTCTGTTGTCATAAGGACCTTTGAACCCTCGTGATGTCTTAGTCGTCTAGTAGACGTATTAGACAACAGTTTTCGAAGTCAGGCAAGAAAGCGCGGTGAAACGCGATGAAAAACACGAATACAACGCATCCGCCAAGGCGCGGAGGGGAGAGCGGAGCAGCAATTCCAAGAAGGCAGCGCCCATGCGAAGGAGGATGAAAAGGTCTATAGACGCACGGGCAAGGGGCCAACGAAAGCATCTTTATAATACGCGGATGCGAAAGTATCAATGGTCATTTATTATGACAAGCCAACTTGTCATTATAATTATAACTTGGCTTTAGTCAAAATAACTCCCGAGATTTTCGTGAGAATAATAATACCAGCGATCAAAAAAGCTCTATTTATCAGCTGACCATAATAATCCCTGGAGAAGGGGAAGAAAGAGGACAAAGGACAAACACAAATCTCCAAACACAGCGAGGTGACCGGTGTGCGACGGAAAAAATCCGCCTGGTCCTGGTATCGAACCAGAGACACCCTCCATTTCCAGTGGAGCGCTCTACCAACCGAGCTAACCAGGAGTTAGATGTCAGCAGAGCAAACGGGTTTTAACAGCTGCCACCAGTCTAACCCTCAACAAGGGTAAACGGCCTGCATTTTAAGGTTATGATGATAATGCAATTAATGCAAAGGTGCAAGCGAGCTGGACAAGAGTGACGATAATAATCCTTGGAGAAGGGGAACAAGTAGGACAAAGAACAAACACAAACTTACAAACACAACTATGTTTGGAGATTTGCGTTTGTCCTTTGTCCGCCTTGTTCCCCTGCTCCAGTGATCATTATCGTCATTCTTGTCCAGCTCACTTGCACCTTCTCATTAATTGCATTACCATCATTTATCAGCTGTTCGTCTCTATTAGATGTACGCAAACTAGTTTTAACAGCCTGACCAAAACAGATGAATGGTCTTGGCATTGTGTCGTATAGGTAAGGCACGTATATATATATTTTTTTCTCCCCAAAATAGTTTCACCTAGGTATTGGCATACCAACCTCTGACATTAACATGGCTACCAATCAACAAAGCGAATGCAGAAGAAGCGAGTCTGACAGCGCGGAACGTGAGCGGATATCGAAATCGATGTTGGCAGGACTCGTCTCGCTTGAATCTTGTATTGGAGAGCACCCTCTCTCCCCCTCGTCTTCTTCCCCCCTTCCCTCGCCTCTTCTTCCCCCCCCCCCCCACACACACACAAACACACATTTTGGCAGCAGTTTCTACAAACGACGCTTATAGCGAGGAATAGTTGCTTTAAAGAACCTATTTCAAGAATACATATCGAAATCGGTGATTGCGAAGTACGGTCGTAAGGCGGAAATATGTCGGATTAACTTCGGGATTCCAACGCACGATAGTTGATTGTAGTCGAAATATAGTCGTGTGTCATCATTTCGAGTAGACTGTTCACCACATCCCGTTAATTGAATTATTCGGTTTGAACGAGTACATCTAAGGTTTCGTACATGGGAGGGGTGACCAGAAAGTTTTGCAACTCGCATATAAAGAAAACTACCAGGCTCTCGAAATATTTATGCTTTTCAACATAATCCCCCTTCACACTACTGCGCTTCCCGATTTGCCTAAAAAGCGTCTAATACATCGAGAAAAAAATAATCTTCCAGCTCGTCAAGCTACTGCTTGAACTTTTTTGCAAAAGAAGGGAGGGGGGGGGGGGGGGGGGAGGGGGGGATGCGGCCCACAAGCATCCCGCGGCTGCGAGCCCCCGTTCCCATGCGCCTCGAGCACCACGTGCGCTATAAATAATAGTTTTATATTGTCGATTCACTTCCGCTCGAAAAGGCGCTCTGCTCTGTTCGCACAGTTTGCACTATTCTGTTTTCTTTTGGACAAACTATTGTTTCGTCTAAATATTCGCTTCTCGGCCTTTTCTCGTGTAAATCAACCGGAATGGCAATCCCACTGCAAGGGTATTGCCATTTGCGAGCTCTTGGCTCAAGGAGGCACCTCGGCTACACGAACTGTTGCTCAACAGGTGCAACTGCCAAAGATAATGCTATGAGCTCGGGCTTCTATCTGTCAGACAACACCTTTTAAAATGAAATTATTTTCTTATAATGCTGCTATAAGAATCGTAAGGAAAGCAAAAACTACCGTATGAAGGGATACTTTTTCTGTACCTGTTGAGCCTATAGTGAATTGTGCGACCGGGCAAGGATGGTGTGCTTGCTCTCGTTTTATGCAAAATTGCGAGTACTGCAAAAATGTTGGTGCTTTAATTTTTTTATAACATCAGGCGGGGGCCCAAAGTAATCGTATATGCAAATAAAAGTTTGAGAGCAAAACGATGAGCTTACAAAAAGCAGAAAGCACAAGGTTCCTTATAATCTAAAAAATCTCTCGGGTGTCGCTGGGACCGTCGGCTGCTTTGCAACATAAAACACCAACGTTCCTTTTTTTTAAGGTTGCAAAATATTTTCCTTTCTTCTCTCCCACCGCTTGCCCTCATCCTTTCGGGGGTGGGCTATCTGGCCCCCACACTCCAGTTGGAGTTTGAGACCCCTGGCATAGAGTGGTGTCTTGCTTCCGGGCCTCACTGGTAACGCCACGTCATCCCCAGTCACAAGGCGGGCGAGAAAAGTTTATGGGTCGCTTTCATAGAGGCTAAAAAGCTCCCTTGATAAATGCAAGTGGTGGTGTCGATCTTGCGTAGATAGACTCCGTGGCACCCATCGTGCCGAGAGCTTCGACATACCCAAAACATCATGGATGATTGTAAAAGCACTGCCATACGAAATGTTCAATCATGTGGCAACTTCGGACACCTCAGTTCGGCGATTCTTCAGAAAAGGCACTCAGTTAGGGCTGAGTTCAAATCGTTCGAAGTGCTGGGCCGCCCTGACCGATTGGGTCGTATTGCACGTCCGCACGACCGCATTTAAACTCATTGAACCAACGACTTACTGTGGCGTACGAAGGTCATTCACTGGCGTGCACATTCACCATTCGACTGTGAATTTCTTTGGCGCAACTTCCTTCTTTGCACAAAAGCTTTATCACGCTCCGGTACTCAAGTTTTCAATCAGGACGCCATGTTTAACTGACTGATGCAGATCAAGGAAGGAAGCAGAATGCCCAATATTGCGGCCATGTTTCGCTAGAAACGTGGACCAAAGGTTATAAGGAGATCACTGTCAGACTTTTGGTTATAGCCGTGTTGTAAAACTTTCCTCGTATAACGTAAAATGTGGAGTATATCTCTATCTTACGAATGAGGTCAGGGGGCACACTATGCGCAGCGTGTTTTGTGCTGCGCTGGGTTCGCGCAGCTCAAAACACGGACAAGATGTTACGTGACGCCGTGCCACGTCATGATGTCACGTGAAAATAGTCACGCTAATGACGTCACGTGAACACCATCCTTCAACTTTAACGGGGCGTAAATGTGCTAAGTTTGGCATGCGTGTGACAGTCGTCCGTGACGGATTGTTTTGTAACTTCATTTACCACACCCCTATCGCACAGGATAATAATAATAATAATAATAATAATAATAATAATAATAATAATAATAATAATAATAATAATAATAATAATAATAATAATAATAATAATAAACTGAAGAAAGTGTTAGGTACAAATAAACCTTCGTCTATTTATTCTACAAACATGCTCCCTCGTATAAGCAACTTGCAATGCTGTTGGGTTTGGCGCTATCTAGCGACTGAGTCAAGAAATATTGGGTATGCCTGGGAGTGGCGGGTGCATCGTTAAAACGTTAGCTTTTGCTCTGGTGGCGCCGCTTAGCCCAGCGTCTGAAGCAAGAAATACTGAGTAGGCCAGGAAGCCGTGTTCGCATAACATGTCAGTACGGCGGAAACTACGGCCCTGGCGGGCCAATCAGAACATGACTACGTATCACCGGAGTGCGCTTTTACTGGGAAGAAGTATCAGGCTTTTCGCTGTGTCATGCTCCAATATGCGTGCGTTGCGCTCGTATACATAGCGCATATCGAAGCCGTCGGGCACGGAATGTGGGGCTTGTCGTTCACCCCGTCGCCAAGTAACAACGAGGCAGGGTATAACCTTGGGCTCTCACTCTATACTGGCGCCGCCTGGCTGTTGCCGGCTGGCTATAATGGAAATGTACGTATTTCTCGTATCAGCAACCGATGAATCACGCATCGAATACATTCAAACAGGCCGTAGGCTGGCGCCAAGCCAACGCGCTCGCGGCGACTTTGACATCTCTGTTGTCGGTCAAATTTCAGAACATCGGTCTTCCCTGTACCTTCCTCGTCGCCCGGTACGCGCCTTCATTTTTCACGCTCGCGAGTTTATTGGCCGGACGCGAAACGGGTGGGTGGGGACAACACCTGCTTTCGTCCGAGAATAATCGCCGCCGTGTCATCCATTGCTCGCGCGTTATTATTAGCGGGGCCGCATAAATCATTCCCCCGCACGCTGACCAGCCGAACGGTTTGTCCGGCTGCGCCAAATGGATGGAGCTTGAACAAGACGGACGGAGGTCTCCGCTTGAAAACGTAGTCCTAAGAAAAAGAGGAAAAACGAAACACGGTCGACGCGGGCTCGAGAGAACCGGAAATGCATTCATTTATATCAGGTCGAGAAGAAATGTATATATTTATGAACATCGAAGCTTGGGCGTCGCCATGGCAACGAGGGATGAGGACAAACGTCTTCGTCGGAGCGGCTCGATGGTTCGGCGAGAGACAATTTATTTAAAAGGTCGAAAGCATGTGAGTCCGAGTGGCGCGACACGGCCCCGAACTGCTTGGCATGTAAGTCGCTTGGCCCTCAAGTTATTTGGCTAAGTACACAGAGGGTCTTCGATGGCACTTTGAATTCTGTAGGCAACAGGCTTTCACCGGTAATAGTTTGGACGATTGTTCCGTTCCGTGACTGGAAGGGTTACGCTTTTTGTTTGTTGTTACTAGGGAGTTTGAGTGGGTCGTTTTGCGCTCCGTTAAGCTTATCACATAACAACATGGTATAGGGCGTTTTCAGATAAGATCGAACAACCATGTCCGGTGACCATTTTTAATTTTGATGAAATAAATATATTGTGCTGGCTTTATGCCCAGAAGAATAAAACCAATCCTTGTTTTCGGGAAAAAAATTTTGTTTTTGCGAAACAAATTCGTAAGCACCCCCTCAGTCACATGCGCGTTTCGCGTATCGCGCGATGTTGACATATCGGGCGGCTTCCCCCAAAAAACTGTTCTGGCTACGGGCCTTGAAATACTCACTAACAAATTAGGCATAGAAAGGATTAAGAAAAAGTATTAATCACCGATTATTAGGGTAGTTATTTTGAGAAAAAAAATCGCAAACACGGCACATTGCGCAATAACGCTCTGGATTCAAGAATATTTTTCTTCCTAATCTATAAAAGCTAAGGTCTTCAAACATTGCCTGTGTGCTGCCCTGTATATAGTTCATCTTTGCGTGAAATATTGTTGTCCTGATTAGCTGGAGAAATTTACAAGAATTGTTCACTCAGGGGCATTTAACTAAAAATGCATTATTTTGAAAATCATTTAAAAAAAAGGCCATCTTTAATTTTCTTTAAACTCTTTGAAATTAACGTTTATAATATGTACTAACAGAGTCTGCAAAAACATGATGCAATATTTGTGTTACTTTTAAGTTATAAAGCGAGAAAATGGCCAAATTGACGCTAACGCGGTTGCCATAAATGGTGCGTGCACATACCCGTTCTTCACAATTTCATTTTTATTAAAACATGTAAAAATGCTACAGGGTGGTCAGGAAAAGACAAATTGACAGCACGGAGGTGGACGTTAGTTTTGAAATGAAAATTTCTAATACATTTTCGTACAACCGACCCAAACATGCACATGGGCCGGAGTGATCGAGGTGTGCTACCCTGTAACATGCTTCGCGGTTCCTGTTTCAACCGCTGGCGTATAGCGTCTCCGTCTACGCGACGTAAAGGAAGCAACCGGAACGAATTTGCAAACAGATCAGCCTACAACCTTGGCGGTAACATAATATAGAAAGTAGGGCGCGGCAGAACCTGAACCTGCGCCGCCTGTGAGCGCCGAATAGATCCGCCGCAGTGGAGGGCCAAACAACGCGTAGAAAAAAGGAAAAAGAAAAAAGATACTTAAAAGCAAAAAAATCCCGATTGCCTGAGATTGTTTGTATTGGGCGTTTTCAGATAGCATCGAACGACCATGTCCGGTCGACATTTTTTTAATTTTTAGCAACTGATATATGTTTTACTTGTGCAAGCGCAAAAACGTATTCAAACTTTTTCTGCGGAACATAAAATTTCTCTTGAGGAAAAAAAAATCACAAAGTCGCTGTCGGTATACGCTCTCGTTTATAGACTTTTGTGAAACCGTCTTTTTGGATATTTATTAAAGAAAAACTGTTGTCTCTTAGGTTTAATATTTTTTATGCAGGGACTCCACATAAAATAAAAGGAGGTAAACACGTATTATCGATTACGAAGCAATTTTAGAGCTTTATCGATCCGGACCTTAAAAGACTGGAAATTCAAATTTTTTTTTTTAATTTTTTGAACGCGTCTGTTTTATATTTGCATAAATTGTCGTTGAAATTAAAAACGATTACCTTTCTAAAATAAATACACTGAAATTTAGACAGGTTACCGATTTTTCAATAAGTGGAAAATCAGTTTAAAATGAAGGCCATCGCAATTTTTCTTTTACTTTTCACAGATCAAGGCTGATAATCTGTCCCATCAGGTCCTTCAAAAATGCTTTGTAATATTTTTTTTTTATTTCACAGGGTTTTAAGTATACAGAATGGACGTAACGGGAGTGGAAAAAGATAGGACGTTGCCAATTTCAAGCAAGGCCAAGCAAGGGGTCGAAAAATTTAGGAAGAGTGTTAAGAGAAAGCACTGTGACAGGAATTCGTGAAAAATTAGAATTCATACAAAAGATTACACATGAGTTTGAAGCACAAGTCAACAATTTAAATACAGATTTCTCGGATCAGTGAATTTCGGAGCCTACCCTTCGTGGGGAGGCTGGGCTGCAGACGTTTCAATAGTTATAAGAAAGAACACATGTTTAAAGTGGTACAATTGAAACTAGTTTAATTAATCAAGATCCTGTGCTTACATTCGGAGTTTGTCGCGTGAATTCTTTCTACCGGACGCTGACCTGAGTCGGTCATGGCACTCTCCTGGCACTCCGAAAATGAACATTTTTTTTCCCGGTTTGCCTGTAGCGATTACTGTTCGTTTCTTCTCAGTGGAACCGCAAGCTCGCGACCTCGATCTGCTTTTCGCGGCCATAGGAGACTTTACTTTTAAATATATATATTTTCAGCGGCTACTGTTCTTGCTAAAAGAGCTGTGGTTGCGAAGTGTCGGACCGCGTACCCTGCCACAAGTGACAGGACTGCATCCCATGCACAACGGAAACAGAGTCCCAGTTCTTTGCTTTCATGTCCCTGAGCACTTTGACGTCAGCTTTCGGGAGGTGGATTAGTTTCACGTTCGTCAGTTTGGTGTTCAGTGGGGCAACCATCTTTGACGCCGACTTCATCATCGACTTGGTGAGCCGTCGGATGCTGTATAACGTTGTCTGGTGCTTGACAAGACCAACGATTCAATCACAGGCACTCTTGCCATGTCAAGCTGCGGAAAGAATACACCTCGCTGACGTGTATTTGGGGCTCTGCAGCTCGTGTAGTTGGTACTTGTTGCACCATCACTTACGTAGGTCACATGGGCATACCCAAATTGGATCTCACGATTCTCCGAAACCGTTGTCCTATAAATTAAGTTACAGACAATCTCATTCAATCGCAATTATTTTTCCCTTTTTTTATGTATCTTTCTTTTCTACCCGTTGTGCGGCCCTCCACTGCGGAGGATCTATTCGGCGCTCACAGGCGGCGCAGGTTCAGGTTCTGCCGCGCCCTACTTCCTATATCACGTTACCGCCAAGGTTGTAGGTTGATCTGTTTGCAAAGTCGTTCCGGTTGCTTCCTTTACGTCGCGTAGACGGAGACGCTATACGCCAGCGGTTGAAACAGGAACCGCGAAGCATGTTACAGGGTAGCGCACCTCGATCACTCCGGCTCATGTGCATGTTTGGGTCGGTTGTACGAAAATGTATTAGGAATTTTCACTTCAAAACTAACGTCCACCTCCGTTCTGTCAATTTGTCTTTTCCTGACCACCCTGTAGCATTTTTAAAGGTTTTAATAAAAATGAAATTGTGAAGAACGGGTATGTGCACGCACCATTTATGGCAGCCGCGTTAGTGTCAATTTGGCCATGTTTCTCGCTTTATAACTTAAAAGCAACACAAATATTGCATCATATTTTTACAGACTCTGTTTGTACATATTATAAACGTTAATTGCAGAGAGTTTAAAGAAAATTAAAGATGGCCTTTTTTTTAAATGATTTTCAAATTAATGCATTTTTAGTTAAATGCCCCTCTGTGAACAATTCTTGTAAATGTCTCCAGCTAACCAGGACAACAATATTTCAAGCAAAGATTAACTATATACAGGGAAACACACTGGCAAAGTTTGAAGACCTTAGCTTTTATAGATACGGAAAAAAATATTCTTGAATCCAGAGCGTTATTGCGCAATGTGCCGTGTTTGCGATTTTTTTTCTCAAAATAACTACCCTAATAATCGGTGATTAATACTTTTTCTTAATCCTTTCTATGCCTAATTTGTTAGTGAGTAATTCAAGACCCGTAGCCAGAACAGTTTTGTGGGGGAAGCCGCCCGAAATGTCAACATCGCGCGATACGCGAAACGCGCATGTGACTGAGGGAGTGCTTACAAATTTTTTTCGCGAAAACAAATTTTTTTTTCCGAAAAACAAGGATTGGTTTTATTCTTCTGGGCATAAAGCCAGCACAATATATTTATTTCATCAAAATTAAAAATGGTCACCGGACATGGTTGTTCGATCTTATCTGAAAACGTGCTTATAGTGGAGTAATGAGAATAATTCTGAACGCACGTTTGGTATAGATCGTGGGAGTTCCTTGCTACTGTGCTCTGCATGCTGCTGACATTTAAAACAAAAACAAAATTTAAAAAAAGATGAAAAATTGAGGGAAAGTTTTTAGTACACAGGGCAAATTATGTCTCTCAGAAATTGAGATCTAATATCATTCGCAACTGCCTCACTGTCGTTAAAAAAAAAAAAGACCCTACAAATTTAGCTGTACGGCAATCAGTGAGGCCCAGAGAAGCCGTAGCGTCCCGATATTTTCGATAGATCACGCCAAAATAGAGTGCCTTAGTAGATCGTTTCTTTTCCTCCGATAACAATACTCCGCCGCCGCCTTGCGCATACATCGTATCGTTATCGGGGGTATCGGAGGTATCCGGAACGATTTACTAATACTCTCCATTCCCAGAAGGAACCGTACGCCCAAAACATTGGAGAATGCTGCGCATGCGTGATGTCACCGGTGGCGAAGCATCGGGTACCATTATCGGAGTGCAAAAACGATCTTACAAAAAGTATGACTTTTTGTAAGACTTTAAGTATTACCGCCCACCTACTGACAAAAAAAAAAGAGTCATGATTGCGAAGAGTGGGGGAGGGGGACCGCGACCCGATATTTTAGGCTTTTGGTGGGTCACAGGGTATCAGAGTCTGGAAAGTACTGCCGTACTGCCTGAAAAAAAAAAAAAAAAAAAAAAAAAAAACGCTTGTATGATTACGTTAATCTCAGTGGAAGTGACACTTAAGGGGACCCTGCAATCATTTTTAAGCGTCTACCTTTTTTGCGGTTTCCACATCTCTTGGGGTTCGGGCAAGCCCTCGGGCACGAAGAGAGTAACTAAATATCGGTGCATCATATTTTAGCCGGACGTACGACGCGGAAACCTCCTCCACTTACGGGGACGACCCGCGGTGCCGAAAGCGCGCGACATGTGACGACATCGTGACGTTTTTGGTCCTGGCCTTACTACTGGTCAGAGCCGCTAAAACCTTTTTTTTAGATATAAAATATGAGTGGTGCGAACTGTTTCAATTATTTATGAAAGTAGTTTTTGTTCAGAATTTTAGATCAGAAAACAAACAAATGTAGTTTATTAAGTACGGAAACAAGGAAACCCGTCGACATACCCGCCACCAAGCGGCAGAAAAGGCGGCAGCGAGCGTAGAAAGGTCCCGGATGTATGCGGCGGCGCTGCGGTCGTATTAGCTCGAGGATCCGACCGGTTCCGAGCGTCCCGAAGGCCTTCGGCGAGCAGGTTTGGCTTGCGGTTTGGCCGTTTGGGGGTTCGGCAGCGCGAAGTGGCTCCTGTTCTGGACTGGTCATTACCCCATGTTTTCTGTCGTTTGTGGCCAATGAAGCGTCATGACTCATGCCGAATTAGTGTTAGTCGCGCATGCAAGTGCAATGCGAGCCGCCATGGCCGCCCGCTTCATCCAGTCTATCCAGCACATGCTTTAGTGTCGCCCTCTCTAGCCGTCGACACGGAGTGCGGCAGCCGTGAGCGCTCGCTGAGCTCACTACCCCTCCTCTAGTCCACGGCCACTCAAGCCAGTACCAAGGACGTCATGAATGAGGTTATTTTTTGCTTGTTTTTGTAATTTTAATTTGCCTATAACTTTTAAAATAAAGCTAAATTCGAGAAAAGAAAAGTTGCATTAAGTTGCTACGTTCAATGCGCTCAGGTTCGGTGCAAATTAAAAACCAGTCGAAAAATCATTGCAGGGCCCCTTTAAAAATCAATCATGGAAAATAATTATAGTATTTGTTTTGAGGCACTTTTTTATTTAAGAAATGAGGGAGGTAAGCGTTCATAGGGTCTTTGAACACGTTCATGGTCTTAGAGCGCTTAACGCGCGCGGATGTAAACAACAAAAAAAAAATGAAAGAGACATGTTGTTATCTTTGAAAAAATCGACCAAATACCCAAGTGACTGTCGCGCCACGCGTCGGTCGCGGTCTCCTTACAGTGCTCACTGCCACACCATGTGCTATCTACGGCAGCAAACAAGTATATATTAATTATTCGAAAGAAACAGATTAACGCCTAAGTATCGCGTAAACTACGCATAACTGCACTCGCTTTGCGTCAAGCGGTTTCCGCTTCCATTATAGACCAGCTGAACTCACTGACGCCACGCGACTGCGGTGGCGCTGCTGTCGGTACTGCGCATGCGTAGACGCTTCACTCCACCCGAATTTGGCAAAGCGGGCTGGTTTGTAAACACCGTGCTGGTGAATACGTTACCCGCGACTGGAGACAGAGATAAGCAAACTCATCGAAGCCGCTACAAATCAAACCTGAATCTCTTCAAACAATATTTGAAAACAAAGTTGCGAATGCATTGATTTTCACTGGAAACTCACCAAACTCTCGAATAGTATTTATCAAAGAAAGCAGCACAATAAAAACAATTTTAGCATAACACACTCTCCCAATCAAAGGGCTAGAAGACTTCTCCTTAAATGTGCATGCGTAAGTCGTTTATGCTTCCAGCGTCGCCACGATCGGGGTAAACGTTTATCATAATTATTTCGTAATTAGTCAAAATTATATATATTGCGTATTTAGATCTCTTTCTACCCTTATACAGTGGCTGCTGGTCTATTTAGTTGAAAAAAAGAAGAATAAAAAATTGCAGTGGCTTAGCTCGGCTATGCCAGGATATACGTAGCGTGAGCTTAGGTTCAGCTGGTTATTCTTAGCTTTCCTGGTTGTCTAGGATTAGCTTGATTATCATGCTTACTGCTGCTTCAATGACACACACACGGTATACGCATTATGTGACTACTTCGGGATCCGATGAGTTAAGCTTCTCCGCTCTTCTGCGCCGCTGAGCAGCAATTTCGCTCTCCTTCTCCATGGCTATACCACACTGGCAAACGCCCCGCTATATGTATACCCCCACTGATACCTCTGCGCATGCGCACAGAATGAGAGGCGCTATCAAGCGGCTCCGGTGCAGCGTCACAGCGTCAGACTTGGCTACTGCGCAATGGAGGGGCACAGCTGGGCACGCGGCGGCGCCAGTGCGTCTGCCGCGGCTATGACGTCACTCCTCTGGAAAGCGCAGACCACTGAGGCGCGCGCGGCGGCGGCGGAGCGCGCGGCGGCGGCGGCTCCGGCGCGCCAGCAGTGCAGCAGCCTCGGTGGCTCCGAGGCGAGAGCGCTGGCCTACGGATCCCCATGTGGCGGGTTCGAATCCCGGCCGATGTACCCGCAATCTGACGGAGGCTTATTGTGGAGGAGGCGCCGTGTAACCGATCTTTCGGTTGCACGTCAAACGATCCCTAGGTGGTCCAAATTAATCCTCAGTCCTCCGCTGGGGCGTGCCAGATGCCCGTCGTTGGTTTGGCACGTAAAACTCGAAAATTTGACTTTTTTGCGCCAGCTGTGCGCCGTGCTCCTCCCGAATGCGCAGCACGGCTCTCCAGGAGCCACGCGAAGCTGCTCGACCTGGGCCAGTGTAGCTCACGCTACAAAATAAACCCGGTTTACGGTGTTTAGAACAACTCCTTAGTTTCAGTACAGATAAATCATCATAATTATCATAAAGTTAGTATTCCATATTTTCAGTCCGTCAAGCGATTTTGTTGGAACTGTAAGACAGGGAAGAGTGTTAGGGGTGACTGCATACTGTCGCACTCAATCATTTTAGCTTTATTTTGTTCCTACCTCCAGTGTGGGTTGGCGCCCCGTTCCCACACCACAGTCATTTAACAGAACAAAATTACACGAAATTCACGGTTACCATGACTAGCCATTTTTGCAACTATACGGCCGTTTGTATGGAAAAAAAACGGATTTCTTTTTAATTGCAAAAGAAAATAAAAGATTCCCCGCACGCTCAATTTTTCGCCGAAAGGTATAGCTAGAGGTCAGAACCAGACGTTAAAAGTTGAAGGGCGTATCGTTATCTGATTCAATTCAATTAATTTTTTTATTTTCAAATCAAGTCATACAAAATAAAGAGCTGGCCTACAAAAGCAGCATTCTGCTTGTATGTGGGGCCAGGCGACCAGATAGAATACATGTTGTTACAAAAAGGAAACAGAAAACACTCCGCAGCACAAAAAAAAAAATGAAAGAAACACAAAATTAGCAACACAAATAAATACAAAAAGGAACACCTTAGAGCATGAAATATAGGTGCTTATAGCCAAGTCTACTCACGCAACCATGAAATAAAAGTACGAAATATCTCCAACGGTCAGGCTACGATATCTACAGCTCAGATGCTTGACACCAATTCCTTAGTTTCCTTTTTAGTACCCTAGTAGATTCTATATTCATAAGGGACTCTGGGAGTTGGTTAAATAAGGAAAGAATGTAATGATTTCTATTTTTCTTTCCATACAGTCCCTATATTTTCGGAATGACGTATCTTTCAGTACGTCTCAGATCTCTATTTTTATTTACGGCAGTTTTGTAGGAATTACTGAAATAATTATTTGTTATTGCTACGTATGTAAAAAAGTTTTTAAAAAACAGGATGCCCAGTTCTTTAGCTTAATCTTGAGTTTCCAATGCTTGATATGAAGTTCCATATGATATGTTGTTTACCATGTGTTTTAGTATCCTATCTATCGCTCTTGTTTTGTACTCTGAACAATGACCGTACAGTGTAATACTGTACACGGTCATTGTGTATATATATCAAAATATAAACACAATATATACATGGTTGAAAAAACCCCGAGACTGCGGGTAAACGACACGACACTAAAAAGTTAGAGACTTTTTAGTGTCGTGTCGTTTACCCGCAGTCTCGGGGTTTTTTCAACCATGTGCAATGTACACCAGCTCGTTTGCGCCCTTACATTTTGTACAATATATATATATATATATATATATATATATATATATATATATATATATATATATATATATATATATATATATATATATATATATATATATTTTGATATAAACACTATATATATATATATATATATATATATATATATATATATATATATATATATATATATATATATATAGTGTTTATATCAAAATGTATAAACAATTTTCAGACATTTTCAATTAAAAACTTGGGCCTCTTTCAGGTACAGCAGACGGAATGATCATCTCCCTGCATTCATGGTCTTAGTTGAACGCCAACTGCTCATGGAAAATTTATGAAAATCTCTTTCAAGTGCTGCATCTGATTACCATATAAACTCTGAAACTTTGACCTCTGGTCCAAGCCTATAGCGCTTAATCTATAGGTTTGAACCAGGGGTCAGAGTTTCAGAACTTATACGGGAACTTATACGGATACTCGGCGTTCAACGACAATAGACCGTTTCCTTTTTTTTTCTTATTTTTTTAGCTCCGTCACAGGGATTTTTCCGTTTCCCAAACACCCGGTACATTGGTTTCGGCTTTTGCTGTATATACCTTGCCTTGCTCTTTTACAATGAACCTTTTCCATAGTTTGGCCACGATCGTGGCGCGCCCTCGCGGGAATTGCTCGAAACACTTTTGGTGGCTCCAATACCGTCTCTCCGTCGTCCGCGCCAGGCCTGGCGTGTCTTCCGGTCCATGTGTTTACGTGTGTTCTCTGGTGGTGGTGTTTCGTCTTTCACCATTCTGAACGTGTATTTCTGTCCTCGTTTCGCGTGCATATTTTCTTCGAAATGGCTGAGGACTCAGTGAAGACTACCTCGGGCCCTAATCTGAACACTTGGCGAAAAAGTCGGCGAGAAATACGGCGACTGTGATTGGCAGGCGCCAAGGTGAAGTGCGACATCGGCCAATCGCAGCCGCCGAAATTCTCGCCGACTTTTTCGCCAAGTGTCCAAATTAGGGCCCCTGGAGGATTAACAAAAGCCACTGTCTACGATAGAGAGGGCCTCGTTCGTTTTTATACATTCAAGGATGGATAGACCGTCATGTTCACATTTACTGTATTTTAGTTAAAAGCAGAATGTCTCGCCGTTACACTGATTTGCCAGCCACCTAACACGGGGGATTCGCGTCCTAAGCTTTTGAAAGCAGGGCAAAAAGGGCGGGTTGTTTGACATCAGGTGCTTTCGTGCACAACCCGCAAAAGGCTGCTGAAACTCTATAAAATCTTGCATTTGAACCATTTTCGCTCTTATCTGTGCGACCTACAGCTGCGCGGTATGGAGGCACGACGACTATGAAGCTTTGCCGCGAGAATAGCGGAGGAGCCTAGCCTAACCAAGCACTGTCTGAGCGACCGAGCGGAAGAGAGAGCCACCAAAAATGGCGCCTTTCCCTTTCCTCCCCTCTCCCAGAGTCGGCGCATGTGCCCAGCGATCTCTGAAAAAGGTTAATTACGTGGATTTCTCCCCTGGTCCTGAATACATATAAAATAATAATAATACAATGCAATAAATGATATCCTCATGTTTTTTTTTGTCTTTTTTAATAACCGAGATAAAATAAATAAAATGAGACATTGGCTGCCGCTATAGTGGCACCGGTAATTCCTTTGAACTTGAGAATAATTCGGGTTCATTCACTTGAGATTTCACAGTTGTCACCTAAACCGAGCACTGCACAGAACATAGTCCAATAACTCCGAAGTACGAAAGCACACTAAATTACATTAGGGTGCAATGATCGGTTATGTCTGTCTTAAGTGTCGTCTCTTTTGTCTTTTTTGTGCGCTTTTTATTTTATTAGTATATAGCAGTCCACAGTTGAAGAATATATGCGATGCCAATTGATCATAGAATGACGCTTCTCTTTTTGTGCCGTGTCGATGTTGCTCTCTATGAAGATCATTTACACTCAATAACTGTCCGCTATTCTAGTTTCTAATATAAGATTACGTAAGGAAAACAGCGCCCTCTTTGTAGGACAGGAGTTGGCAAAGGTCCTATATAGCCTGTCTTCTAGCGACAAGGACACCTCTGTGTGCCCCTGGCCTTGAATCTGCTTTAAAAAAAATTAATAACACAATACGATACATGATATTGTCATGTTATTTGGCACTGATCGTACAGTGATGAATATTCCGGTACTATTCCATTCTACATCGAATATGGTATAAGACATCGTTGTGCTTATAACTACTTAGATACAACATATAGATAGAAATGCTCGGAAGATATTACAGCTTTAAATAATTTTGTTTGCTGCCGTCAGCAATGGTCACTTTATCAATATGCAGACCAATCACCTAAGACAGCCTAATCAGGAAAGCATACAACATTTGGTTAACAAGAATTAAGACACTCGCTGCAAGGACAGATTGTGCAATACGTGAACTGCATAAGAAACTGAATCAGAGCACCAAATAGAAACCTGAACAACAATATTCTTGCCTGATGGCGTCGCTCGACTAGGCATGCTAAAATCGTATAAAGAAAACGCAATGCAAAAAAAAAAAAACGAACTTATATATATTTCTGAAGAACGTGCCCTTTCTAGTCTGCTTCATACGAGGATGTCAAAAAGTGAAGGTGCTTAGGCACGTGCGCCTTCCAAGAAGCGCGGTCTCGTACCTCGTCCCCAGCGCCTAATTGGCTGTTCCCTTGGTGACTCCGAGGTAACGTCTGTGCATATACGGATCCCTCGACGGGGCTAATTGGACCTTAACAAAGTGAAGTTATTCGCTTCTTGTCGTGTATCTTTAATTTTTTTTTTAAATTTTATCCGGAGTAGAACTGTCGATTTTCTTCTTATTTATTCGCTTGGTTCGTGTATGTACATGTATAGTGTGACGTCACGCGTTCATCTCTATAGAGGGGTTCTACGTCAAAATTTCGTGATTATCTTCGAGCCTACACGGAAGACGATATTTTGGAGTTTATATTTATTTTAGAAATCGGAGCTTGGTAGTTTTCGTGAGCAAGCGCTCATCTGGGTTACCTTACTTCCCCATTCCGCGTGCGTAGCTGCATGACTTATGAAACACAAGAAACTCTTCGCAATAGGAAAGTTTAATCTAAAGAAAATGTGCAGATTTTTTTATGAATCGTTTAAATGAGGTACAATTCCAACCGTCTTTTTTATATCTTTGCGCAAAAGAAGTGTCCATCAGCTCATCAAGGTTTCGACAGTGTTTTCATGCAGTCTAAGTTGCGATTTGAAGTTCGAAGTTCCAGGAGAAATCACTTTCGTCTTAATTACTAGTAAATGTCGATGCTCAGTATCGTATCACCAGACGCACTTTAGTGAGCCATACTTGGCTACCACCTTGAATCAGTAGGTTATGGTGGTCCGCCTATCGACAGAACGTGCAGCCGTGGCGATCACGGCAGCGCCGCTGGCAACACTGAGTTTGTCGGCAAATAATGAAGGCTAGCTGTCGCAAGCTGTCGCCCGTCACAAAGGGTGAACTCCCTATTATATAGTACCTCCATTCATTCATCTGGGCGTTCCGAAGGATGGAACCATGGAGGTACGAGGCTTCTAGGGGCTACATGACGCCACCAGAGGTGTAGCCGGGGGAGACTTCCGGTTCGGAGGGACACGCCCCCAACGATGACCCAAAACGAACAAAACCAAAGGAACATTAGTGGACGGAAAGGACACCCTTGCCGGTTACCCGAGGTTGACTAAAATAGCTGTAGCTTTGATCATCACCTCTGTTGGCGTCATGTCGCCTCCAGAAGCTTCCTACCTCCATGACGCCAGTGGACGGAAAGGACACCCTTGGAGGCGTTGTCACTGACCGCGACATCTACTTCCGGCTTCACTTGGGACTTTCTCGTTTGACTGGCTCAAGCCGGTATTTCGCCTCTTCTTCCTACCTCAATGGACGGAACCTTCATAGGCGTAGCATACATCGAGGCACCCTACTCTCCGATTCACCCTAAGGCGGATCGTGGTGAAGGCTACGAGCCATCCTATAGATGTCCCAGTCAATTCAATGGTTAATTGGCTGAGAGATATCTACTTGGCATTTTGGTTCGGCGCAGGGACGCTCGAAGCCCGGAGTCATGTGCCACTTTCCCAGCGCTGGATTGACTGGAAGGGCTGGAAGCATCTGCTGTTGTCCATTCCAGAATAAAATGAATGTAAGGTCACGAAGGTTGAAAAAAAGAAAGTGATTGAGAAGGCAATTTGCAAAATAACATAACCAACGAATATTGTAAATTACTCGAAAAGTAATTTGGTTACTTTAAATGATAACCACGTAAAAGTAGTTCAAACAATTACAAAATTACTTGGAGAAGTTATTAATTACGAGCAGCCAAGTTTTGTTTGCGAAGCTGGCGAAGTCTGATTTGGGATTGTGCGGCAGCATGTACCCGTACGCTCGTACCCGTACGCTCGTTTATCGTGCACGCATACCTAAGTTTCTGACCTCCTCCAGAAGTTGAAACGACGCATATATACTTCGCAAAGTCTATTCCTTACAGTAATATAGAATATATCTTGCGAGGTTGATGAACCGCGCGACAACCCCCGGCAAGGGTCGCGTCCATAGTCGGGGGTTCCGATATCGGAGTTATCCCCAGATGGCCCCTTGGTGGAAAGCCAGCGGTGGTGCGTTTGGCGGCGACCCTGCCTGCGGGTCGTTCGATGGCCATTTTTTCGGTCCCGCGGACTGCTCTCTAAATGTCCTCCGGCGCGCGCGGTAATGGTGAGACGATGTATCTCAGATGACCCGCGCTGCTCCCGCGGGACGCACCCGTCGCGTCCATCGGTGATGGATACGGATAATTATCGGGCGCATTTCCAACGCAGGGGTCAGAGCCCCGCGCGCTCGATCGCGCGCCTCTGACGCGACCGGTGATGGCACGGACAATGCCTAAAACATTCAGCGTTGTATCGGAAGAGTGCAGACGATATATCGACGAATGTCTACTGGATTCTATGCGATAATTTTTTTTTCTTTTTTTTTTTTTTTTCGAGGAACTCGCTAATGTACTAGACCCCGGTTGGTGCACTCGAGGCAATGAACATGAAATGAGGATAAACTCATCTATATACTCACTCCAATCTCATTGAGCTGCTAAGCTTTTTCGCGTATAGCTGCAAGAAACCCTGCTCTCGTAAGACTTGCGCAGCACACGTTTGCGTTAGGCGTATACCGGCCCTAAAGTACGGACTCAGTGTTCGAGCGCGTTTGAACACTGGGTAGAGACAAGGGCAGCTAGCTCCTCGTCTCCCCACTAATCATTACAGTCAGAGCTAGGCTCTCTGGCGTGCCCGCACTTCCGTCTCCTCCACTCCCCCAGTTTCTACCCGCATAACTATTACTTCAAAACGGCACTGTTCAAGTTTTGTGTTTACTATGGCCATCACAACTGAATGCGCCGCTTTCAAACGCCTTCAAAATGCTTTTTTTTTTTTTTTAGAAATTTAGTTTTGATATATGTATAACACAAATTAAAGTATCACGTTAATTAAAGTTAGTAAACATGAGTTACCTTTTTTTATAAGACGTTACCTCATGTTACTAAGCGCAACATGAAATCTTACGTTTCATTACGTATACAGACAGAATCACTTGGTAACGTCACTGGGCATTGATTAAGGGTTCTAAACAAATTAATCGTCACCCTTTAGTCGACTAATTAATCGATCAATCGGTTTCGTACATTCCCCCGCATAATAGATTTTAAAAAGTCACAATTAATTTTTTTTTTTTTTTTGTCTTCGCTGAATTTTGATAAACGGCGCCATCTACAATTTCGGATTTTAAATAAATCTCGATGTGAATAGTTGAGAGCAGTCAAACGAAACCCGCACTCTCAAATTATGACTTCAGCCGCAGAGGCAAAGAGGTTCGTTGATATTCTCCGGCAATAACGAACTCCTTCGATTCTTCACAATACTCTCTGCTGCGCTAAACGGATACTCGCACGGCATTGAAGTGGTTGGGACACGCATAACCTTGCCCACTTGTTTGGTGTCGCAGATCTTGCCCTTAACTGAGCAAATCGGGGTCACACAGCTCATACATCATACGAAAGACAGTCTGCAAACACGAGTCACCGCAATATCCGCGGTTCGAATGTCACGTGCCGTGTTGTCTCTCCTTGAACTCGTTGCCATGCGGCCTTCGAAGCACGGATCTCGCGGTGACTCGCATTCGAATCTGTATGCAGACTGTCTTTTGTATGATATGTAAGCAGTGTGATTTAGGCTTTACAGTTTACTTTAGGTCAAAATTTCACCTTAAAGGGCGACTCCGGCCAAAACTCAAAATGAAATAAATTACTGGTATCGCTGTAGTGACACAAAATACGACCCCAGCCAAAATATTACGTCAGGGGGACGCCGCATTCTCAACTAATACCGATAATAAAAATGCGACCCCTGCGCGAGCCGCCGTTCCTTAGCGGGCGGCCAGCGGATTGCCGAAAGCTTAAGCAACGTTGGGCCGTGACGTCAGGATCGTTCTCTTTTTTTTCTCATGTCCGGACGGGCGCACACGTTGCGCGGTCGAGTAGTGTAAAGTGCGCTTCTTTGAGCCGCTACCCCGGCTACTTCGGCTTGTGATTGGCGTGTTTAGCCGTTGCTTTTATCTGTAGCCCGTGTAGCTTCGGTATAGCCTTTTGTTTATTTGCTTGTGAGGACTCCAAGACTCGTTTTAGCGAGCAACTCAATGCGCCCAAGACTCCCCAGCTGTTCCTCGAAAGATGCCGAGTACAACTTGCAGCGCTGTGGGCTGCTCAAACAACCCGCTGCGCAACCCGGAGGTGCTTTTTCGCAAGTTTCCACCGGACCGGAAATTGGGGAGGGTGTGGGTGAACGCTGTTTGACGAGTGGACATTGGAAAGCCTTGGACGCCGAGTACGGCACTGAACAAGTTCACTCGTTTTCCAGTCGCTAGCTTTTGGGTATACAAGCGACGAGTACGGCAGAGCGCAGGTCCGGCGGCGGCCGCCGAGTACGGCACCGAACGAGTTCACGGGTTTCCCAGTCGCTAGCTTTTAGGTATACGAACTAACTCTTGCTACATATACTGGATAACTACCACGTATACAGAATTAAAACAAAATCAGCTTACCTTCTATCTTTAGACCGCTAGCGCAACAGGTGCCGCTTGGCCTGCGTACTCGTTGAATGAGAACGATCCTGACGTCACGTCCACATAGCGGCAGATTTTCAGTGTTGCAGGGGCCTCGAGCGGCTAGTTTCGGTTTTGTCGGCCGCGCCCCAAACAAAACTCTGAGGCGTCGATATCTTTAAAGCTACGAACAATAACGAGAAAAAAATTACACTTTGTAATTCAGGGACGCTGACTGCGCTAAAAACAATCATAATCCCAAAATCGAAAGTATGGACCGGAGTTGCCCTTTAAGTTTGCCTTCATGCTGTTAAGAATGGAACCTTCGGCAACCTTTTCCGAGTTTCAACGCTGCGGAAACGAGTCCCGAAACGAGTCCCGACGTGTTCAGGACTGTCGCCCACCTGTCGAAGCCTGCCCAAAACGAGTCTCAACGCGTCCGTGACGTCAACGGGACGTGTGTGTGTGTGCGTGTGGGTTCGTGCGCTCCGGAAGGGGAGAGAGGCCTGGCCTAACTGCGGAGAACCATGGCTACGACGCACTTCTGGCTACGACGCGGCGGACTTTGCTGCAACGCACTTGGCGGTCGCACCTGCTGCCCTGGCGGAGAGTGAGGGAGAAAACGGACCCTATATAAGGCGGGGCGTGAGGCGGCTCCAGTTGTTCTCTCGGATTTGACGACTGTATCGCTACCATGTAATTAAACCGTTCGTTACGTTACCAATTCTCCCACCTCCACTGGACCCCTGGGTTCTTCACTTCGGGGAATGGTCGTCGTCGCGAGCCAGGAAGCCTCCGGACGTGCAGCTTTAACCCCGCCTCGAACAATACTCGTTCACTTCTGCGTAGTGGAAGTACGAATTTTTTTAACTTTTTGGTTTGTCAAAATTTAACCAATAAGCCGGTTAAAAAAAGAAACTAATCACGATAATGCATTCAGTGATTAATCGATAGGTTAATCAACCAAGTTCCCAGTCCTATAGTAAGTTGCAGGTCAAGAAGGTAGCGGCAAATGCCCCTCACAGGGATTCATATATCCTTCCGCCACCTCCGCATCCAATAGTTTCCCATCGTTTCCGTGACGTCGTGGCCAACGCGGGAGAGGGTTTTGCCTTCCTGTAAATATTTGCTTTATCTTTCGACTTTGACTTAGCGTTGTGGAAGACACGAGAGGGAGATTAGAGTTTTCCCCCTCCGATGGAGACAAATACGAGTTTGGGGGGTTAGGTTCCCCCTCCGATGGATACAAAGGCCACTTTCATGGGCTCGGTTCACTCTCCGATGAATACAAAGGTCGCTTTCTGAAAAAGTGGGGGTCGGAGACAAGTCGGTATCACTCTGTAGCCAATATCTATTCATTGAACCTGGACAAGGGAGGTTTCCAGTGAACTATTCTTTCGACTGCGGATGGATTTGAAACGGGCGCATCACGCTTGTGGGAGGAGCGACTCCTACCTTCTTGACTTGTAACCGACTATAGTAATGTGCAAATCCTGCCTCAATAAAGCTTGCTGCAATGGAACCGGGTATCGAACCCAAGGATCTTGGGTTCGAACCCCGCACCTCCCTGTTTCGACATTGATGATCATCGCACCGGCGTGTGTTCGTACATAATCACTACTGCGTGATGAACGTTCAAGAGGCCATGAAACGATTTTTCTACTTTTGCTAAATACTACTCAGAATCACTCCCTAACGCTAATAACCGAATAAACTTGCCGTAAATTTTCTTACTAAGCAATGTAAGTCGGCAAATAAATTCGAGAAATATCAGCACCGATCATCCTCTCAACTCGCCGCCAGAACAAGCGTCCACGTGGCCTGGTGCCTTCCCTATGCCGACGACGTTAAGGGCTGTTTATACTCCGACGTTGAGCGCAGTGAACGCAGCGTAGCGCAGAACGCGCTCCTTTCATTGGCCGACAACCATAAACTCGATATCTGCGACCAATGAGTATCTGTGCGCGCTGCGCTACGCCGCGCCCGTCGACGTTACGTTGGAGTATAAACGCACGTGCCTTTAATCATAACCACGCGCTGAGGTCGGAAAAGTAGAAAACGCGTGCTGAGCTCCAGCCATTGTTAGAGTGGGCCATTCTCATCACCACAGTGGTTGGACACGAGTCACTACCCGAGTGTCTGTCGAAGCATTGACTGCTACGAGTCGAAGTTGAGTGCTCCCGCAGTTCTCGTCTTCATTCCATGAGCCGCGCTCGACTGTCGTCAGGCAGGTGGTTTCGATCCCACAATCACGTCGTCAAGCTTTGCGAAGGCACAACTGAAAGAAATAGTCCCCTTTTATCCTCGCAATTTCACCGCGACAAAGAAGCTTCTGAATCAGCGGCGGTCTGTGCGAGTATACTTGGGTCAGACCAGGACCAGTACGCCTCTCTCTAGAGTCATGAATATTCCAACCCGATATCGTTTCATGACCCCTTTAAAGACCGTAAGTTGGGAGTTGTGCTGGGGGGGGGGGGGGGGGGGGTTCTATATTTCTCATATGCTGGGCGTGAACCATGCAGCCATACCTCAAAAGAATCAAACGACAAATGAAGGTACATACGCTTATTCTTTAAATAATAATATAAAAAAACCAAGTTACTCATTTCCAACTTTTTCTGTCGACTTAAGTTCTCGACAGTTATGTATACGTGTTTGGACTCTACATGTGTTTCCGGCGCATCGTTCTCTGATAGCACTACTACCTCGTAGTCATCCTTTTTTCCTACACAAATCTTCGTGTAGGAACCAGTATGCATCGTTAAGAAACGAAATTTCAAATACAAATTAACACCCCTAAAATAAGAAAAAAAAAAGGAAAAAAAAAAGGAGGTTTGTTACTTGAGCACGACATGGAAGCACTGGCGTTCTCTCTGATCAACGGGTTTCAAAGTTTTTCCCCCAAAACGTTTCGCTCTTTGATGCCGAAGAACTTGGCAACGACGAAACAGAAATCAATACTACTACAGCCCATGCCACCATCATTTCAAACGTGAAAAGGATGATAAAGGGGAACAAGAAAAATTTATAAAAAAAATGATATCTCGTTATTTCTCGTTCGCCTTTTCATATCACCGTCTTTTTCTTCCTCCAGCTCCCCCAACGCTTAGGTGCACTGCACGGCGTCCCGAATTTAGTTTTCTTTCGATCTCGACTCCCTCATCGAATCGTATAGCTTCACCCGACGGCAAAGCGAAAACGCGGGTCGAATTGAAATGAAAGCCAAACAAAATGTGGAGCGCTATAAATACGCTCAACGAGTGCACCCTTTTCACTCGACACCGCGTGGCATCGCTATGAACCCGTAATTCTGCAGAAAAAAAAAAGAAAGCAAAAAGGCAAACTAAACTAAAGCAATACAAACACCCACGAACAATCATGCACTTACTCGTAAAGCACAAAACACACTTTCATAAAACGCACACGCGCGCACGCACACTCGCGGAAAATGCTGCTTTTAATACTCACGTAATATACGCTCGCTGTTTTTGTTCTTTTTTTTTCCGCTTTGTTTTTGTAGCAGATGTATGGTTTCTGCTATACATTGTTCTGTGCGCCCGCCGTTCGGAATATCCACGAGTACATTTGGTAGACACGCTTCGCTCTTAGAATGTCATCGACTTTTGGTCATATTGCTCCCAGCCTTGTTATGAAATCGGGAGGCGGGCGCTCGCTCGAAATGCTCGCTCGTGTGTTGCGAGTGTTGTCGACTCGGTATTCGGCGTTCAATGCTGGTAAATTACGCAAGAAGTTTTACATTTATCATCTGCCCCTGTGCGAGAGTTTTTCAGTGGCGCACTCCCGGTCGCAAAAGAACGCCTGGAAAAAGAAAAACCACAATCAAAAACGTTCTGCTTATTGCACCTCCAGCGACGAGCATCTAATCCTCGTTCCACTGTTTCACTTTTCGCCCGTCAGGCCGCACAATATTTCACCGCACATTTGCATAGGCGGCAGTGCCCCGCTACTCTCGTTCAAGTATTTTCAGCCAGGTGGCGTCGCCTCCTCTGGAGTAGCATGGAGAGACTAAATTTAAGAGAAGGACCAGGTGAAGTCACGAACAGCGTTCGTAAATTCAAGAGCGGGCATCTGCTGCGCAGATTAAGGGCTCATGCGCGTGCGTGAGTTGCCGCATGGGGAGAAGGAAAGCGGACGGAGAGGCTGAGCAGAGGTTGCAGACGCTTGTAGACGATCGACGCTGTTGCCTCCAATCGAGGGGTTGAAAACACCCTAAAATGAAGGTACACTAGAGTAGCAAATTCAGACTCTTTCTCTTTCTCTCTCTCTCTCTTTCTCTCCTCTCTCTCTCTCTCTCTCTCTCTCTCTCTCTCTATATATATATATATATATATATATATATATATATATATATATATATATGTGTGTGTGTGTGTGTGTGTGTTGTGTGTGTGTGTGTGTAGTTACAGCCTTCCACATGACATTGGGTGTGAGGTTAACAATATATATTACAAAGAAAAAGCTGCAAACATTAGCAGATCATAATAACATTGTACATAAACTCGAAGTCAAAGTCGAAGTTTATTTCGGTGCAAATGGTTTTAGCACAAATACAAAGTATATTTAAGCGAGGGTTCCAAACTTTTCATTTTTTTTTTATTGCAAGGCGAGTTCGAGGAAAGAATAATGGATGAAAAAGCTAAACGCGAAGCAATCAGTAAAGGGTGAGTCAAGTTTATTTCCAGTGAAGTGTGATGGCGAATATATGATAGCAAGGCGAGGGTGAAGGTTCGAAAACTTGGCATCGATGTTATACTTTCCGGTAGAGCGTTCTACGTGTTAGTTGCTACATGTGTAAATAAAAAAGTACTGTAGTTACAATTTGTGGAACAATGAGATACATTGGTGTACATGGTGTACATCAATCTGATTGGGTTTTCAGTGTTTTGATGTGTCAGATGTATTGATGGGCAGTGTACAAGATTAGAGAGAAGTTTGAAAGTTAATGTGGATTTGCGGTATTCTACAAGTTGTTGAACAGTAAAAATGTTTAGTAGGCTATAACCGAAAGTAATGTTAACCCTAGAATTGCAAAATAGCATTGCTCTTATTGCAGCATTTCGGGCACTTTGTACATGCTTCAGTGTTGTTTTATGCGTTAGTCCATAGGACGCATTTACACAAGAAATATGACTTTGTATAAAGCAGTAATACAACTTTGAGCTAGTTCTTATAATAGTATTTGGCTTAATTTTTTCAGAAAATTTTGTATATTCCTGTATATCTTATTAAGTTATTAATTACGTGCTTTGTGTGAGCGTGCCAATTTAACTCATCACACGCAATTTCTTCATTGTTATTTCATTCAAATTAATATCACTCAAGAATAGAAAATTCATCAGTTTACTTCCGTGAGATAACATTTCCTTTCCAATGTTTAATCTATATAGTATAGGTCAATGGTTTTCAACCATTGATGTGTCACGGACCCCTTGTGGATCGGCGGAGACAATGGAGGACCCCGTCTGTGGTGAGGGAAAGGGAAATGTATGGATTAATTATGATAATTAGTTAATAAGTGGATATAACTTAGGGCTAAAGTGAAGTGACTTCTCTCGTTGACATACACACTAGAAAACTCACCCGAAAATTGGAACGTTTCTTCTTAATCTGGAACAATACAACTTTCATTGTCAATGAGGCAGGGCTTCGCGGACCCCTAGATTGCCTTTGCAGACCCCAAGGGGTCCGCGGACCCCCATTTGAGAACCACTGGTATAGGTATATTACAGCGCTCAGGGTACCAATTGATACCTCGAAATATGTTTGTTCAAACTAGACAATTCTACCAGGCAGGTATTATTGTTAAGCAACTCAGTTCTAAGCCTTGTCAAAAGTTTATAATTATGCATGTTGTAGATGCTTAATATAGCATGCTTCCTAAACAGGCTATCAGTATGCGAGCGAAAAGGAACATTCGTAATTCTACTGAACATTCGCTCTTGAAGTGCACTTTCTCAGGGCCATGTTGCCATGGTGGTACCCCACACCAAATTGCAGTAATCTAAATTAAAAAAAAAAAAAAACTTCTACGTGAACAAAAATAAAAGCCAACTAAACAATCTCTCTCTCTCTTTCTTTTTTTTACCGTTGTTGGGAAAAGAATACGGACATCGTCAACGTGGGTTTTTTTTTTTGTTTTGTTTTTTCGGGACATCTCGGTTCTACGTCTACGCCAAAAGAACCGCGTGTTCGGAAATCACGAAGGACAATTGATTGAGCTGTTGCCGTCCGCAACATGTCATCGATTCGGGCACGCCGTTCGCACGCCTTCCATGTCACGCAACCTAAGTCACGAGATCTGAACAGCCGCGCATGGGATGAATCTTTTTGGTAAGGGTAAATAGAAAAGATCGGAACTTCACACTTTGTTTATCTTAAAGAGACTATAGTCGGTTACAAGTTAAGAAGGTAGGAGAAGCTCCTCCCACAAGCGTGGTGCGCCGGTTTTAAATCCCTCCGCAATCGAAAGAAGAGTTCACTGGAAACGCTCCTTGTTCCGCTTCAATGGATCGATAATGGCCACAGAGTGGTGGCAACTTGTCTCCGACCCCCACGTTTTAAGAAAGCGACCTTTGTATTCATCGGAGAGGGAACCGAGCCCTTGAAAGCAGCCTTTGTATCAATCGGAGGGGGACGCTAATCCCCGAAAGTCGTCTTTGTTTGCATCGGAGGGGGAAGACTCTAATCTCCCTTTCGTGGCTTCCACAATGCTAAATCAAAGTAGAAAGATAAAGCAAATATGTACAGAAAGGCAAGACCCTCCTCGCGCGTTGGCCGTGACGTCACGGAAACGATGGGACGCTATTGGATGCGGAGGTGGCGGAGGGATATATGATTCCCTTTGAGGGGCATTTGCCGCTACCTTCTTGACTTGTAACCTACTATAGTGCAGCCCTCTTTCTGCACCTGCGTAGGTGCAGTAGCGCGTTGGAGATAAAATCGATATAGATGATATGTTGGTTCGACCGTTTCATTTGATAATAAAGGACGGAGACCGTTAACCACAGAAGAACTCTGTCTGGCTGCCACTTTAGGTCTGGAGGTTAGGGAAAGGCAAAGGTTAAGGAACAATGATAACATTAACGACAGAATTTGTGTACCAATTATTAATCGATTTACATCCTGTCAGGATTCATCCAATTGAAGTTTTTTATGAGTTTTCTAAGGAGGTTTTGCATTTATAGTCCTTCGCCTTGGGATATTTGAGGTGTGCGTATTCCACAGGCTTTATATTTCTGGTGCCTCCACAAACTAATAAGTAAGCAATGTTTAGAAAAACAAAACAAAACGATACTGAATATATTTCACGAGGCGGCTTTCTATTTGCGACTCCAGCGACCTATAGGGGTCGCCACTTCCGGCAAATATGGCGGACGAATACAGACCTTGCCGTGCCATGTGAAAAACTCAACGGACAACGCTCGCGTTTGAGCGGGCTGGCATTCGCCTCAAAATGGTTTGCCCCGATTTTTATCCTCTCCGGTCAAAACCTGCAGCGGTGTTATGGCGCAAGCCTGCTTCAGAGGCTTAAGGCCTGTTCACACAATTGCAACCGAGCAGGACCGACCGAGACATTATTGGTTTTTAAGCCTCTTGCAACGGCGTAGGACTGAATGTGCTGCTGCGGAGCTTGTCCTACGCCGTCCCAAGAGGCTTAAAAACCCGTCTTGTCTCGGTCGGTCCTACTCGGTTCCGTAGTTTAAGTTCCGAGCTATCTAGACGACACGCTGATACGGCATTTGCGACAGAGTCACCGGGATAAATGGTAGCCCTACAAAATATGAAAAGCAATTTAAGACGCACCTAATTGCTTAGGTAATGATGACACGAGTTTCCTCGCGGCCCTGTCCTTGCTGTAGTTTTCGTTACTGTGGAAACAACCAACGCTACTGCTCTTAATTGACTTCGGTGGCCATCGCGCCGGCCGCCGACAATGCATGCAGTGACGGAAGGCACAAGAGACGGGCAAACACCGCAAAAGGACCTGTTTCGGCCAGTTCAGTGTTTTTCCCACTAGGTGCCGTCCGTTTTGCTGGAGTCGTAAATAGCCAGGACTAGGTGCCTCAATGTCCTTCTGTTTAGGGTGATGCCACCCTTTGTAGTACCCGATGCCGACAGCACCCGCTCACTGGTAAAATACAAAGAAATCGACGAAAACGAAATGTCGCCACAGTACAGTCAGTGCCACAAACGCGTGCAGGGACACGCTCTTTCACGCGCTTCTGAACAAAACAGAAAAAGAAATGTGTGGGTCAAAATGGCCAGATGAGTCCACCGTACGCAAAGCACACATGAAGGCACCCTAGCCAAGGCTACCTGTGGCCAAGACTAACTGACGGATTGAAAATAAAATACAGTCAACAAGAGTTTTTTTTATAAAACAAATAGAAATAAGTATAATCTGTAACTAGTGACCACTGTAACTAGTGACCGAATGACACTTATTAAAAATACATTATTTGTAAAAAAAAATAGCTATTTTTTTCGTACAAATCAACCAAATCAAGCGTTTTGTTTTTTATATAAAAAGGCCGGGGCGGTAGAACGCCGGTACCGAAGAATGGGACAAAATAGATTCGGTATATGGACAACCTACCGTTCTTGCAAAATCGGGTGGCTTGGTGTTAATGGGGCCGTGCAGCGATATTGGAGGAATGTTTCTCAGTTTACATAAGCTGATGAGATGATGAGATGGTATTGTACAGATGAATTTAAAAACAAAAATGGTGATTATGGTTTAAATGAAGCTTGTGGACGAGCTAGGTGAGGGGTTGATATTGGTTGAAGAGTATGAGAAGCCTTAAGCCTAGCAGCGGTCTTCTCGTCGGTGGTCTTCACAAGGCCGCCAAAGGCTGCTGACTTCTAGTAGGCCGGTCTCGAGCGCCTGCGAGGGCTCCCTGCTTTCCAGGCTTGCAGATGAGTCGACCGAATTTCTGGCGACGCGGGGAGTCCAGCACTCCGTGGTGGGGCTCCAGGGGTTGGTGCCGATGTTGGCCGGGCGGCGGTCTTCGCAAAAACGGGCCCTGAAGTCTCCCAGTTTACGGTCGAGCTTGTAACCGAGCAGCCTGAGTACCCTGGCGATCGAAGACATAGCGCGCTCCACTGGTCCGCTGGCTCTCTGAGGGCGGGAAAAAACACGACTTACGCCCAGATGGCTTGTTCTTCTTTCGTCTTTGGGTTTGTGCAACGAAGTCGAGAGCCCGCACAAGCTGCCGTCGATGTCGTCGCCGCTATACTCTCGTTGTCGGACGACGAACGATCTCTCGTTTGACGTAACGGGGTATCGGCGTACAGCTCGAAATTCAGAAGCCGACTGCGCTGTAAGAGGCGATGCTGGAGCTCAGAGAGGTTGACCATCCTACAGTTATCCAAGCCAAATATCAGACGTCAGATGTCATCCGGGTCGTGTTCCAAAATTTACTCGATCTTACTCCAGGGTAAAGGTTGTGTACCATGGCGTTCTAAAACCCACCCGCGTCCAGCGTTTTTCAATCTGTGTTGCAGCGTGTCATGACACGCCAGAATAACTCGGATCCCTTGGGGTAAGATTTGGAACACAGCCCCGTTGGCTTGCTTGCGTGACGTCATTATAGCGCGCCGCTGTTGGAGTCCGGTCTACGTTGCCATCTTACGCAGACAACACAAATTCGCTATTGGTTACTTATCGTGACGTGTTTGTAGAACTGAGAGGAAAGCTCCCCGAAAAACTGAACTTATATTTTTTACGCTATTAAAGGGGCCATGAAACGACTTTTGGGTTGGGATGAATGATTTTAAATTGGGACTTTACTAATCGCATATCGTTTAGTTGGCCAAAAGAAAGAGGCTAGAAAGTCAAAAGCCAGCTTTTCGGTACGAACATTTGAAAATATAGCGGACTATTTTGTACCTTCTTGCCTTCGAAAGCTATCCGCCTTTTCACTATGATACATCCGCGGTTCCAAAAGCGCGTCACCGGCGCCAAACTGACGTCAGCCGAGCCCAGCTCACGCATTGGACACGAGAACTGCGTCACTCGGACGTATGCGCTCGTCAACAATAAATCCGTCGACGAATATTCGGATTCGCGTTCGTGGCCAATGAGTGCCCTGACGGAATTCTTATCGTCACTGGGGAATGACAAGTTCTATGGTGTGCATAAAAAGCACGGTGGAAGCTAGGAGTCATCGCACCGGTGCCGAAGGAATGTCACGACCACGTGATTTCACAATTCGCATTTGAGTTGAGGATTAAAGCTAAGAAGGAAGAAGTAGGAAAATCGTTTCATGACCCCTTTAAATGAATCTGGACGACCAAACGAATTAACGTGGGGTATGTAATAAAGGACAAGGTTTCCGAATAGACATATAGTTCAGAATTTTGTCAAGAACGCTTCACGACCCCCTTAAATACCCCATGACCCGTCGTGACGTTATGAACAGCGACGCCGGAAAAATATCTATCCCAGACTGCCTTGAGCACCGACGCCGCTCTCATCGTCTGCTCACCGCCCGTTCGGCTCGCGGCTAGTTAGGCTAAGTGTACGTCTGCTCCTGCCTGTGGTCTGCTTCGTCTTCCCCCTGTCACGCTGACTTTTGATAGAGTCGGCGCACTCAAAGAACTTTCGATACGCACACGCAGTCTCAGCACGACTATAGGCAACAAACGCGCGCCGGAAACTGAGCTATACGGCATTCTCAACCCGGTGCCATTCTCAGGGTTCGTGCATACGGCACCTGATGTACTCGCTTTCCAAAGCCGTGCTGTACGTGACGGCCCACTTTAGACGGGGCTCCCGGTGGGATGTATTCGTCCGCCACAGGCCAACCTCCTGTTGGCCAGGCAAGTGTTGGGCTCCGAGTCTCACCTGTTCGACACCGATTCAGCGCACGCTGCCCTGTAAAAACTGTGCAAACAACCGCGGCAATGCCATGACGCCGCGGTTGTTTGCCCATACTTACATGTCGGCTCCCGTCGTGGCCATGCCTACTTCCGTTACACTACACATACATTAAGCTTCAGATCACGTGACCTTTTGTCCTGGCTGCAAGCCGAGGGGGTGATATTTTTTTTTGTGACTTTCTTTGCGTGGAGGAAAAAAAGAAAACTAACTCGTGGTCTTTAGGTTATGAATGTGGATAATTTCAAGCGGCATTCATTGAAAGTACAAAAGAAAGCTGTCATTTATGATGCGATTTGCCATCATTTTGTTTGTTTCATAATCATTTGCGCGATTTATATCTAAGTGATTTCTGCATTCTCCGATAAAGACGATGGCGATTGCTTTCCGACGAACCGCGCATGCGCGAATTTAAAGTAACAGATGAACAAAAAGAAGCCCCAAGCAGGAGAAAAGAGAAATGGCCGAGGACCGTAGATTCGGGGAAGCCATTTATTTGTCTACCGACACCGGGCGGTGTGGAAAATCTAACGAATACGGATGAAGCCATTAGATGCGGGAGAAACGTGAGCCTGTGCGGCCCAGGAGCGTCGAACCACATTTTTTCCATAGCTGCTTGCGGAGTGACAGGAGACTGACGGCACTTCTAACGCGACAACAATCATAAAAAAAATAAATAAATAAAAACCGCTGGCTGTCAGATTCAAAGAATAGCAAAGACGACGCAAGAGGAACGACAAAGAAGGCACAGCTGAGGCTTTTAGGTCTCATTTAAACCTTCAGAATATAAAAAAAAAAAAATTATGTAGTAATGCGGACTCTTATCCTCGATTTACTTCGAGTGAGCCTTTGCTATAAATACCAGTGTACAACTTCGATCTTTGTTGGCAAATCTTAGTTTTCTTCTCTGCCACACTACGTCATTTGGATGGAAAGAAGATAGAATTAGAAATTAGAAGTAAGTACACTTCCGAAGCTCTCCTTTCGAAAGAAAAGAAATAAAATCCTTGTAGTAGGACGGTTAAAAAGCTAAAATGCTAAGGAAGAAAGGAAGTGAACCACACTTGAAAGCGTGAATTGTCATGTACACTGAGAAATCTCGAAAACATTTCGTCTCAACCTAATGACTGTTAGAAATGGGCATGTATTAAGTCTCGACTTTCTCATCTCATCTTGTTTGATAATAATTTCTTTTACATCGAGGATGGTCAAGAATGAATGCTAACATATTCTATTCACGGAAACAAGCAGGTACTCAAATAAAGGTAGCGGAAAAGACGAGGGCAAACAAGTAGATGACAGACACGGACAAGCGCTAACTCAAAACTGACGTTTAGTAAAAAAAAACAATGATAAAGCAGAAGTGCAAGGAAATGAATGAAATAAAAAAATACGAAAAAAGACTAAAGAGCAAAAATTATTTTAAATTTCAAAATTAAGAAACAAGAAAAAAAAGCAGCGGGGTTAAAAATAAGGAGTTCACTAATATAAACACATTAAAAAGAAAAGAAAAAAAAGGAAAGAAAAAGCGGCAGAAACCAAATTGGCATGAAAAAAAAAACTACTCCAATAAAATGAAAAAATGGAAAAGAAAAAGGAGGCATCTGAAAATTGCGCTAGTGAAACGAAGTTCTCAGACAAAGCATTGTAAGTAGCAGTGCTGCCAGATTGGGCCATTTATAGCCAAATTGGGCTACATCGTTTTCTAGTTGGCGTCGAAATTTCGTGGTTGGCTATGTGGCTATTTTTGGGCTATTTCTAAGAATCCGGCGAACTGTTTTCGAACCTCAGGTTCGACGGCGAACTTTGAGGTTTGATTAGTTAATTTTTTAACTTTTAATCAGTTTCGAAAAATAATTGTTTCTTTTTTGGCTAGTCGAGAGGAGAGAGAGGAAGGAGAAAGGCTTCAAACTTCTGCAAACTTAGGGGTTTTCACAATGCGCAGTGAAGCAATGCTCGCAGAGTTCAAGCGGTCTCCCTACAGTGCAGTGGAGCAAACCAAACAGATTGCACTATTACCACAGGCCCGGTAGCGCGTCTTCAACCCGGACGCATATGGCTCTGCACGGACGTAGACAGAACTCTCCAAATACTGAAGCACCCAAGTTTGTAAAAATGAGAAGTCCGCAGTTTCACCGCTAAACAATTGACTACCTTCCAGTCGCCGCCTACCCCATGAAAGGACCACACAATCAGAAATAGCGTGAACCAGAATGGGGGACACTCATATTCTACGCAAAGAAAAAGAAACGGGTGGGATATTGGTAAGTACTTTAGATATTGGGGTTCTGGTTTGAAACTCCCAGTGTTCTGACTGGTCTGCTTCTAAATTTTGTTCTTGTACTGTATGATTATAACTCTCGGACTTCACTGTAAAGCTGTCTTTGTGTGTTTTGTACTTCTGGAAACCTACCAAGGAAGGGTCAGAGTTGAAGAAATTTTCATCCTTCCGAAGTTGTTGTGTTTTTTTTTTTTTTAGTTCGCAAGTAACATAATGTGGTGCATCTGAGGGTTGAAAAAGAGAATGTAACGTGTATTGTTATACGAGTGTGATAGATTGTCAATATAAAGCTTGAAAATCATTGTTTTTAGTCTTGGCTATTTTGGCTATATTTTGTTTACGGCTTTGGCTATATTCGGGCTATACCTCAGAGTTGTTTGGTGGTTTTTTTGTGGGGCCATCTGGCAACACTGGTAAGTAGTGCAGTTCCTTCTCCGATAAGGCTACCGACGGTGTACTGGTGCATGTATCGCCTCTAGCTGCTATGACTTGCGCCTCAAAAATTTATCTTGACCTTTGATCGCTGAATTGCCTTATAACCGCGTCCCACTTGAACGACAGACAGCGACAGCAGACAGCGACGAACGACAATGAGCGACAAAAGACACCAACAGACAGCCTGGTTGTCATAAAGTTCTTTGACACTTCTTTTATAAGTAACGACAACCAATACAAATTACAAAGCGCAATTCGCTGGAACAAAATGGCGGCATTCAGTTCGAACCTCTGCTGTGCACCGCCATTTGCTTCCTAAAACCTGCACCGTCACGCAGTTGGTGCTTCAAAGGATGTCGCTACTTGTAGGAAGCTCTTATCTAGGGACTTTAGGTTGTCAGAGTCCGCCGTCCCACCTGAGGGACACAACGCAGAACATGGGCACGAGGAAACTTGTTTCCTATAGTGGAACTGGAGATGTCAACAAAACTCTTCAAAATACAAAGACAAACGGAGTCGGGCGACGCCAAGCACAAAAAGAAAGAGAGAGAAAGGGAGAGTGATTAACAGGGAATATGAAAAATTAAGCGATAATCGTGTGGTGATCATGTGAATCTTCCTATATCTGCCGTTATGTTTTACCTGTTTCAGTTTTATATGATGGCAATTTTTCGCGAGTTTACCGGCCTTTCGTCCATTTTCTCGACTAATCTTCGTAAGCCGAGCGCTGTCATGAGCGAGGACTCAGTCGATTCCTGAACTAAGATTGCTTTCTGTGTTATCCACGTGCTCTGACAAAAAAATGCAAGCGGCGCAAGTTATTAGTCTCCGCTTGGTCACGCCATCTCTGGACTTCTTTCTTTTTTTTTTTTAATTGTTTGTTGAGTTGTTCGAACAAAATCGCTAGTAAGAAAAAAAAAAAAGTAATGTTCCCTCGCGGGCATTTGGGGGGGGGGGGGGGGGGGGGGGGAGGTTGGGGAACGCGCTTCATATAATGCCCGTACTCTGAGCAAACAGGGCCGCCGTCGTCGTTTCCCGCAGTTAATCAGTTTTGAAAGATGCGCGGCCGGTGCTCGGAGTATCAGCGGCGCAAGTTACGCCATCCGCTTGGGCAGGCCCCGAGTCGGAAAATTAAAAGGAGCCCTCCCGATACTGCTACTGACGCCGCAGCGCCCGCACATCTTCAGGTATATATGCAGAATAAAGGAAAACAAAATATCAGAAACGCGGAGATATTTATAATTGCACACGACAGACGAAACGAGATGCATGTTTTCAATGAGCGGTGATGTCGATCAATCTATACAATTGAAAATGTGTGTTCACATGCTTCCTTTTTTTTTGGCATATATAATATATTCGATAAACACCGAAAAGGAATTTTACACAGTCGGTTTTATCAAAATTGGATCGAGAATAAAAAATACCATATTCGGAGCTATCCCTTGGGAAGGAAAAAGTTAAACCGAGCTTTACGGGAAGGAATATTTTTCTACAACGGTCGTTGAATTAGGCTTGACCGCGAAACCTTTGTCCATAAGAAATCGCCGAACAAGTGTAGCACGATGAAACTTGCGGAAGAAGTTAACGTAATCTTTCTAGAATGGGGAGTTTTCGTAGATCGCGCATCGTGGATTAAAGCTCTGGCTAAATTCACGTTCAAAGTGACGGCTAGCAACACAAAAATCTTGCGCATACAATCTACAATAAGTCTCTATCATCCCGCACCCGGAATGTCGAATATTATGCATGCGCGGCAGTTCAAGCGATGATGGCGGCGAGCAATCATTGTGCCTGTAGCCGCCGAACATCTCTGCATAATCCAATTCCAGGTAGAGGGGAAAGTTACACCCTCCGATACTTGGAGTACACTTGCAAGCATGACATGGAGAACAAGCGATGTTACGGACAACAATGTATGAATGGCGCCAATTGTTAAGCGAAGGAAAACAACCGGTGACAAATGAAGCGTACGGACACGCTCGCACGACTGCAGTCACGCAGTCCACTTCTTCCCATGCCAAGAGAGTCAGGAAGCTGATAAAACAATGACAGCCGTGTTTGCACGCGCACTAAGAATACTTTGAAAAACTAACATAATTTTGTGCTTGTCCATTGTTTTTTTTTTTCGCCAAGAATCAATTTTTTTTTTTTTTTTTGAGACTCAATGTATACAGACTTTTGGGGGATTGAGTCGGAACACGGCCCGCGCTGAACTGACTGCGTGGCTGCTTCTTCCTACGGGAACCACATGTTTTATCTGGGCCGGCTTGCTAGAACAGCGTCTCAGCCACGGTGTAAGATACACTCTTTAGGTGAGGACACGGCGGGGCTGAACGCGCGGCGCGAGGAATCAGAAAGTGTTCGTTCGACGGGCATCCAAAAGGCTGCACTATTCCGCGGCCACCGTGCCCGTAGAGTTCCTGTATAGGCTCCCTACGGGAGCCAGGGTTGCGCGTTTGATTCCACGTGCCCCGTGCCGCCCTCGCCGCTATTCGCCGAGATCCGACCACGTGAGGAGCCGTATCAAGTGTCGTGCAGCAAAGTAGACGTTGCACGCGCCCCGGCGTACGTTCCCAGGCTTTTGAGCCCGCCGCGCGCCTCGAACGCGCGGCGCTGCTATTCGCCGAATTCAGTCACATGAGGAGCTGGATCCACATGCCATGCGTGAACGCGCAACTCTGGCTCCCGTAGGGAGCCTATACAGGAACTCTACGTGCCCGCAGAGCCGTATATTAGAGAGTTTGGACAATAGGCGGAGCAAAGGCCGCCGCCAGCGCCGAATATTCCCCCCACGCTTAGAGCGTAAACTAAATTTGTGACACAGCGTCGACCAATCAGGAGACCTCTACTCCATCTCACAAATGTCGACAGTGAAGACAAAGGCACAGGCGCGTGAGCCCTAGCTCAGCGAAACGCTATTGTTTGTACGAGACCTCGTGCATAGGAGGCACTTTCCAAAGCCACGCGCTCGTGCCCATGCCTTTGTCTGCACTGCTAGAACAGCGTCCTGAGACTGGCTGAAAGAAAGCAGTGCAAAGGGTGGGGTGCGCGAGCGTCTTGAGACGCGGAGTTCCGCTCGGCACGGCTCAAATTATACTTCGTTTCACTTTACCTGCGAGCGAAGCCAAAGCTAGAAGCGCGAGACCAGCGCTTTTTGCATTTCTCCCCAGCTCGCGCGCTCGAGCAAAGCCTGAACGCACGGAGCTTCCGTGCTCGCGCTTCCAGTTTTGCCTTCGCTCGCACATAAGGTGAAACGAAGTATAGTCGTGGCACAAATTTAGAGCACGCGACCACCGCTAGGGGCTGTTTCGCGGCCTGTGGTTGGCCCGAGATGCTCGCCTATTCAAACCAATGTATGGCCAAACTCTCTCAATAAACGGCTCTGGCCATGCGTGAACGCGCAACTCTGGCTCCCGTAGGGAGCCTATACAGGAACTCTACGTGCCCGCGGCTGACAGTGTCGCCGGCGGCCAAACGGCGAAACTGTGTGAGAGCGAAAAAAATTATCTCGTTGCCATGACACCCCGGTACACCGTGGTCGTTCTGCACGTGCGACAACCTCGCTGGAGCTCTGCGCGTGTGGAGCATAAGGCGGCACGAGCCGTCTTTGCCGTGCCCACGGGTCGACGAGTCATCTGCCGGCGCCGCTTGAAACCATAGTGAGAGAAAGAAAGAGAGAGTGAAAAGCGAACTTTATCTGCACTGCGCGAGGAGCGCGCTGTCCTCACCTGAAGAGTGTTATCTTACACCGTGGTCTCAGCTGAGACTCGGGGAAAGAAAGCACAGCATAGGCTGAGGCGCGCGAGCGTCCGGAGATGCGGCTCGGGTCCCGCTCAGTTCGTACGCTGGCTTCGGCAGTGCTTTCTTTCACCCAGTCTAAGCTGAGACGTTGCTTCTAGCAAGCCGGCCCTGGTATCCTTCTCTTGCCGTAACCGGGACGTCTTCTCAAGTTTTTGGGTCCAACGCATGTTCGATGGAGAATCCCGGTCTTCGTGTCCTCTTGTCTTTTACAAAAAGAACCCTGACAAACGTTTTTTTTTTCCCCGACATCGAATATTTGTTTTGAAAACTATCAAGTCTCCAGGGTAAAGTAAACTCCAAAAGAAAAAGAGAGAAAAAAAAAAACGCCATTGAATTTTACGAGAAGTAAGCCACGAAAGCACATAACCATAAAGTAGTATCGCGTTAACATTTAACTGGAAATAATAAAAAAAAATATTAATTTGAATTACGGCCTTATTCGGCTAAGAATCGTGCTTAACTTCACGGTCTTATTTTTAATCTATCTATCTATCTATCTATTTATATATATATATATATTATCATGGAACCTAATGGCGCTCATTTTCCGAACTTCCATGCAACGAAAAAGGTAGGCCGCGTCGACTTTTGCCTGGCAGAATTGGCCAAACTCAGATTCGTATTTTTGTATCTCAATATTTTAGGCAAAGGCGCAGATAATACGTACCGTTGCAAGTACAGAAAAAACAATCCGCGGATACAATGTTTACTTTATCGTAGCAAGCAACTTTCATCTCCAATTATGTTTTCTACGTACAAAAAGTCAATCGTAATCTAGCCGGCCCCGACTAAATTACCTTTCCTCCGAACACACCATATATTGACGGCAGAAAAACACAACATATTGCGCACATCAAATTTTGGTGGGTAAATTGACATTTAATGAATTACTTTCGATCTTCTCGACAACGTGTAATCTGACGAAGATTGATTGTAGCGTGGTCGGCGTGTGGTGGCGTGATCGGTTACCCGTTATATTGTCCGAACTTTTTTTTTCTTTAGTTACTCGTTGACGTTTGCAAATGTCCTCCTTTGATTTAGAACGTTGATATATTTCGTTGGTTTACAATTTCACAATGCTCGTTTTTGTTGCCTCACCAGAGGACACGAAGCACCTCTTGAAATTTCCCAAAATCATGATTGATGAACTCGTCCAAAACCGAAACGGCTGAAGCAAAAAAGAGAGAAAACATTACACAGAACACGTGCGGTTAGAGCAAGAAAAAAAAAGAAAGAAAAATTAACAGCTAACAAAAATATTGTGATCACGGTCAAAGGAGCAAAACTCCCAAAATAACATTGATGGCTATTCATTTCAGGCAGCGTGACTCCATAATGGCGTCTCTTCTCTCTCTCTCTCTTTATTGTTTCAGCAGGGTCTCATTCCTCTAAATGGCCCAATTCTATTGGACACCGATTGCTTCACCACACACACAAACACAAACACACAGCCATGCCCAACATTGTGCAACTACGCCATTGGGAAACATAAGTAAACCGCATTTATCTTGATCCGAGAGCCTCCTCAGCTGGTTCCTGTGTTTGTGTGTGTGCGTGCGTTCGTGGCAGCATCCATTCATTTGACTGCCGAGTTTTGTCTTTCTCATATATATATATATAGTGTCTTTTTGTGTTTTTTTCCTAATCTCCAGAAGGTATTTGCACTCCGCGGTGCCGCGATGTGGAGACAATGTCGCGGCTGCGGCGATCGTGTGTCTCCTCCCTGGCGAAGAGGGCATATATAAGAAGCCGTCCCAAACAAGTGGATCGGATATCCGGCGCTATGCTCGGCGCGCTCGAAGCCGCGAGATCCATTCCAGCGCTGCAACCTTGGGTCTTCATCGATTTTTGTCCTCGACGGAAGGGGGAAGGGGTTAGGGGGAGCGGCTGCTACTTTCGCCGCTGCTGCACGGAGCTGGGCGTGATTCTTTGTCTGCGCCTCGGAACATGCAGGTTTGTCGAAACAGATTGCGATATCTGTCGAACATAATGCCTCTGATCGAATGCGGCTGATTTCCGGCGCTGTGGGATACAATTATACAGTGTGTGTGTGTGTGTGTGTGTGTGTGTTTATATATTCAGATTTTTAAAAATAAAATCCGTAAAAACTACACTTATGCGGTTTGTGCAGGTGAGCTTTACGGCCAGGGGGACAGTATAGGGGGTTAGTCGTAGGTAGCGATGAGTCAGTTAATTAAGTATAATTTGTTAATTCACTTTTTAATAAGTAAAAATATACATATGTTTTCAATTAGAAACTTGCTAAGCATCATCGAAAACCACTAAATCAACTCTTTTTAGGAAGATATAAGGCAGGGGCAGCATTTTACGGCGTTCTGAAAAATCTCTCAGTTACTTGACAGCAAAAGTAATTGGACATTACTTTAAGAAGTAACCGTTACTTTTCCGATTACTTTATTGTGTGAAGACTTACATCTTTAGCGTCCATAGCAATAAACTACTTACAACCAATATTTCACATTTTCACAAGTATTGAAGAAGAAAAAACGGGTTCCCTCTTCGTGGTCGTTGCACTTTCGCAATGCGCACACAAGCATAGAGTTCGTTTGAAGAAGTTTAATGATTTGGGCGTTCGACAGGAAGGGGGGGGGGGGGGGGTAACCTAACATTGAAATGTTAGGTTACCCCGTGATAGAATAGTAACGGTTACAAATAATATTTATTACTTCAAAAAGTAATCAGATTACTCTTGTGATTACTGCCTAATAAAAGTAATCAACTGATTACAAAATTACTTCAAAAAGTAATCGATTACAAGTAATTTGATTACTTGTAATGCGTACGGTACAAGTCTGGTTTGGACGTGTTTCTTTTTAAGTGGCGACTGAAGGACGACTGACTCAAGCAGACATGCGAAGCTCCATTTGTAAGCGCGTGGGATCTAGAAGTTTCCGAACTCGAACTAGTAACAAGATTCTCGAGCCCTCTGGAACATTCCAGTCATGCAAACAAAAGACAGATGAAAAGGCTCTGGCAGGTATCAAACCCCAGCCAGCGGCGAGGGAGCAACGGTGGGAGTCGAGAACGTGGCTGCCTCAGCTAATCGCACGCGGAAATATCTTTCTAAAAAGAGTTGGTTTAGTGGTTTTCGATAACGCTCAGCAAGTTTCTAATTGGATCCATATGTCTATTTTCCCTAACTAAAAATTTAATTAACAAATTTTACTTAATTAGACGACTCATCGCTACGATTAGCCTCCTATGTCCCGCTGGCCGCGTAACTCACCTGCACAAATGCATAAGTGTAGCTCTCAACGCTTTTTATAAACAAATTTGTTAAACTTAAAAAAAGTAAAGAAAAACCTGTATATGATCATTGACAGAAGCTTAAAAAACGCAGTCCCGCGCATCTTATTAGCGCTGCCTCAGCCAATGAGATGGTAGCATTAGCCAATAACAAGGCCGAAGAACGAATCACAAAGCAAAGAGCCGTGAACATAGTGTGCCGCGCCCTGCTTAAGCTTCTCAGTTACAATAGTAGTTTGAACCACATTCGCGACAAAGGTTGAGAATACGGCCGCTAAAGGATTCACGGTTCACTTTCACGCGCGTTTGATAATGAAGACGAGCGAATCCGCTTGACGGTTGAGATTCGAACGCCACAGTGCAGCATTAAGGCTAAAACTTGGGGTTGCTGAACCGACGTCTCGGCTGGCCTCAACTACTAAACCGCGCCAATAAAGCAAAAAGGAAAGAAAGAAAGAAATCAGCTATGGGCAATGGCAGCGCCATTTAGAACTCAAAGGTTGGAGGTATTGTAGCGTTTATATAGGCTGTTTTACTATGATGTCACTTTTATGTTTGATGTCTGCGTTGGGCTACGTTCTTCCACAGCAAGGAGCTAGCGTCCTGGGCGTAGGCGGTGAAGCGTAGATAAAAGATCCGTTGCGGAAAAAGAAGAACGACCTATTCATCTCTCAGCCGCGGTCGCGCTATACTAACGCATCATAAAATAAAGACGGTCTGCAGAGACACTGTTCGAAGCCTACATATGTGTGAAACAAACATTCTTCGAACATGCCTGGTCTTTTAGCGATATAACTGTTCAAATGGAGTTGACTCCGCCCAGCGTTAAACCCGGGAAGGAGAGCAGCGCGGAGAGTTATCGCACGTACGAGTGTGCAGCAAAAAGTGACGCCACATGTCAGCCTAGATGTGAAACGGAGGAAAGAGGACTGTTTGACCGGAGTTAAAATTTCCAATATATCACTCTTCTCTGCGGTGAAGCGCTGATTTATTAGACAATTTTGATTTGGGTCGTCTTGCACGGCACTGATCCGCTGAAACTTGGGCGAAGAGCGAGGAGGCGCGTGATTATAACAGTGGATACTACATGTTTTCATAGGCAACAGTGATGCCCAAATCGCATATAGGCATAAGTCTGACATCGCGATATGTTAAGTGAAACCGCAATCTTGTTTCCTTCGTTGACAAACGCACTTACGTTATTACGCTTGAACAGTGCTGTAAACTGCTTATATCAAGGTTAACTCCTGTGATTGGTGTGTTCCGCGCCTATGAAGGAGCTGGCCCTGGAACGAGAGATTCCAATCAATAGACCAACACGCGGCCCTGACGTCACGCAGCTGCGGTGGCGCTGTCGACGGCACTGCGCATGCGCAGACGCTTCACGCGAATTCGGTTTCTGCACACGCGCAGTGCCCACACCTTGTGTGGGCAAACGCGGGCTTGTTTGTAAACAGCGTGTCCGTCTATAAGGGTACAAACCAGTGAGTAACGTATTTAAGTCGGTGATCAATAAAAAAAATATGCTGGTAGGGAGAGGGTCTGGAGAGTCTTCGGAACATATCGGAAGTGCAAACGGGCAGCAGGTACGCATCCAAACAAAAGTTGCTCAACACGGCTTGCATCCAAACAAAAGTCCGACTCAACACGGCTTGCCACGCCTCGCTGTCGTTTTCAAACTGAAGAGCGGAGAGGGAGTCCAGCTTCCTTGACGGAGCGGTGAAACGTTCACGGACCACGGCGCCAGTTTGCATACCCCTTTACCAGCGCGCGTTCGTGTAACCATTACTGCGTAAGGCACATACGTCGAAGACCCCAGGCTAGCAGTCGTACTGCACTGGGTAACATTATCTTCTACAGCGTGAAATTTGTCGCCAGTCTTAAAGTCAGACCTACCTCACGCTGTTAAAATGCCCAACGTCTAAATTGAATCTCTCTCTCTCTTTCTCTCTTTGTTTTTTTAGTGCAGTTTTGCAAGTTTGGTTTTTAGCAGCCACGTATTGAACTGTAGTCAGATATTTAAAGCCCTTTAAGGAGCCTAAGGTTGCCCGAGCACTTAATAAGTGGCGGTTCCAGCTGCGCAGCTTGGTAGCGGAATCCTATTCACGGAGCGGGGCTTTGTCGGGTGCGCTGCCCGCGCGGTTGTTTTGTAATCCGCTTCACTGCGCAACAGGTAAGCTAAACGGTGAAGCAACTCCCGCCTCGTTTAGCCCAAGCCCGAAATTCTCCGAACCGCATGAAACGATGACTGCTTAGTGAACTTTTCGTAACCCCAGCCCTCACCAGGCGAACAAAACGGATTTTGCCATCTGCGTTCATTGCGGGCGAGAACGAGGTTTGTGACGCAATCTTGAAACCCGAATCGGCTGCAAAAGATTGAAAAAGCAAACACAAACAAAACGATAAGGTCCGTGAGCGCGGGAATATGAGAAGGAGGGAAAGGGGGGGGGGGGCTGGATTGCAGACTTTTGCACATTTCTTTTTGCTTATGGACTTTTCATTCGCATTTGAGAATTGTTCTGAGTATTCTATGTTTAGTTGGCACTGACGCGTTTTATATAAATGTGTTTTTCCAACCGCACAAACCGCAATTGCATGTTTTTTTCTTTATTCTTTTCTTTGGCCTGCGGTTGAGAAAATTAATTTTCTGAAGGACTCGCAAACTACTCGTATTTCTGTTCATGTAAAAAAAAAAAAGATTTTTTTTATTTATTTTAAGCACGGAAACGAGTTCCGTAGCTGAGCTTTTGCTTAGAGATTTGTCGAGAAGTCTACAGCGGAGTAGATGGAACAAAGTTTGCTTTTTACTACGCACGAATATTTGGATTTTTCAATATTAAAAAAAAGGAAAGACGCAACACTTCGCGCGCCTTTCGTCAAACGTTTGAACGAACGGACGCTTGATTTGATTAGCATGAATGAAAGTTTTCTTGGCGAAATGTTTTAATTGAATTGTTGTTTGCACATGCGGGTTAACATTTACTTGGACAAGTGCTTCAAGCATGATGAGTGAAAGCACTCCAGAAGTGAAGTTAAAAAACAAAGAAAAAAATGTTTTTTTTTTTAATCGAAAGAAAATGAACGAGTAAGTTGGAACAAAAATAAAGCTTATCAAAGTGAAACGATAAACGTTTAACGGGGACGCAGTTAAGCTTTCGTTATCATATTTGTTTGGACGACAATTGTGGAGTTATTGATGATAGATATGAAAAGACAGGAATTAGGGAACTTTAATATGTCGGTTGACTGGGTTTCGTAAGGAAGGTAATTGCACCACACGTCGGCGAACCGACGTGTGGTGCAATTCTCCCCCCTTGGTGGGCGTCATCCCTTGCCTGTATTGCGGTACTCTATTAATAAATCGTGCGTAGTACATCGTTTCGTAAGCTGTATGGCGTACCTTGTTTTGCACCGCAGGGTTTTTGTTGCTTAAAAAGTATAATGCATCAAAAACGTGCCCCTGAGCGAAAAAAAAGCCCATAAAGAAATAGCCTACCTGAAGCACGCAACAAAAAATAAAATTGTGAAAGAACACACGAAAGAGCGGGTAGTTGCTCAGCCTTACCTTTTTATCATGATTAGTATCACGCAGGCATGAATTGAACGGAAATGTTTACATACAAAAAATATTCCCTGAAAAAAAAAAAGTAGCCAGATCGGGAAATAATATTAATCACCTGGTACCGTTGTGCTGGTTGTGATTGTGATGGCGTAACTGTCTCAATTACTTCAGTGCTCTGTATACTCACAATGTTGAATGTTTATGAAGTGTTCGTGAAGCGGAGGTATTAATTTTTGGCTTTTCAATTTGTCATTCTTTTGCTTTACGGCCTGCTTAATTGTTCACATTTGGAACCGTATTTCTTTCAATGGGCCAGTTGCACGAGCCACCCACATTAAATCGCGTGTGTGTCGATAACGCTTTCTTTATAGTACCCGATTTGCCTTAAAATTCGCTAAAATCACTAATAGTCATCGCTGAAATAGTAACCCAAATATTGGGCCAGAATATCTTTTTTGCGAAGTTATTGATTTTTCAATTTTGGTCCTCACCGTGTTTTTCTAAATTGAAAGTCTTATACTGGCAACAATAAAAAGGTGACGTCAGGGGAAGGCTGGAGTTCACTCGTAGGCCTGTAGACTTTGTTCCCAACTGATTACAAGCAGTTTCATGGAGTCAGATGAATGCTTTAGACGCGTGCTCCAGCACCCGCGCAGCAGCACGAAACAAAGGCTTGCATAGTTAATTTCTAGGCTGTCCGCTCGACCTGCAAGCCTGTCATCCCGTGACGTCACGGCATTGAAAAGCGCGGGTATATTTGAACATTGTTTTTGGCACCATTTTAACTTGCCGATTTCACAATAACTATTCTGAATTTCGCGATATTAAATAGCATACAAGAAAGGGTAAAGATCGATGATTCTGAATATATAGGTAGTTGGGGTAGCTAAACAAATCGCCGGAGTACCATCTTTAAGTGACTTCCCTGGACTTTTAGATAGCCGCTACCGTTTTTTCGCGCACCGCACTACCGAAGCCCTTGAAGCGTGCTTCTAGTTAAGCGCGCGACCGGGTGATACCGTGACCTAGGGGCGCGTACTTAAAAGCATGCTTCAAAGGCGCCGGTATGCGGTACGCGGAACACGGTAACGGTTTGCTAAAAGTCCCCCAGCGATTCGTATTCGGGAGAATCACGTGATACGCTGGAGGTACACGATTGCTGCCAACGGCTCCTAGGTTCGGCGTCTGGTAAGAGGAAAAGGTGAACGGAATAGTCGCTTTAAGCTGCGGTCAGACTGCTAACACATGGTATACAAAAGACAGTCTGCAAACACGTGTCATTGCAATATCCCTGGTTCGAATGCCGCGTGCCAAGTTTCCTCTGTGAACTCATTGCCGTGCGGCATTCGAAGCACGGATCTCGCGGTGACTCGCGTTCGAATCGGTATGCAGACTGTCTTTTGTATGAAGTATAAGCAGTGTGTCCCCGGCTGTCGGTCACGATGACATGCTGCAAACACCGTGCCTGTCGTATGACGCGTACGAGCGGGCCATTCGGGCTAGAGGAGTGAGAGAGCCCCAGCGTAGCTTGGCATTTGAAGATGTGCAGCGTATTGTATGTCAACCATTTCTTCCGGATCAGTACGTTCCTCTATTTGATTTCATTCACACCGATATTTTTGTTCTATACATGTATTTACCTCATACGGTTCCACATCTATACGAGCGGGGCGGAACGTATATGAAACTTGCAAATGCCGCTTTCCATATATAAAAAAAAGTTGCCATCTTTAGTGCGCTTGTTAAACGCAACTCAAAAGGAGGCGACGCCACTTGGTGGAGAAGACGTGAGCTCAAAAAAACAAAAAGGTTGCGCCTATTCGAATGTGCGGCAAATATATTTGCGACCTGGCGGCGGAAATGGGAAACGACAGATTAACCGGAGGATGCTTCATGGAGTTGCGAATACCTTGCGTTTTCGGTGCTGTCTTCTTCATTTATTTTTTACTCTTATTACTAACCCGTGTCTCCGATGTTACATCAAGGTAGCGGCGCAGCTGGCACGTGAACACGACTGGCTGCGCTGGAGCCTTCGTGGAAACCACACGCTTAGATGCTTCGCTCGTCCAAAATAAAAACGGGTTCCGGCGCGTGCGTACGCAGCTGCTGTGAGTAAAGAATGGCTGATGTATACACGTTCAATTCGAGAAGCTCACATTCATAAAGCAATATCGGTTCGCTTTTATTTGTGTATGTCACTGTATACCTACTTCCAACCCTGCGCTTGCCTGATGGAAACCAACAGGCTTATCTGAAAAACAAGGTTGACGTCGGCCGTCGTCGCCAATTTTGCTCTCGTCTGTCGGTATACTTGACTATACCTGTTCTATTTGGACGTAAACAGAGCCGAGGCTCGCAAAGTCAAACCAGGTTACACTAAACTGTTTTTTTTTGTTTTTTTTTTTCTTGTCTCACGGGCCATAAATGTGACACTCGTAGGCTGTCTGGCAAACTTCGAATCTCAACAAGTGAGCGCAGCGAGGCACGGTCGCAAGTACGTGGCTCCCGAACAAGTTTTCTTTACTTACTCAAGTGTTCATGCAGCAAACAAGAGCGCTTACGGAGAATGTCTCGCTTCCGTGCCTTCGATGGTACTTGGGTGAAATGGAGGGCAACGAGGCTACAAAAATCACCGAAGTGTCGTGACATCAAACACCTTTCGCGCCGCTTAAAAAAAAAATAGTTTTTTTTTTTATTTATTTTGAGTTTAATTTATGTCGCGTCAATAGAACTACGTGATGTTGTTTCAGTTCGCTTCGCTGTTCTAACATCGTTTGCTATGTCTCGAGAGCCTCGCTTTATCCATGCATTAGCAATCGACCATTTTCGTTACTCTCCAGGGACGGAGAAAAAAAATACAAAAAGTGAAACGCACAAGCGAACACGCTCTGCACCTCCGTTTTCGCGCGTGACCGCGTTTTTAAGCGCACGAATGCGACATTTTTCAGGTTCTTCCGGCTAGTATAATATAAGTATAAAATACCCGTCACGTCGTCATATGCCGTTTCCTATGGAATCTGCAAATTTCCCTAAAATCTCGGTCGCTAAAAGGCGTTCTAAAGTCTCCGAAGGCGACCGAAAGACGCCATATCCGTAAGGACGTGTGAAAACGCGTTCACGCGTAAAAACGGTGACACGCGTAAGCATACAGACTGTATCTGCATTGAGAGACGCAGCAGCGCAAGAGCGTACTACTTGCACCATCCGAAATTCATCGGCAGCCATTAAGACCAGCCGTGTGGTTTCTCAACCGGTGACGCCGACGCCGTCTCCGATATGCGCCAAAAATTTCTAGACGAGCTTTATCGATTTGCCGTTGACAGCCGGGCTGAGCGCGTGGGCGCCTCATTTCCGTCACTGCCGTCGCTGCTGCAGCGATGCCGATGTCGCAGTTTGCTCGCTTCGGGGACTTGCCTGTGCTCCGCTATTCGCCCCTAAGCTGACACTGCGGTGGAAGCTGCCTCCTGTAGTTGGGCCTTTCACGCGCCTGTCTTTCGCCACGTGATCACGTTCCCGCCCATATCCACGCCCAGAGGGCGTTGTCAGATGACGAAAGGAATGCGGTTGATTGGTCAGGCGAGCACGTAGCTTTCACCGCTCTGTCAGATCAGGGGGTAAACGCGTCGGGGGGAACGGACCGCGTTTTCTGCTCCCCCTGTCCCTGGGCTGCAGGGGGCCCCTCTGTTAAGCCTAGAAATGGTTTCTCGTTTCTCTGTGTGCAGTGTCGTCCCGTGGTGAGCGATGCGTCGGACTCGCTGGCGCCGCTTTCGATTCCTTATTCATAACCGGCCCCGAAACACGCCGGCCGATTTGAGGGAGAACGGCGCGGCGACGTAAATATTCCGAGACGTCTTGCGCAAGCTGAAGAATTACGGGCGCTAATGAATCGCTATTCCAATTTAATCCAAATTGTTTTTTTTTAGGACAGAATAAATAAAACAGCGCGAAGAGGAACGCAGCTAGGACCAAACGAAAACAAACAAACACACAAAAAAACACGACGCTAATTGTTGATTGTCGTTTTCTTTGTCAACATGATATTCTATTCACAATGAGGGAGACACAAAGAAAACCGGACAGGCATCCGTCTATTAATATATTCAGTACAGCACCGCCGAACGAATCTGCCAATCTGATGTATAAATGGCAGTGTCAAACAGTTGGTCGTAAACGTGTTTTCACGTAGCGAGAAGGCTCACGAAGCCAGGGTATTTTTCTAAAACTTGAGTAAACGGGCGTGTATTATATTTTTGTTTATCAAAGAGGTGCGTTGAAGCACGAAAATACAAGGAAAACCAAAACGTTTACATTGTTATTTTTATCCAAAACTCTAAAAACCCTTACCGTGATGACACAATTAGGTCATTGTTCTAGAACGTTCTGCCACAGCCCAAAGTGAGATAAAGTGGTGCTTTGAAGTAGAAGTAACAGTAGGCAAGTATAGAACGAGTGCAAGAGGCTAGTAGCTCCAGATAAAAGTCAAAGTCAATTTAGACGTTAAGTGTCTAGACAGCGTGAGTTTGTGTGCCTTTGGGGTATGGCGACAACGTTGCGCTCCGTAAATAAATAAATAAATAAAGATCCATTGTAATACGCCTGCTAGAATGGGGCCTTTAACGTGCATCACGTAATAGTGATACGCGGCCCCACGCCGATATGGTGCTCGTCCAGGGCGGAACGGCTTGTGCCTGTGTGGTTATCATTTTCTTCGTCTTCACGCTCTGCCCGAGTCGTCAGTTTCCACTCACTGTTAGTTCCGTTAGTTTAGGTTGGGTTAGGTTAGGTTAGGTTAGGCAGTGAGGCGTTAGTTTCGGCGCTGTCAAGTCCGTGTCAGGCGCACAACTACAGTGCAGCATAACTGCAGCAGAAGCTCTAATAAAAAGAAATAATAAAAAAGAACTAAATTTATATTTAGGTTTTTTTTTTTCAAGTGCAGAATTACGCAAAGAAAGCCAAGTGAGTCTGCTGTGATCTATCGAAGAGCAGACGCATTTGAAATCTGGATGGTGCAGATTTGTCGCGTGTTGTAAAGTGCTGTTGGCGTCACCGAAAAATAAAGTAAAAAAGATACGTTACTCTTTACCTGCAAATAAAAGGAACGCGTTGCCATTACTGATAAAATATAACGCACTTTATTTTTTCAATACTTTTTATTTATGAATTAAAACGTTTTACTGTTTTGACGTTGCAAGTATGCAGCAGTGAGGATGATTGGAGTGTCGCGAAATCGGACCAAGTTCTCTTATGTTTGGTAGACTTACCTCTGACCTTGGACGTTTTGCTTCGTGTGATGTGACCTGCTGCGGGAACTTCGTTAGAACGACACCACGCCTCAGCCAAGGTACCGTTTGAACCCCCAAAGCTCTGGAGACGCTCGGGCTGACCTCATAATCCTCGTCGACGAAATGTCGAGAACAAGTAAAGGACTTTGATCCGAAACCCTCCAGTTGTCTTTCAGGAATTGCAGCTAGCCAGGCCGCCTTCTCTGACGCATTCTTCAGGAACCTGTGCAGCATAAGTTTCGGTTGTGACCCCGCCGCGGGCAGCCTTTCACGCAACACCGGCGCGACATTGCCCCTCACGTCACTCACCTCTGCAACCTGTGCGTGTCCTCCTCGACCTCACACCGCTCCAAGGAATTTGAGATCGCTGCAAGGGCCCTAAAAGCACTTAAAGCTCGAAATTCAAGCGTCGTCTGCTCACAGCAATAGGCGGCACGCACGGAAAAGCGCGGTTGATCGGGCGAACACGACACTTCCGGTTGGGACGGTTCGGAGGCGGGAGAAAAACTCGAGTTACAGGACGACTCAATCTTTTGTCGTCACTGCACTGGCACAGATCGCGCGGGAACTTACAAATCGGCTTTTGAAAATTGTTTTTTTTTTTTTTTTACTTCACAAGTACTGAGTTCTCAAGCTTCGAATTTTGAGAGCAATGTCCAGGCATCGTTTTCAATCGTTTCAGATAACAAAAGAAAATATGATTTTGACCTGTCACTGTCAGTGCTTCTTTGAGAAATGTTTTCGAAGGAAAGTAAGGCTGGGGAGGAGAAAGCGGACGAAATGCGGGAGAACAGAGAAGGAAACCTCCTCCTCTCTTCAGCGTTTAGTCTGCTTTCTCCTTTCCCTTGAAAACTTTTCGTAACATCTACCTGACAGTAACGCCAGTTGAACCTCTAGCGTACATTAAAATAACTCTATGCTTTGAACACAGGACGCTGCAGCCAAAGAGGCGGTGTGGTCATTTTTCGAGCGTCGATCGGGTCCTGATCCGGCTTTCGCCGGAATCGATTAGCGATCAAGAGGTCCGCGCTTTCTCCGAAGAACGCGCGCTCTCATTATCCGCTCTTTCAAAACGCTGTCTTTCTTTCTCTCGTTCGCTAATGCTCTTTTTTTTTTCGTCTTTTTTTTCTGTAAAGAAATGTTACGATAGTTTGCACACGAAAGCGAAAGGATAAAAGGAAAGGTCGCGTAAAAATAGAAAGCAACTGAGAGCGAGGATCGAAGACCAGAAGCAATAAGAAAAGGTGCAAGTATTTGTGTTTTAGACAGCTGTCTACAACTTCCTAATTGACATTTGCAGCTCGCTTCGCTTATTCCGTACATTACGAGGCAATCGATTTCACGGTGGCAGACGAATTCACAGTACGGACTTGCCTTCTTTACGCAACCATTTTTTTTTTGGGGGGGGGGGGGAGGGGGAGGGGGAGGGGGAAGGGGAAGTTTTTATTTTTTATGTAGAACGGCAATGCTGAAATTCTTGTTTCATTTTAATGAAGGATACGAATTTGTTTCTTTGCATATCTGAGCACCCTTAATTAAAACAAAAGTAGATGGAGTTTCTGGGTAGTGCAGTTTGTCACTAATAAGAAACCTACAGTTTCCTTGATATTGCAAGGGCCTTCACATTGAAGGCCATTGTGGTGAAAACGGCGAATCAATTTGAGACCTGGACTCCGAGGATGCGCCTCGGCACGAGCTGCAGGTTCGCCCGTTCTGTAAAGGCCTACGGTTCGACGGCAATGGAAATGACCGTGCCCCGAGTGTTTAAGCATTCCGGCTTTTGTACCACTACTACTACTACTACTACTACTACTACTACTACTACTACTACCACTACTACTACTACTACTACTACTACTACTACTACTACTACTACTACTACTACTACTACTACTAACATTAATAATAATAATAATAATAATTAGTGCGCTTTCATGTTTGTTTTCCATATTTTCGGGCCCGTCAAAGCCAAAGTATTCTTGTGGGACATGGCCCGGAAGAGGTAGTAAGTGATTATATACATCTAGTTAACAAACTAACCGATAAACAATCATAGTTGTCCGGGGTAGGGGAGGGGGGGGGGGAGGGGAGGCGGCGAGGCGGCGAGCAGTCAGTCACTTTGTACATGGCACGGATAGAGATAGTAAATCACAGTGGACCGGTAGAAACATTATAGACATATGTACAGGTACATATAGAGATACACACAAAGTATACATATAGATATATACAAGCCACGGACAGAGATAGTCAATCACAGTGGACCGGTAGAAACACTATAGAGATATATACAGGTAAAATAAAAGGTTCTGACAAGGTTGTCAAAAAAAAAAAAAGGTAAGGAAACATTAACGAGTACTTAAGGTAGAGTCCAATCAATTAGGAATTTTTTTAGTTGCTTTTTTGAGGTAAGCGTAAAAATATCATCAGGAAGCGAATTAAATATTTTCGGGACATAAATATCACGAGCAGCTTGTCCATAGCGAGTATAAGAACGAGGTACAGCATAGCGAGAACAATCTCTTAGAACTCGGGAGGACATGATTGTTTTTTTGAAATCATCCATCCAAAAGTGGCGCAAAATTACTGAATTCACGAACAACTTTTGAAAGGAAGGTAAACCAAGATACTCAAAGATGCTTCCGCATTCTGTCAAATCACAGTTATACGCCACGCTCTTCAGTAAGTTCCGCAGAATATTATCGATGCGTACTTGCCATCTTATGGGGCAATTGGAAAGAAGTTTAATACCATATCTTAAAATGCCGTATACAAGACTGCTGGCAATAGCTCTGCGCACACAGAACGGAGCAAGATGTCTAATGGTGTACAAAAGCCAGGCAGTACTTCTGAGTTTGCTACAAATATAGGACAGGTGGGTGTTCCAAGCAAGATCGCTGTCAAAATAAACTCCCAGGTATTTAACTGAATTGACATAAGAAACCGCCGTACAGGAACAAGAAGCACAATCAGAGGTATGAATGAACAGAGGGATGTTTGTCACAGTTTGTTTTAAAGACTTTATAAAGCATACTAAACTAGTTTTTGAGGCGTTAACTTTGATACAGTTGTCACGAAACCAGTTCATAGCAGTGAAAACAGCTTGTTGTAGTATTTGTACGGCTGATGTGTAGTTGGTGTGACACGCGACTAAAACTGTATCATCCGCATATTGAAATATATGACAATTTAAGATGTTTTCTTCGAGATCATTCACATAAATATTAAACAATAAGGGGGAGATTATGGATCCTTGTGGAACGCCACACGTCAGAGACACCTGTGTGCTCATGTTTAGACCTCCCAGAGCAACAACCTGGGAACGATTAGAGAGATAATTTGTAAGAAGTGTGTGAAAGTTGCCACGAAAGTCTCAGCTTGTGCGATTTCTGAAGCAACATACTGTGGTCGACCGAGTCAAACGCTTTAGAAATACCTAAAAATAGGGCGCAACTGTATAGATTATTGTCAAAAGCAGAATGGAGGAGGTCCGAAAATTCTTCTAACAGTGAAGCTGTTCCAAGACCCTGAAACCAAATTGTCTCGGTGAAATTACTGATAACTTGTTGAGGAATCCTGACATAGTTATTAGCAAGTGCTTTTTCAGAAGCTGACAGGCAATATGGAGATTGGTCGATAGTTTTCATACTTGTCTTTTTGACCCTTTTTGAAAAAAAAAAAAGGTTTAACAAGGGCTGTTTTTAAGGTTCTTTGAATTACACCGGTCGTTATGAAACCGCTTAGCATAAATAAATGAATAGTAGTTAAAGCCGCAAAATTTCGTCGTAAAAGTCTGATCGATATGCCATCAATTCCGTTTGGTTTCGTTTCTTTGAAGGCTAAACACCAGAGAATACAGGTTAACATCAGTGATGGTTGGTAAAAGTGCTGATTCACAAATTGAATTATTTAGGCTGCAAACGCCGAGAGAATCCTCAGATGTTACTCGTGGTGTGCTTACAAAATAATTGTTGAATGTATTTGCAACTAACTGGGGATCATCGTTAAAGTCCTGCAAGGGAAACTCTGGATGTGTAGTTTTCCCACGCAGTTGGTTGACGATGGACCACGTCTGTTTGGGGTTATTTGCGGCTTTGTCAAACTGTCCTCTAAAGTAGCGCCGTCTTTAAGCGCGTATCAGCGCACATACTTTATTTTTTTTTCTATCTTAAATCTGAGGTGGAGCGCGCTATTGTTCGGGGCACGCTTGGATCGTCTCCACAACAGGTCTTTGTATTCGATTGCTTTAATAATATCTGGGGTTATCCAATGGCTTTCCTTTTTTTTTTTCCTAAAACTGATTGGACGCCTCGCCTCTTTTCTGAAAAACTGGGTTTGTTCGCAAAATTTCTTGTACACTTCACAAGCGTCGTTTCAGTCAAGTAACGATGACCAAGTGAAAGATTTTATAGACAAGTCAAGTTTCCGGTGATCTACGATCGAAGCGTCAGTCGTTTTATCTTCGCCTGGAGACTTTTGCGTATCGTATCATGACGGGACAACGAGGGTGTCCACTGACATGCTGTAAAATAATGATCTGCCAGTTTTTGATTGATTACGCAGGATTGAATATTAAAACTTGGACCAGGCACCTTTATGTGATCAAGACACGATGCAACGATGCATGTAAAAACTCTTCCCTTGTAGGAGATTGAATGCTGCATTAAATACCATGAGAATAAAAAAGTGTAAGGTAATCAATTACAACTGGTTTGAATGAGGCTAATGTATCTATGTTAAAATCTCCCACCACACACACCTGCTGTTCTAACGTCCATGATGATACGACGTTTTCAATTTCTAGAATCTAGAATAAAATTGGATGCACTGTTGGACGGAGGGTGATAGACGGCCATTAGCAAGAACGAGGCATGTTTCGTGATTATCCGCGAAGCGACAGATTCAGCATAAACGAAGGAAATGTCCAATCGGGATGTAGTGTCTTTAACAAAAACTGCAATTCCGCCACCGCGTCTGTCGGGGCGTGTATAGCAGAAAGAACGATATCCAGGCAAAACAAAAAGCTCCAGCGACTCGGAGGGAGTATTAATTTCTGTTAGAACAAAATCATCAATTATGTCGTTTAAGTTTAGAGCAATCATCAAAACCTCAGCCCAGTATTTTCTTATACTACGAATGTTCAGGCTGAGCAGTCCAAATGAATTACAAGAGGTATGGCTGAAACAAACTTGGAATGCGCATACATCGTTAAAGGTGAAAAAACTGGAACCCATGACCTTCACTTGATCTTGTCTAAATCGCTCTTTCTGGCAATATGAATAAGTGTTGTTCCCTCAGACCTTTTGACGAGGATTCTACCTTCCTTAGTCCAAACAAATTTAAAATTCACTTCGCGTGCCTTCCCTTTCGCTAGCCAGAAAAGTTCCCGCTTTGCTTATGTTAAGTTTTCATTAAAGAACATTTTTGGCAGTGCGTCGTTCTCAGAAAGGGCGCGCAGTTTCTTTCTAGCTGCAAACCATCGCTCCCTGATTGCGACATGGTTGAACTTTACCAGGATTTTTTGGTATTGTGTTCTGTTTTGCAGGAAGGCGGTGAATTGACTCAATGTCTGAATGTCGAAATCCCTGCAGGTCGAGTTTCGCCGCGATTTCCGACAGACGGCCTGTCAGATCCTCGTTCTCAACAACTGGAAGGCCGCAAACCTCCATATTGGCTCTGCGACACTGCTGCTCGAATTCGCTTATTTCAGCGAGTAATATCTCAAGCTGTGAGGCTTGGGCAGTGACTGCATCTCGCAGAACAGACACTTCAGATTCGCCCATATTCGCGTGTAGGCTTGCGAGTTGTGATGCTGGGCAGCAACCGTGGCTTTCAAAGCTGCCACTTCAGATTGACAAGCCTTTAGAGAAGTTTTTTTAGACTTCAAGCCCTCCATCACGGTGTCATATTGCTTGGAGACAAATGACACTGTGTCTTACAGCTCGCTTATAGTCTTATTTAGGTTTGCTACTTCTGCTGCTAGGGGCAGTAGGTTTTTGGTCTGGCTTATCAGAGCTTCGACTTTCGAGCTAATGTCAGGTAGAGCTTTACGCTGAGCCTGAATGGCAGACAGCTGTGATGAAACGCTTCGCGTCAAACTGCGTATTGTCTATTTGGCTACTAAGATTGCCTCACCTACTGCCAGGCCTGCAGCTCTTGCACTTCCATACATCTCGTTTTGTATCACTCATCGCATTAAATGTGTCCGGTGCAATGCCCAAGCAGCCCTGGCCTAAATGATAGCTACAGTAACATTCAGAACATGTCATGAATCTACCGTCAGCAGGCGTTGGCTTGTGACATGAGATGCACTCGTTGGAATCACCCATTGCAACGCGAGTCAGTGCGGGTGATGCTGAAGCAGAGCTACTCGAAATGAGCGGGAACTAGGAAGCTGTCGGTGGTGACAACGTAGGTCGTGAACAAAACACTGCCGAAAACCAGCGGTGTAATAGACCCCTTTCGAAAGTCACGTGACAATTAAAAAAAAATCTGATCCACTGCACGATGGTGGAATAGCCGACCCAGCGGAAGGCGCAAGTAGCGCGAGCGGGTAGCTCCGAGCTGTGCTCCCGCTGCACGAGGGTTCGTGCGGCCCGGTCGCAATCGAACACGAGAAGCTCGCCCTTGTATCCACCATTGTGCAGGGATTCTACACCTACCAATAGAGGGCACAATTTCGAAAGGGGTCTATAGCAGGAGGCGTGTCACTGACCAGGAAAAACCAGGAATGAGCAGCGTTGTGGCGAAAAGCAGCAGGATGGCCTGTCACTAAGTGGAACCGCAAAATACTTGGAAACGCCGTCTTTTGGTTGTATAGTGGCGAGCTTCAGGCGATTGAGACACAGCTTCTGTGTCACGTATGTCGCCCTGAGTCGAGCCTTCACGAGAGCACCTTCCGAAAGCGGCGAAGTTAGTAATCACCAGTGAAACCTAAACGCCGACAATGCCGACGATGGCTTTAGGGTCCTTGCTTCAACCGTAGAATTCGGTTGCAGAGGATGACGACCCACGTCGTGTCCTCGGTGTCAGTCGACGGGGCCTCGGCCGGTCTCAACTGGCGGCAGCAGGATGTGAAGGGGAAGCGATCGGTACCAAGCTGAGGAAATAGCACACCGTGAGATCTGTGCGCGTAATGAGCGCACGATTCCCACCGTGAAAACAGTGTGTCCAGAGATCATGAAGTCTGAAGGTGTAGGCAATTGACGATCACCCTCACTTGGCGCAATTAGCGGCGAGATGTTTTGGTGGCGCCCTCCTGTGGTTCCCCCTTGTGACGTCATTACCTTGCAAACAACAAGTTCGATGGTGTTTGTTATTAGCATGGTGGAAGCTTGAAATCATTGCGCTCTCAAAGGAACACTGCCAACACCGTCAAAATTAAAGTTCTTTCATTCCTCTTATTTCCGTCGATGATAAATCCCCTTTCCGACATCATAGTCAGCGTTCGGCCAATCGTGGAAGGCCGACCACAGCGACGCTTTCGGTCGCGCACGGGGCTAATAGCTGAGTCGGCGTGTAGCGGTGACCTGGAGTGATGGTGAACACTCCGATGCCAGGCACACAAGTGGCGTCAATGGTACTGGGGCAAGCTGGGGGGCTATGTTGCGCTTTTTGGACTCCCAGGAGACTAGGGAGAGGGAAGTGACGTCAACAACGCAGCAAATGCAGATTGGATGTTGATTTTGGTTTCTTCTGTCAACATCCAATCTGCGTTTCTCTAGTCGTTGACGTCACTTCCCTCTTCCAAGTCTCCTGGGAGTCCAAAAAGCGCAACATAGCACCCCTGGCCGTAGGGAACATGGCGGCGATCGTGCAGGCAGTTCAGCGATCGCCTCAGACGATATGCCCGCCTTACTTGGATGGTAGGACGTCGATCGACAGCCCCATAGAGACTCTCCTTTTTGTCCAGACGGTAGGACCTCGCAGAGGATTTAAGTCGACGAAATCATCAAAATAAAGACTAATATTTGCCAGCGGTTAAAAGGAACGGGCGGAGCCCGACGACTTCTTTTTCCTATTATTATTATTATTTAATAATGATAATAATAATAATAATAATAATAATAATAATAATAATAATAATAATAATAATAATAATAATAATAATAATAACAATAATAAAGTTTTTATGCTGCTTGCCATGTAAAGTCGAACCGGTTTCAAGGGCAGAAGTGTTTGGGAGATGGAAGGCGACGTGAGGGCGGGAGGGAGGGAGCCTCCCCCCCTCCCTCCCATCCTCCCCCCCCCCCCCCCCCGCCCTCACGTGGTAGAGGAGGGGGAAGAGAGGAGGATTTTTGTTCCCATTCCCTGAATTTCTATATGGAGGCATTGAAGATTTAAGAAACGCATGGCGTGGCTAGTGTCCCGATCGTATTATTATTTATTACGCCTTATACATTACATCTGCTCCCCCCCTGAGCCCTTCTGTTACGACGCAACTGAACCTCTTGTACACGTAACTCGAAAAAAAGTAATCCGATTACAATCACTCTTGGTAAAAGGGTATTCAGTTATATTACTCGATCACGTAAGGCAGTGGTTCTCAAATAGGGGTCCGCGAAGGACTTCTAGGGATCCGCGAAGCCCTGCCTCATCAGTCAAGCCCGGCAATACAAGTTGTCTTTTTCCAGGTCGAGAAGAAATGTTTCAGTTTTCGGGCGACTTTTCTCGTGTGTATGAAAATATGAGAGGTCTACTGCACACTAGCCCTTAGTTATACCCATTTATTAAATCATTATTACATCTAACCTATACCTTTCCCCCTCTCCTCACCGCGAACGGGGTCCTCCATCATCTCCGCCGATCCACAAGGGGTCCGCGAAACACCGATAGGTTGAGAACCACTGACGTAAGGAAAAAAAGTCATTGGTCGTTACTTTAAAAAAAAAAAAAAGTAAGCGTTTTTTTTTTTTCTCGATTATTTCAGATTTTCAAAAACGACAGGTTTCTCTGCCGGTTTGAAAAGGAGCATTTCGTACTGCCAACTAGGGTCGCCGTACTAATTAGGGTCGCCGGAATATAAGCTACACGTATCTTCTTAATCCGCCAATTTCAGTAAACTTTCCTCCTCTCGGAGACTTGGTTCGAGGATTCTTCGGTAGGAAACGTTTACGGACAGAGGGCGCCATTAAAAAGTGAAGCAAAAAATAGTAATGGTTATCAGTACTTTTACTAGTTTCGGAAGGAATCAAATGACTCCTGCGATTAATTAGTGATAAAAGTATTCAAATGATTACGAAATTACTTCAAAAAGTAATCGATTACGAGTAGTTTGATTACTTCTAATGAATACCGTGCAAGTCTGCACTGAAGCGAGCAGGATCATAAACTAATCGCAACCGTTGAGGCAAATTCTACTCGTATCGTCGCGGGTAGGAAGTGACGCTACTTATACGCCTTTGTCGGCCAGTAGCCTACAAAAGCTTATAAGTAGCGTAACTATTCTAGTCAAAGCTTTTAGACGTGGCGCGCTCCAAAAACGAAGGAAGTCTACAGCCTAACAGCGCAGCCAGTCGACGTTCTTCGATAACTTGGCGGCGGGACAAGACGCGTTCTCGTTTAATTAGCGCGATCCTATGCTCGGTGAAAGTGCACAGCACGTCGTCGACGTCGGCCCGACGTTTCGAGTTTGTGAAATTAACGGCTCATTCGTTAGGGTTGACGACGACCTCGGAGAGCCCTCCATTTTCCGTCGGGGCAACAATAGGCCGGCTTACCCCGCGCCCCAGACGGGCGAAGTGCGACGCGCGACTAATTAGAAGGGCGTCCGCGAACTCGGCGGACTGTTGCCACGGGAACGCCCTTGCATGGACCTGTCTCCTGCGGGCGACACCCGAGGCCTGATTCACGAAACGATCTGACGCCAAAAATGTGCGTACGATAACGTAAGAACAAATTCGTATTCACGAAACGAAATTATCCTAAGTTTTGCGCAGGTTACGTTAGTAATCCTACGACAGCTCCGGAGCTGTCTTACGGCACTTCTTTACGATCAAATCATCATGGCAGACAGCGTCGCTCTGTTACTTGGTCGCGACGACCAACGGACATTAATTTTTCTATACGTGCTCTTCTCGCGCGTCCCGAGTTCAAGCAGCAAGGAAAAAGAAAGAAGCACTTGAAACTGACAACGACGGACATGAACGCTGGATCTACAAACATCCGGTAAGAACTACAACGGCAACGATCCCACCGACCAAGCGACCGCCAAGGGCTAGCTGACAGAATAAAGACCAGCAAGGCACTCCGACCTGCTCCTAAGCAGCGTTGCTTCGACAGCCCCTGGCCAAGTCCGTCTGCCCACGACCGGCTGGCTTACTGAATGGAATATGCCCGCGCGACCCTTGTGAACCCTTCCCGTATGAATAGTTTGATCGCTTACCTCAATTTTAGATTAAGGGGTCAATCTCTTCCCCTTATCATCCCCTTGTTTTCCGAGGCAGCGGTGACGAAAGTGTTGTCGAAAAGGGACTCTCATCGATTCTACTTGTTTTGTGTGATATAGAGCTCAAGTAAACGCCGTATAGATTACCTTTGCAGGATATGATATGTATGTACACTTCGTTATGAGTGTGCCATTTTTATTGCGACACGACGGTACGTCAAGACTGCCGAGGTAGAGCAGTTCGTGGGAGCTACGCGATGCCGGTCCAACCTTCCTTTGCCGAGTGTCATCGAGCTGCAATCGTAAAAGACCGGTCCCAAAGCGCCTATCAAGGCGCGGTCCAACAGCGCGAATGCAGCACTTCGATCAAACGCGCGCGTCCGCTCAGAGTGTGAAGAGGTGTTTACGTGGCTCTTGCTCCTACATCTCCGAGGCTGCGAAAAACGCCGCGAAGATTTGTTTTTATGTACGCCGCTCTGTAAACGACCGGCGAGGGCCGTCTTCTTTAAGCAACGATGGCATTTGTGTTGAATACGTAGCGATCGAGTTCGTAGCAGTCGATGAAGGCGGTTTTCCCGGCCTCGACATTCGGACCCGTTAAATCGCGTCGACATTTTACTGCACGGACACGAACCCCAGTAATGGCGGAAAGGCCGTCTGCGTTTGTTATTCAAAATCCGCGTTCTCCGAATCATGCCGAGCTCTCCGATTGGTTCTTCGCGTTGCCGAAGACGCCGTTGCCATAGCAGCAGCCCCCTCTCGCGGGGATCGGGAGCTTGCGGGACACCGGAAGTTCTAGTTTTTCCATACGAGAACGTCGCTCTCCTCCTCTCTCACAAGAACGCGTTCGTGAATACCGATCGCTTCTCTTAACGATCTTCTTAACTTACGAACTTCTTAGCTAGGTTGCGGTAACCTGAGGAACTTCGTGAATCTGGCCTATGGACTTTTGACGTATCTTCGTCGTAGCATTTAGGGTGTGCTCAGACGTGTACGCAAGGCGTTACTAGTAACGAGTTACTTCTTCCTAGTTACTCTTTTCGGTGACGAATAACCTATTTAGTTTCTTTTTAAACAAAGAACGAGTAACGTACTTAGTTACTTTTAATGACAAGTAACGTGTAACGGTATTTTGTTATTTTTGAGGAGTTAACGTGTACACCACCGTCTAAACAGCCTCGTTTTAACTCTAACCTGAGTGTGCGCCTATTGCGAGAAAGGCAGATGGGCAACCCGAAAAAAACGACCAAACAGTCTGACAGTATACCAGCATTAATCGCTGAACACGTCAGTCGAACTCTACAGCTGGAAATGTCCTTCACCCAGCGATCACAATAATCTTTGTTGGTTGAAGCTTCTAGAATCGTGTACAGACCGAATGTAAACCCGGAGGTTGCGAACATGGGAAGGCAGAGAACCCATTGTCAACTTGGAACTTCAGAAGCAAAGAGAACAAAAGAGAAGGAAGAATCTCAGATTCACCAGCTGTTGCTGAAGGACAACACTGCCGTTCCTTCGAGCGCGTCAGTGGAACGACCCTTCAGCGTCGCCGGAGACTCAAGGAAGCGGGGAAGCATAACTGATGAAAACTTCGAGAGGCAGCTACTGATTCAGTGCAACGACTACTGAAAAGGAAACAATAAACCATGAAACAAAAGCAGTTGTGTATGATGGTCATCCAAGAACGAGAAAAGTAATTCGTTACTTTTGAGATAAAGTGACGCGTTCCTTATGAGAATCGGTAACTAGTAACGTATTTAGTTACTTTTTTTGTGTGTAACGTGTACATGTCTCGTGTACAACAGAGTGCTCTTCGGCCGTAAACAGTCATATCAAGAAACCGACCAACTGAGTACAATAAAACTTTTCGCATAAGTGTATTTAGATGGTGCATTTATCACGCTTACAATTTATGAGTGCATAGGTATCAGGGAAAAAAATAGCCTAGAGAACACTGGAGAAAATGAGACGAGAGCGGGCTGGGACGTCAGAACGCCGAGTTCTGATTGGAAGAATTAGAGGGTAGACCTAATGCTAGCTGCCTTTGTCTCCACTACACTTGCCGAACGCGCAGGCGTCTGGTGTTCGGCTTTCGCATTCAAATGTGAGTAGCGGCGTGACCCAGACGGGGTTTGCCGTTTTCCTCCCTGTGTGAATAGAGCAAAATTATTTTTTAAGGCATATTATTTTTTTGTTGTGTCTAAAAGTACGTCGGACGTATCCGGAACGAGGTGTGTAAATGTATGTTTGTCGGACGCTCCTGGAACCCTGAGCATAAAGAAGTGTCGAACGCACGCGGAACCGGGAGGCGTCGGGCGTATACGCGGAGCCGGGAGTCTAAAGATGCGTCGGACGTAGCCGCGACGCGGGAGGGTCGTATCACTTCAAGTCACTTTAGTATCAATGTGGGTCGTCAAGTGACTTACTGAGACCTATCCGGAAAGTTGCCTAAAGATATGTTGGATGAATCCGATCCGGCGAAACGACGGTCGGATCTGATGCCATTCTCGAACGACGAGCAAATTTGTTGTATGCAAATCGCAACTACGACCCGATTCTAAGCACCCTCCTTCTATTTCAAACATAAACGTGCCCAACAGGGCCAAGTGCCGTAGTCGCGGGCGGTCCCTGGTATTCGATTTCGTCATCAGTTGATAGATGGCGGCCCACAGCGCCACTTGAGCTACCGCGCAGGGCGTTCTGGCCCTCTCGTTGCTTTCGTCACCGTCCGTCCGACTCCATCGTCGCCTTGCAAGCGCGCCTCGTTTCTTGTTTACGTAGTGCAAGGGTTCATAACTTTGCTGTCCACCATGAGCGCGAAGGGGACTTCGTACACAGTGAAGTTTAAGCGAACGGTGATGACGTACGCCAAGGACAACGCGAACCACGGCGTTGCAGAGCATGTGTGATACGGTGGAGAAGACTACGCGAATAGATATTCAAGGGACGCCGCGACCCGTAAAAATCTCGGGGACCGCGCATTGGTGCAAACGCCGACATCCGGAACTTGAGAAGAAAATCTGTGAGTTTGTCCGCAGCGAACTGGTCGGGGCCACCGACGACTCGTCGAGCCGTAGTGAGAGCAACGGTTTGACCGTGGTGCGCGGTGACAACCGACGGCGAACGGGCTCATTCTCTCCAGAGTTGATTTCATTTCCTCTGTGGCATTTCTTTTTTGAATATCCTTTAAATAAATACATATTTTTTGCATAGATTTCGTTATATTGGAGATTTTTTCCAATCAAAGCACCCACCCCTCCTCCCCCTCATTAAACATCGCGGGTGCGAAAAAAAAAAAGGTGTTTAGCATTGAGTAATTAGTAATAAGAAATAAAGATGGGATGGTAAATGGTCAGTGGGGTCTCAGGAAGGCGCTTTGCGACCCACAGTGACACGACCCTTCCCCCATCGCGGCTACGTCCGACGTGTCTTTACTCCCGGCTCCCGGTGCGTCTGACGTATCTTTAGACTCCACGTTCCGGATACGTCCGACATACTTTCCGACTCAGCGTGTATTTTTTTTCCCCTGAAGTCTACACACACAACATTTGAGTATGATGAATGCACCACCTAAAGACACCTTTGTGAAAAGTTTTGAGTGCACTCCGCTTATTGGCTCGTTTATACACCAACACGCGGCCCTGACGCCACGCAGCTGCGGTGGCGCTGTCGACGGCACGGCGCATGCGCAGAAGTTTCACTTCACGCGAATCCGGTTTCTGCGCAGGCGCAGTGCCCACACCTGGTGTGGGCAAACGTGGGCTCGTTTGTAAACAGCGTGTCGGTCTATATAGATATTTTTTTACACCCTAATGCCCGGTCCCACTAGGGCGACAGACAGAAACAAACGACAGCGACAAGCCTAAAACCAGAGTCTTTCACGATTTGAGAGGTTTTATAGAATAAAGGAGGCTATGCTCAAACACGAGCATCATGCACGCGAGGGTATCTTTGGCAGGCTTGCAATCGCTCGTGCTTACTTCACGAGCACCGAACGACTAAACGCCTGCCAAAGGTACTATCGCCAGCATACTGCATGGGTTTGAGGCTTGTCGCTGTCTTTCGTTTCTGTCTATCGCTCTAGTGGGACACGGGCATAATAGAGGTCAGAAACAGCCCGTACTGCTTTATTCATCATGGTCCCGCAGCGCCATCAGGCATTATCACAAAAAACCAATAAACTTGAAAAAACAAATCTGAGTTTGAGACACGCACAATCCCGCTGGGCAAGGCATTTCACTCCTTAATAGTTTTGACAAAAAAAAAAAAAAAAAGAGCCTTTGTCCAATTCAGTCCTAGCGCGGTATTTCCTTATCTTATGAATGTGGTCTTCTGGAGATATAATTTGGAGGTAATAAGTAAGATGAGTTATTAATGTCAGTTATTTTGTGACATACATTGTATAAAAATTTCAAGCGCACATTTCTTCGTCTTAGTGCCAATGTAGACAATCCCCATTCTTTAATCATGTCGGTTACACTCGCAAAACGGCCATACCACACCACAGGGCCCGTTTGCTCGAAGCTGGTTAACTCTAACCGCGGTTAGAAGTTAACCGCATTTACCTAGGAGGGGGAATTCTAGGTCACGTGACCGGCAGAGTAAGGAAGGCGGGGAAACATGGCGGTGCCCCGGTGAGTGAGCGCCACTCGCTTTGGAACTAAAATTTCGTTGTAGCTGCAATATCGGGCGCGTTAGTCAGCAACGAATGGTTCAGGAGGCTTTCGCTTTGTCTTACCTCACTTGAATCGCAAAGCATGAGCAATGGCCTCGCCGCATGTTTAGGGGCGAAGCTCCTTAAGGGCTAGCTATGTCCGTATGTCCGTCCGCCGTAGGCCCGGCGTCGGGTGCTCGTGCTTCTGCTCGTGAGATCACGTGCTCACGAGCACGTGAGCACATGCTCACGTGCTCGTGTAGGGCAAAAAAAAATAGGAAAAAAAAAAGATGAAAAAAATTATGAAAAAAGAAAAAGAAGAAAAAAAAGAGTAGGGGGTTCTGAGATGCCATCCCATCTGTCTGCTTAAAAAAAGAAAAAGAAGAAAACCACACATTCTCCTACTGACATGAATGAAAAGGCTCAAAGAAAAAGAAGAAAAAAAAAGAATAGGGGGTTCTGAGATGCCATCCCATCTGTCTGCTTAAAAAAAGAAAGAGGAAAACCACACATTCTCCTACTGACATGAATGAAAAGGCTCGGCATGCTGCGGCTCGGCGTCTACGCAGGCAAGCACCACCAGAGCTTCGCCCCAAGCAACATCATTCACCACGTGGAGATGCGGTCAATTTTTAGATAGTCTTTCGATTCTGGCCATTCCTAAGCCTAAATGAACGCGATAATTGTCGGCATGGCAACGTCTTTGGAAAGTGGATTGCACGTGTGGATTGCCTTGACTCAATCGGCCGGGTATTGATATCACGCAGAAGCAGACAGCGTCCCAAGCACCAAGGTGCATGCTACTAGTACAGTGCTACTATACTTCGTCTCACCTTAGTATGGACTATTGTTAGCCGCGCGTGCTAAAAGCGCGAGCTAGTCGCTTTGAATGAAGCCACGGCGGCTGCACGAGCGCTCGTGCAGCAAGTGCTCTAGTCAAGGCAGTCAAGGCTGGCCGCTCGCGCTAGCTCAGCCTTCGCGGTTAGTCCATGCTAGGGTGAGACGAAGTATAGTGTAGTTACACGCGCTGCACGTGCTGGCGTCTGCAGTAGTATTAGCGGCGAGATGTTTTGGTGGCGCCCTCCTGTGGTTCCCCCTTGTGACGTCATTACCTTGCAAACAACAAGTTCGATGGTGTTTGTGTTTGTTATTAGCATGGTGGAAGCTTGAAATCATTGCGCTCTCAAAGGAACACTGCCAACACCGTCAAAATTAAACTTTTTTCATTCCTCTTATTTCCGTCGATGATAAATCCCCTTTCCGACGTCATAGTCCGCGTTCGGCCAATCGTTGAAGGCCGACCACAGCGACGCTTTCGGTCGCGCACGGGGCTAATACTGTTCTAAAGAAAAAAGCCTAAAACAAATTTTGCCTTGCACGCGCGTTCGTCAAAGCCTTATTATGGTTATTTAGTTCGAATCTTTTATAAGGGGAAGGCCAGCGCGCGCGGATCGTAGAATTACACTACACTGTAATTATACTTCCAGCGTTCTCGTTCATGCTTGGGTAATTTACCAATAGACCCGTTGCTCTGGGGCAGGGGGCGCGAGCGCGTCCGGAAGACCAGAGCCGTTTATTGAGAGAGTTTGGCCATACATTGGTTTGAATAGGCGAGCATCTCGGGGCCAACCACAGGCCGCGAAACAGCCCCTAGCGGTGGTCGTGTGATCTAAATATGTGACACGACTATACTTCGTTTCACCTTATGTGCGAGCGAAGGCAAAACTGGAAGCGCGAGCACGGAAGCTCCGTGCGTTCAGGCTTTGCTCGAGCGCGCGAGCTGGGGAGAAATGCAAAAAGCGCTGGTCTCGCGCTTCTAGCTTTGGCTTCGCTCGCAGATAAAGTGAAACGAAGTATAATTTGAGCCGTGCCGAGCGGAACTCCGCGTCTCAAGACGCTCGCGCACCCCACCCTTTGCACTGTTTTCTTTCAGCCAGTCTCAGGACGCTGTTCTAGCAGTGCAGACAAAGGCATGGGCGCGAGCGCGTGGCTTTAGAAAGTGCCTCCTATGCACGAGGTCTCGTACAAACAAAAGCGTTTCGCTGAGCTAGACTCACGCGCCTGTGCCTTTGTCTTCACTGCAGACATTTGTGAGATGGAGTAGAGGTCTCCTGATTGGTCGACGCTGTGTCACAAATTTAGTTTACGCTCTAAGCGTGGGGGGAATATTCGGCGCTGGCGGCGGCCTTTGCTCCGCCTATTGGCCAAACTCTCCTAATACACGGCTCTGCGGAAGACTTACGCAAGACGCGACCATGTTATGCTGGCTGCACCGTCCGTGTGGTGCTGTAACGTTTGATTTTGCACGTGCCACGTTCGAATACAAGCGTCTGTCAGCATCTGTAGATGTGCGGTAACAAAACGTCTAAAAACGAAAAAGAATTGTGCAGCTCGCGGCCGCAGCGTCCCATTAAACATTCCTTTCATCTTTACTTTCTTTCATAGCTTCCGCGAGCATGTATGTTCCACTTACGTGATAGCGAAGCCGAAGCTACTCGCAAAAGCACGTCCTCCTGAACGATGCTCGCACTGCACGAGCGCGCGTGCTTGACAGGGACGCTGAAAGCTCGCAGCTCGCTCTTGTAGCCTCTGCTACGCTGGCGCTTAGGATGGAACGGAGTATAAAAAACTGTAGTGGGCAAGCGTATTGACGCAGTTTCGAAACGCGAGCCAAATATTCTATTTTTCTCGCTTGGAGCGCTGCTCAAAACTTTTGAGCTACGGGCCTATAGGTCTATTTTCACTAGAACCGAGTAAACAGGTTTTTCAATTTACGATGGTGTTATATACAGTTCTTACATGCTGGCCAACCATGCTGCCGGTGTGCCGCCCTTCTTTCACTGCTCACATCCTCCTCATCATTTCTATGACTGAACTTTGCCGTCCTCTTTCAAACTTGGAAGGAAACTTCAAAGTGTCGTGTTTTCAATTCAGACAGCCAAGTATTTAGAAATTTTCCAAACAAGGGTTAATTTAGTTTTACCTTGCCCAATATCTGTACCACAAGTTACAATAAATGTTTCTTAAGCTCAAATGTATGCCGCGCTGCATCGCGAAAACCCGGTCGCGCGTGTTTTTGGGCCCCCCTTTTTTGGAACTTTTTCCACGGAAGCCACTTATATTCGCTACAACCAGTAGGTGACACCAGCTACCACCCCATAATAAAACACAGAGCTATCGCTCATCCAGGGGTGCTATGTTGCGCTTTTTGGACTCCCAGGAGACTTGGAAGAAGGAAGTGACGTCAACGACTAGAGCAAACGTAGATTGGATGTTGACAGAAGAAAACAAAATCAACATCCAATCTGCATTTGCTGCGTTGTTGACGTCACTTCCTTCTCCCTAGTCTCCTGGGAGTCCAAAAAGCGCAACATAGCCCCCCAGCTCTCGTCAACTTGGCTAGGTACTTGTAGGTACCTATCAGGGAAGGGCGGTGAACTCTTAACCGCGGTTAAAGTTAACCAGCTTTGAGCAAACGGGCCCAGAACGAAACGAGCAGCACGACTCTGAATTCTTCCTAGTGAAACAATGTGGTTTTCCTGAGAAGGATCCCAGATGGTGCAGGCGTATACTCTAAAACTGGACTTACCTACGAGAGATAGGTGTGCTCTTTGATAGCTTTAATTGATTTCGTCAATTTTGGTTTCAAACTTCAACCGCTCTGCCGGCTCTCATAAGAGCATCGTCAGTATGTGCATTCCAAGTGCAGTCCGTTTGTTATACTTCCAGGCGGGATAATTCGTTTGAGGTTGTTGAATCGAAAAGAAATGCACTTATTTACTGATGGGATATTTACATATGTACAGGCAACTGTGCAGGGGAAGCTTTTTTGAGGTCCTCGCGCACCAGTCCCTCTTCCTCGACTTCCTTTTTCTTACCTTTTGCCCGCAGTCCCACGAGCTATCTTCAACAATTCGCAACACACTCCCCCCGAAACGAGCGCACCAATAAACGCTCATTCATTTTACAAGTTCTAAGGGCTATACGAGTTGCACAGGTCGCTTCAGCACTTGTGCACCCGGCAAGGCAACGGAGCATGAACGTACGGCTCCGCCCCTCCTGTGAAAAAGCTCCTGAACATGTCCTGTGCGCCACAAATGTCGTGGTGTCTTTTCCTCTTCTACGAGCACTAAGTCTCCAGCCTGTATTCTACTCAACTGACGGTTAGGCGACTCGTGCGCGGACCGCAATTGAAGAAGATACTCGTGGCGCCATCTAGTCCAGAAGTGACCTAGCTGCCTTTGATGGAGCTTCCAAAGACGAGTGAGGTCTATTTGTGTGTCTGGTTCGCAGTGATGTTGGAAGCGACGTTAGGCGCTTTCCGGTTAGGAAGTGTGCGGGAGTTAGCACTTCCTGCTCACCTGAAGAGGCATGCAGAAACGTCAATGGTCTAGAGTTGACAATGGCTTCCAGCTCATGGAGAATAGTAGTGAGTTTCTCGAAGTTGTAGCGATCTTTCCCCAAAACTTTCCGGAGGCAGGTCTTCACTGTTCGCACCATTCGCTTCCAAAATTCTCCCCAACATACCGCTCGTTCCACGATAAATTTCCATGTTATCCTATGCTCCGAGTAGTGCTCCTGGACAGTTTTGTATCGGATAGTATTCCATAAGTTGCAGAGATCTCTCGATGCCTTCTTGAACGTTAGGGCATTGTCTGTGTAAACAATCCTGGGCAGTGCCCGTCGTGATGTAAATTGTTGAAATGCCATGATGAAAGCCGCAGCCGATAGATTTTAGATAAGTTCAAGGTGAACTGCTCTCGTAACCGCACAGGTGAACAGTGCGACGTAAGCCTTTACGTCGGACGGCTGGGACTTCACAAACAGCGGTCTGGCAAAATTTATCCCAACCAGTTCAAATGGAGCGGCTTCACTCACTCGCTCCTGTGGAAGTGGTGCTGCGGGAGCAGAGGCCCTCTTTGCTCTCACTCTAGCGCAGCCATTACACCTGTGTATTATCTTCGTCCTCTCGGCACCCAACATCGCTCTCGCAGTTGTGCTGTGGTGTCCTGGATACCTCCGTGGAAAGTTCGTAAATGACAGTCGTGCACAATCAGCTCTGTAAAAGGGTGCTCAGGGGGAAGTAGGAGTGGGCGTTTCACTATCACTGTTTCGTTAGCGTTCTTGAGTCGTCCACCGACCCTCAAAAGTCCGTTTGAGTCGACGAAGGGGCTTAGTGAGTGTATAGTAGAATTTTCATTGTTCCCTTTGTTGTCAGAAATGTCTTTCATTTCTTGTGAGTAGGCCTCCATTTGGGTTCGGGTTATCCAATATGCCTCTGCTCGCTCGACCTCCTCCGTTTTCAAAGGGCCGTGATGTTGGTTCTGTTTTCTACAATTCTTGGCGAGCCTCATCACCCAGGCAGTGATGCAAAGAATGCGTCCAAGCTTGCTGTAGTCTTTTAACGCCAAGAGGGGCGGCTCCCGTTCTGTAGTCGTTTGGAGCGCATGATGCACATGTCGTCTTTCGTTTTCAATAGCCGCATCCGGGACAGTCTCAGTGGTAGGCACACCTGTGCCTACCACTGAGACTGTCCCGACTGTGAGACTGAGTGTTTTCATTCTTTGAAAGCCATGTCGGGCCTTTCCACCATACTTGACTTGTCAACAAGTCTTCTGCGGTTATTCCGCGTGTTATTAAATCCGCTGGATTATCCAGTGTTTCCAGCTTGAAGGTGTCCCTTTAGCTTGGATCTCGGCCACCCTGTTTGCAACAAAGGGCTTCTATTTGTTTGCATTTCGTTTGATTCAATGGAGAACTATAGTACTATTTGTCCAGTATAACGAGTCCTGACAGCTCAGGATGTCTTCGAGGTAATGCCCCATTCGTCTCCCGACCACTGCCGCCATCAGTTCAAGTCGAGGAAGTGAGAGCCGTTTTATCGGTGCTACACGTGACTTTGAGAATACCAGATTCGCATATACTTTCCCATCTCTGTCCTTGACTCTCAAGTAAGCACAAGTTCCGTAAGCCAGCGGGCTTGCGTCACAAAAGATGTGTAGCTATAGTGAGTGAATGCATTTGCTTGGAGCCTTTATAATACAGCGACCTGTCGCTACGTCTTGTATACGCTGTAGTTCAGAGCACCAACCTTGCCATTGTGAATTTAAATCGTCTGGTAGATTGTCATCCCAGTCAAGGCCCCTTTCCCAAATGCGTTGGAATAGTATCCTCACTCTCATTACGTATGGAACGATCATCCCCAACGGGTGGAACACTCTGGCTGCAGTACGTGACGTTTGGTTTTCTCGTTCGAGGTGACGAAGTTCAAGATGTTAGTGACGGGAATCATCAGCTGATCATTCTCACGTCTCCATCGCAGCCCAAGGACCGTCTTAGGTTTGACGAACAGTGTATCTGAACCTTCGTCAAACAGGTTCTGCAATTCTCTTGAATTGGTTCACCACTTGCGGAGCGTCATCCCTGCATCCTCCAAAATCAGTTTTGCTTGGTCATGTATGTTAGCTGCCTCTTTGGTAGACTGGACCCCGACCAGCAAATCATCGACGTAGAATGATTCTTGGAGGAGCTGAGCTGTGCTCTTCCACTCTTCCTTCACGTTTAGCAGGCGATGGACCAGCGTCGCAGTCAGAAGGAATGGGTTAGCGGATATTCCGAAAGGAACGTGCGTCACTCTCCATTCTTCAAGTTTCGGAGCTGTCTTCAATGAGCTCACCTCGTTCTCAAACCAAAGGAAGCGTAGTGCATCTCTGTCTTCAGGTCGTACACTGATCTGCAAAAACGCCTTCTCTATATCCGCTGTAACGGCGATTGGATGCAGACGGAAGCGTATCAAGATCTTGACAAGATCAGCGTTCATCTTCGGTCCTTTCTCAAGGTTTTCGTTAAGGAAAGTAACCCCTGGCTCATACGAAGACGCGTCATAGACTACACGCAGTTTTGTGGTCTCCGATTTGCTTGGAACCACTGCTTGGTGAGGCATGTAGTATAAACGCTTACATGGAGACTCGATATCTGATGATCTTGTGGGTACCTTCGCGTGTCCAGCGGTGATGTGGTTTCTGATGACTAAGTCATAGTCCTTCGCAAGAAGTTCGGTCCGCAAAAGTCTTCTTTTCAGTCCTTCGAGCCGTTTGACAGCCATCACTCGGTTGTCCTTCAACTCCCCTGTGTTTGGCCTCCAGGGCAGGCATACCTCGTACCGTCCTTCTGACTTCGAGATGGTTCGTCAGAACTCTTTGTACACTGAACTGTGCTCTTCATTTTGGGCACAAGGTTGGTTTGTTATTCCTATTCTCTCCAGTTCCCAAAAACTGCGCATCGTTGATTCAGTTTGGTTGTTTTCAAACGCTCCGATGTTCAGAACGCAGGTCGTCGTGGTGGCACAGCAGGTCAAGGAACTTTGGAGTGATATAGGATCATGAAAAGTCCAGCCAAAAATGGTATTGGTAGCTATCATCTTTTCGTTGTTACAGCACCGTTGTGCTTGATTTTTCGTGATCTTCCATAGCTGATCAGATCCGATAAGCATGCTTATGCCAGGTACAGCCGGCATGCCTGGGAACAATAGTTCGTCCGCGATGTGCCCTTTTTTCTCCTCGACACTAAGAAGAAATTCGTAGTCTGTTGGCACTTGCGTAATGTCCTTGCAGATGAACGGTATTTCGACTGCCTCAAAGAGACACTCAGTCTTACCATACTGACTACGTAGTCGTACTTGTACGATTCGCAGTTGTTGAGCTAGGATGTTTCGGTTCCTAAACGTATTCAACCGAAGACTTGTCTGCTTCAGCACCTTGAGATTAAGTTTGCGGGACATATCTTTGCGAATGAATCTCCGCTGGCTCCCTCCGTCGATGATGGCACGGAAATAGCAGCTATCGTCATCTGTAACAGCCCATGCACGGAATGTTTGGAGAAGAACTTCGTTGTCCAGGCAAATATCTACCTTTTTGGCACTGGTGTTCTGCACGCTTGCAATCACAGTCTCTTCACCAGTACCTTTTGAGCGCGGTTTCCAGTTGGTGTCACACATTGACGTGACATGTCTCCCGGAGCAAGAAGAACATGAGACCTTTCCACGACAGTCCTTTGCTCGATGTCCCTTCTTCGTGCATCGAAAACATTGCATGTCACCGCATAGTCGCGTTTTCTTTTGCCCAAGTGGTAAAACGCAGGTCTCAGTTGAGTGCTTCGTTGATTTGCAGAAGACGCAACCAGGTTCCGTGTTTGTCTGCAACACTGCAGCTGTTGGCCTTGTGGATCGCCGTGCTTGATCTTTCTGATTCTGTCTCGACGCTAGGCTTGTCGTCTCAGTTAACCCGGCTCTTTCTCTATTTTCCTCCTTGGCCCGAAGGGAGCTCAGGATCCGTGAAAGTTCCCCATCAACAAGCGGAGCTGTTGGGATGGTGCTGGCTGAGATAGCGGAGCTGTGGCTTGAAGCGTCTGCTGCTTCATGTCTCTGCTGGACGGCTTCAGTCGACGTTGTTGGGCATGTGGAATTAGTTCGACGGTAGTAATCAACGACTAGGTCTTTCGGTAGTGCTCTCAGTATAATGTCAGCCATCGTCGTAGAATACGTGTCTGACCCAACCCCGAGAGCCTTCAGTCCACGGATGTTTATCTGTAGGTGGTCGTACATCCGTCGTAGACCTCTGGTGTCGTTTGATGAACTGACGGAGGGCAACGTCCGCAGTTTTGCCAGATGGTCTTGTTCGATCCGTTGTCTGTCTCCGAATCGACCAGAAAGAATCTCTATAACGTCATCGTAGCAGGCGTCAGTGGCTTGTAGCCCTACGATCGCTGCAGCCGCTGGTCCGGTGACAAGAGTCCGCAGATAGTGAAACTTCTGTCAGCGCGGGACGCTCTCGTTATCATGGATTGCACTTGAGAGCTGCTCCCAGAAGCTCTGCCATCCACCAATGTCGCCGTTGAAGGTCTGGAGACGGAGCTTGGTAAGCTTGACTCCCGTGGCCCTATAAGCTTGTGCTGTTTCTCCGGTCGCTGTTGCTGACTGCGTCGACACCGATGGCGGAGGTGGCGGTTGTCTTTCCTTTTCTCGGAGGGTAGATTCCCTACTACGCAGCACGGCGATCATTCTCGTAGCCTCGTCATCGTACTAGACCACTGCAGTGTATTCTGCTACGAGGTCTCCATCGGTGATGTGGTCTTCGGTCTCGTTATTAATTTGACGGAGCTCGTTGTTGCTCGTAGTCGGTCGTTCGAGCAGCGATGTCAGAGTAGCCAGGTCTGCAGTTTCAAGAACTGCAGTTTCTTCGTTGATGAGCCGGGTATTTTGCGAACGTCGGACGGTGCGCTTTGATTTCAGACGTTTCATATGTATCTGTCCAAGATCCCACAGCAGTAGAGTGTAATCGGTCGGCAACGTTCAGGGTTCCGCTTACGCGGTTCGATCCTCAGTCCCGGGTTTCGGCACCATGTTATACTTCCAGGTGGAATAATTCGTTCGAGGTTGTTGAATCGAAAAGAAATACACTCATTTACTGATGGGATATTTACATATGTACAGGCAACTGTGCAGGGGAAGCTTTTCCGAGGTCCTCGCGCATGAGTCCCTCTTTCTCGACTACCTTCTTCTCTTTTTGCCCGCAGTCCCACGAGCTATCTTCAACAATTCGCAACACCGGTGATAGCGTGACTCCTAGATATTTAACTGTTTGCTCTATTGGCACGATTTCTTCACTCAGTTGATAACACGTTTGAACTTTCGTTTTAGTTTTACGAATAAAACTAATATGGACGCATTTTTATATCTAATTCCATCTTCCACTTTTTACACCATTGTCCTCGGTTCAGGTCACCCTGCAGACGTCTGGAACTCTCCTCATATGTTATGCCCGTGTAAACAACACAGTCATCCGCGAAGAAACGTAGCCGTGAATTTACACCATCATTAATGTGATTAACAGATATTAAAAATTACAAAGGTTCCAAAACAGAGCCTTGCGGTACACCGGATGTTACATCAAGAGAATTCGAAGTTTTACTATTTAAAACAACACATTGATAACGTGACAATAGATACGCTTGTATCCACTTTAGAATAGCCGTGTCAAAGTTTAGGCGCTCTAATTTGTGTAATAATAGTGCGCGTGATGCCATATCCGACGTTTTTTTTTTTTATAATCTAAGAAAACACAATCGTTCTGTCCGCCTCTGTCAACACCCGTGACCAAATCATGATATAGCTGTGAGCTGTGTAGCACATAATAGCCCTTTTCAAAATTTATGTTGTAACTCAAAGAAAAAAGAATTGTGATAATTTAGATGCTTTATGATGTGACAATCGAAACCATGTTCCAGTAATTTGCAACATATAGACGTTAGTTAAATCAATTTGTAAGTATTAATTTCTTTCTTGCCCCTTTCTTGTGCACCGGCACCACGCGTGCCAGTTTCCTGTCGTCTGGCAATAGGCCATCATTCAGCGATTTGTTATACTATATATTATAGAAATGTATGGGGCAATCGCATCTGCACAACGTTTTAAAATCATCGGTGAGATCCCATCACGGCCTACTGCATCAGATACGCCTATGTCTTTTAGAAGTTCAAAGACACCTCCAATGGCAAGTTCAACTTGTGGCATTACACTGACCGTGCCCCCTGACATCTATCACACGCTGTGTTCTCAGAAAACTGATTTAAAATATTTATTAAGGCGTCAGAATTTTGCTGCCAGTCATCGGTAATTATTTAATTATTAACCACCGTTTCTCCTATACCAGGGGTTTCAAACTCATTCGAGTGTGGGGTCGTCGAGCGCGTTCGAACGCAAAAGCCAAGCGCTGGACGCCGGCGTTCAGCGTTCTAATGCGTTTGAGAAGTGCAGTGGAGACAAAGGCTAGTAGCTTTAGGCCTACCCACTAATCGCTCCAATGGGAGCTCAGCGTTCTGACTTCCCCGCACAGTCTCGTCTCCTCTTCTCTCTCACTTCCTCGGCTCATACGGCGGAACCAAGCGCGACCAATGGACCGGGACATTGCCGCGTGGTGCGATTGGCTAGGTCCACACCACTGACCAATCGCAGCAGGCGGCGATGTCCCGGTCGCGCTTGGTCCCACCTTGAAGATTAGGGCCCCGTGAGGCAAAGCATATTAACCACCCTTCGTACTGCTACCACTACTACTACTATACTGCTACTGCTACTACTACAACTACAAGTACTATAGTTAATGACAGCGTAAGAAACTGGGCGCCTGGCGAGTCCCGCGCAGCTTGATGCGACCACAAGAAGCCTACGAGGAAGTATAGATAGCCGTAAAAGTTGAAGCTCGTCAATAAACTGTGTTGTTTGTATGTTTAGAGAGCCGTGAAGTTGATACGTCTCAACGTGTGACCTGCCTTTCAGCTGAAGATGAGGAATTTAGTCAATGCAGGACAACCGCTAACCTGGGGTTTTTAACGCGCACAACGCAGTAGTGATTGCACGAACACGTGCATGTACGAAACTCATCCAGATCAAAACGGAGAGATGGTGGGCTGGGGATCCAGCCCAGGAGGCTCTGCAGAGCGTGCTTTCGCTCCACGCTCCGAGCTGAGACGCGTTAGCTGATTGCAGCTATCGATCCCCCTGAAGCCTGTCGATTTGTTTTGCACCGTTACATATGGACCTTTTTCATTCACTCTCGTCCCCAGTCACCCGGTAGGCATAGCCGGTATGGGCGAAGAAAAATATAATAAAATATTTCATCGTGCAATTAGTAAAACAATCAAGGGGAGGAAAAACTAGAATTGGTGACGGTTACTTATATATCCTAAATATGTTCTATTGGCGTGGCGACGGCAAAACTTTGTTTCCGCCAATACTGGAAGTGACGACAATCAAGATGACGAAGCCCTTGTGAAAAAGGTCTATATCAGTACAATAACGTCTCGCTCTTGTGTGTGAAGCGTTTCGATACTGCTAATAGTTACAGGTTGCTGCGATAAATGATACCGCCAGTTCTTCATTCTCGGTAATTCCGTTGCTCTATGCGTCTATTTGGTGTACCTTTTCCAGAACTGTTCGGTGTGGCAAATAAGCCCATTCATATAAGAACTGTAATAGAAAACTCTCAGTCACCCTGGTTTACCAGAACCCTAAAATGCCTATCAAACAAAACAAAACGCCTATATCCCGCCGCAAAGTCATCCACGTGTGAGGAGCGTTAATTGCGTTATCACACAGCCACTGAGGAGTTTAAAAAGGCAATTGATAACGCCAAGGCAGAATTCATGTCTCATACTCTTCCCTCTATTTTATCAGCAATCTTGTCACCACGCCCAAGACTTCCCACTGCTAGATTGTGTTGATTATCTGCCTATGGAAGCCATTTTTCTTTCTTATGTCGGAATTGTTCGTACCATCGAAAAGCTCAGATTTCTATCTTCAGCAGGAGTGGATGGTAGGAATTCGAAGTTTTTGAAAAATTCTGAACAATACTCTTCTATTATATTAAGAAACTTTTTAAGCGATCTATTCAACAAACTGTTCTCTCATTAGACTGGAAGGTAGGGAAGGTGGCACCCATTTACTTTGCTGGTGACAAACATTCCCCTCTTAATTATCGTTCGATTTCTATAACCAGTGCCCCCTGTAAACTTCTCGAACACGTCATCTTCTCCAACCTTGTCAACTTTTTTAGAATCCATCAACTTTTTCAGCACTGCACAACATGGTTTCCGAAAAAACACATTTTCACGTGAGACGCAGCTGTTATTATTCAGTCATGATCTTCATAGCATTCTAGAGGATCCAGGACAGACTGCATTTTTCTGGATTTCGCAAAGGCCTTTGATAAAGTCTCTCACAAGCTTTTGCTACTAAAACTTTCCAAACTTAACATACACGCTACCATTCTTGCATGGATTGAATGTTCCCTAATTTGAAGGTCACAATTTGTTGTGTCAATAATAACAACTACTCCTCTGTCACCGTGGCTTCCGGTGTTCCACAAGAATGAGTCTTTGGACCCCTACTATTTTTAAATATATTAACGGCCTTCCCACTAATGTGTCCTCATATATCTGTTTGTTCGCGGATGACTGCGTGATTTATCGGGAAATTCATGACCATAATGATACTTTTAAACTCCAATAAGACGTTAACGCTGTCTACCAATGGTGCAGTGCATTGGCTATGAATCTTAACACTAAAAAATGCATGGTCATACGGGTGCCTCGTCAATTGCATGGCTTTCTTAACTACCTCCTAAGTAATGCCTAATTAGAGCTAGTATTATCATATAAAATATTTAGGCGTATATATAACTTCTAACCTGTCATGGACAACTCATATTCAGCATATTTATTCTAATGCTAACCGCATGTTAGGCTACATCAAACGCAATTTTTCATTAACCACTGTTTAACTTAAGATAATTCTTTACAAAATCTTAATTTTCCACAAAGTAAGAATATGCAGCTTCTATCTGGGATCTCGGACAAGCAACTATTACAATTCAGAAGCGGCCTGTTCGTTTTATCCTAAGTAACTACCAGCGCACCTTTAGCGTCATCTCAATGAAAAATACTCTTCCATTGCCACCATTATCTCTACGTCGAAAAGGTTTTCGGATTTCCTTGGTTCATAAAGTTTATTACCATAATTCTATACTTATCAAGACACTAATCTCCATTTTATGTTTCCTCTCGTCTGGATCATCCACATAAAGTGGGGAACCCACGTTCCATCACGACAACGTTTTATTCATCTTTCGTTCCTCGTGCATCCCAGGAGGGGAACCATCTTCCCAGGTCGATAGCTGCCATCACAGACACTGAGTTTATCAAATGTGCACTCATTAATCATCCTGTTGACGACAGTGACTAATATGTTTTCTATTGATATAGCCTTCGTGTTATTGAGTGTGTAAATTTGTATTTTGTTGTTGGGTTAACCCTTTTTTTTTGCTCCCCCCCTTTGTAATGCCTTCGGGCATTGAGGGTACAATAAATGAAATGAAATGAAACAAGGTCTTGAAGATGTGCTGATACCGAACACGATCCCTCAGCAAGAGATTCGAAAGACTCGAAACCCCGAATCGAGAATTTTCTATTGGGAAAAAAGAGCGGCAGTCGGCGACTGTCCGCCCAGTGTGAAAAGGCAACGCCCCCAAAACCTCGTGAATAATCCGGTGAATAGAGAGTGGCAATAAATGACGAATTGGCGCGCGGACGCACGCCCCCTGTGTCTGTTTTGCTGCGGGGCGCTTCTAGAATCGCTGAACACTTAATCTCGTTGTAGGTCGCTCGAACGCCACCGCCACGAAAAAAAGGAGCGTAAGCACCTCTGCTGCCGTGTAGTAACAGTACACTTGTCGCATCCCGGGGGACAGGGTGTACTAATGCACTCCCCGTGCACCAGTGAGTGATTGGTCAACGAGCGTCACGTGGACAGAAGAGCTTGTAGTATACTCCGTTTCACCGAAGCTATGCGCAGCGCAAGTTTGTCTGCTTCTTGCGAAGAAGTTGCAGTGATGTCAAAAACAACGCCAAGCTCTCATTGGCTCATTAAAAAAAAATAGTGCGTAGGCCTTGAGGCATTTAGCATCGAGGTTTATCCACTATCCTTCAATCAGGGCCAATCAGAGCTCGGCGTCATTATTGACGTTACCGAAACTCCTGCGCAAAAAGCAGACGACTTGCTCACGCATAGCGGCGTGACGATGCACTTTCGGTGCTTCTTGATTGGCTACAGCGAATCGTAGCGTCGGTCGGACTTCAAACGAATTCTAGTGCGCGGTGAAGTAACTTGCAGTCCCTTCGGTCACGTGACCTCCGAATCTATATAGCTTCGGGCATTCGGTGTGGAATGACAGAACCTAACTTGTCGTGCGTACCACATTTTGGTTGCCCGGCCGCACGAGGTTTTAGTGAAACCAGTTCGATCGGAAGGTTTATTGTTAGCCGACTCTTGCGGTGAGAGTGAGCCGATCAAAGAGACGAATAGGCCGTTAGCCGTCTCATTTATTTTTCAGCCTTGGTTATGAGAACCTTTTTAATGAAATTCTCACGACCAGTTCGAAAACATTCAAGATGAACAGAAAAAAAAAAAAAAGCAACAGAACTGAATGAGCTCAATCACGGCCACCACAGAAACTATACTTCGTTTCAGCTTCGGTCCGAGCGCGGCCGATGTTATGAGCCGAAGGGCCAATCAAACAGCGCAAAAAGCGCAGCGTCACGGCGTGCACTCTGCGCTTGATAGGACTAGCCGGCGGAGGAGCGCGCACAGAGAGACTGCGAATACCGGCTGGTCCTATCAACTGCAGAGAGCAAGCCATGACGTTGTGCCTCCTTCGCTGTTTGATTGGCCCTTCGGCTCATAACATCGGCCGCGCTCGGACCGAAGCTGAAACGAAGTATAGTCGAGAAAAAATTCCCAAGTAGATGCGTTGGCAAATACAATGTCTTTCTTTTCATAAACTAGTCGAGAAATAAATCGCAAGTAGATACGAATTGGCAAATACAACCTCTTTCTTTTTACCTTCTCTTAAATAAAAAAATAAAAAAAACAGTACGAATTATCTGTTAGGACAAACGTCCAAGCTTACGTACGTCTCCGACATTCACTCATTAACACCAAACAATCGACTTAATTTTTTTTTTCATGGACTCAACAAAACTAGCAGTGCTAACAATAGCCGTTTCCAGACGAGTTAGATTAATTTCGATATATTTTCTTTATAAATTATACCTCTTCTTCAGACTACCTGAAGGTACAAAGCGATGTTTCAACTTTCAACCTATATTCGATATTTTACCCGCTCCTCACGCAATTCTACACCTACGCGCGGCTCTGACGTCACGGCGCTGCGGTGGCGCTGCTGTCGGCTCGACGCATGCGCAGACGCTCCACCACACCCGAATCTGCTCACGCTTAGCGCCCGCACCCGGTGCGGGAAAGCGCTCACGCATAGCGCCCGCACCCGGTGAGGGAGAACGCGGACTTCTTTGTAAACAGGGTGCGTAGTAGAAAGCGCACCGGTGCCTCGTTTCCACGCGATTGACTCTACTACACACCTAATTCAGGGAACGCGAACTCCGAGCTCGAACTGTGGCCACGCCATGAGCTCTGAGAAATGAAATGAACGTTTCGAGCGAGCTTTGTGCTGGTTTCGCGAATCGCTCATTTCGCACGTAATAAACAAACTCTAATAAAAAAATAAAAAATGAAAAGCGCGCATACAGTATGGGACATAGATGTCTATGACGGACCGACGATAGCTCTAAGCAGCTCTCCCTTCCTGGTAAATGGGGGCACGTTCTGTCCGACTGAGTTCTCGGATGACCAATCGATGATTTCGACTTCCCGCGGGCCATGGGGGCGCGCGGGGCAGCAGCGAAGCGTTCCCCTTTCGTCCGCAATTCCACCCGGATTGTTTCGACAGCTCCAGGCAATTCCGAAACGATATGAGCTCGTGCGATTGCCGAAGCGCTTTATGTCCAAACTTTTGGAATCCATTGACCGTTAAATGCGGAGGAGAAAATTCACTCAGAACAGAGTTTCAATGCGATAGCATTATTAAGCTACTCATCACAGGTTTCTGCTATCTGGCCTCCTAATGCGCAGTAGGTATGCGCACTAGATTATTTCAGCTCACTGTGCTTGTAGGATTAGCGCCGTTGCGCCGTGTGTATGCGGAGTGGCAGTACGCGCTCCTTCACATCAGTATCCTCTTCGAAGGACCTGACGACCTTGCCGTCGTCCTCGACGTCGTCCTAGAGGTCTTCCCATAGGACGTCGTACTTGAGGTAGTCCTAGAAGTCCTCCTTCTGATCACCCTAGAGGTCGTCCTAGGGGTTGTCCTAGTCGTCGTCCTTGACGTCCTCCTTTAGGACGTCGTCCTTGAGATATTCCTAGAGGTCCTCCTTGAGGTCGCCCTAGTGGTCGTTTTAGAGGTCGTTCTACATGTCGTCTTTGACGTCGTCCTGGCTGACATCAAGGACAGCGTCTAGGACGACGTCCTAAAGGACGACGTTAAAGGGCTCATGAAACAAATTGTGGGCTGGATAAATCAATTTAAATTGTGATTTTACTGATAGCAGCACATCGTTCAGTGGGCCAAAAGAAAAAAAAAATCTAGAAAGTCAAAAGCCTGACTTTCGGTAGGAAAATTTGAAAATACAGCGGACTATTGCGTACTTCCTTCCCTTCGTACGCTCTCTGCCCTTTCACTGTGATACATCCGCGGTCCCCGAAGCGTGTCACCGGGTCCAAACGCACGTCACACGACACCGGACCTCACTTATTCCTTTCACCCCTGAGCTGACATTGCGGTGGAAGCTACGCGCTTGCCGGACCAATCAGCCGCCTCCCTTTCATCACCTGACCTCATTCTCTGCGCGTGGGTATGCGCGAGAGAGCGTTATACCATGGCAAACGTGTGGCTGGCCCAACGAGTGCTTTCATGTGAAGGCACTCTAAGCCCAACGATCACGTAGCTTCCACAGCATTGTCAGCTTCGGGGTGAACGGGGTGGGGAAAGCAACTTTTGTCTCAATTTTGAGCGACGGGCTAATCTTCTAGGCTTGAATGGCTGCGTCCGGGTACACAAACGAGAGCCAGAGCAAGAGGGGACTCCCCTCTTTCCGTCTTCTTGAACTGTTTGGTACAATGCGCGATTTATGAGTTGAGGAGGAAAGCTAAACAGGAAAAAGTTGGAAAATCGTTTCATAACTCCTTTAAAGGAGCTATGCAACGATTTTAACGTTGAAAGAATTGGCATCTTCTACTTTTGACATTGTTTATCTTGTCACAAAGGACAGAAAACACATCTCCTTCCTTCAAAATGTTGCGATTCCGCCACGTAATCGCAATGGCAAAAATGAGAATATTCCCCGACCTGCAGCCGCGAGCGGCGGCCATGAGAACCACGCGGCATGACGTCAATGGGGGTCTCGTAGAAAGATAGAAAGTTGTGCGAGTACCTGCGTGATAAAAGGTAACCTTTTTTTATAAATCTTGTCGTTCCAACATAAATATAAATGCGTCAAAAACCTGGTATCATCGACAAAACATTTATTATACGGAGTTGTAGTGGCGCCATCTATCCTAGATCCACGAAACCGTCAGCTCTATCTGCCACAGCGAACAGCCGCCAGGAGCCGGAGGGGGAGGGGGCAGAGCCGGACGAGGATGGCCGGACCCGGATGAGACTTTCCTTTTTTCACCATATTGTTCACGCTGCGCCAGCACGTTGTCACGCGGTCGCGAGCGGATGAGTTCTCGCTGCTCACTGATGGCTCTAGAGCTGTGGTCTCAAACTCATTTGAGCGTGAGGGCCAGATAACCCACTCTGGGAAGGCCGAAAGCCAATGTTGAGGGGGGGGGGGGGGGCATGTCAAACGATTTGAAAGAGAAGAGACCTCGTGCTCCATGCTCTTTGTAAGCTCAGTTTTGACAGTGACATTTTTAGATTTGATTTGTTTATATGACTACTTTGGGCCCTGACCTGATGTGATTACAATAATTAACATGACACCGCCCCGCTAACGTGCTCGCATATTTAATAGAACAAGAGAGCAAGTACACTGTCGTTCTCGTTGCTCAATTCACTCAGGAATTAACCAAGCTCATTATGTCTCTAAAAAACAATAAGTTAAGTTTGCAGTTCTTGCTTTCCCGACGATTTCTATTGGAACACCTATACTTGTCTTTTAATTGTGATATTTTTTTAAAGGCGAAAATCCCGAGCCCGTAGCTTTATCTTCGGCAGTTGCTCCTGCTGATCGAGAGTTCGCGCAGCCGAGATGCATCCTTCAACAAAGAGCTCGCGCCAGCAGCCTAGTACATTACAAAGAGATTGGAAGCAAATCATAAAGCGAAACAAAGGGCAAATGAACACAAATAAGTCAAAACTATGTGAATACGTTAAAAGAGAGGAACTACTTTTCGAGCGAAAATGAATCGGCGAGATGAGATCACGATGGCTCATGCTATTACTAGCGCTCGAGACATGGGAACCGGGATTCATAGCCGGTTGCCTGCGGGCCGCGTCCCAGCGAGTCGCGGGCCGCATGCGGTCCTCGGGCCGCGTGTTTGGGACCCCTGCTCTAGAGAGAGAGCTCCACCGGAACCCCGCGCGTCCCCATTGACGTCACAGCGCACGTGACTCGGAAGAAGTTGAAGGAGTTGAGAGGCGCCAAAAACCCCAATCCTTGTCCATTTTTAAAATAAAGACTAGGACATGCAGGCAAAAGCGGTTTCTTGTTCTTTACTTCAGAAAGGTTGAGACACCAACTCCCAAATTATTTAAGCAAAGCACTGAAATTGCTTTGCTTAAATAATTAAACAGGGCTCATCGGCTGTAGCACTCAAGGACGACCTCAAGGACGACCTCTAACGTGATCTCAAGGACAACAAGGATTTAAAGCGTCGTCCTAGAGGACGACGCTAAATTTAATGGTGAGTTTTCCCGCTAAATTTAGCTGAAAAATTTACGTCACGACCTATGCACCAATTCAGTTTCCTCGCTAAATTTAGCGGTGTGCAACGATAAATGGTATCGGATTGATAGATAATCACGCCTGTGGGTTCTAGAGATTTGCCTCGACCATCAATTTGCTGCCCTGTAATTTTATTTAATTTCTCAAAATGAAGATTTCGGTAGACTTTAAATAAAATTACCAGTGTTAGGTTTTTGTTGTGTTTTTCTATCGGTTCTTGTTGACATTTGCGGTTTCCTGAAACTTTCGCGTTGCCGTGCCAAATGACGAACGTTCTTGTTGCTTGTTTTGTAGATTTATTATTATACTTATTATATGCGTACATACACACAATTGAACAGTATATATATATATATATATATATTTTTTTTTTTTTTTTTTGCTGTAACAATTTTTTTTTACGACACAGTTTTTTATTAGTCCACATCGTGACATGTCGTACGCCGAAAGATCAAGTATATATATAAATATATACGTACACGCAAGGCAGCGGACATACTAATTACGAGGATTTCTTAGTAAAAAACAACCACCGCGAAGGAAAAAGTAAATAAAATGCGCCAAAGCCTCTTCAATATTCCGCGAATCAAAGGGAAGCTGCTTCGCGAGCGAGCGCCTAATTTATTTTTGGCTCACAGTTATTCGGGCTTAAAAGCGCCCTCTCTCTGTCTTTTTTTTTTTTTTTCAATGATGAGGAGAACGTTGTTTTTTTAGAGCTCGAATAATGGGCGACCAAGCTAAATATTATGTATCTACAAAAAAAGGAGAAGTTAATTTACACGTTATTAGGGAAAAGTCAATAAATAAAAAATGAAAAAAAAAACAAACGAAATCCCCCTGGAAGTGCTTATCGGCTTTCCACTCTATACTTAACAAAGCAGTCAAGTCGAACTTTCCGCGACAAAAGAGCAAAATAGACGGCACAAATTGAACGTTTTCGCCGGTGCATTACTCGTGTAAGGCGTCACCGATAACTTAAGAAACGCTGGGTGGGGCTTATTACGGTCACACTTATTCTTGCTTCCTGATTGGCTCTTCGGCGTTCGTGTCGGCCAATGGCGCCATCTGACTGGCTGCTGAGTGATAATGAGATCCGCTCGGGACACCCTGCACTTCTTAAGTTGTCGACTAATATGAAAATCAGAACGACGTAAGAAACCTTATAATTAATGAGGCGAGCTTAATCCGCATTTATAAAGTTAATTCTAAAAAAGCTTTTAGCCTTTCCACTCTGGGGAAGAAGGAAGACCAGCGAAGCTGTATTATGGAAGTAATGGCCGGCCGGAAGTCGGCAAGCCAGAGAGGAAAGGCTGGATCGGTTGCCGCCGTCGTTAGCTGTCCAGAGTTTTGTGTCGACATTTGTCTGCCCACGGACACGATACTCGGGAAACTAGCCGTTAACAGCTCCGCTGTAAAACAATCGATGTACTTTACGAGTGACATCGCTTTCCGATCGTTCGACGGTCCGTTCGCATCGGGAATTCGTCTTGATTACGCAACCTGCTATCTAGCGAAAATTCCCGCGCACGAGGGTAATATTTATAGGGATCGCATGTTTAGGCTACCAACAACAGGGCTCATCGGCTGTAGCACTCGAGGATAATATTCGGAGTGCTGGGAACAAGATGGAAAGGTGCCAGTCACACAACACCCCACTTCCCGGCAATTAGTATAGGCGCGGCATGCCGTTCGCCCCTTTGTAGCATAGGTGGAACCGCGGTTGCTTTTTCCCGCGTATGGCAATTTGGCGCTTCTAATTGCCTCACCTTTGGTGACAGGGACCAGTCCTTATGGTTCTTACTTCTTGCTGGTTTGAGCAGCTGTAAACGCGAAAATACGGCGTGCAAGGCGCCGGCTCCGTCTGTTTACATGTACGGCTTTATTGTGATAAAGTAACAATCCCGTACGATCGGTTTTACTTGGCTGAATACGGAATGGCTTGGAAAGCTTTGGATATGACCAGGTTTGACGCTTCTGAAGAGAGCACGCACATATACGTTGTCAGCACAAATTTACGTACTCTCCGCTCCGGGAAGCTTTGTCGGGATTCTTTAGAGATGTGTCCCTCCTGGCGATAAAGTCGTGGCAATGGAAATGCTCCCTCGACGAAGAACTAGAAAATAAAATGTGGCGCTAAAAAAAAAACAAAAAACACAACACGCAGAAAAAAAAATTAGCCTCCATGTTTTTTTTGTTTGTTTTTGTAAACCCGGTTTTATATAAGTACTTATATATGAATACTTATTCATATAAATATTTTTGTTTATCTATAACACACTCCGGGACAACTAACACCAATTACAGCTACAACTAAATGATATTCATTGACGAAAACATCTGTGCTAAGCCTTTATGAGCGCAGCGATATTTTTTTGTTTTGATTTTTTTTTCTCGGATAGTATGATGTATAACATGGTTCATTTTAATATTTGTCGGGTCGATTCTCCTGTGTGTACGAGAAAGTTGTGTTTCATGTTCGTTTACGTTTCTTTTTTTTTTTTTTAAGCATGCGTTGTATATGTACATCCTTTCGCGTCCTTGACCAGGTAAAAATCGTCCAAACTTTTCCGAGGCATAAAATGTGTCGGTTCGGAACGCCGGTTTTCGTACCTGAACATTGCATCACACGTTCGTCCAGTTGAGTGGGTCGACATGTGCAGTCGTCCGAAAATACAAATTAACAAGTATAGCGCTGCTTGGCCTGGCTGGAGCCGGTGCAATATACCCCATGACAGTGCTTCGTAAACCTTAGCCCCAAGAGTAAAAACTTATTCCTGCATTAGCACCTGACTGTATGATTGACAACGTAGCAGGGCTCACGTCGAGATACCGGGGAATTCAAATTAACATGGCAATCCAGCGTTGCATCGTTTGCTGGCCGTAGTAGCCAGACGTTTTAGTGATGCATCTTAAGAGTACAGACGACGTCGAACGGCGGTGTTGCGACTGGTGGTTTTCAAAAGCAGGTTGTTCTTCACTCGTTTTTGTACCGTCGGAGCAAAAAGCGCATTGTAGTCAGCAGCTGTCGTGAGCCGAAAAAGCTAAAGACAAGGCATCAGCGTTACCATTCACCGCTGTTCTCATAAAAGACGAAAACCCGGCAAATGTTCTATGCGTGCGATTACCCTCGTGGTAATAGTTACCGGGGAAAGCGATGCGGTATCGCGAGTATTCCTAACGGGGGGTGCTCCAGTTATGTCATTCTTATCTGTGACAACTCTACTTATGCATCTCACACTGCGGCACCGACCTAGTCTTAATGCCTCGTTGCTGCCTACCTTTAGCCTTGGCTGCTGGACTCTGCTTCGTTCTATTTGGTAAACTCAGGCTGCGCTAGACTTAAGGCTGCGCACTGCATGCCGCTGACGACACATGCTCAACGATGCGCCACAACCCTTTGTTTTATTCAGGGGACCCACATGCACCCATTCACGGGTGAGAGCGTGCTTATGACTCTTTTCATCAACCTCTAGCGTAATGCAGCGAAGTAGTTAATCGGTCTAGTTTAAAGTTTAAACATTATAAAATCGCCGAAAACAACAACAGAACAAGACGAAATAAGACAACGCAAGGCGCCTTCAGTTGTCTGACTTCGTCTCAGTCTAAGTTGGTTTCGGCGTTTTATACTCCAGAATAATCTCTGAATGGATGACGTCATGAAAATTGCAAACGACCTCGCAAGGTGTGATGCGATTGACAGCGGTAGCTGCTTTGCGACATGTTGAGGGAGATTTGCCTTCATCCAGTGTGCTGTGCAATGTTTGCAATGGGTTCTTTGCTTTCAGTGGATTTGATGTACGAGACGTGTGTGAGGAGATGCGCGCTTCGGTGGAACGATTGTACCAGATGTGACATGTATTGGAGAAGGACACAAAAACACCGAGTATACCAGGGCGGCGCCAGTGGGAGGCGAGGGAGCGTGTCCGCTCAGCAACGTGGGTATTTCGCAACGGCGGCTGCTGGAGGAGAGGGAGGAGAGGGAGAGCGTCGCTGGGAGGCCACGTCCCCGTGATCCCGTGGTCTTTTTCGGAACAGCGGCGGCCTACGAGGGAAGCGAGAGAGAGCCTTGCCGCAGTTGGCGTGTACTTGTGAAGGACGACGTGGAGAGGAAGAGCAGTGCCTGGTGTAGAGTGGGGTTTTGCGTCTGTTCATGAGGATTGTTTTTTTCGTTTGCCGGGAAGGGGCATTATATTTTGTTTCAGCTTAGCTCCGAGTTTAACCAAAGGCTGAGGGACGGTTCACCAATTGGAAAAGTGCGTTGATACGCATCACAAAGTAGTTCGCAAAAGTAAAATTTTAGATATTGTGTGTGTGCAAACATTCATCAATTTTCCAGTTGTGTCCTGCTAAGGACTAATTATAAAAAAAAAAAAAATAAATGAATTAAATGACGTTCCAGGTTCTTTATAATGAAATAATGAATATGATTCGACGAAAAACGCCTACCTGCTGGCAACACTGATGCGACTACTACACGTTTATTTTTGTTTCCGTTTTTTTTTTTTGTGATTTCGTGTCTTCAACGGCCGAATCGTGGGCTTCAAGTTAAATGCTTTCCTCGCCAAGTTGCTGGACATCCTTTGGTTTTCTGTTTTCCTTATTTACACCGACAACGCAAGATAAGATGAAAGGCACGTTTGGGCGTCAAGCGCGAGATCGTGATGAATGTGTACTTTACTTCGTCAGAAGTATCGAACCGCGTCTTATCGCGAAGTTGTTCAACGAACATAGGAACTAACAAACGTTGGGAAATCGACGAAAAGTTGATCCGCCGACGGCGGTAAACGTTCTCCGATGAAAACCATGTCAAAATTGGCTGTCGAGGCGGAGGTCAGAGTCAAAACCATGCGGTGTCGGTGGCGCGCCAAGAAAACGCGCACTCCAGTGCGACCGGAGGGACACGGTATGCTTTTGTTGCGGTTATGCGTTTGCGGAGAAAGCGCGCTGCTCAGTTCGAAATCGTAGACAGGGCGGCAGTCTACCCAGGGAGCTCGCTCAACACGATATTTCCTTGGGCTCCGGACGGCACCACGGTAGAGAAGAAAACCCGTATGGGCAAAGAACGTTACCAACTTCCGTGTTCCAGCCACGGCCTTCCTCTGCCGGCAGTGCGACGGCCCTTCGCGAAGCCCAGCAGCCACCGCACTGAACCGGAGTTTTACCCCAGGACGCGAAATAGCATTTTTAATTATGTAGCAGACGATGCCGTCGATACTCCCGTAGCAGACGAGATGTCTCTTTTCGACTCCTCCCCACTTCTGTGCAGGTTCCGCGCGGAGTGATACATATGAAGTGCAGGCGAGTCGCGTCCTATATCGCCGGCGTTTGATTGGCCCCGACCACCCTTAGCTTTGGCCACGCTCGGAGCTAAGCTGAAACGAAGTATAACAGTTACCGCTGTAAGAAAAGAAAATGACAGAGTACACGCATGTGCCTCAAACGTCCTCGCTAAACGCAAGCAAGAAAGTTGCACTTTTTAAGCGCGCAGACAGTTTGCGCCTCTGCATCGTGTGCGGGATGCGAGTAACAGCCCCGCCACCATCACTAACGCACTCAACATCGCCGCCACGATGGCAAGTGGAGAGCTCTTCACTCGAGTTCACCGCAAATTAGTACGCCTAATGGCCGACGCTGCGGAGCAGCCATCGACCGACTCGGGGCGGCTGAGAGGAGGGAACAATTCCGCTCGGCGCGTGCAGCAGGGAGCACCGGTCGCCAGACGGCCCCGCATCGTGGCAACCAAATTATCTCGCCGGCACGCCACCCGGAAAAAAAGAAGCTAGGAACGAGGTTTGTTCGTCTCGAGGATCTAAAGTCTGGCTGCGCAAACAGCGACTCCTCAAACAGGCCTGCTTGGAAACAGAATCAGTGTCCAAGGAGATGCCAAGGCAGCCGGCAGAGGTCTCTCCCCGTGGGCACAGCAGCATATGACCCAGCGAGACGTGCAAACAGTACAACCGCCGTCATATTGGCTCGGAGCATTCCTCGGGGACTCGTCGTCGCGCAGGAAAATGCAGGACCCTTATTACACGGCTAAAGCGCCAGCGCTAGAACCTTCTCCCCCTGCCCCTCTCCCATAAAAAAAAAAAAAATCAAATAAAAATAACCACATATCAGTGTGTGTTGAAAACCATTTGAAAGGATACCCCATTTTTCGGTCACGCGCTTCTAGGCGAAAGTAGGCCTGTCCCGGATGTGCGCGCCATGCGGAGAGGTCGATGAATAAGTAAAGTATCTCCTCGCTCCAGGCACTCGAAGTCTTTTCTTTGTTTTCAGGTTAACTCAGGTAGCGCTGTCGGTAGGCGCTAGACGCCTCTCTTGACAGGGAAAGCATTTTGGGGATACGGGGTCGAGACGATTGGGATTATGGCGGTAGCGTACCTTTATGTTTTTCTACGGGAGTGCGCGCGCTGCGTGAAAATACTCATGGCCTCCTCGGCCTTTCGGAGTGTATGCAGGTGGATTTTTCTATCGAACTTTAATACCCGGAGTGTACCGATTTATAAATGGGGCTTCGCGGATGGCGTGATTTTGTAATGTATTAATTTGTTTAACGTAACGTGCGCTCTCGGCTTGCTTAGTTTCGGTGTGAAGCCGTGTACAAGAGCGACATTTCCCGCTCCATATTGCACACTTTACGTCACAGTTAGATCATAACGAGGTCGATCGTCAATTCTCCAACTAAATTAGGCCCCAAAATAAAAAGTACTTCTATCTTTTTTGCCGATAAGCTACCTAATTAACCGATTTCGCCTCTTTTCAAGTGGCTCTCAATTGCCATCAACTAACACCGAGGTTCAAAGAAACCCTACCGCATGCTCTCTCTCTCTCTCTCTCTCTCTCGCTCTTTAATTTTCGACCCACTCAAACAAACATTTTGTATATGCTTCTATGCAAGTAAGAAATGATTACCGAGACAGTAGTCTGTTAACGGGAGCTAATTTCTGTCAGGAATGTTAAACGAGACTAAAAAAACGGCTACGCAAAAGCGTAAAAAAAAAAAAAATCACAACAGTTACGGTTAGTTCGTCGAGACGTTACCGATATGAAGCATCAGCTGACTTTTTTAAACTCGCTTGGAAAATCTTTTTTTTTAAATTATTATTTACTGCAACGGCGATGACCTTTTCGAGTTTCAATCAAGGCGCTGAATATGGGGCGGTGTTGTACTTCGAGACTCTCTGCTGTACAGCTTCTCATTGTTTTCGAACCAGACGATAGAGAAACCCAAGAAACTCAACGCTTTGATTGCAGTTCGAGCTTGATATCTTTCAGCAATAACAAAGTGGAAGACAATGAAGCCTTTGTTCTTTAAACAAGAAATGCCGTGACTTCTTTTTTTGTTAATTTGAATTTTGTTTTACATTAAGATTGTGCCGTTATTTTACTTTATTACTTCTTTCCAGAGTCCGTGTTTTCTTTTTTTTTTTTAAGTGTTTCAGACAGTTAAGAATACCGCCACTTTTTCCTAACATCTTTTTTCACTGAGGCTTCACCGGAGCGGGGCTTCCAACTTGTACTGTGCTCTTTTTCTCTGGGTATTCGTGTTCGTTGGGAGGGCGTCTTGCAGTGATAAAAGTTCAGTTTATTTGAACATGACATTGAAACTCGACATCTGTTGTTGTTTTCTTTGTCAAAACTACATCATTCTGAGAGGTAGTGGACCGTCTCGTCGGCAGAATGGTACTTCCAATGCCTTTGTCACGCGCCGGACCTAGAGGTGCCTTAAACCAAGGTCTCTTCAGTAAGGGGCGATTCAGCTCGCGCTACGCAACGCGTAGAATATTAGTTGGGTGATGGAGCTTTTAAAAAGGCCATGCAACGGTATTGGGTTGGGATGCTTCTCACTTTACACAAGCTTGTACTGGTAATATGAGTGGGTGACAGGCAAAGAATGCCAACGTGCTCCGCCTCCAGTGCGAGCTTTCGGCCTTTGATGTCACTTCGTCCCACGCTCAGCCAAAGCATGGCCGAAGGCAACGAGAGCATGCTGGAGGAGGGGCTTCTACTGCAGTCTCAGTCATTCGCCGACTGTAGACTGTTCGTCGTCAATGAATGGCGCGGAGCAGAATATATCTGTATAAATTCTAGCAGCAACCGTACATATTTTGACGACGAGCAGCAACTTTCTACTGCGGATGTGCAGCAGAGGCGAACATTTTAAAAAAGTAATTAGTGAATTCGAGGTAATTAAGTTTGTAATTATAGCTTTACGTTCTCCACCTGAGGGGGGGGGGGGGAGAGGGGGGAGGTCGTAGGGGTGAGGGAGAGGTTGTTCTTGCAGGTGTTAGTCTGTTTCTTCCCCTCCCCCCCTAAGAAAAAAGAAAGGAAGCGTCCCCCATGGACGCTGGTAAGACATTGTATGGAAAGCAAAGTAAACACAGAGGAAGATGGAGCGTTGCCAAAGAAACAGGAATGAAAACACGGTCTGAAAGGAGCGTAGCATTTTTGAAAACACTTCACGATATATGCGGTGTCCACAATGAATCCTAGCGCTCTAAACCGAGTCGGAAAAATTCGGTGGCTGTACGTAGAAACCTCAAACGTTCACCGAGCGTATACATTTAGGCGGTGCCTTCTATGCTAGTGAAAGTTCCAGGCGTAGATCCCTTATTGCGAAAATTGAGACCAACAAAACTAACCAGGGTTAACAGCGGTCGTGTTCGCAACGACCGAGCTAGCGATAGTGGTGACGTCTCGACATTTTGCCACCAGGTAAACTGCAACACCCAAATGCACATTCGGTGAAAAATGTGAGCTTTCTATGTGCAGGTGCCTATTTGTCCGGCTCGTTTTACGACACTAGGATCTACTGTGGACATCCCTATCAAGCACCCCGGCCAATTCTATCGTATCTGCAGTGGCATATCCGCGAAGTACGTCTCAAGCGGACCGCAGTATACGCTCATTCAGTCCATACTCGTTTTCAAGTTTAGTGCATTGTTCATACGTCGGGCGAAATAGTTCTTACAAGATTTGGATGTAGTAGGGAGAAGCGTTGCCATTGGAATTCGAAACGTGTACGTCTTGGTAAGGTAACACATATCCAATCTAAAATGCACCTACATACATCTTAATTCCCTTCGTAACAGGGGACATTAGTCATGTTCCGCGACGAGCCGCACTTTTTTTTTTTATTACTTTCGGGCCTTTTACGCTACTAGCGGACTCAAAGCAGCGCAGACTTGTACGGTACTCGTTACATGTAATCAAATTACTTGTAATCGATTACTTTTTGAAGTAATTTTGTAATACTTTGATTATATTTATTAGCAAGTAATCACAACAGTAATCTGATTACTCTTGGAAGTGTTCAAATTACTTTTAACTGTTACGTTTTTTTTGTTCATTGTTTTTAATGGCGCCGATTGTTCGAACAAGTTTCCTACTAAGGAATCCTCGAACCGAATATCTGACTGGAGGATGTTTGATTTACAAAAATTGGAGGATTGAGAAGAAAAGTAGTTCATAATTCGGTGCTTCTAATCAGGCACGTAGCCAGGATTTTGTTTCAGGGGGGGGGCCCGCCCATGACAAAATGCTGTATGAGGGGGAGGGGGGAGAGGAGGTCCCAGCAAAATGAAAGATTTCGGGGGGGGGGGGGGGGCCGGGCCCCATGGGCCTCCCCCCTGGATACGTGCCTGCTTCTAATCCAATGATGGACAGCACAAAAGAACCGTTTTCGAACTGGCAGAAAGCTGTCAGCTCTGAAGTAATCGGAGAAGTAACGGTTACTTTTTTTTTTTTTTTGAAGTAGCGGCCGATTACTTTGTCTCGAATAATCGAGTAATGTAATTGAATACTTTTGGAGCGAGAGTAACTGTAATTGTAATCGATTGCTTTATTGGGTAACGTGTACAAACACTGAAAAAGCGTCATGACAGAAACAGTTAGAATTGCCTCAACAGCCCAAAGCGCGTGCACGTTTCAGCGCGTATACGATCGCCCGCAACCTTCGCACCACCGGCGTCGCACCAATAGTTGAATTGTGGGTAGCCTTGGTTTCGGGAAAGATCAAAATGCTCTTAGCCACATCTGTTCCGTCGAGTCTGAGTTCGCCGTTCCGTTTGTGTCAACAACAAGTGAGGCAAAATCAACACGTAGTGCCATTTTCGACGTAGCGACACTTGCAAAACTCCGCGCTATACTACGCTCTACGCAAAAACGTCGAAACCCTTAAAAAAAAAAAAAAAAAGTGCGCCGAGACATACACGCGTGCTGACACAAAAAAATAAACACTGGGCAGAAAGGTGTCTAACTTGCCGTTCTCCAAAGACATGCCGCGCACTCCAAAACAAGCGCCAGAAAAAAAAAAAGAGAACAAATAAAATAAAAACGAGCGTAGAAGCATTGCGAGTTCGTTCTCCACGTCCTCCTCTGGAGTCGCGTATGTTTACAAACAAATGAAGACGGCAGTTGAAGAAGAAAAAAAAAAGAATGAAACAAACCGGAATCCCGCGAAGAATACTCCCTTTCACCATATGATGGACTGCAGCGGACGTCACGAGCCATCGGAATCCAATTCATTGCCGTATGAGTGTCACGTGTCCATCGAGAGGGGCGCTGTGACGTGCCGAGCACGGAATCACGTGATATGTTCGCAATGCTGGATTAGCTGGCATGGCTCCAAGCGTCCGCAGCGGTCCACCGTAAGGGGAAACTGAGTATAGCGAGACGCTTAAAGCGTTCAATACTGGCGGTGGCGGTTGGTGCCAAAGGCGTTCTGTCGCTAGGCAACCAGTGTTGGTCTCCTCTTTCATTTTAGCTCCCTTCGGGCGCTCTTTTGCGAGGAAGAGACGGGGGAAGGAACCCAAGGCCGAGGGAGACGCGATTCGTCGCCGGGCGATTACTGGAAGAGGCCTGTCACTTCCAGGGAAGCGTGCTTTTCCGTTGCCGCCGCCGCCTGGCGTCACCACCACAAGTGGCGTTTTCTCACCGCGAATACTTTTTTTATTAATTATTATTATTCTTTTCTGTGCAGGGAACTGGATTGAACTTTTTCTGACTCATCGCTTTCTGGAAAGCGAGCTGGTTCCGCGTGTTTCGAGCTCATACTCGGTTCCATCGTACGATAGACCGCAGTGGATGCAAACCACATATCAAAGCAGTTATTATGACGAGGAACAAGCTTCTGGATACCCTTCCCAAAGATGTCTGCCAGGGATCTCAGTCCTTCCAATAAACTGGGTAAAAAGAAAAGAGAGCAATGAAAACTCTTTTAGTATGCACATAATGTAGATTTATACTCTAACCACTTTTCTGACTCATCGCTTTCTGGAAAGCGAGCTGGTTCCGCGTGTTTCGAGCTCATACTCGGTTCCATCGTACGATAGACCGCAGTGGATGCAAACCACATATCAAAGCAGTTATTATGACGAGGAACAAGCTTCTGGATACCCTTCCCAAAGATGTCTGCCAGGGATCTCAGTCCTTCCAATAAACTGGGTAAAAAGAAAAGAGAGCAATGAAAACTCTTTTAGTATGCACATAATGTAGATTTATACTCTAACCACTTTTCTGACTCATCGCTTTCTGGAAAGCGAGCTGGTTCCGCGTGTTTCGAGCTCATACTCGGTTCCATCGTACGATAGACCGCAGTGGATGCAAACCACATATCAAAGCAGTTATTATGACGAGGAACAAGCTTCTGGATACCCTTCCCAAAGATGTCTGCCAGGGATCTCAGTCCTTCCAATAAACTGGGTAAAAAGAAAAGAAAGCAATGAAAACTTTTTTAGTATGCACATAGTGTAGATTTATACTCTAACCACTTTTCTGACTCATCGCTTTCTGGAAAGCGAGCTGGTTCCGCGTGTTTCGAGCTCATACTCGGTTCCATCGTACGATAGACCGCAGTGGATGCAAACCACATATCAAAGCAGTTATTATGACGAGGAACAAGCTTCTGGATACCCTTCCCAAAGATGTCTGCCAGGGATCTCAGTCCTTCCAATAAACTGGGTAAAAAGAAAAGAGAGCAATGAAAACTCTTTTAGTATGCACATAATGTAGATTTATACTCTAACCACTTTTCTGACTCATCGCTTTCTGGAAAGCGAGCTGGTTCCGCGTGTTTCGAGCTCATACTCGGTTCCATCGTACGATAGACCGCAGTGGATGCAAACCACATATCAAAGCAGTTATTATGACGAGGAACAAGCTTCTGGATACCCTTCCCAAAGATGTCTGCCAGGGATCTCAGTCCTTCCAATAAACTGGGTAAAAAGAAAAGAAAGCAATGAAAACTTTTTTAGTATGCACATAGTGTAGATTTATACTCTAACCACTTTTCTGACTCATCGCTTTCTGGAAAGCGAGCTGGTTCCGCGTGTTTCGAGCTCATACTCGGTTCCATCGTACGATAGACCGCAGTGGATGCAAACCACATATCAAAGCAGTTATTATGACGAGGAACAAGCTTCTGGATACCCTTCCCAAAGATGTCTGCCAGGGATCTCAGTCCTTCCAATAAACTGGGTAAAAAGAAAAGAAAGCAATGAAAACTTTTTTAGTATGCACATAGTGTAGATTTATACTCTAACCACTTTTCTGACTCATCGCTTTCTGGAAAGCGAGCTGGTTCCGCGTGTTTCGAGCTCATACTCGGTTCCATCGTACGATAGACCGCAGTGGATGCAAACCACATATCAAAGCAGTTATTATGACGAGGAACAAGCTTCTGGATACCCTTCCCAAAGATGTCTGCCAGGGATCTCAGTCCTTCCAATAAACTGGGTAAAAAGAAAAGAAAGCAATGAAAACTTTTTTAGTATGCACATAGTGTAGATTTATACTCTAACCACTTTTCTGACTCATCGCTTTCTGGAAAGCGAGCTGGTTCCGCGTGTTTCGAGCTCATACTCGGTTCCATCGTACGATAGACCGCAGTGGATGCAAACCACATATCAAAGCAGTTATTATGACGAGGAACAAGCTTCTGGATACCCTTCCCAAAGATGTCTGCCAGGGATCTCAGTCCTTCCAATAAACTGGGTAAAAAGAAAAGAAAGCAATGAAAACTTTTTTAGTATGCACATAGTGTAGATTTATACTCTAACCACTTTTCTGACTCATCGCTTTCTGGAAAGCGAGCTGGTTCCGCGTGTTTCGAGCTCATACTCGGTTCCATCGTACGATAGACCGCAGTGGATGCAAACCACATATCAAAGCAGTTATTATGACGAGGAACAAGCTTCTGGATACCCTTCCCAAAGATGTCTGCCAGGGATCTCAGTCCTTCCAATAAACTGGGTAAAAAGAAAAGAAAGCAATGAAAACTTTTTTAGTATGCACATAGTGTAGATTTATACTCTAACCACTTTTCTGACTCATCGCTTTCTGGAAAGCGAGCTGGTTCCGCGTGTTTCGAGCTCATACTCGGTTCCATCGTACGATAGACCGCAGTGGATGCAAACCACATATCAAAGCAGTTATTATGACGAGGAACAAGCTTCTGGATACCCTTCCCAAAGATGTCTGCCAGGGATCTCAGTCCTTCCAATAAACTGGGTAAAAAGAAAAGAGAGCAATGAAAACTCTTTTAGTATGCACATAATGTAGATTTATACTCTAACCACTTTTCTGACTCATCGCTTTCTGGAAAGCGAGCTGGTTCCGCGTGTTTCGAGCTCATACTCGGTTCCATCGTACGATAGACCGCAGTGGATGCAAACCACATATCAAAGCAGTTATTATGACGAGGAACAAGCTTCTGGATACCCTTCCCAAAGATGTCTGCCAGGGATCTCAGTCCTTCCAATAAACTGGGTAAAAAGAAAAGAGAGCAATGAAAACTCTTTTAGTATGCACATAATGTAGATTTATACTCTAACCACTTTTCTGACTCATCGCTTTCTGGAAAGCGAGCTGGTTCCGCGTGTTTCGAGCTCATACTCGGTTCCATCGTACGATAGACCGCAGTGGATGCAAACCACATATCAAAGCAGTTATTATGACGAGGAACAAGCTTCTGGATACCCTTCCCAAAGATGTCTGCCAGGGATCTCAGTCCTTCCAATAAACTGGGTAAAAAGAAAAGAAAGCAATGAAAACTTTTTTAGTATGCACATAGTGTAGATTTATACTCTAACCACTTTTCTGACTCATCGCTTTCTGGAAAGCGAGCTGGTTCCGCGTGTTTCGAGCTCATACTCGGTTCCATCGTACGATAGACCGCAGTGGATGCAAACCACATATCAAAGCAGTTATTATGACGAGGAACAAGCTTCTGGATACCCTTCCCAAAGATGTCTGCCAGGGATCTCAGTCCTTCCAATAAACTGGGTAAAAAGAAAAGAAAGCAATGAAAACTTTTTTAGTATGCACATAGTGTAGATTTATACTCTAACCACTTTTCTGACTCATCGCTTTCTGGAAAGCGAGCTGGTTCCGCGTGTTTCGAGCTCATACTCGGTTCCATCGTACGATAGACCGCAGTGGATGCAAACCACATATCAAAGCAGTTATTATGACGAGGAACAAGCTTCTGGATACCCTTCCCAAAGATGTCTGCCAGGGATCTCAGTCCTTCCAATAAACTGGGTAAAAAGAAAAGAGAGCAATGAAAACTCTTTAAGTATGCACATAATGTAGATTTATACTCTAACCACTTTTCCACATAATCAGCGTGCATATATATACACGCAGCTATTTTGACGTTGTACTACCTTTTGAACGCCCTCCCCAAGGAAGATTGCCGCCGGGACTCTCGGTCATTCCGTCATGTGGCAGCGAGACCGTCGGAAGACACAGACGTTCTTCCATGACCCCCATCATCAAGGACGTCAGTTCGTCTTTCCCGACGCTTCACGCAGTTTCCTTCAAACCTATCACACGTCTGCGGTTACTCAGGACTGTCTTGTTGACGCATGATGTGAGGAGTGAGGACTAGGATTCTTGCGGCTATCTCTTCATTGGGGAGAGCGTTCAAGAGCATTGGGGAACGTCATAATAACTGTCTACACCTGTGCGGTAGTGATGTGTAAAGTAGCTAGAGTATGTATCTACCAGGAGTTTCATCTAGAATTGCCAATCTAGGGGGGTGCCATATGTTTTTTCATCGGAAGGTGAAAAAACAAATTCAAACAAAAACTCACAAGTAAAGGGCTCACGCGACTGTGCTCCCTGCGCGTCACTGCGTCCCTCTCGAAGTCACGTGGCACCACCCACACCGCATTCGATTCGCTTCGATGGCTTATAGCGTCCACAACGCTCCGTCACGAGCTGGAACAAAATATAATTCTAAAACTCGCCTAAAAAAAATACTTCAGGAAAACAAGGGCGACATTTCTGCGAAGGTCGTTGAGGTTTACAAACAAGGTGCCGGGTAGAATTGTGTCGAGCGAACGATGACTAATGGCCTACCGATACCGGCGGCAATTCGACGTCGTCGTGTTGCGGGGAAGACGATCCGCATAGACGGAGGGAGTCCTTCGAATCGGCGTGTGACAGAGCCGCCTTCCACGAACCGGTCGATACGGGACGGGCCGAGTTACGAGTTTCCCGAATGTTCCCTCTCGTTGTTTTCCAGGTTAAGTGAACGGTGGGGCGTCGTTAGGTGGTCTGTTACGTTGAGTAGAAGTTAAAACATTCATTTGATATGTGCCGACCAGGGCAGAAAGTTCTGCTGCACGCGATCGTTTTCCCTCTGCCCACTACGGCAGATCCAGGAAACGAGCGTTGCCATGCGCCAGTGTCGCAGCATAATACATACGAGATTAGAGACGTGTTTTTTTTCTTACCACTACTATTGCTTCTAGCTCTTTTAAAATAATATCATGCGCACGAGCTCGGACATATTTTGTTTTTGTTTATATTTGTTACTCCTCAACATGTGTATAAAACGTAAAAAAAATATTTTGTAAGAAAAATATATATAATTTTGAAGATGAAAAAAAAAATTGAGCGCGCCAGAACGGCTTGTTCTTGTTTGATTTTGAAGTTTTCGTGTTTGTCTTGTTTGGTGACACCTACTGCGCAAAATACAAATATCAGAAATCTCGAATCTCAAGCATTTTATACGTACGATAAATCATGATAACTCTGGATGTAAAAATTTACAGCGTTGTGGAGGTCATGTATCTTGCGTCAGAGATGCGCAAACTTGGCTCCTTTGACGTTTTGTCGCTAGATTTCTGGGCCGTTATCTAAATAAATTGAATAGCTACAACATTAAACTTTGTCATATATTCGAATTAAAACGTTCTTTGGAATTATATATAAATACTTGCTTTATCTCAAGATTAAAATCTTATGCGCTTTAAACTTGTCCTAAAGTACAAAAAAAAAAAACTTCAGGGGGCAATTAAGAACAAAAAGCCATTTTTGATTTTCTTGAAATTTATAGTGATTGTTCTTCACCAAACCTTTGTGTTTATTCATATAAAAAAAACATGTTGCATCATTTTGTTTCTTTCAAAGTTACAGCACAGCATTGGTTCATCCAGTTCACGAACAAAGAATTATTTACCAGACAACGATAGCAGTCACTTATTCACTCACTTTCCTTCTATCTTGTACGCATAGTCACGCCGGGCCCAGGGGCGAGACGGAACACTTCGAGCCTATGTCACCTGAGGTTTTTGACCGGGAACTTGAATTTTGGACCCAACATGCGAAGAGCGTATCCCTTTGTGAGCACCTACAGATGCCTACTGTTCTTTCTTGAGTTGCCTAAATGTTTCAACGTCTCCTTTTGGTGACTTCAAAAGGACGACAATTCTTGTTTGTTTCTGGATTTTGTTGACGAAGCCCTGCGACGTCTTTATTAAGACCTCATCTCGGTAACAAAAATTGTGCACTGTGGCGAGGTGCTTGAGTAAGCCACCAACTCCGTCGCATCAGTTCTTGTCAAGGCCGGATGCCGAGAACAACCTTCACTTTATCAGAGCCCCTGTGCTTGAACTCGAAGAGCTGGTATCGGTTTTTAAAGTGAGATGCAGCTGCATCAGAAACATAGGTGACGCTTGAAAAAAACGGGAACGTTGTCTTCCAGCCATTCTTCAATCCTTCAATTGCCAGCAGTCCGTGTGATGAGTCGTAGCAGAGGTCTTCAGACACGCCGCCGATTTTCCGGGCAATTTCGGTTGTTGATGCAACGCACGGGAAAATCAAAAACTGGTGTTTGTGGCAATGGTACTCTTGAACTTCATTCAGTAGTGAAACGGTTCAATTCTCGGTAAAATCAAAATTAAGCCCAACGCGATTCTTAGTTACTTTACTTTTCACTAGCCGAATTTACTTTCTTTGAAGTTTCCAAATATAATCATGCGTAATGAACGGAATGGTCAAATTTTGAATTTCTTGAAGAAAGGCACGTAGTCACTCGCACGGTGTTGAAGTTACTGTAACCTTCTCCCCTTGTCTGGCGTTACAAATGTCACCGCTACAGTTTACTTAACGTCAAAAGTTTACCTAAAGTTTGCCTGCATACAGGTGTACTCGTCCACGTCTGCGTGGTGAAAGCCTTGCCTTTTTTTTTTTTCAAAAGTTAACTGATTAATCAATAGGTTAATTCACCAAATGCTCAGCCCTAGTTTTTTATACACTGCTTCGTATGGTCATGTTCGGCATTCGGCGGGTTTGGCGGGAAGACGACAGAACTGACGCAGGAGGAAGAATAAACTAATTAAACGAATAAAGAGACTACTGCATAGATACATCGTCAAAAAGTAAGTCGGCAACCTGATTAACAATGTACTGAATCGCGGAGAACAAACCCCTCTGTAATGATGCTTAGAATGTAGAAAAGAAAACCAAACAAAAAATGCAATAATGTTTTTACTTGTTGTTGTTGTTTTTATTTAAGAAATAAGGATTCGAGAGATTGGCTATGGTTCATCCTAAGCCGAATATGAATTGTTTTCAACTCTCGGTTCTACTAAAGTATTCATTAACAAAATTTGAAAGGGTTGACCTTAGGAAGTGAACTATTCATTAAACGGCCATTTCCTTACGACGTATTCAGGATATGAAATGTGACATACCCGTCAAGTCGAAGTCGGACATCTGTTTTAAATGCAAGTTTTGAAATGAAATGAAAAAGTTCAGGGGAAACGACCTTCGGCAAGTTTAGATGAAGTCGAATGCCAAGAACCACTTGGTGAATATGTGTAGAAAAATTTTTTTTCGTTCCAACATATACACTTTTTAGTTTACTTTCAGCGGCGTGGCCAGCCGGTGAAATTAAATCCGACGTCGACAACGGTGCAGTCGGGTGATTTCTATGCAGAAAGTTTCTTCTCGGCGTCACGTTGCCTACTTCAGGCGTTCACAAGCGGTTTGTTACACAATTATCACCCGGAGAGCCCTTCATTTTGTGTTTGAATAAATTAACTAAATTAGGTGTCTTCCTAAAATAATTAAAGCACTGGACTGACTGCAGACTTACGACCGAGCACCGTACGTGTAACGATGGTTTATTCATAAATAAACTTATCGAGCGAATGTTTGTACTGCGAAAATAATTTCTTCATATGATCAAAAGCAACTGTTTTCGAGTTGTTATGAGGGCAGAACACGATTCAAAATGCACGATCATAAATTTACCTTGCGCTTTTTATTGCGAATGATCCGCCACTATCGCTAAGAAAACCTGCGCTGTCATAAGTAATTGGCCTCTCAACACTGGTGTTGTCGTACCTCGAATTCCCTCGGGGGATTTAGAGCGATCCAAAAGTGCTCTAGGCGCCTTTAGTGGGGTAGATGCAAGCACACGCGCTTTCACGCCCAAGAAGATGCCAACGAAAAAGTGTTCTAAAACCGCTCCAAATCCACCGAGCAAATTCCCGATTGGAGTATACTCCATGTGCGCCGGTGCTAAACTCTGTCTCCACACACGTGTACCCCGACGATGCAAAGTGCGGAAGTTGTTCACCTTATGATGACATGAAATTATGTAGTACATGTAAACATCGGACGACACTTTGCAGAGCGGTGAAACGCGGAAATCGCGGTGAAACGGGTCGCGCGACTCCAAGATGGCAGCGCCCGTGCGACAGAGGGTTGAAAGATCTATAAGTAAATTTATGATGGTTTCGTACGACGTACTTAAGCGGACTCCTAATGCAAGATACTCTCTTGCCTTTATTACCTAAAATGTTCATTATTAAATATAACTGCAAACTTAAATTTTATCACACATATGTACCACTTCAACGAGAAAACGAGAAATATTTGCCCAGACAAGATGTTGAAATCAACAGTGCGGCCTCTACGATGCGTTGTTCTAACGGGATAACTTTCGGCCAACCGTTTCGGGAAGCACACTGCATAAATTTTGTTTTATACTTCTTCCTCGCAATTTTGTTCGAGCCCACAAATCTACGCCTCGAGTTCGTCGCCGAAGCCCGCTCTTCCAACGCAACTGCGGAAACTGTCGGGATTTCCTCGCCGGCGACAGAACGTTTGCTCTGACCCCGCGCAATGCGGGCGGTGGGGCGGAGGATCCCTCTTCATCGCACGAAACCGGAGACACATCCGGGACCGGAATCCGGGAGAAAACGACTCCCTCGTGGACGCTTTCTTCCCCGATCCCCGTGGCCGTTCCATGCGGGCCGACGACGCCGCGACCGCTGCCGCCGCATTTGGAGCGTTGCATAGCGTGTCCCAAAATGATGAGCTTAGCCGCCGTCTTCCATCGCGGAAGAAAGGGGACGTTGGCCCGACTGTGTGGTGCTACCCACCCACCCCCGCCAAACGAGAGCCATCCCGGATTTGCGGGCAAATGCTTCCGGGGGGGTCAGAACGGTAGAGGTGGTGGCGTGAGGCAGTAATGGCACGGGACGACGCCACGCCACGATACCTCGCCATCTCGCGTCCGTTCAAAGGAAGCCAGGGGACTACAGATGGGGGTTACACCGGGCACGCCGCTTCTCTATAGATAAGGCCTTCCCGTGTTCCGGATGGCCGACCACTTCATCTTCTTTCCGACTCCGGAGTCCGAGGGCCAGGGTTGGGGAAAGAGACGCGCAGAAACGAGCTTTCCTGCGTGGTTTGTGAGCGCTGCAGCGAAGAAGGCTCCCCGTGTGAGTGCGTAGCGACAGGAACAAGTCATCGTGTTAGTATTAAAAGTTGCCGAGAAGAAATGGATATAGTACAGTGGGCTGGCGCGGTTCCGGGTCGTTTCGTTCATGGAGGTTTCGCGTGCGCGAACGTGTCTCTGTTCTTGGAGCGGCGGCAGTGACGGTGCTACGGACTGCCGGATATGTGGCAGTGCTGACGAGCATAGAGGCTTCACTGACCTCGTTTCTCCCGCTTGATTTTGTTCGTTCTCCTCTTATCACCATGGAGGTGTTTACTGTTCATAATTGCTGCGCTCTTTTGTCGCGTTCGAGTCTTTACTAGTAAGCGTAAAGAAAAAATTCACAGAGATTCTTATGTTATCCCTAAGAAGACTTGAAGGCTAAAGCCCAAGCGCCGATGCATCAGAGACAGACACATGATTTACGGATGCGGCGGATGGGTATTGTGTTGGACTACTGAACGAAAGGTCGCTGGTTCGACGAAAGCCGAGAGACAGAGCGAAAAGACGAATATAGCGCCTCTGCTGATTTTGGCACAAATAATGTCATCTCGTGGTCCAGTGGCGAACCATGGGTTTTGGTACCTTTCGTGTCGCCGGTATTCGTACCTTTTGTGTCGCTGTCAAGTTTTCGCTCAAGGACTTTGAAGGTCGACTGAACGATGAGACATATGACTTTCGCCTTAATAATTTAACCGTGTCTCGATAATGTCTGATAAACTCGGAGACGCGCAGAGTGTGCTGCGAATGAGCTGGGCACAGGCAGCGTGTATGTGACGTAACGTGAGCATGACGTCACAGAGCCTTGTGACGTCATGATGTCACGCGACGTCACGAGGCCACGTGACGACATGATACGTCAACGTCATATAAACACCATACCTCCATTGGGGCTATACTGATCATGTGACCTTGTGCGATGTATAAGTAGCATGACCGCGGCTTCGGAGCGTAACCCCTTTCTTCCTTCAACTAAGCTGTTATCCCACGGAAGTCAGAAGCGTACAGGGAACGAAGAGTGCCGCGGCGACGGTGGTTGCTCTCCGTATACGCACGCTCCTCTCTCGCTTGTTTGAGATGAGCTGCGAGATGGAACGATGCTTCTTTGAAGCGACGCTAAAGTTGTACCCGGCCCTTCCAACTTACGCCCGGAGGCCTTCACTCGGGTCAATATTTGCGCTGCGGCGTAAGTCCAGAATCTCGATTTAATTTCGCGTTCGATCGATCTATTCGGGGTTCCCGAAATACGGCGGGCGCCCCTCGAAAACGTGTAATTTTAGTTTCGTTTTGTTTTTGTTTTTCAGACCTGTTTGCAGAGTGCCATACAGTTTATAAAAGAATAGTGGTCAGGCCCGTGGGGAGGAAGGGAGGATTTATCTCGCGGACGCTGTCGCCGGGCCCCTATCATTTGATATCCGCCAGCGAGCTTTGAGAACTCAGTTTCTCCGGGACCCGTTAGAAACCCGTCCCAATTAATTAGGTCATTCTGAGAATAACGTGCTAGTCGCGCGCTCGGCTTAACGCATGCCCGGAGTGGTTAGCGTTGTTTCGATATGAAAGAAAAAAATAAACAAATAACTATTTAAAAAAATGCAATTTGCGAAGCGTGGCATGGTTCGGAACAAGTTAATCTCTCGAAAGTTTTCCCCACCTTTGCTGTCTTTCTTTCGCGTCATTTCCTCTATGCGGTTGTTCGTTTATTTATTTATTTATTACTGTTTGCAATATATTGGTGGCCTGTAGAACGCGACGAGCATTAATTTCCGCTTAACTATACGAAGACAAACAAAGATTATACTATATAACGTGTCTCAGTTTTAGATCCTTTTAAAGTTAATAAATGATGGCACCAATTAAAAAAAATGAAATCTGTGTTTAAAAAAAAAAGAAAAAAAAAGCGACATTTTGCAGTGGGGAGTCAGATAATATCTTAAATAACCACATTTTTGCCTACGTTCACTCGCTTCCGAGTGTTTTTTAATCAGAATTTGACAGCTTCCCCTTTCTATGTGGTATGTGCTAGCGGTGATACGATTGCTTCTTCATTTCCGCCGAATTGCGCCAGAGCGTTTACCCTGCTACATTCCGCTGCATTTCGCTAAAACGTGAGGAATCTTAAGTGAATATTTTGCCCTTTTATTTAATACCGAAAGTATACTAGCTCCAAGTACCGCTAGACGGCCGGGTCGTTTCAGTAACCTCGAGCAAACTTTCAAAACACTAAAGCCACAATCGAGGCCCGTTCACACTCTTGCGCTTGATTATGCATCCGAGCGAGAAGAGAACGCAGCTTTTAAGCCTTTTCCACAGCAGCGCACTCCAGTCGTAAGCCGTCGCAAGAGGCCTAAAAACCCGGTCTTGTCTCAGTTGGTCGTACTCGGTTGCAAGTGTGTGAACGGGCCTTCTCACTACTCATGAATTAAATATACAGGGTGTTTCACGAAAGGTGGACAAATTCGATATTGCGAAAACTACGCGTCGCAACAACAACAACAACAAAAAAGACTCGTGTCGTTTTGGTCCTGGGCCAGGGGCCTATTTAGGAAAGTTATTAAAGTCCGGGATAATTAAATTGTTAATTATTTTTGCGTAATTAACTTCTTTAATATTGTGTTTAAGGGCATGACTTCAATTAGAAAATTGCTCAGCATCTTCGAAAAACAGTCAATCAGCAAATTGCAGAACGATAGAAAGCACGCGCTGCATTTTACGGCTTTTTGAAAAACAGCACAAATTCAACTGGTTTTTAAGTTTCGGTTCGCTATCGGAGCGCATCTCGGCCCCGACGGCACCGCTCCCCGTGGAGAAATAGTGCAACCAACCTCTACTGCGTCGCGCAAAGACAGCGCAGCAGAGGCTGGTATATAGGTGCTCGAATCGCCGTCGGCGATCGAGCACCGGCGGAGGCGGTTGATCTGACATACCGCGTTCGGCTTTGGCTAGCAGACGGCGTTCGTAAAATGGCGTCAGCTGTTGCTGGCTTCACGCGGCGGTACCGTGCGTGCTTCCATTCATTCGGCGTTCGTTGCCATGGTGACGGCGAGGAACGCAGACGAACTTTATGTTGCGGAAGAAAGCTGCGGCGCAGCGATACCAGGTGCGTTCTAAGGCCCTTCCCGCATGCTTTTCAATGGGCGGAAGGCGAACAAAAAGAGTTCGAAATAAGGACTTAACGCAGAAGGCTGCCTTTCTCCAGCGCCTCATAATTTGACAAGCCTTACACGAAAAGCATGTTTTTTTGGCCATCCCGAGTCCTGTTTTTTTTCTCCGTAACATGGGTCTAAAGTATCAAACTGCCTTATATTCACCGAAGACTCGCCGATAAAATTTTGTGGGCATAAATATACGCAAAAAAAACCCCGAAAATTGAATTTTAAAATAAACACCGGAAAAGGTACGCTGAATTTTGAAAAAATAGAAACCGAAAACGCGGAACCCTATATATGATAAATGCGAATAAAGTGTGTAGTACTTATCCTCAAAAACTTCGTTTTATTGCTCCAAAATGAATCTCAAAAGGACTCGGACCAACCAGATCACTGCGAGCGTAATAGTATTTTAATTAAGATAAAAAGAAAAAAAAATATTTCGTTTTCAGTCTGCGGTATGCTGTGTACCATTTTAGCAACGAAAGTTTTAGGGTTTGTTACGTTAAAACATTATTGGGGGGTTTGGTAACCATTTTACGAAGATGTTTTTGATAATTTAAAATTAAATCGTCTGTAGCTAGAAACTTCGGTGAGCGCGCGCACAGACACACAGAAACAAGCACACACACATAACACGCACGCACGCACACGCACGCACACACCAAGAACAAACAAGAGAGGCTACCACCTCCTCTCAGTGCCCTCACGGAGTGATTACACCATTCCAGTGTTGGACTATGCGGTACGCGATAACTTACCAGTTTTCATCGTTGCTATTTTGGGGACTTTGAGCTAGGGCTCAAACCGGTGTTACAACAACGAAAATAACGGCAACACCCCTCTTTGTTTGCTTTTCGCGCAGGCGTGGTGCTCAGCAACCACATCCGGCACTTCGAGCCGCTCTTCTTCAATCATCACTCATTTCGGGATCAGCACCATCGAAGCAAAAGGTCGCCCAAGCTGGATATTCGGTTGGAATTCGCAGCCCACAACCGGTGAGTTCAAAGCCTGCTGTTTCGGTCACTATCTGACGAGAGCGTTCTCTCAAACGGCAGGTGTAGTTTCTTTTGATTCTCAGCGCTCTTTAACGCGTATCAATACTCAAGCAACGACACGACTGAGTAGGCGATAACATATTTTGAATAGTTTAGTTGGGTAGAAAGCTTTGACTGTTAAGTACTGTAAAAAAAGCCCCCCCCCCCCCCTCCCAAGAAAAAAAAATTAAAAAAAAATAAACACATGAATAAATTGATTTGCTGTTGTTTTTTTATTAGAGAAAATTAACCACGCGTCGCTAAACGTTCAGTCTCTGCCCAAATATAGCGTTAGCGGTCCGGACCATGGTGCTAAATTGTTAGAACGAATCGTTATCTTATTTAAAAGTTATAGGCAATTTTCGGGAATATTCAACGATAAAATTCTGGCCAACGGTGCCAACGAATTCATGGGGCTGAATGGCACAAACTAGCAAAAATAGGCCCCATTTTCACAAAAAAAATGCAACAATTATTTTTTTTATTAAGATAACTGCGAGTTTTGAAACTTTGGCATCTGATTCCGGACTGCTAGCTCTACATTCGGGCGCAGACGTTCGGCAGTGCGTAGTTTATTTTTGCGGTAAATAAACAAAACAAAAAAAAAACATTTTTTTCGGGACATGCTGTGTGTATTTATTTGTTGTACTGGAATACCCCATCCAACCTCGGAGTTAGAAAACGAGAAATTAAATTTGCGATTCATCTAACTATCGAGTGCCAACTCCGCGTTCCGTGCTTTTTTTTTTTTTTCTGGTTTAAACGAGGCTTGGTAATGAAATCGTAAATTTTGGCATCTTAGTTTGGTTTGGAACTATGGCTGGGCGACTGATGAATTAACCTTGCGATTAATCAATTATTATCTTAATCGCGATTAATTTTTATATCCAGTTAATCGGACTGAGTTTTCAGTTAGTAATTCCGGGGAGAAAGTAAAAATACCTGCTTCACTAGTTGGTGCACATTCATCAGTTTTAGGCAGACTTGTACATAACGCGTTACAAGTAATAGATTACTTGTAATCGATTACATTTTACTGTAATTTTGTAACGCTTCAATTACTTCCTTTAAGAAGTAACGATCCTTGTAATTGAATTACTTTTCTGCTTTAATCGATTACAAAATTACCTATTAAAATTTTTCTTAATTTTTTTTTTTGAGGGGGGGGGGGGGGCGGTGTGGAGGGGTTAGGTGGGCTGGAGTCACTCAGCTCTGGGCAACGGTCTTTTTTTTTTTTTCGGAACAACTAAGCACGGGATCGCGAGGATTAGTAGGCCGTTTCACTATGCTTCCTTTCGTAGATGCATCTTTTTTTTTTTTTTTTAGGGGCGAAGCTCCTTAGGGTCTAGCCTTGCCCGTCCGTCCGTCCGTCCGTCCGTGCTCACATCGATTGCCATCCCATCTGTCTTCTTAAAAAAGAAAAAATGTTTGCGCAGTCGACAGGATTCGAACGTGTGCGGGGAGACCCCAATGGATTTCTAGTCCATCGCCTTAACCACACAGCCACGACTGCGGGACGAGTAGGGGGCTCTGAGATGTGGTAGTAACTCAAGAGTTGGGGATGTCATGGATGAAACGTTGCATGTAGCCGCTCAACGTCTATACAGGAGAGGGCGCTGGGGTCAAATGCGTATAGTATAATCGCGTTAAACTTTGCATGCATTGGCTCAACGTTTATAGACGAGAGGGCGCTGCGGTCAAATGGATGGATCCGCTAGAAGAACCACTGGCTCTGCATTTCACCGACCATAAAGCTGTAATAATGAAGTCGAAACGCAACCCGGAACTCAGCACTACCTATGAGCAATAAAAAAAATCAGCACCATCAGCACTACTTATGAACAATAAAATCAGTATCATCAGCACCACCAGAGCTTCGCCCCAATCAACATCATTCACCACGTGGAGATGCGGTCATTTTTTTTTTGTACACCGGAGACTACGTCCGGGTATCAAAAATGACCTTATCCAGCTTCTTGTGAGTAATGTATTTAAACAGAGCTCTTTTTATTTTATATTATTTTTTTTTTAACTAGAGGGAGTGGGTGTGTTGGCGTCACTAACTCAGCTTTAAGCAAAAACGGTAAAGGCTTTCTTTTTTTTCGGAACAACTGAGCGCAAGACCCCAAGGATTATGCTACCGTAATAAAAAAAAAGTTTAATGAAAAGTAACGTGGTAAGTAATCGATTACTTTGGAGTAATTTTTCGATTAATGTTTTGAGGTTGTAATTGTATTTGTAATCGGTTACTTTTTACAATGAAGTAATTGTAATTGTAATCGGTTACTTTTTTTCAGTAACGTGTACAAGTCTGGTTTTAGGAGGCAGCATTGTTGTATTCGACGACAAACCACTTTAGAATCCCCTAAGCCTAAGGCACTCATCCTGAGTGATTATAAGGTCTAAATAATCATGTAAAAATATTTTATTGTTAAAATTTATGGCCGCATTTCTTTTTTTTTTTTACGTATATGGGGGGAAGGCGTTGTGTAACCGAGATATCGGTTGCTTTTCATCCTCCGTTGGGTGCCATGCCAGGGTGCCCTTCGTTCGTTGGGCATGTCAGCACCCCCAAGTTTTTTGTGTTTTTTTTTTGTCTTCTTGTGGGCGGTGCTGAGTCAAGGTTCAAATTAGGCTTTACACTCCGCACCTGACGACATTGTAAAAAATGGCAGAAGAGAATTTGGGGTTTTCGACCTTGTTTTAGTTATTATGCCCCGAGGTCAACACATCCAATTAATAGATTAACTAATCGATTAAAATGTAGCGATCAATCGGGTTACATTTTTCAATCAACCCCAGCCCTAATCTTGATTTTTATATTGCATATTTTGATTCTTCTTACTATAAATAAAGAGTCCATGAAACAATATAGTGTTGTAAACACGATGCAAATCGAGTGACATCATTAGGTGATGTCACTCGATTTGACGGAGCGTTCAGATTATGTTCGGCGCACCTGGCGCTTCATTTGAACGCGGATAGATGGCGCCTGAATCAGTGGGCCAATATGGATATACGCGCCCATATGGAACATCGGTGAAGAGAGGTCGGGCGTCAGGCCCTGGGCTGCAGTGGGGCAGTTGCGAATGAGGCCGTCCAGGGTGACCTGGGCTGATCAGCCTTCGAGGCTCGGGAGACGACAAGCAAAATAGCCTTCGACGAAGGACTTTTCACGTATACACACATTTATCTGGATTGCAAACCAGTTAGCAGAAGCGCCTCTATCAGCTAGAACGCGAGTCAGAGGTCCGGAAAAAGCTTCGTGACCAAGAGACCCAGCAGTGGCTGCAAGACACCCAAACCAAGTCGACGCTGGATGTGTACGTGATACATAAGCAGACCATCACTTCGCAGACCCGGCTGTACGACAACAGTCTATAGGCAGTAGCCTTCTGTTTGAAGCACGAGCGGGGGCCCTCCGGACGCTGCCTTACAAGCGGCAGTTCGACGACACTGTGACCACGAGTGTGTGTAGGGCGTGCGGGGTCTACGGCGAAACGGTGGCACACATCGTTCACGATTGTGCGAGTCTCCAGCCTTCTCGGCCACAGGACAACGGATTACATACTCGGACCTCCCTGGCGCTCGCTGAGGCGTTGGGCTTCCTTATACCAACAGGGCAACCGCAGCAGCCCGACGAAACAGGGCGGGGAGAACATGCCGACAGGCCTGCTACAAAGTCGAACGTGATCTTCAGCGGTCTGCACAAGCCTATACTGTATAGAGGCGACCAAAAAAAGGTTTGAGGACTAGTGCAAAAAGGTTCACACCAGGGGCCATTAAGACCCACACAGTCCCTCCCAGGCTTGCCCGCCCGTTTCAAAGGGAAAGGGCAGCATAATCATCATCATCATCATCATCATCATAATCATCATCCATCCGCTTCTTTCCCATTATATCAGTATACTTCTTCCCCAAAATATCTGCATCAAGAGTTTCTTCCTCAGAAGTCTGCTTACCCCGTGCATCACCGCACCGTTCCGTTCGCCGTTCACGAACGTGAGCCTCCTTCTGCCTTTTCTTCCATTTCACTCTGGGCCCCTTGATCGAAGCGCCCTCTAATTCGGTGTGAAACGAACCAGTTCTGGTTCGAGGCTAGATCCGAACACAATCTGTCCGCGCCTCCTCCCCGACGAGAGCGGCGCGTGATATCACCTAAATGTTTCTCTTGCATCGTGGTTCTAACACACAAGTGCAAGGATCTCGAAATGTCATTTGAGTTGCGGTATGTCGAAGACGGGACTATTTTTTTTCTTCAAAAAAGCTCGTTGACTTTTATTGTGATCCTCACAATTTCAAACAGTGCCGAGTGCGTCACGGCCGAAGGCGACTCACTGATTGACAGGAGCATGTGTCACCGGTCGGACTGCGTTCGGTATGAATCAATCCGTCGGCAATTGTTCGGGTTCGCGTTCGTGGCCAATGAGGGCGCTGACGGAAGTCGCCGAACTCCCCCGCGCGTACTCTGAGCCCGTGTCTGAGTACTATCGACCCAGGCACGATACTTTCATGAACGCTAGCTTCACAAACGGAAAACACCTAGCCGTTTGTTCTAGCTCTAAATAAACCCTTTTCAAAGCGGACGCCTATACTAGTGGCTGCTGTGCCGATTATCCGAATCCGCCCTTGTTTGGGCACTGTCGTGTTCTGTATTTATTTAGCCGATACCACTACACGGTTCGCAACAGAAATCTGTCAATAATCGCGGATCAAATAAAGTATATTGCGGCGGCTGCAGTCATCCTCAAAACAGGTTATCCTGACAAACCCAACACCACAATGCTGTAAAAAGTGCCAGCCGTTGTGACGGAAGACCCCTAGAACCGGTGCACCAAAATATTATCGGCGAGCACAGCCACAGCAAGCTATGGAACAGGTGAACATGGCACACACGCTGCTTCCGTTTCCGAGTTTCAACATCCAAACGACTGATGCCCACAACATCGTCCTCGGGTGGGCCAATTGGGTGGACAGGACCGAAAACTTTCTCGTTGCGTACAACATAACCGCGGATGTTCGCAAGAAAGCACTCTTCCTTCATTACTCCGGCGAGGAAGTGTATGACCTTTACCGGTCTCTCCCGGACGACTCGACATCGGCGGTTGTCAGCAGCACCGCGCGAGACGCGGCGAGAACGTCGCCATTCGAGTACGACCTCGCGAGAGCGAAACTCGGCGCTCACTTCGCGCCAAGAGTCGATCCAACATTTGCCATTTATCACTTCCGATAGGCACAACAGAACGCTGGTGAGTCACTCGATGCTTTCTATGCGCGCCTCCGGCAGTTGTCCCGTCATTGCAACTTCCCAGACGTTGATCTCGAGATAAAGAACCAGATCGTCATCGCGACCACATCCACGTGCCTGTGGAATTATGCTATACTGCATTCGCTGGGCTTGCCAGACATCCTCAGGCAGGAACGCATGCTTGAGGACGTGGAGCACGACGTGTCTGAAATCGAGCGGAGGGCCAACAAGCCAGTCCTCGCAGTACAAAAGGACGAGCAGCATCGCGGCAGCAAGTCAAGAGAAAGTGCGGAGCCGCATCCAGTACTAAACTACCAGACAAGACAGCAGTTCAAGCGGTAAAGAACACATATTTGTTACAAAAACATTATCTCCAGCAAGCTCGCCTCTAAATGCTGTTATCATGGCATACGACGTTCCCATCACCTTCGTTATAGACACAGGCTTAACCGTGTCAATTGTTAATGAAAATTAAATCAGAACTGTCACTTAGATGAGAAACTTGAGAAAACATATGTAAAGGTGTTTCCATACAGGGCAACGTCTCCACTGCAACCTCTGGGAAAAAGTCTCTGTCAGCATGGATGACGAAGATGTCTTCTTGACTGCAACAGTCAAGAGGACATCTTCGTCACCCCGGGCAGCTGCGCACCACTTCTAAGCTTCGCAACAGCATCGAATCTTGGTCTTGTCCGAATCATATACCAAGTCGGAAACTCTCCAACAGGAAGTCGATCGTGGAATAATTCCCCAACTTGTTCAAAGGAGTTGTAAAGCTCAAGGAGCAGCAAATCCACCTCTTCGCAGATGAAACTGTGCCCCTTATCGCTCAACCTCACCGACACATTTCATTTGCAGTGCGAGCACTCGTGGAAGCATAACTCGACCGTCTCCTGTCCATAAGGACATCATCAAGCCAGCAGTTGGACCCACACCATGGGTGTCTCCAGTTGTGATTGTCCCGAAACCACAACAACCTGATGAAATCCGGATGTGCATTGACATGTGCGTTGTGAACACTGCCATTCAACAAGGACGACAAATTGTTTTCTTTTTTTATTCGTGCAACAAGCAGAGCTTGATTGTTTAGGTTAGGCGCGTTATTTGTCCATCCCGTAGAAAACCCAAAAGGGCTCCTGCATGCGCGTTCACTCTGTTCCATTTGTAGTAGTCCTCAGGGGACGCCAGGTTGAGACCTCGTGCCTGAGTCAGGGGAAGGAGGAGGTGCTGCAGGTCTGGGCAGTTCCAGAGAATGTGTCGGAGGCCAACTGCGGACGCCCTGGCAGAGCAGTGGGGGCAAGCCGGGCTGGCATCATCGGAGCCCCGGCCCCAGGAGAGAACGACATCTGTGTCCAACAGTTGATGACATCATCGTTGCTTTCAACGGAGCGACTGTTTTTCGAACCTTGACTTGAAAAACGGCTATCATCAGCTGGAACTAAACGTGTCTTCGAGGCAACTAACAAATGTTTCAACGCACGCTGGTTTGTTTCGATACAAACGTCTCAACTTCGGCTTAACAGTGCAGCTGAAATCTTCCATTACACCATTCGCCAAGTGCTCAACGGCATCCCAAACGTCCTGAATGTTAGTGATTATATCCTGGTCTTTGGAAAAACGAAGCAAGAGCATAACACGACTTTAGACTCGGGCCTACGTCGACTTCAGAAATCAGGGCTAACGTTTAATGAAAAGAAGTGTCACTTCCACCAGCGCGAGCTAACCTTCTTGGGACTAATTTTGTCATCGGAAGGTGTTAGTCCTGACACAAAGAAAATCGGGGCTTACATGTAAAAAGGTACCGGAGTCCCCAAGAGGTGAAAAGTCTTTTGGTAATGGTCAACTACTCAGGTCAGTTTTTTTTTTTTACGAAACCTTGCTGACCTTAGTCAGCCAATGCGCAAACGGACGCTAAAGAATGCACCCTGGGAGTGGTCCGAACGACACCATAAAGCCTTTGTGGAACTGCGGCGTGCCATTACAGACGCATTCACCCTATCCAGCCAAGCCGACAGAGCTGGTTGTAGATGGAAGCCCGCACGGACTTGGTACCATTTTAACACAACGAGATGGTACACAGGTCGCAGTGATAGCTTATACAATCAGAGCATTAACACTAGTGGAAAGCCGCTACTCCCAAATTGAGTGAGAAATGCTGGCAGCTGTATTGGGGGGGGGGGGGGGGGGTGCATGGAACACTTTCGACTCTACTTGTGCCGTGCAAACTTTCTTTTATTGGCAGACCACAAGTCTCTGGTGAGCATCCTTTGAAACCTAAGGTCGTCACCATCTGCCCACATAGAGCGCCTCGCTCTCCGCATCCAACAGTCAGCATTTACGTACAACGTACTGCAGGGAGAAGCAACTCTTCGGACTACCTTTCAAGACACCTAGTGCCACTACACAAGACAGGCACTCGCCTCACCGAAGTCCCTGACGAGTATGTCAACTTCATCCAACGCCAGTGCATCCCAAAGGCCTTCTCAGTCGAGGAAGTTGCGGAACACACGAAGACAGACCAACAGCGGCAGCTACTGGTGAGAGCCGTCCAGCATCGTCTACGTAACGACTTACTACTATTAGGACTAAAGCCATTTGCAGCTAAGAAGGCAGAACTCACTTTAACACCCCAAGGTCTCATCCTTAGAGGGACAGGTCTGGTCTTTCCAAACGGTCTTCAGAAACGTTTAGTGCAACTCGCACACCGAAATCACCAAGAAATCGTAAAGACGAAACAACTACTACGAAAAGAGGTATGGTTTCTAGGCATAGAAACCTTGTGCACATTCTAGTGAAGACTTCTCTTCCATGCCAAGCGGCAGTACCCCAAACAACTCAAGAAGCACTTACGATCACCGAACCTCCCAGCAGCCACTGGCGAGAAGTATCACTCGACTCTTGTGGTCCATTTTCCGATGAGAAATAAGCGATGGTGGTGATAAATGACTTTTTATGATACCCTGTGGTACAAGCCCTCAATTCGACAAGTGCGCGCAATGTACTGCTAAACCTCCGAGCACTGTTTGGCCAGTTTAGAATCCCACAACAAGAGTAAACGGACAACGGGCCGCCGTTCCAAGGCACAGAGTTCGTTGAGTTTACCCAAAAGCTGGGATTTACATACCACAGAATCACGCCCCTATGGCCTCAAGTAAACGGTCAAGTGGTGTGATTCCTGCAAACGTTAAGGAAAAAGGGGCACACCAGTGAACTCTAAAACAAGGACTGGAAGGCTGAGCTAGACACCAGCTAGACGCCATAAGCCGTATACTCAATAAATTCATGCGCGTTTCAGGGGGCGTAATCACGGCATTTGGCGGGCGCTTTTTTCACAGAAGGGAAAAGGGGAAGGTCGCCAAACCGCGGCGCATCTCGTCGGCGTCTCCTAGGCGTTCAGTGCAGGTTGGCCCGACTCGTGCTTTTCATGAAACGAGGCAAAATTAAATCGGCTGCTATTTCTGTCGCCTTGCGGAAGGGCACAGAAATGCCTGAATGTTAATCAGTAACGAAAGCTTAATTTGCTAGCGCTTGTCTCAAAAATGTGCCTTCGCAATCGCCAAGTTGCTTGCAATTAACGGCAGGAGGACAGCCACGATCTGTGCTCAAAACCCTTCCATTTATTATTTATTTCATATCGCGTACCACATAGATGATCTTTTCTTCTCTCTCAGTCGTCCACCGCTTGTTCGATAGAGATATCGCGATTTCGTACAGTTTTCCGATAAACCGGCAACGCGACAAGCGAGCGCCCATTTCGGCGGCTGAGTCAAGCCAGCCCGCCGGCCTCAAAGCGAGGCAAGCCAATCCTCGAGCAACTTTTGTCTGTCAACTCGCCAGCTGATTGGCCGGTACCGCGCCGTACGCTTCTCGATACGCAACGCCGAAATATGCCGGAGCGTCGAGATCTATCTCGGTCGGATCGGAGGTGTCAAGGAAGCGCTCGTCCCGACGCCCGCTAAGTGTTGGGATTACGTCCGGCGAAACGCCCGTAAATACGTCGAAAGTACGCCCCATGTGGTTAGGCCTTTACAGTACGCAACAAGGTACAACAACAAAAAAAGCCTTACGAATTGCTGTTTGGAAGAACAATGAGGAATCTCCTTCCTCTCTATGGAGCCCCAACTTCAAGAACAGCGGACTCAGAAGGACTGAGGTCAGCTGAGCTTGAAGGAAAGGTTTACAACAAGCACCAGGCTGACAAACGAAGAGGTGCTCGACCACATCGCTTCTGGGTTGGTCAGCGAGTTTTGCGTAAACAAGTTCAACACAAGTTTACGCGATACTACGGTCCGACCTTTTATACAATTACCAGCATACATGGATCTCAGATCAAAGCATTTTAAGGCAACCGAATGATCACACAAAATGCTAGTTTTTTTTGTTTTTTTTTCGGGGATGCTTATATCAACCGAGTGCCACGCCGAGCAGAGCCCCACCTAAATGACGCCGTGCCACTGTAATCTAGCATGAACAGTCGTTAGTGGCAGGGCCGTCAGCGCCTGTGAGGCGACAGAGCCCTCTTTGTAGACACTACCCCTGTCAGAAACAGCTAACCACTCCGGCATCTTGCTGACTTTGCAACGTAATTCTTCGTGGACAAGAGTGAACTTAGAGTGCGAAATGGAAGAAGTTATCACAGCAGGCGTTCAGCTGAACATGGACATCGGCTCATGTAGTTTTTTTTTTTTTATTTGCAACATTTTATTTTTTGTTACACCCCCCTCCCCCCGGCCACATTTTGTTTTGCTCATGGAGGGTAATGCATAGTGTTCTGTATTTCGCCAATACCACTACACGGTTGGCAACATAGGCGTGTCAATAATGGCGGATTAAAGAAAGTACAGGGAGCTGCCGAGAAACGAAAACTGTGTTTTTCGGCTCCGGCAAATAAACTAAGCATCGCAGAAAGCTCAAGCTTCTTGAGAATGTGACGCTAGCGGTTGGCATAAAACGCGAAAGTTTGAGAAGATGACGTCGCCTGGATCAAAAGATAATGGAAAAGAAAAAATTTCTCTTTGAGCCGATGTCCAGCCAATCCTAACATCGACAAAACAAGAATTGACACCGTGGCTGCCTGTAGTATCTAGTTAAAAACAAAACAAAAGTACTTGTCAGCAAGAAAGAAAACATTATTTTCTTTCTTACTCAGAAATTTTTTTTTTTTTTTTTCACTGAAATAGATGCTGGAAACGCACACAGCTGTCATTTCTTGTTTTGACGATAGTATGCTTAGCTGGATGTTGGCTCATAAAAAAAAAATATTTCGTTTTTCTCAATTCTCTTTTGATCAAAGTAACGTCATGTTCTCAAACATTCGCGTTCTATTCCAGCCGCCAGCGTCACATTCACACGTAGTTTGAGCTTTCCGCAATGCACAGTTTATTTACCCGAGCCGAGAAACACGTTTACCCGAGCCAGAAACATATTGCGGCCGCTGCAGTCATCCTGAATCCAGATATACTTGACACAACACCACAGGCACGTACTCTGAGCATGTATTGGACACGATAGCTGCGTCAGCATTCGGCGAGGGCTCGGATTTTATCACACGGTTCGTGCCCAAGAAATGCTGATCGCTAATGTCGCTTGATGAGGTTTTAAAAAAGGTCTATTGGGGAGGCTAACGCTGCCCGATTTTTTTATGACGATTTTTGTGAAAGTTTGCGCGTTTACCTAGAAGCAATTGCGTGTCTTAAGGCCCGTTCACACTCTTGCGACCGAGTAAGACCGAGAGAGACCAGACCGGTTTTTAAGCCTCTTGCGATGTCTTAGGACCAGCTCCGCGTGTCCTAAGACATCGCAAGACATTGCGATGTCTAAGACATCGCAAGAGGCGCAAGACATTGCAAGACGTCGCAAGAGGCTTAAAAACCGGTCTGGTCTCTCTCGGTCTTAAGGCCCGTTCACACTCTTGCAACCGAGTACGACCGAAAGAGACGAAACTTGTTAAAACCTCTTAAAATTTCTTAGGACAAGAAAACACACTGGCACGCTGGCGCCATCTATGCGGTGACCCTGGAACTGCATTTCACAAGAGCGAACGCTTTGCGGTATTTCCGAGGTCAAATGTGCGTAATACCTATAAAAAAGGCTCGTTTATAACGTTTACAAAAGTTTTTCGAGCCAAGAAAGAAAGGATAATGCGCGAGAGAAATAGAAAATATGCCGGACCGCCAAGTTTACACTGCTACCCAATAGATGGCGCCAGTGTGTCCTCTCGTTGTAAGAGGTTTTAAGGAACCCAGTTTTAAGAGGTTGCAAGTGTGTGAACGGGACTTTACTCGGTCGTATATATGTGAACGGCGCTTCATACGTATACTATAAACCCACGGGATTACGTCCATACGGTATTTAGAAAATCTAGGAAAACGGTTCATGACCCATTTGAGACATATCTCGGGAGTTAATTTTTCATAGAAATATTTTTATAGTTCTTTTTTTTGTAATGAGGCTGTTTTTTCTTCTTTTTTTTTTCAATGTCTCGATAATTTATAACCGTAGCACTTGTTCTGACAGTGCATACTTTCGTCTTGTTTTTTTGCAAAATAGGTGTTTGTATATATTCAAAGTAAAGTTCTAAATAAAAACATACTTCGCATACATGCTCAAGTACAGGGTCACACTAAGATATGTAGTTAGCGCGACCTAACATAAAGAGACTACAATTCATTTTATACCTTAATTTTACATTTTTTAGAAATAAAAAGCAACATAATCTGAGGTATAACCCGAGGCACCTAAATATAATAAAATAAAAGGACGCTTTCATCTAGAGAAAACGTGACTGCTCTAATCACTCCACGTTGTTCTTCGGTACGTCTTTTTTGTTTTATTTTTTACGCATTTAATTTTTGTTTTTTAATTTATGCACTTTGATGTTTGTTCTTTATTGGGAACTGACTGCTGATTGTTATATTTATTGGTTACGTTTTTATACAAACTAATGAAGTAGAGTACAATAAAATAATCAGTTAATTATGTTTCGTAATTAGATTACCTTATAAATTATAACCGCTAAAATGCAACGTTTGAATCGCGAAACGACTTTAGAAAAGATGACGCATTACAAGCAACGAGTTACGTGTAAAAACACTTCTTCCCTGGTGTGTCCGTGTACAGTATGTACAACGAAATCTGACCCGAAACACCACGAAAGCATAACTTTTTGCAACGGCTGTCGCTGCGGCTCCCACACAGTTGCATCAATATAGCCACAGGCACCTGTATCTCTGACATTCATCTTGCATACTGCACGGAATTATTGACTTTATTTTTAAATATAATGAGGTATCTATAAAGAGGTTGATGAAAGCTTACTAACCTCCGGCGCACTATTTAAGACATCCATAGACACCAAGAAATAGATCTGCATGACGTTCTATTGAATCTGTATCGTTTCTCAGGTATCTATTGAAACGGAACTCCCCGCAAATAAAAATTCGCAAAAGAAAAAAAAAATCGACTTACAAAATGGCCTTTAACATATATCACATTAATAACGATTCATAGCTTAATGGGATCAAAAAGTTATAAAACCAGACTTTCTTCAATTCTCGGAACATTTAAATCGGGAGTCTACGTTAGATCATTTCCCAAGACATAAATGCCAGTGCTCGTAATGACGTGCCAAACGAGGCACTCGCGCACGCGCGCGGACGTCTGGGGCGCGTGCCATCACATCCCCGAAACGGGAGATAAAGACAAAAACAAAAAAAAAAAAAAAAAAACACAAGATGCGTTCCCGTTCCAGGCTGTTCAAACTCCGCATGAAGAGGGACACCAGCGTGTTCAGCCCCGACGTGGCCTTCGAGTCGTCGAGCAAGGGACCCATTTCCTACGACATCTCCAACGTCCTCAAGGGATACATTGAAGGTAGGCCGGGGGAGAAAGTCGTGACACACGACGCACATAAAACGCGGGCCTTTGTGCCCGCGTTGGGGAGCGATGGGGCTGGAATATACGGACACCGAGCGCCGGCCGCTTAAAGGCGCCGTGGCCGTTCGGGAAAGGAAGTGTGATGGCTACAGTGAGGGTATATAGGCTCGAACGAAATGCTGCAAGCACAGAACGTTAAGAAACGCAGGTCGTGGCTTAGGACGTTCGCGCTCCTTGCCTCCTCATTGTTTCCTGGGCGTTATTCTTATCGGCCGAAGCCGCAATTTGTTCGGCTGCGGAGCGATGATAAGATGATCGGGGCTTATCTCGCCCGAGTTTCTTAAGCCCTAGCAGTGAGACTATATAGCAGCCTCGCTGCTAACAATCAAAGACTGCGGATATTTTATGGTTTGCGCAGATGACGCGACAACTAATAAGACTTTTCGAAGGACACGCATATTTTCGGCTATATCGTCGTGTGGAGGAACTTAGCGCTCATTCAACCGCGACGCGTGAGAGAAAGATGATCAGATTCGATCGAAAATATCGTTAAAACCGAAGTTTGACGGTAAACGACTTTACTTTAACTGGATCCTGCCGCACTCGCGCGGAAAGCGCGGTAGCAATTTTTGTTCTATCGCCCTTGGCCCGGGGATTCGGTTGGGCCCATAAAGATTAGGGCCGGCGCACCCCCCGCCAATAAAGGAGGGCTCGGACGGAACGAGTCCTCCGCGCGCACCGGGGCTTTGTCGATCTCGCGCGGAATAACAAATCGCGTGCGCGAATAACGATAAGCGACGGCGTCTCTGCCGCGTGCATGCAGGCGGCTGTCCCCCGCCGAGATTCAGACGCGTGCGATCGATACGTCGGGTCGTAGAGGTAAATTCTCTTCGAGGCTGTATCGTAAGCATAAATAAAGCGGTCGAGCGCCCGTCAGTGACATGGTCTCCCGTCTCTTATCCCGTTTCACACCAACTCCGAGCGCAGCAAGCAGCGCCAAGCCTGCATGGTCACATGATGAACACAGAAGGGATCTGCGCTTTTCTGTTTGTGCTTGGATAGTTCAGCCGGTGATAACGGGCAAAAAGACGACGAGAGTCGTGACGATGCACTTTTGGAAGAGCTTGTCTCCACCGGATTGTATAGTGTCGGCTGCGCTGGGACTTGGTGGGAAACGGAGCTTAAACAAACGTTACTATTGTGATGCCGATCGCTGCTTGAAATGATAAGCACGAGCAGAACGTTTTCGAATATTTGCCGTCGAAGACTTTATTCTGCCTGGTTAGCGGTCACAAGATAACCACGGTGAGGCGATGACTTAAGAAGGATAGGTAAAACGCGAGCCTTAGGGTAGAGAAATGAGGATAATTTATTAAGAAAGAAATGAGACAGGGAAAAATGAACGATCAATGCAAAATGTGGCCTAAAGGATTTCAGCATCTATGCGGTGCATTTTATTGGAGCTCAGTCGAAGGTTTATCATGACAGTATCTTAGAACAAGCTCGCGGCTAAGCGACATAAGCTGAGCCACACTTTTTGACCCTTTTTACTCGTGGATCTCGAATTCGGCAGATACGATGCCACTAGGGGTCTGCATATTCTACGCAGCATGGATGTCATTCTCTTTGTTGCGAAGAAACCATTCGTTCTCGAATGAGGTACAACGCACCGATAAATGTGTGAAGCCACTTGCTCGCCCTTGCAGACGACGAAGAGTCTTCGGTAGAAGGTCTCATCACGAGTGACGGCCTCTTCGACGGCGTCATCACTGTTCGCCGCGGTGAAGAGTTCTTCATCGAGCCGGCCAGTCGTTACTTCGACACTCTACGAGACTTCCACTCCGTCATGTACAAGTTGTCCGACGTCGAGTTTCCCAAGAACCGGACGTGTCAGTCGCACCGTCCCCTGTGCCAGCGCAAGGAGACTCCCGCCGGAAGCAATTCGGGACGGGAACACGCGTCGTACCTCCACTGGGCTTCACCAACGAGCACGGCCCACGGCGAGGCCGTTCGGAGACGCCGCAGTCCAGGAGGCGTCGACGAAGAACCGTTCGAATCCTACATCTGGAGGGAGGGTGACGCGGTGCACTACGGCAGGAAGGAGCCCCTGGAGCCTCAGGCCGAGCAGGACTCTGCGGCGGCGGCGCTGGGCATCCGGTCGGTGCAGCGGACCCAGTGGGTGGCCGGAGAGCAGCTGTCCAAGAACGTCGTCATCGACCCCAAGAAGACGACGTGCATGCTTTACCTTCAGGCAGATCACCTGTTCTACCAGAAGATGGGTTCCGAAGAGGCCTGCATCGAGACCATGACGAGGCACGTGCAGAAGGTCAACAGTATCTACAGGACAACGGGTAAGCGATTTATTTAGGCATATCCCGAATGGATTTCGAGCCGTTATGTTGTCACTTTGCATATTTTCATTGACTTATGGCGCTCTGAGCATGTTTTGGACTAGTTAAGATGGTTCATTAGCTGCTTCGAACATATTGTGACAGGAATACATTTAATCTGAAATGCCAAAGCGAATAAGAATTCGTGTTAGCTTTCATTCCTTTCTTCACCAAATAAGCTACAATTACTGTATTATTTTGTTTCCTGCCTTACCTCGTTGTCTCTCTTGTTGTCTGTATGCCAAATACATTAAACTTAGTTATACTTTTCATTCGCACGTGCTGTTTTAGAAACAAAAATATACAGTATATAGTAACACAAGGCTAAAGGAAACGAACCGCTGTAAGTTACAAGCATATTACATTTTCTTCAGCATCATAAAGCGAAGACGTATTTTAGCATAGTGTGTACTTTTCACTGTGACCTCGATTCTTCGGTATCTCACCATGAATGTAGAAATCACGTCCTCCACTAACTTGATCATGCTGACGTAGACCGGGGTGCACAGAATATGTTGCGAATGGGCTGGGCACGTGCTATGTGTGTGACGTCACGTGACGTCAGGAGGTCACGATTGTGACGTCGAGTGACGTCATGACATGATGTCATATGACGGCATTGTGACGTCATGCTGTTATGTGACGCCAGAGTCACTACATTTCATGGTGTCGTTTTACCTCACATTTTCACGTGACGTTGTGGTGTCACGTGACATCAGGGTGTAACATGGCGTACGTCCCATGGCGTCAGAGTGTCATTTGATGTCGCAGTCCTTCGTGATGGCTCATCGTGACGGTTTTCTCATAAAAATTAGTATAAAGCACAAACTGCGTAAAAAAATAAAAAATAAAACGCGCGGTTAGCGCGTGTTGGCGAGGTAGCAAAGCAGGCGCTATCGTTAAGGGAGACATGCGGCGGCTCTAAGCATACACTTCGGGTAGAGGTACTCTGTTTTCAGAGGGAGAACAACAAAGTTTCATTGATTTCCTCGGCCAAATTAATGGGAGCCTAAATCCAGCACAGCTACCTGAAACTTCCTCGTCGAAGAGGTTTTTCATACTGTTGGAGACTCTGTGGTGCACACATATCCGACGTAGCTACGTCCTGCTAGTGAGCTTTGCCATATGGTCTACGGGAGTTTCCACACGCCCCTTAGCGAAGAAATAACAAGCGTAAACTTAAACAAAACCTCTCTTTCGAAGCACCCGGGAAGCGCTAACTTTCACTAACGATTTTGTCCTATATTCTCGTATACAACCATTAGGCGACAGACTGAACGCAGCGATCAACATTAAACGCACCGCTGGTTTGCACAATGTACACGCCTGTGTTTAAATAGTTCCCGGAAAGGGGATTATTCATGTTATACGTCAATAGCGAACCGCAAATGTCCCGATCGGTAGACAGAGTAATCCTACTGGTTCTGAATCGTTCATTTTTTCTTTTTCCTTCAGCAATTGTTATTTCTTAAGGCCCTGTCCCATTGATGAAACAGTTGGACAACTTTGACCGTCAACACGAGAGAAAACATTTTTCCGGCGACCCTATCGTGTTGAGACAACATCAACTTTTGGTAGACACGTTTCCGTCACCCGGCAACCATTTTCGCCTATTTGTTCTCCGACATTCGGAGAACACCTTGCCACACCGAGCTGACGGCGCGGTCATGCTGCACTGATGTTGCCGCATTGTGACAGGTCTGTTGGGCAACAGACCCAACGACCAACAAGTTGCCCGACTGTTGATGAGCATGTTGTGTTGCTGCCGCCGACATGTTTTCTCAAGGCGACAGGGCCTTTGCGCTTCTTTACAAAGACAGATCTATGTGATCACCTGCATGCTGTGCCTTTTTGCGCTCCCTGAAACTCTGGTAATATGTATAGCCGCGTGTAGGCCACTTGTTCTCGTCCACTCAAAACTGTCTATAGAGATGTTTTCTCTGTCCATTCAATGGTCCGTAGAACTGTGCATAAGAAAGTTTTTGTTATGTGTGTTTGGTACCACGTTTTACTGCTTTCTTGTGGGGTTGTCGATGTCTGTCAAGCAGTGAGTAACACTGCATGTTTCTTGTCACCCTCAGTTTGCGTATTCAAGCCGAAATAATTGGTTAATTAGTACTAAAAGAGGGTCCCACCAACTGCGTCCCCACAGACTTCGACCAGGACGGTCGGTCGGACAACATCTCGTTCCTCATCAAGCGCATCAAGGTACACACGATGGACGCGCTGCGGGAGCAGGAGTACCGTTTCCCGGGCAACTACGGCGTCGAGAAGTTCCTCGAGCTCTTCTCCGAGGAGGACTACGACGCCTTCTGCCTGGCCTACATGTTCACCTACCGGGACTTCGAGGGCGGCACCCTGGGACTCGCCTGGACCGGGGACCTCAAGAACGCCGGAGGGGTCTGCGAGAAGAACGGGGTACACACGAGCACCCCTCTGGCGGTCCTTTCATTCGTGATTGGCTGTTCACTCCCCCTCTCTGCGAACAATCCCGCTTGCCTGAGACGTGTCGTCCCCTGGACCAGCACGCTGCACCCAAAAGCCGTAGACGCATGCTGGAGGTCTGTCTTTTGCGTGTTGGCAAGCGCCTTTCAGATCTAAAACGACCGTTGATTGTGACCATCGCTGTTGGTGTTTCTGGACGAACAGGTAGGTCATTTGGGTTGCCGAGCTGAGGTAGTAATCCCAAGTGTCGTTACTTAATAAAAGTGTTATGCCGTGAGAAAAAGCAACGCCTACTCAGTGCGCATCAAACTTTGCTTTAGTTCGGGTAGAAACTGAGGGAGAGGAAGAGATGAGAGTGCGAGGGGACGTCAGAGCGCGGAGCTCTGGTTGGAATGATTAGCAGGTACACTGGAAGCTACCTGCCCTTGTCCTTACTGAATGTTCGACTGAGTTCGAATAGTGAGTAAAGATAAAGGCAGCTAGCTTTCAGTTTACCAACAAATCATTTCAACCAGAGCTCGGGGCACTGACTTCCTTGCGCCGCTCGCCCACCTCTTCTTCTCCCTCAGTTCCTATACTTGCATTGGAGCCCCAGTCATGTTGCAGCCTGAGTATAAAGAAATGGCGTCGTATGCAACAAAGAGATCGTCTGTATTGCCCGTACCTCTAGCACATGCATACTATACGATCGTATTTTGCAAAATTAATAGGGTGTGACACAACTCTTCTACCGTCACTGTGACGCAGCACCATCCAGCATCAGGTGAATATATTTTACGTGACTGTATCCTCCCTCGCCCCTGCGATGGTGCTTCTGGCGCTGCGGTGTAACGTGAAACAAATGAATAAATACAGCATAGCAAAGACGTCGCGGCCAAGTTACAAAAAAGGCCTAAAGGTTTTGAATCACCGGGGTGGATGCCCGCGTTGAAGTGAATCCAGTCTTGGTTCGGGGGTTTCACTCGAGAAACTTTATACAGCTGTAGCAATATTTTAGGAATATTGGTTGAAAGAGGCGCCGTCGCCGAAGTGACGACTTATACGTAGATATCGTCGCCGCGCCGTCGCTACGTGAAGAAGCCACATAGGGTAGTGGTTCGGACCTTCAATAATAAAAAAAGCTGTTCGGACGAAACGATACTGGGAACCCGGCAAACGCTGCTTTGGTCATTTCTTGCCTGCACCGAGTCGTTCCACATTAACACAAGTATCTTTCCACCTCTCTGAATAACTTGAGAGAACTGTCAATGACAGACAGTTGATTACAATGAATGTTTGATGAGCCCAAGCCGCGTCCTCAAGTTACGTTCAAATATCCCCGATGTGGGCAAAACTGCGATGTCATAGCGTACGGTGAATGTAGGTAAGTGAGGGAGAAATGTTTTCAGCTTTATGTACCTCACTGGTTAACCTCCGTTTCTTTTTTTGAAATATTTTTTTAAAGGTTTTGGTGAGTATCTTTGCCATCGCGTAAGGAGAGGGGTGGTAAGGTGCCGATGTGACGTGCCTCATGCCATTCTGCTTCTTCGTGGCTCCGTACCAGCTCGAAGTTCCTTGTTCTTTGGTTACAACGATTTCTGGCTCTGCGAAGCAATTTAAATGTCATAGCTGTCGATCGAAGAACAAACACGTCTGGCAACTTAGAGGGGGAACCAACTGCAACCACAAAGCTGCGGCTCGTGAACGAACCCGGGAAGTTCACGCGAAGGCGCTCTCTCAAGAACGCGTCGTCCAACCCCACGAGTACCACGCTGCTAATGGCACTCTTGGCATGTCTTCTCTTTGTCATGCTCGAAGGCGAGGCCCACTCGGGGCACCTCAGGCGTATCTCCGTTCGACTTCTTTTACACGGAAAATCGCGGCATATGTTTCAAGAACGGCTCCTAAGTTGTGGTCACACAATTCATACACATGCAAAATGCAGTCTGCTGACATGAGACACCGCAATATCCGTGTTTCTAATGCCGAATTGCCATCCGGCATTTGAACCACGGATCTCGCGGTGACTCGCGTTAGAATCTGTACGCCGACAGTACCTTTTGTGACGCCGGCTTAAGAATTTTCACGCGGCATTTTGTTATAACAACAATTCCTATTCCCAAACCCGGAAACCTCTGTGCACTGTTGGGTTGCTTCCGCGTGTGAAGTAAGGTATCGGTCACACGTGTATACGTATAAACTATTCCAATGTGAAAGATCTCTTCAACACTGTGACATAATAACGGGTCTCAAATGTGAGACATTCCTTTTTTATTTCTCACCGCCGTGTAAAGCTATCAATATCGAATCCTAATAACTTCAAGACGATGGCATAGAATACTCTCATACCCTCAGAAGAACCGTTATGTATATATTTAGCTAAAGAACATGTTTAAGGTTCGCGGCCAACGCGACTTTTCGGTGCCGCTATCAGCTATGCTGGGGGGCACGCTGAAGGATAAGTTATGACGTTCGACAATCTGAAAGCCTCACCATATGAAGCAGCACATGGTACACGCGAAACCCTTCAACATTTTCTGGTCATTTCATAATTTCTTGCACGAGCAGTGTTTTGGTATTTTATGCGCGTACTCATCACGCCTTGTTTGGGGACTCAGATTATTACGGGCATTTTATCAAAATATAAATGACCTTGCATGTAACACTTGTTTGCGAGCTGCTTGGCAGATATTTCGAAGTCACCGAAAAATAAATGACGGTTAAAAAAATTAAACTGCACAATAATTCAATCGGAAATCCGAACAAACCAAAAACTTCATTTTCGTTCTTTTTTTTTTTTTTTCACCTTTGAGTTTGAAATAAATTTCCGTGTCAAAGTTTTCTTTGTTTTCTTTCTTTTTTTGTTGTCAAAAGGCCTCAAAAGCTGTGTGTACCTTTTATTATGCGCCGCGCGTGTATTACAGCCTTTGAAAGGTTTCGACACCCTTTGAACTTTTAGAAGTTTGACGTCGCAGCTAGACACCGAAACCTATAGAGCCAGAAGACACTAAATTGCACTGCGAAAAGATGTGTTTTGTGTTTTCTTTGGGTGTGTGTATGGTTGTGTTCCTTGTTCTGAAGAAGTGTAAAAAAGGCAACAAAAAACGAGCGATATTTTCAGATTTTCGCATGAGTTACTTTCCTCCGTGCGCGTGGATGCGACGGTGTCCTACATTCACAAACTGTAAACACAAGGCAGCATTCTCTCGACTATTTTTATAAATACAAATTTTCTTGCTCTCTTTTTTAAGTTCATGTACGTTTTTCCACAAATGAGTGAATAGGAAATACGTTGATCTTGGATTCTCTTTAGGCCGATATATGTTCTGTTCAATACTTAACTCTCTCGTAACATTCCTTACACGTATACAGCTCGGCTAACAGGCGCAAGACATCGGACGCTTTTTCGGCCATTCTAGTCGTATAATGTTAGTGTCCAACATCAAATGTTACGGCCTCTCTTAGCAAGACAGGCACGGACACTTTATTCGGCTACTTGTATTATTATAAGCCTTCCAATCGTGGGAACAAACCGAAATAAAAAAAAAAAATATAACCGCAATCAAGTACGCGGGTTACTTCCTATTTCCGTAATTAAATTTTGCGGCCTCTAAAGTACTTCAAGTTTTTTGTTTAATGTTTCAAAAGAGCCGGAGGCGCGTTTTGTACTTTTGCTTTCAGCTCATCGTAATTTATTTTTTCGACCTGGGACGACGGGTTTGGGTGGAATTCTTTGTTTTTCAATGTTCAACCAGCATTTTGAGATATTTTTATATTTGCGGAAACGTTTGACATCATTTTTTTTAGATAACTGAATCAAAGAAATTTGAATACGTGTCTAGAAAGTAATGCCCGTGTCCCACTAGAGCGACAGACAGAAACAAACGACAGCGACAAGCCTCAAACCAGAGTCTTTCGAGATTTGAGAGGTTTTGTAGAATAAAGGAGACTATGATCAAACACGAGCATCATGCACGCGATGGTATCTTTGGCAGGCTTGCAATCGCTCGTGCTTACTTCGCGAGCACCGAACGACTAAACGCCTGCCAAAGGTACCATCGCGAGCATGCTGCATGGGTTTGAGGCTTGTCGCTGTCTTTTGTTTCTGTCTGTCGCTCTAGTGGGACACGGGCATAAAAGATGTACTTTTTTTTCGGACTTCGCGCTCGGTAGTAGTGCGCCGAAACAAATTTCGGATGAAAAACTAAATATTTTTTTCATAGTGTGCACTCGGGGCATATAGTCCTCAGGTGAAATATTTTATATTCAGCGAACTTTCACTAATTGCTGCCTAATTAGCTCAGAAAAAAACTCGTAACGTACATAAATTATCCTTAACATACACTTCATTCACGGAATCCGTCACGTTTCGTCATGATGAATGATCTAGAAAAAGTGAAACGTTGTATAGTCCGCACGTGTTGATGATAGTCCACACTATCTAAAGCTTTAACGTTTAACATGAATAGTCCGCGATTGAAGTAAAAAAAAATACTGTGTTTGAGATTTGGATTCGGTACGATACGACGTTCAACGAGTACTGGAAGCAGGGCATTGGGGGCAGCGAACCAATGGACCCAACAGGCTGAATGTTCAGTGAGGTGAGTGGGTCGTTCCTAATTGTTATTCACGTCTGTAGAATAGACAATGGAGTTTATGACGCTGACGCATGATGCACGCATGTCCCAGTCCTGCTGATCCGCTGGATGGCCCCCCTCGCTTTGCGGTAAGTACGTCGTATAAGTTCAAGCTTTTTTCGTTTGCACGAAGTGGGCCCCAATTATATTTGTATATCAAGAGGTTGCCATCTGCCAGTTATACCAATTAGTGCGATAACTTTGAACATAGTGTGAGCTTGGAAAACTACCCAAGTAAGAAAACGAAAACGAGCAAACATAAATGGCAAATGAAGTAAACAAAAATAAAAAAATAAAGAAAGACTGACATTACGTGCAAACCCTTTGGCGTTCTTTAGGCCGTTTTCATTAACACATTCTCAGAACAATCTGCATACGAACGTATATTTCCATGCATTAACTTTTCAGTTAACCGTGAATAACACCACAAATCAAGAACATGGACAGAAAGTTGGGTTTAGACGAGTAAACTCCCCCCCCCCCCCCCCCCAATAAGGTTTTTACGATGGAACTATAAAACATATCAAGACAGTTGGAACGTTTGTTTTCAACTGCTGGCCACAAAATATGACGCCCACAAAGTAAGAATAAAATAAAATAAATTGTGCATGTGCCAAACAGTGGCACCTTATTTTTTATTTTATTTTTATCACTGTGAAAGGGTAGCCGTTTAGAATACATGAAGAACAATGGTGAACATGACTGGTGTGAAATAGGTATATGTGCCGAACATTTGGCGCGTGTACATATTTAGGTAGTACACTTTCGTTTTACGTGGTGCTCGGAGAAAATGCTTTGACGTTGAGATGAAACAGGGCTTAAGGAGCGGCTCGTAAAACTCACGGAACTTCCCCCAGGCTTCCCGGGCATCGGAAAGAACGCAAAGAGCCGAATATATTAAACGAATGTTAGAAACAAAAGCAAACAAACAATTAGGATAACAAATTTGTTTCTTCTTGAGGTTCCTGTAAACTACAGCGTATGAGCACGGTATGGAACGGCCCTTCGTGGACTTTATGGTACAATCCGCAAAGAAGTTGGAAGCCGAAAGTTAAAAAGGACAAGCATCGTAATCAAGTAGAAGATTCTGGAAAATAAGTAATTGGGGAACTCGCAATACAATGGCAACAAATACCTCCTGACGTCAAACTCACAAGAATCTGTGTGTATATGGGATCATGAAAACAAAATGACGTGAAAGCTCCAGGGTGTAAAGATATTCGTCAGCAGAGAGTTTTAGTAGATCACTTTCACTTTCCGCTCCACTCCGAGCCTGCCCAACAGCGCGTGCGTAGCCACCTACGCTCGAACTCGGAGCTGCCGCGCATGCGTAGTGGCGATTGTGCCGCTCCGTAGAGCCCAGCGGACGCACGAAAGTGGTGAACTAAAATTTACGGGCGCCGATACAGACATTTGCGGTACACGAGTACGGAATGAAGTGCGATACGAGAACAAACTAAACGAGTCTAGGGCCATTGTCAACCTATAGCTTATTTTCGAATCGAGAAAACCGCTCTGCAGAATGTTCTGCTTAAGTATCACGGACGAGAAGAGCCATGTGCTTGCACGCAATCTGGCGTTTAGTGTCGTAACGAGGCCTTGTGGCGTCGTAATATCGATCCAAAAGAAGATGGTCCTTTCTCGTTATGTATTATCCACTGAAAAATTAGGGACACTTTATTATCAGCCAAGCATTACGTCACCAATGCGAATGGGAGTGTAATCTCCTTCCTTAGGTCTATATGAATCGCTTTACAATGTCGCCCTAGAAAACAAGCTATGTATCGATATCCCAAAATTTTGTATAACGCACTTAATATAAAAACCTAGTTAAAAAAAACGACTATCATTGACACGCTGCGAACGGCAAGGAGGTAGTTTAGTTGTCCCGCCTCTAGCGCGAGCTTCCTATAGCTTCGATCTCGTGAGCTTGGAGAGTGCGCGAGCAGACAAAGCACGGCGGAAGCCAATGGGCGTATGCTGGGAGCTGGACGTCGGAAAGAGACGTCATGTCGTTCTCATTTTGTCAATCACTATAGCAGAATCTTCTCTTCGTTATTTGCACAGTGTTTTTTTATGACGTTTTTCTTTTTTTTTTTTTTGGCGCAGCACTATCGGGGCAGCCTCAAGAGCCTCAACACAGGCATCGTGACGCTGCTCAACTACGGCAAGCACGTGCCCCCGATTGTGTCCCACGTGACCCTCGCACACGAAATAGGACACAACTTCGGCTCACCGGTGAGTTCCCCGGAGCCCCTCCGGAGTCTTGACGCCCTGTGCTCAAAGACAGCGCGGCCACACCCTAAAAATAAGAAAGAAGGGAAGAAAGAAAGAAAAGTCGGGGAGTTCACTTTTTTGCGGAACACGGAGAAAGCCAATCACTGCGAGTAAGAGAAGGCTCGCAGCCAAGGGGGACGTTCAGAATACGATTGGACCAAAAATGTGATGCGCGCAGGGACACTGAGCATAGCGTTGAATTTGGGTCCCTGCCCACATTGCATTTTTTTCATATCTAATCATAGTCTGAGTCAGTGGCGTAGCTAGGCCATCCGGCGCCCGGGGCCCTTAAGGTCCGTTCACACTCTTGCAACCGAGTACGACCGAGAGAAACCAGACCGGTTTTTAAGCGTCTTGCGACGTCTTAGGACCGGATGCGCTACAGCGGAGCTGGTCCTAAGACGTCGCAAGAGGATTAAAAACCGGTCTGGTCTCTCTCGGTCGTACTCGGTTGCAAGAGTGTGAACGGACCTTCATGTCTATCGTAGCCTCTCCCCCCCCCCCCAATTCACTCCACAAGATCGCAACCACCCACTAAAGCGGAGTGGGGGGGGGGGGGGGAGGCCGATTGCTCCCAAAGGTGCCCCCCCCCACATGACTGGTAGGCCTGGTAACCCTACACACAGGGCGTCCCCCCCCCCCCCTCCTTTGCTACTCCACGGGTCTGAGTTTCCTCATTCGCTGGGACCCTTCTATTCTTCACCGTGATTGGCTGTCTCTCCGTTCTGCAGGAAAGTGGACAGTCAGTCTTTTTAGAGCGCAGCTCTTAGGGGCCCGTTTCTGGCTTGAGCGGCGTCGCCGTCGGCGTAACCGCGCGGTGCATTATGGGACGCGTGACGTCACAGATGACGTCGTCAGTACCGTCACTGATGACGTCATCGGCATCCGCATCGTCACCGTCATCATCACTGATGACGTCCTCAGTGACGTCACTGATGACGTCATCGGCATCCGCATTGTCACCGTTATCATCAATGATGACGTCATCTGTGACGTCACTGATGACGTCATCGGCATCGCCATCGGCATCATCACTGATGACGTCATCAGTGACGTCACTGATGACGTCATCGCCATCCGCATTGTCATCGTCATCATCACCGATGACGTCATCAGTGACGTCACTGATGACGTCATCGGCATCGTCACGTGACCCCCAGGTCACGTGATCCCCCCCGAGGTCACGTGACCCTGAGGTCACATGACCAACCCCCTAGTACCCCCAAGGTCACGTGACCCCCCCCCCCCCCCCGAGGTCACATGACCAACCCCCCCAGCACCCTTCCCTCCTCCTCCTCAAGAGCTGCGCTCTAATTCGGTGTTACAGGGAGGTGTAAACGGCTTTCATTTTTTTTTAAGTCTTGCAAGGACGGTGTGAGCTGTAAAGAGGGATCAGACGCCACGATTTGATGCAGATTCAAGTGCACGCCAGTTTCGGACCCTTGCTGCAGTCAGATTCAAGTTTAGAATTTTGCAAATTGAACACCACCATGTACCAATCATGACAGCGAATCGCTCGAATCGCTCCGCGGACAAATCGAGAAAGGCATTAGCCATAACGAGTTATCTGACGTCTGCGCGACATGCGCCTCGGTATCCGCTACCGAGGTGCATGTCGGGCAGACGTCAGATAACTCGTTATGGCTAATGCCTTTCTCGATTTGTCCGCGGAGCAATTCGCTGTCATGACTGGTACGTGTTGGTGCTTAATTTGCAGAAGTCCAAACGTGAATCTATGCACGCATAGTGGAGGAACGGTGACTGGCTGTAATGACGGTATGGGAGGAGCTTCTGACACATTCTTAACTTGCGTCTGAATCTACGTTGATCTACGAGAAAAGGCTCTCGTTCGACGGATCATCTAATTCTCCAATCACCACTCGAATGAAACATTTACATATTTTTCTGCTTCTGTTGTTGCACGTAGATACAAATGGATGAGACCTGATAGGTTATACACAAATGCTTTTCAGTTTAATTGATCACATAGCGAATAGCCTTTACTTAAACTTTACATGGTCTTTACATGACCTTTACATGACCTTTACATAACCTTTGCATACTCCTGACATGACATGTACAGAGCCTTTACGTAACCTTTTGCATAGCCTTTACATTGCTTTTAGTAACCTTTACACACCTTTACATAGCCTTTACATAATGAATGGGCACGTCTGTATAATTCGTTTAGCCTTTACTCTGTCTCTTGTATCTGGGAACGGGTCTGAATGAAGAGAATGTGACCAGGCCAATTGCCTTCTTGGATATGTAAAATGTGTTAACTTTCGAGCTCGCGTTGCGCAGGGCAGTTTGCTGGCACGCTCCGACAGCGGAGTAGACATGATTTGTAAGAACTTGAGATTGGGCGAGTTGGTTATTCATGCTTGTCGACGTAGCGCACTCGAAAAACTGTCACTCAAGCACTGTGTGAGAGGTGTGTTCTTTGGGTGTGTGGATGCTTGAGTGACAGTTTTTCGAGTGCGCTACGTCGACAAGACATGATTTGATTGATTAAAGGGGTCATGAAACGGTTTTCCTACTTCTTCCTCCTTAGTTTTAATCCTCAACTCAAATGCGAATTGTGAAATCACGTCGTCGTGACATTGTTCGGCACCGGTGCGATGACTCCTAGCTTCCACCGTGCTTTTTATGCACACCATAGAACTTGTCATTCCCCAGTGACGATAAGTTCCGTCAGGGCACTCATTGGCCACGAACGCGAATCCGAATATTCGTCGACGGATTTATTGTTGACGAGCGCATTCGTCCGAGTGACGCAGTTCTCGTGTCCAATGCGTGAGCTGGGCTCGGCTGACGTCAGGTTGGAACCGCTGACGCGCTTTGGGAACCGCGGATGTATCATAGTGAAAAGGCGGAGAGCTTTCGAAGGAAAGAAGGTACAAAATAGTCCGCCATATTTTCAAATGTTCATACCGAAAAGCTGGCTTTTGACTTTCTACCCTCTTTCTTTTTGCCAACTAAACGATATGCGATTAGTAAAGTCCCAATTTGCAATTCTGCAGTGATTATCATCGCAGCAGTGCCAAATTCTTTCTGTGGTTGGTTTGGTTCGGAAGGAGCTACATTTGGTTGTCGTTGCAAGTAATCGCTCACATCACCGAGTTATTCAAAACTGCTTGTTGCCTCGGTTCTTCCTTTTTAAGATGAATGTGTGCAGGTGTCCTCACTTTTTTTATCAATTACAAAATGCCCGTTTCTTCTCACTACGTTTACTCTACGCCTCAGTTTAGTCTCAGAAGGCATTTGCCTCTGTAAGTTCTAGCCTTCAAATGTCAAAGCGTTTCAGAATTCTAAATATAAGCAGCCTCATTTGAGAGTGCACCACTCGTGTTTGCATGTATCGCGTGTATCGCTTTCTTCGAACAGATAGCCGCCGGAATCTAAAATGAGCGCAATCGAACCCTTGACTGTTGGAGAAAAAAAAAAAATGAGTAGGCGGAGAGATGAACTATAACTTGGACACACGCTTGTTTAGACCCGACCTTATCGGACCTCGGTTAGTTTTAGTTTCCGCACCTCGTCTATATGCTCCGCTTTCACCGAACGGTGAACCATAGCAAACGCTAGGAGCCATTGCGGGCAGTCCACTGCCCTGTGAGTGACACGAGACCCTCACGAGGGGCGCAGCAAACACGCGAGGTGCGTGGCCACGTGACCCGTCCACAGCGTTGTATTGGCTGGGACGGTCCGTCGCGTGCACCGCGGTCTTTCGTAGAGCTAAACGGAGCGCATAGCCGTATACATTTGTTGAGTGACACGCTGCACTTGAGCATTGATCCTCCGACGCAGTTTTCGTCCGCGGAATAAGCACGCACTGAAAGAGCAAAGCAGTCATATAGGTTAGGATCGCTAGCGCGGTCACGTTCGCGTTTACGGCCGAGTGCTTATTGATCGCGCACCCAGCGAGTCTCGATGAATAGCGTTTCTAAAATGGTCGCAGTTTCGATTGGTCGGGCGGGATTTATTTGCCTAAGCAAATCGAGTCGACTCATTGTGACAGAGAGCTGAGGGTTGTGCACAATAAGGCCGCACGCTACGAGCTTTCGCCGCTTAGAATAGGAAGTGCGGGCGTGTCGTGTTTTTGCGGGCACGGTGTACCATGTTGCTTGCCAATTTCCGTCCGTCTTTCCGTCAAACACTCGGAAAGACCGTCCCTTTACATTTGCGAGATGAAAACAAAAAAAAAAACACGTGACAAAGCCTCGAAAATATTTCGGGCTCTACACCTTTCCAGTGTTTGTAAACACGCAGTCCAGCGTGCGATCTCCACAACCCGCAGCCCACGTTTGGTCGTGGTATCGGAACGCGAGTAAAGAACGCGCCATGCGCGCAAACTCTGAAGATGGCGTCTGCCAGCAGCTTTATTTTTTTATATTTAGAATGGTGACCAGTCACTGTCACGATGAGAACGGCAGGGCGTCTCTTTCGGATGTTCCCCGACTTGCCCTCTTTGCGCTTCCGTCGTGCTTTGGCAGCACGTGCGCGCTCGAAGCGCCGATGTGTCGGAAATAGAAAACTCGTGATAGAGACGGGATTACTGAAAGGCCTTCCTACCGTTCTCCTGCAGTTAGTGACTGGAAAATGTACTTTATACATAACGTAATAATAATAACTTGGTTTTATTGCCATCAATTATGATGGGGGGGCCCAAAAGGAAAAAAAAAAAGCTGTAGTAGACAGCTTGACTTGTCCTCGGGCCCCTTACACTGGTCAACAGCAAGCATGCGGAGATATACAAAACATACAAACATACAGAGTATACAAGCATAAGAAACATTAAAAAAAAAAAAAAAAATTATACAGCAGAAACATTGCACATCTACGGTTCATATGCCTACAAACCTAAGCTCACCCAAATACAAAACGTGGAACTAGAATTACAATCACATACAGAAATATAAGCGCATATGTCCTTCGAAGTCGCTGTCAAAATCAATATTATCGATACAAAAAACGTTATCGATGCCTCCTCAATTATTTGGCCTCATTTTTGAATGGCTGCTGTTCGAGAGGTCGATGGGAGAGTACAATCTGCTGGATTGAATCGTAAGAACTCGTACCTTCCGCAGTAGAATACGAGTTTTTAGAACGCGAAAAGAAACCACACGCCAGGAGGATTTAAAAGGATGCATGTTCTTCTTTCCTTCATTTAAAACTTTGCAGCCGCCTGTAACTTAAGCTACTCATAAAAAAAAAAAATCAGTCCTTATCGTAAGAGCCATTTGGCCGATGTTGAAGGATTGCAATATTTTATGGAATAACGTTCGTTAACTTTGTATGTTTGTGGGAAAACCTTGGCTCTGGCTTGACAGCATGCGCGACAAACCACCTCCAACATTCGCTTTGTCGTAAGTGTTTGGTGATTATCTTCGTAGATTAGCCCCTCCTTGGTAAACGAGCTTGACAATGCTTGTATGAAAGACACTGTGGTGTCTCGTTATTTTCAGTTACGTGAAAGCAAAAAAGAAACCGATAAAAGCGCAGACGCTGGCGACAATCGTAACCTTGTCTATCTTGCTCTGCACCCAAAATATGATTTGAGAATAAATCTGCAGAACCCTGCAACTGCAATTCAGAGCTTTTCTCTCTTGTTTCTCGTCTACGTTTTAGGAAAAGAAACTATATTGAAAGCCTCCAAGAAGGTTCAGTTGTTTTCCCCCCTTTAGGACGACGAGGGAATCTCAATTTCTTTTCTTTTTATATCTTGTGCGCAATGCCCGTGAGGTTTCAAGACCTACCCTTTTTCGCCTCCCGCCGGACTTCAAAATGCCCTTTCAGAAATCCAATATTCGATATGTCGAAGCGCTCGCCCAACAGAATGTCGCCAAACCGCTTTACGAAGAAAAAAGCGAGCGAACAAACAAGAACAACGAATGTAAATAAATGTTTAATGAAACTCTAGGATAGTCTTCAAACATAGAGAATATTTTATTTGTGCCCCTGAGAAATTTCAATCGTGTGATTCCATAAAGCGTTGTTAACGTTTTTGCGGCATTACGGCATTATCAGGAGCCCTACTATTATAGAAAGGAAGAACGGTTGCTCAAAACCGCAATTATATTATATATGTTAAAATAAACTTTCATTAAAAACAACAAAAAAACTTGCTTGTCAGTTTAGTTTGTGCTACAGCCTAACCACGCTGGTTGAAGTGCTTCTCCAAACGATGCAGGGTGGAGAATAAAAATCAAGATGATTTAAATTGTAATTTAGTTAATTATTTATATCGCGATAAAATTCACGCCAGTTATACTACGATGATTTAAACCAAACCATCCTGGCAAAGATTATCTCCGAAATTTTTTGTATTTACCGTTCGTCTATCATTCAACGCTCGTAATGTCCTTTTTTTTTATTTATATGGACAAATCTTTAAACAAGAAAGATTTATAGCGGACTGAATACGAACAAAAAAAAAATGGCACTCTTCCGAGAAAATCACAGCGAGCATTATTTCTACCTTCCACTTCGTTCACGAGTAACACAATAATCTGTGAAGATGCGGAAAAAAGCTGACAAAGCTTTTACACTAACTAAAAAAATGTAGGCTTATTTTGTATGGCTGAGTTTACATTAATAAAAAGAAGTATTTTAATTAAAAGGCACTTTGGGAGTCTAAATTTGCAACAATTCTTTCTTCTGCATTTTGTTTTTTCACTGATCGGACAAATTGATCAACCAGTCTTCCACGTTTATAAGTACGTCTAACGAATCATAACTTTTTTTTATCTAAGTTAAAAAAAAAGGTTCTTTTTTTTTTTTTCAGCCGGAAACAAAGTAAATTCGATCAAGTCGTCGTCGAAAAGAGTCACTTAGGCTAGCGCTGCGCTCCCACGCTTACGAACGAGAGGCGAGGATCCGCAGCCCCCTTTAGAAACCCGAGCCTCGCTCAGTTGGCGACCGTAAAGTAGAGCAATGTGTTCCAGCGGAGTTCGACGAACTCACCCGGGGCAGGAGCGGCCAGGCGTGCGTCGTGCCGCGGCGGGGATCCACGAGCGAAGTGCGCTCGACTGCAAGGCTTCAGCGTTACAGGGAAAGCCGAGGCGAAGGGGTCTACGTTCGGATGGGGAGGGGGGGGGGGAACGCGGTTCCAGACACGGGTGCACCTTGCACACTGATCTCTAATCCATCATACAGAAGACACTGTGTTCGCTGCTTTGTGTGCTTCAAACATGGCTGCAGACAATTATTTTTTTTTTTTTTTAATGCAGTAACTTATCCCATGGAGCGGAGCCGGCGGCGTCTGTCACCGCGAAAAAACGCGAAAGAAATGCCCATTCTCCCATTGGCTGAGCAAAACGGCTCCTAGATAGCCATTGGCGGCCGCTTCACGAGAGCGCGCGCTCGGCCGCCGGCCACAACCTCGGCAGTAGCGAAACGTGGCCGTCCACGCCACTACGCCGCAGACGAACTAAGGGAGCAGAAGAACGACATTCATGCTTTCGCATTCACAAGACAACTCATAGAAATGCCTAAATGTCCTCATTTTTTTTTTATTACGCTTAATTACGCTTAAGCAGCGTTTATGGACTGTCTTTTGTATGACGTATTATCCGCTGGACTGCGGCTTAATGGGTCGAACGAAAGGAGAAACGTACATAATTATTTCGGTGTTCTTTTTTTCATGAAGAGCAATGATTAGAGCTATGTAAACACCGAAAAGTTGTGCACATGCGCGAGTCCCCCTTTGGAGTTTCGCACGTGCTTTGGAAGAATCGATAATAGGCAGGATAGGGGACAGCCAGGTGGCGGGGATCTTCACGTGCCAAAGTATAAGCGCTATCTTTGGATGGGCTTTCACTTGATAATAATCTTTTGAAGAAGAAACAAAAAACTGATAACAGTTGCCTTTAGAGGTAAGTCCGTACGTCCACCAGTAGATGACGTATTTCTGCAGAAAATGTAGAAAAGGTTGGTTCCAGGCGCTATATGTCTTTTACAGCAGTTTTTTTTTTTTTGTTTTGTTTTCGAGGGCCGTTAGCATTGTAGTGCAACGAATGCATTTTGTTTTCACTGCGGCTATCTACATGATTTGTGACGTATTATCTGGTTATATCTTTCAGCACGACCCCAAGGACGACAGCATGTGCACACCTGGCGGAGAAAACGGCAACTACATCATGTTCGCGCACGCCACCTCGGGGGACAAGAGGAACAACAATCGTTTCTCGCCCTGCAGCTTGAAAAGCATCAATGCTGTTCTCAACTCCAAAGCGAGGAACACCAAGGGATGCTTTTCGGGTAAGGATAGCACCTGCCGGTTTGGATACCTCTCAGTCCAAAATTTGAGATAAAATATATGGGGTGGTGTAAATGGAAGGTTTCAGGTTAAACGTGCCGGAGAAACGAACACCTGCACGTAACTAGTTCAAGTTTGCGTTCAGAGTGTATTTTAGTGGGGGATTTTATCTTGTGAAAGTTCAAAGCGTACCCCCGATCCTGTGAACATTTAAAACATCCTCGATATTTCCAACGGCGGGCGCCGACGCAAACCACCGAGCAGGCCAAGACTCGTACTTGTGGCGCCATCTTCCGATGTGCTCAGCAAGAACTCGATCGAAAGCAGAGACCTTCGTCTCTGTTTGATTTCTCCACAGGAACCGAGCTACCCGTTAAAATTTCACAACGTGAGATCGGCCGCTAACATAAACTTTTGAGGAACATTTGAGCTTACACGTGCAGGTACCGATTGTTCGGAGTTATTTTTACGGCTACGCTCTTTTTTTGTGCCAACCTACAGTTTAATGCTCATGTTGAGATTGATGCTTACGCCCAGTCTTTATACCGCGGATTAAAAGTTTGGAAGGGTACGCCCCTCGTATAATTTACCGAATTGCAACACATATCAGGTTGAAAAGTAAACATTTCGGCAGAAATCTGCCTGGTTAGGCGAGTATTAATAAAAGAAGCTGCAGGTACTCTAACCAACTGTGTTTAAATAGCCCGACGTTTCGCGGCCTGCTCCGTCGCCTGTTCACGGGGGACTTATCCGTCTGGGTGTTCGTGTTTCTCTTCTCCTTTTCGCTGACGTTTAAATCGTCCTCTTCTTTTTACAGCCTTGCTGTTAAGGGCTATTTTTCCCAGGATCGTGTCCACCAGCAAATAAATGTCGACACAACACTCCGGACAGCTACCGCCATCTATGAGCGACGGCGGCAACCAGACAATCGGCTTGCCGGTTCCCCGGTTGTCTAGTTGCCACCAACGTTCATAGATGGCGGCAATTTTTCCAGCCTTTTCACTCTGGCTTGCCGACTTGCAACCAGCCCTTATTTCATTCCCACCATAGTACAGCTTCGCTGGTCTTCCTTCTTCACCAGAGTGGAAAGGCTGAAAGTTTTTGTGACACCTCGAAGCCCGTGAATATAACTGCTTGGAAGGGTAGCGATCGACCGGTTCAGGTTGTTTTTTGTACGTAAAAAAGAAGGACATACAAGGTAACACTGTAGTGGGACATGCTGAAAAGAGCAACCACGTCATAGCCTTCGACAGCAGATTCGTAGTACACACCGAAAGAAACTGGAAAAAACGACTCTTTTTAGAGTCATAGCATATTCAACATACAAAGAACAGCCTGAACCGGTCGATCGGTACCCTCCCAAGCAGTTATATTCACGGGCTTCGAGGTGTCACGCTATAAAGCACGGAGGTAGGAGGCTTCCGGAGGCGACATACCGGCTCAGACCAGTCAAACGAGAAAATCGCCACTGAAGCCGGAAGTAGATGTTGCGGTCAGTGGGAACGCCCCCAAGGGTGTCTTTTCCATCCAATGGCGTCTTTTGGTACTGATGGTTTTTGGTCATCGTTGGGGGCGTGTCCCTCCAAACCGAAAAGCTCCCCGGCTTTACCTCACACCCTCGTGTTCCAATCTCATGATAATAAGTGAAATATTTTTTTAAAAATATATCAAAATCATACGCGCTTGTCCTTGTCCACTCCTTCGTGTTCGCCCTCTGTGTTTGCGCATACAGGTCTAGTCATATCTTCTTTGCCGACCGTATATCCGTCCTAAATGTACTGGTCGCAGTCGAATGAACGTAATTAAAAATAATGAGTTCGTTTCCTTTTTTTTTTAACGAATAAGGGGTCGTTATGAGTGAGTGGTAGGGGGGGGGGGGGGGGGCACCGGATAAAAATCGAATTGCCATACGAATAGTGTCGTACGAGAGTTTTAGTAGTCCGTTCCGACTAGAGAACTGCATGGGCCTACCTTTTTGAGGCCCGGTTCCGCCCCGGCCCGATGACTGTAAATCTTTCCTGACACGGGCCCGGCTCAATCGGTGCTTACCTGATCCTGCCCGGGCCGAGTTCAGCCCGTCTGGAGGTGCTTCGACATAGGAGGTAAAGCACCTTTCGGGCCCGAGTCCGTTCCGGGCCAGAGAACAGTGCGTGCTACCCGACCCGGCCCGGTCGGCGGGCCGGGCCGAGTCCGGGCTTTCGGGTTGACCCGGGCCCGTGCTGAAGCCTCCATTACCTCCGTTCCGATACCTCCGTTTACGATATCCATTGACCATACGACGCGCGCCCAAAGGCGTCGGCAGAGTAACGGGTATCGTTATCAAAGTTATCAAAAATCTGCTAAAACTCCCTATAGGGAGTATTCACTGGCAGCCACAGCTGTGTGCGCGGCTGCTGAGCGCGTGCTAATGGCGAGCTTCCTCAGTTCTTTTGCAACGTGCATTTCATATCATCAAGAGTGACGGTCTTAGCAACCTACTAATGTGAGCTCGCTCTGAGCAAGCTTTCTAAACAGCACCCACAAATATGGCGTCCAGTGAATACTCCCTATTAAAGGCGGCCGTGGTATGGGCTGCCAACTCGCCACAGGAAAAGGAAAGGTTTTGATTAGGCACCTGAATAATTTTTTAATGTTATCTTTTTGCTTACTACGTGCAGCTTTATATCCCTTTAGACAGCAAATACACGCGTCCATGCCCTAACGGTAAAAATAGTCAGAACTCACAGAAGCAATATACAGAAATAATACGTTGGCTTTTTTTCTCATTCCCAACGCTAAGCAAAAGGGATCGCGATTACTGGAAGATTAACCACCCCCTCCGTGTTTTCTTTCTTGTCTGGGCACTTCTACACACATATGACCTATCTGTCCGACTCAGTGGTTCTACTCATCCACGAACACTGGGCAGTATTCGGGGGCTAAGATTGGCTAAAATTGACCATCGCATTCAATTTGGTTCCCGTTAAGCTAAACATTATGTTCAGCAGCCCTTGAGGCCCGCGTAGCAGGTCGAGTTTGATAGTTCAAAGCTTTTGCACAGTCCCTTAGGGAGTTTATATCAACCACTCGTAAAGCGTCCTAGACAATCGAAGGGCTTATTTTCTCGGTGGCGTCAATGCGGGGCCGGTTGGATTTAAATGTATTCAGTGTCGCCTTCACTACGCATTTCTACAAAACAATATCTACGCTCCAACTCTAGAGTTTGATCCAGCGCCGTCAGACGCACGGGCACTACACACCATGTCATCTATTAGCCATTCCACCGGGCCCAGCGCTTTGGACGTACACGTGCGTCACTGCGCGGCTCCCGAAAGTCACGTGGTACCTACACTGGCATTGGATTGGCTGCGATGACTCGCAGGGTCCCCTGCTGCGAGCCGCATTCACTCGCTTATAGGGTGGCGTCGGAACAAGGAAAAAAAGGGGGGAAGAAAGGGGGGGGGGGTACTCGACCCCCCCCCCCCCTATCCCCCTTTAATTGTTCCGACGATCTGTGCTGATATACACCAAAGAAAAGACACGGTGTTCCATACTGGCATGATGACAAAATTACCTGCGGACACGCCTCAAGTATTTGCTTCCAACATGGCTGCAGACGGTTTTTGTACGACCAGTTTGACAGGATTGTCATACAGGGAAGACCTCAAACAGTGTCTCTAAAAACAGTCTTGTATTCGCTTTTTTTTTTTTATTACGACGGCTTAAGGTGAAACGGAGCATGGTACCTTGTGCTAGTCAGGTCCATCCGTGCGCTAGTGAGTGGCACCAGATCTCGGAAGTTTGCTATTTAGTGTTAGTGCCACTTTGGAAAGAAAGGCGAGCTACTTTAGGATCGGCGCTGTTTCTTCTACACGTGTGCGGACGCCGCAGCTCAGCTTCAGCGTCCCTTCCCCGACAGAGCCCCAGGACGCTATCTGCGGAAACGAGGTGGTGGAGGCGGGCGAGGAGTGCGACTGCGGATGGGAGGACGACTGCATGGAACCGTGCTGCTTCCCGATGCGCTCCAACCCGCCCCGGGACGAGCCCCCGTGCAGGCTCAGACCCAACGTCGTCTGCAGGTGAGCGAACACCCGGGGCTGGAACTACACAGCAACAGAAACTGGGATTCGCTAAAGCCGACTTCAATACATGGCTCGCATTATCGTCACGTCAGCGTCCATTGGAGTCGCTTGGCTGCTGATCGCGTATCCACAACTCCAGCCCACCGCTCGCCCTCTCGCGGACGAACCAAGAACCAGAGGAGCGGGGACGGCGGCGGTGGCGGCGCGGAGACGGTGGCAGGGACTGCCGGCCTTGGCGCCTTGTGCCGCTATTACTTCATGGTTCTGGTCGGCGTGTTCTTGCGCGAAAAATTTTATACGAAACGAAGTGACCGCGTTAAAATATAAATTATTTCATTCCGCCTCGCAACAGCGTTGTACGAAGGGACCGATAGCTCTAATTTCATTAGGTACTTTTCGTATATCGTATACGCTGCGGATTTCTGGTCTTGTCCTTGCACGCTGAATCTGTACTCAACGTGACGGATCTACGAACGGTATGTGTAGCAATAAACATCGGGAATGGGTTCGCGTTTTAAGGTCGGTCACAAGTAACATGAGCATTTGCTCCAAGCACTTTGAAAAGACAGAATACACATACTTGCTTTCAAGTAGTTACAAAGCAAAATAAAGAAATGCTCGAAGCATTTCAAGTGCGTCTGTGTTAGCCAGCCGTTCGTGACGAGAACTTAGAACCCGTTTTGGCGAGGCGGGCCGCAACATTGCAAATGATACGGTACACAAATGTATATTAACATATTTATTTTTGATAGAGGAATAAATAAAACCCCTAAGCGCACCGACGATGTTAATGGGCAGTTTTAGCATAGCGTTACCGCAGGCTACCGTGAGCACGGCAACGCTCCTGGCGCGCGCTGAAAACTATGCTTCAAGGGCGCAGCGCGAGCTTCCGGTTTCAGTGCTGCACCGTACGGTAGCCTGCGGTCATGCTATCCTAAATCTTTCTATTAATAACCATAGCGCAGTGTGATCAAGTGTCGCAATACACTAGAACCGTGATGACGGTGAGCAGCGAGTTGTGAGCCTGTGACACGAAGACTTCAATACTGTGAACGCTGCCTCTTCTGGAGCTTGATGGTCACCGAGTACGGCTCACTTTTCAGTGGCCAGACAAAGCGCAAACACCCCTTATCTTCATCACCCTCAATAATATTTTGCCATTAACAGTGACGTGGCAGGTGCGCTCGCCCTCCGCAAAGCTTCGCAGCTGAAGTTTCTGCAACTTTTAAATATCAACGCGCTCGTTTTCCTAACGTACATCGACATCTCCGTCACTTGTGATATGCTCTTGCCCCGACCGCTTCGCATTTGTAGACAAATCAATCATTTTTAGCGCACTGACCAGCGTCAGCGAGCAGGCGCATGGCAAATCCTGGAGAATCTATCCCCGTCTCTCCCGCCATCTTGGAACTACCACCCCGCCATCTATATGGAGTTGGAGTTTCGATATGCACACATTTCAGACCACCGAGTTTGTTTTTCTTGGAAAGAACTTGTACGGATGACCACCAACACGGCGCGACGATGTCACGTGCAAGATATGTATATCCCCTTCCACTTTACGATGGGCCGCATGAACGTTACGAGCCATCCCAGCGAATCAAACGCTCTGAACGTATCACGTGACTACACGCCCCGCGCGTCCCTGCGCCCCTCCAGAAGGTCACGTGTCACTCTCGCGGCATTGCACCGGTTTAGATGGCGATTTACCTACAAAAAAGTTGAAGCGGAAATGGAGTTAAAGCGGTACACGATAACCAACCGTTCAGTAGCCGTTATTCACTGCGTAGTTAACTTGCAGCATCTATGAGAGATGGGTGCTTGTCGAGACTGAAGAGAGAATCAACATGTATAGGACAAAGACGAAGCAACCACATCTTGAAAGATGGTTGTGTCGTCTTCGCCCCGCATGTTTATTATTTCTGCAATCTTAACCCGCACCAACACGCTCTTCGTCCTTTAATACTTGAGTGCTTAACAGGATGTCCACACACTTGCAGAAGTCTACAAGATGCAAGGGTGTGTTAAGGCATACCAGTCGCAGTGAAGTCTGCTTGATGGGCCATGCTCACGTTTTGCTTCTGTTCATATTGAGCGCCGTTGACCAGAAGTCTCAATATTAAAAAAAATAGTCTGTTATACGGTAGTGGCTGTCAGTCGACGTTATTTAAAAGGCTCTAGGATTACTACGTATTATTCAGTAAATATCAGTCGTGAGATCATATTTAATGCTCAAATGAAGAACAGTTTTCAGGTTGTTATGAAATCAAAGAAGGTAACGTACGTAAAATGGGCCCCTGAAATAGCTCTGCTTCAACAAATGCTAAAAAGGAACTAGTACCACGGCATGCTACGAATTGCAGAGTGTCTCTTAAGACAAAAAGCTTAGGCAGTAGTTTTTAACATGGTGTAATAAGCTTCGCAGAACAGAATGTAGTACATCTGAGATCACAGATCAACAGTAACATAAAAATTGTTAGTAAAAAAAAAAAAATACGACACTAATTCTACAACCGTCTCCAGCCGAAGAAAAAATTGAGTTGGGTCAGAGAGAGGCATTTGTGTGCATAGGAATGTGTTACTTTACACAAAACTTCACAGGAAGCGCAGCTTTTGTGACATTGTCCCTGAATTATGGAGGGAATGATTATCAGCTCCTTTATGAACAGGGGATACTTCAGCAGTGCTGCTAGGTTGCAATGCAGTGCATTAAGCATGGTTAAAAGATACACGAAAGAATGAAGGTAGGGTACCCTCTTACCAGACCACAAATTTCGCCAAGTACCAGTCGTATTGTTTTTAACGTGCTGCCCCGTCTTGTCTCCTTTTCTCGCAGTCCAAGCCAAGGCCCGTGCTGCACACAGGACTGCGTGCTGAAACTTGGCGAAAAATGCCGCGACGACAACGGCTGCCGGAGCGCCAGCTACTGCGAATATCCTTGTTTGCTCGAGGCCCTTTACCGACTTCCTAAGAGCCCTCTTCTCACGCGGGGGTACTTGCACGCTGCGTCTCTCGGAAGTGCTGTCTCCTTAACGACGGCTTCACTGGCGACGGGCCCCAGTGTCCTTCCTCGACGAGCAAACCAAACAAAACCATCTGCAACGAAGAATTCGTCTGCTACATGGGGGTGAGCGAATCTTCAGCAACACACAGTCGCTTCGTATTCACGTACAGAGCGGAAGTCAGTCAAAAAGGACGAGCGATCGGCTGTTTTTCTTTTTTTGTTGTTGTTGTCACAAGCGCAGCATTTTTTTTTTTTAGAGCTAGTGGTATAACAAAATGTCATTGTTAGGGGCTTATTCCTCCAGGCAGGGTATCGAACAAAGCACCTTGTTTAAATAAAGAACTGAAAAAACCTATGTGGTGGTCGTCTTAACTATGTTGCGCAATGCTCATGTGATATTTATTAGTTCATTGTTTAGTTATAACCTTGAATAGTGATTTTTTTTTAATTTTTCCACAATATAGCAACTTTGTGAAGAAAAAAAAAACCTGCTAGAACATACTCTGTATGATAGTAGTTGGGATAGTCTGCCACGGAGTTACCTTAAAGGGGACCTGCAGTCATATTTAAGCGTGTACCTTTTTTGCGGTTTCCACGTCTCTTGGGGTTCGGGCAAGCCAGCGGGCACGGAGAGAGTAACTAAATATCAGTGCGTCATATTTTAACTGGGCGACGCGGAAACCTCCTCCACCGACGAGGGCGACCCGCGGTACCGAAAGCGCGCAGAATGTGACGTCTTTGGTCCTGGGCTTACTACTGGTCAGAACCGCTAGAAGATTCTTTTTAGTCGAAATACAAAATATAAGTGGCGCGAACCGTTTCAATTATTTATAAAAGTAGTTTTTGTTCAGTATTTTAGACCAGAAAAGAAACGAATGCAGTTTATAAAGTACGAAAACAAGAAATGACCCGTCGACATACCCGCCACCAAGCGGTGGAAAAGGCGGCGCATAGGAGAAAGGAGTAGTGGGATCAGGCGCCGACACGGAAAGGTTACGGATGTACGCGGCGGCGCTGCGGTCGTATGGAGAGGAGGATCCGACGGGCTCCGAGCGTTCCGAAGGCCTTTGGCGAGAAGCTTTGTCTTGCGGTTTGGCCGTTTCGCGGTATGGCAGCGCGAAGCAGCTCCCATTCTGAACTGATCTTTACCCCGGGTTTGCTGTCGTTTGTGGCCAACAAAGTGGCATGCCGAATTAGTGTTTAATCGCGCAGAAAATGCAATGATAGCCGCTCTGGCTGCCCGCTGCATGCAGCCTATCCAGTACATGCTTTAGTGGCGCCCTCTCGCGCCGTCGACACGGAGTGCGGCAGGCGTGAGCGCTCGATGAGCTAACTATCCCTCCTCTAGTTCACGGCCACTCAAGCAACCAAGGACGTCATGAGGAGGTTATTTTTTGCTTGTTTTTGTAATTTTAATGTGCCTATAACTTTTAAAATAAAGCGAATTTTGAGAAAAGAAAAGTTTCACTAAGTTACTACGTTCAGTGCGCTCAGGTTCGGTGCAAATTAAAAACCAGTATAAAAGTCCTTGCAGGGCCCCTTTAATATTAGGGGTGTGCGAATATTAATATCTTCGAATACGAATCGAATACGAATAGTTTGCTTCAAATATCGAATCGAATATCGAATAGTCGAAGGCAGGTGCATTTGTTCGCAGCATTTTTATTTTCACATGTTGGAACTGCAATTAATTTTTCTTTTTGAATTTTTTATTTATTTTTAAACTGCAGAACTGCAGTTGATTTTTCTGCATGACAACTTGTAATCTTAACGAGAATAAAAACACACAAAAACGAAAATTCTAGTTGTAGGCAAGATCACAAGTTGTCATGCAGAAAAATCAACTGCTGCACATGGTCAGGTAGGAGGCGCTCCCTTCGAGCGGAAACTACACCTCCAGCCACAGAAAAAAACTCTCTCACTCGGCACTGAAGTGGCAGGTATTGCCAGGAATTTGATGCAAAGCTTCGCCAGACTCGGATATCTTAAGCACCCGACAGTTCGCCACCACTCACACGAATTACTCTCGTTCTTTAGCAGTGCCTCCTCCGCATACGCTACAAATTCCCATTCTGAAGCTGAAACCACTTTGCTTTCCATTGCATTTTTGGCTAAGTGCTCAAATGCTTGCCGAACATCTGCTGACGGCGTTGAGCCTTGCTCTTGTGACTGTGTTGCCGCTTTCGGCTGGGTTTTTTCAGTAGCATCACATGAGGCTATCTCTTGCAGCACCAGAGCTTTTAGCCATAATAATTTTTTTCCTTTTCGGCTTTAAAATTAGTGGACTTGAAGCAGTGGGTCCAAGAACATAGAAAGGCATGCTCCCTTGTCCTCGTCCTACAGAGTGAACCTTGCCTTGATGGATCTTATCAGTTCTGCGGGAAACTTTGTTGCCCCCAGCAAAATGACCTAGACAGTGGAGCGTACCACAAATCATAGGAACTTGGGAGGACAAAGACGGATACTTCTCAGCACTGGCAATAACAGTGGCATCAAACAATGGCTTCAATGCTTGTACATATTCAGAAGCATCTTTCCACTGTGATGAACCAAGTACATCGATGTCACAGTCCGAGTTAGCAATTCCACAGTGACTGCTTCTTTGAGTTCCAGAGGACGAGGCAACATTAGATACCGGTTATTCCATCTCGTCTCCACGTTTTGCACCAGACGTAGTGTGTCCTTTCCCATCTTCTTTTGGCACTCCTCAAGCCTTTTCTGAGCTGATGAACTGTGCTTGTAATGTTCCACAATACGCCTCACTTTCCTGCACAGGCGATCAATGGCCGGCGAAGCGGCATCTCGCGTCATAAATCGCCAGTTGAAGCGCATGCGCGAAGCACGCTCTTTCAGTCCACGGAAGTCTCCTTACCGCAGCACGGATGTTGCGCCCGTTATCCGTTACGATGAACTTCGCACATTTATCGGGTATCTCCCAGTCGCGGCACATTTCGTCCAGAATAGCTGCGATGTTCACAGCACTGTGACTGGCAGCCATGTGTCGAGTGTTCAATGTGAACCGCTTCATCATTAATTTTGGAGTGAGAAGGTGGCAGGTGAAGCTCACGTAACTTCCGTTAGCGCGCGATGTCCACATGTCGCGTGTGAAGGCAACAGCGAAAGTGCCGCCTTCAAAGGCACTGTTGAGCTCTGCTTTCACCTTCTTTCAGGTGTCGTCATACATCCGTGGCACAAGCACTCGCGAGAATGTAGAGCGGGATGGAAGGCGGTGGTTGGGAACGGCTTCTGTCAGAAGTTATTTCAAGCCGCGGTCTTCTAGAATGCTGTAAAGCGCTGTTCACATATATGCGACCGAGTATGACCGAGAGAGACCAGACCGGTTTTTAAGCCTGTTGCGACGTCTTAGGACCGGATGCGCTGCAGCGGAGCTGCTCCTAAGAGATCGCAAGAGGCTTAAAAACCGGTCTGGTCTCTCTGGGTCTTACTCGGTCGCAAGAGTGTGAACGGGCCTTAAAGGACACATGCAAAGAAAAAAAACATTTTTTTTAAACAGCTTAGATGGAAAAATATGTCATAAAACGATTTTACAACGAAGAAAAAAAATTTTAGAGCTATATTTACGGCGCTATTAGCCCCGTGCGCGACCGAAAGCGTCGCTGTGGTCGGCCTTCCACGATTGGCCGAACGCTGACTATGACGTCGGAAAGGGGATTTTCATCGACGGAAATAAGAGGAATGAAAGAACTTTAATTTTGACGGTGTTGGCAGTGTTCCTTTGAGAGCGCAATGATTTCAAGCTTCCACCATGCTAATAACAAACACCATCGAACTTGTTGTTTGCAAGGTAATGACGTCACAAAGGGGAACCACAGGAGGGCGCCACCAAAACTTCTCGCCGCTAATACGAATTTGTAGTTGGCGCCCGCGGGTGCCGCGGAAAAGTGGCCCTTATTTATCACGTGACGGGCCCATATTTGTCACGTGGTGCTCGCGCTCTTTCGGAAGCTTCCTATGGCCTCTAAAAGTAACTTATTCATCTTTGTTTGAAGTATAACAAAAAACTAAGATGAATAAGTAACTTTTAGAGCCCAAAGGAAACTCCTGAAAAAGCGCAAGCAGACGTGATCGACCTGTGCGCCGGTCAGATGACGGCGGCGGCGCCCCGAACCAGACGAACTTCTGCGGCGGCGGCGACGGCGGCGTGGAGAAACGCGTTGAAGCGGCGTTCGCACAACGCTCAGCGTGCGGCGGCGGCGTCGCTTTACGGCTCCGGCGACGCAGGGCGGCGGCGCGCGGGCCTACCACGTGACCAGCGGCGGCTCCAGCGGGCGCCAACTACAAATTCGTATAGCGCCGTAAATATAGCTCTAAAAATTTTTTTTTCTTCGTTGTAAAATCGTTTTATAATATCCTTTATCCATCTAAGCTGTTTAAAAAAAATGTTTTTTTTTTTCTTTGCATGTGTCCTTTAAAGGGATACTACAACGAAATTTCGGCGCTCATTTTTTGGTCTATATCTGTTCAAAAGAGCAGTATCACATGGAACATACCAATATCTTGTTAAAAAAGTCTCGAAAAGGAATTTTAAAACGAATTAAACGATTAGCAAAGAGCACCTGGTGGATGTCGCTAACGCCTCGTTTGTATGGCTCGTCTAGGAACCTTGACAGCTAGTGACGGAGGTTGTCTCGCCTCCGGCCACGACGAGAGAAGGGGGGAAGGAGGAACTCCCCTCTTCCCGAGAATCCCTTTTGTGTGTCGCAGAAGTCGCTATTGTCCCCCTACAAGATTATAGAAGATTAACCCGTCACTCAAGATTCGTACAAAAGCAGCCGCTTCGGTGGCTGGAACGACTAGGCCATCCTCTCGGCGTCAGCCTCGCCGTAGCTTTGCTCGTCTCGAGACGACCTACGTCACGATTGCGTTGGATGTCACGTGCTCTAAGCTGGGCCTTCTCCGAGCGCTTGCCAGAGTGCGCCGTTTATAACGAAAAATACAGCCACCAGGATCAAAATACAAACGTGCGATTGTCATTTACGGATATTGTGGATCATATTCAACCTATTTTTGAACACGACGGGAATATTTCAAATTTCGTTGAAGTATCCCTTTAAGGCTGTAAATAAAGCGCCACCATAGCGGCCACCTTGTTATTTAGCCCTCGCACCCTCTTTTCTGGCAGGGGCTCCGTGCGGCACACGAAGTCCGTCAGCGTCGGTTGATCTTTTCCTGGCGTACCAGCGGTAATCCCACGATACTCTTTCAACAACGCAGGATGTACTCTGAAGCGCCGTTCACACTCTTGCGACCGAGTAAGACCGAGAGAGACCAGACCGGTTTTTAAGCCTTTTGCGACTTCTTAGGACCGGATGCGCTGCAGCGAAGCTGGCCCTAAGAGATCGCAAGAGGCTTAAAAACCGGTCTGGTCTCTCTAGGTCCTACTCGGTCGCAAGAGTGTGAACGGGCCTTGAGATGGTTGACAAGGGGCGTTGTTGTACCTGTGGGCGTTTTAAGCGTTGACTCGCATGCCGTACATTGCGCCATCGATGCCGTCACCCTTGCAAAATATTTCCAAAGAGGACTCCTCTCTCTTCGTTTTGGTGCCGTTTCCCGTTCGTCCCTCCGCATACCTCCGCTTCGCAGACGATTCCCCGCAATCACCTCCATCCGCCATAACACGGGTGGGCGAACGCGAAGTGAGCAGTGAGCACAGTTTAAAAAGTCAGGAGTTACAAGGGAACAGAAACTCGCAGATTACCGACACCGACACCGACGCCACCAGTTTAGGCTGAAGCCACCATGCAGCTATGTCGCTGTCAATGGGCCTTCCTTACCGAAACTGAAACCGAAAGCAAAACGTATGCTTGCGAATACGTTCTTGGATATTCGATTAATTTCGAATATTCATGTTACGACGAATATTAGAAAAATACCAAAGACTTAGTTTACGAATTGAATACGAATGTTTAATGTGTAATATTCGATTCGTACTCAAAATTTCGAATATTCGCCAACCCCTACTTAATATCTTTAATGTTTTGGTGCACTACTTCTTCTAAGGGGATACTACTGTCTAAAAATGGATTAACTAGATAAGACGGGCAGTTCAAACAACTTTGTCCGAATTTGCTGAAGCGTAAGCGCATTTTATCGGTCAAAACGCTTTCATTCTTTTTTTTTACTGATACTGAGATTCACGGTGTCTTCTGCATGAACACATGATATGCACTGTTCCACAAGTATCCGAAACGCCCATTGTGAACTTCAACCTCCATTACAAGAATGCAGGCCCCTCGCTGATGCTGTGCCGTTCCTGAACGCTTTCGAGGGATCGTTAGCACCTTAGTCTCTCTTATTTATTTCCCTATCAGTATTATTGGTCACTGGAAAACCACCGCCCGGGCCAGCTAATCTTGAAATTTCCAGTGTTACTGGGGCCTTGCCTTATGAGTGTCCAATAGATGAATGAATTAATAAATGTTTTTCCTTCGACGTTACAAACACGCGCAGGGAAAACGTGTCGGCGTCGAGTTTCAGCGCCAACAGTAGTGGGCCATTTGTTACGTACACTCTTTCAGCCTAGCTGTTTGTGATATCTAATACGTCTCAAAATTTTGATGCGTACTCTCACAAATATCTGCAGTGCTGACAAAAGCACTCACGAGCGCAAGCGCGTGGCTTTGGAGGTGCCTCTTATGTTCGAATTCTCCTACAGACACAACATTATTTTTACCTTGGCACACAGGTTTGTACCCTTGTATGCACTCTTGAGATTTGTTTAGATCGAGTATCGACGATTTTAGTCTTCTATTTGTTGCAGTTTTAAGGACCCTCGATTTTACCTTTACAGCCAGGTAACAAATTTGCAGGTCTAAAACAATATTTCCAAAATAATATTTCCCAGTCGTGCACTCGATGCTTCTCTGTACATACTTGGTGATGGACGCTGTCATGGAAAGAGATGCAGAGGATGGTGCGAAGGAAGAAGTTAGCCTGGGCGGATAGCTCAGGCCATCCTTTGCCTGGGCTATGCGATAAGGCAGACGAATGGACCGCGCATCAGAGAGGCTAAACCTTCCCCGCAAGGTTTCCCCAGGTGTGAAAACAGAATCCGAATATTTCAGCCAAATACGTTGCCTGAATCAAAGGTTGAAAAGGATTTATCTAGGAGTTCGATTAAACACCGCCCTCCTCCATCTACAGCAGACGTATGCCGGCTTCTTGACATCGGGACACACGGTTGGTGCTAACTGTAATCTGTATGCAACTAGCTCGCTATGGATGGTTTCCACGCAGGCACACCATTTTGTAGAACAGGTGGAACTACGTGGAAATGATAACTAGTGCCATCTATAAGCCGCGAAGTTAAATAGCCAGCCTACGTCTGTTACGAATGAAGGTCGCTTTCCGGTGACCCAAAATCCTCTGAAAATCGCTTCTATCATCTGCTTCAGGTAACATATTGGGTTGAAACTTCCCCGTTCAACTTTCCTGCTGGGGCCACTTACTCGTAAAGTTTGAGAATTCTCCGATTCACGGTTCATTGATGCACTGCTGAAAAAAAAAAAAAAAAACCTGAATGTTTTCCCGAGCCAACCTGGTACGGTATTATGAAAACTTAATAGATTTCAGACATCACGAGAAGCTTCTGCGGTCATCACAAATTAAAGACGTCTCATGGGTTTTTTCATTTGAAATCAGGGATTGTGGTACTTTCTTCCTTTATTTTTTTTCAACAAATTCTAAAATGTTTATTACTACTATTCAATCGGTGTATGTCGGAATAGTAAGCCAAGAAATTACATAACATTTAGTTCAGATTTCAGACTCAAGGGTTGATACTATTTTATGAAGAATGTAGCCCGCAATTAGATTGTAGCTTTCAAAGCTCATCAGATGAAAGAAAGAAAACAGAGTGATTTGACTTTCACTTACAGGAGTGCACGGGCTCTATCTGCATTGCCTATGGACTTCAGTCGTGCCAGTGCAAGCGCAGGCCACGCGATCCCGTGACTAAAGCTTGCGAGTTGTGCTGCCGACTCCCTGGGGACGACTCTACCTGCAAGTGAGTCTTCTGTACACACTTAGAGTTGACCTCAACGTTGACGTAAGGTTTGGAGTCAAACAGCTTCCTTACGTCGTAGTTCAGACCCGAATAGACCTTTCGCTAATTTATCTGAGCACCAAGGAGAATTCTGGGAACCTAGGTAGACGCGCTGGAAGCGCTTGCCCTGTCTGTATATAAAAAGTCGAAGTATATATTCAAAATAAGGTATCTAGGAACGCTCAAGCAAAGTGCCATTTATTTCAGGTTTTTGCGTCAGAATAGTTACTGCTGCAGACTCCAACACGTGCAGCCAGTGAAACTACACTCGCAGCGTGCTTCTTGGTGCTTGGGTAATTTAACAATGTAACAATTGTACCATATGCAAAAAAAGCGCCATCTATTGTACTCATTATCAGTTATCAAATTTCCGCTATATTGGGGGGTTCCCGTATCGATAGTTTCGTCCGAGAGACAACGGTCCCACCAAAGTGGGAGTTATAGATCTAAAATATGATCCCGTGCTGCCAGTTCAGTTCGAACCCTTCAGACAGCGCTTTCGATAAAGACCGTTCCCTGACCTGGATGGCCAAGGTCACTACTTAAGTGCCGAGTGTTGCAACCTCGTTGCTGACAATTCGTTTTCCAGAATTTCGCAACCGCCTTTCTTTCTTTTTTTGAACCGAAACTATACATCAATTTATTGAGTGCACGAATGCATTGCCCTAATATTATGAAAACCGAGTTCAATGCATATGCGCCTCGCCCACAGCTGGAAGATGTGAAAAACCCTCCAATATGGCGGCTCCGAATGACATGATGATGATAGCTGGCAATAATTTAGTATATGGCCCATAAGTGTCAAATCTGCAAAACACATTCAAACGAATGACAATTATTCTATTTATGCATTTATTTATTTCAAATGCCCACAGGGCCAGATGCCTTATACAGAGGGGAGTGGGTGCTAGTGAGCTGATCAGTTATAACTCTCCGAAACAAGGTTCCGTCGCTGATGGTGACAATATTCTCCGGGAAGTCGTTCCAGCCTAAATGGCGTCGGGAAGTGCAGAGTAGAGGCAGGCCTTTGAGCTGCATTTGGGCCGGGCAGGACTATTTCGCAGGAATCATCAAACCTCGTAGAAACATAACTGGGCGGGTGAAGAAGTGATTGGTGGAAGGTTTGGCGGTAATAAATTTTGTGCAGAAGACAAAGGCGGGAAATGTTACGAGTAGAAAGACCGTGAATGTTAAATTGAGCTTTCATAGTAAACACACTGGGAAAACATGAGTAATTAGACAGGATGAAACGAACGGCTTGGTTCTGGACCGATTCAAGTAGGCTTGCTAAATTGAATTGGTGAGGACTCCACATCGAAGCCGCAAACTCTAATTTTGGGCGGACGAGGGCAACGTAGAGAACCACATCGATAGTAACCCCGAGACGTAGGAACAATGGAACAAAAAACGGACAGAACAACGAAGTCTTTAACACTGCTTGAAATTTATTGAACAATCATCGTCTTATATACATGTCCCAGACCTCTTTCACTATTCAAACGACCTCCTCGCCCACTACACAGTGTACACTAACTTTCAACCTATACCGACAACCGCACACAAACCCGAATCACAAAGGAATGCAAGCCAGAAGCACGAACAAACACAACCCTCCTCCCCCAAGAAAAAAAACAAAACAAAAAACAACAACAAGAGGAATGCGAGAAATTCCCGCACTTGGCAAGATCAGACTGTGACCCCGGCACCACGTACCAACGTTTTGTTCCCTTATCAAGAGACAAGGAAGGTTGTCCAACAAAGAAACCACTAAATACAGAAAAAAAAGTTAGAATCCTAGAAACTTTTTTGTTCCCTTATAGACCAAAACGCGGCTCTGACGTCCCGCCTCTACGGTGGCGCTGTTGTCTTCATGGCGTATGCGCAGAAGCTTCACCTTACACAAATCTGGTTTCTGCGCTCCAGCAGTGTCCACACCCTGGTGTGGGCAAATGCGGGCTTGTTTGTAGACAGCGTGTCGGTCTATAAAGAGATAAAGAAGGTTGACTAATAGATGTCCCGGAGCTTAAAATACGCATAGTTTTTCTTAGCACACTCCTATCGCTATCTTTCTCTCTATGTAAGACTTCAGTACCCTCCCACTCGGGTACACAGTAGTTGCATTCGTCTACATGTTTTGCAATTTCGGAGTTTGGTACATTATTTTTAACCGCCCTTTTAGGCATCAAAATACGAACGTTTAAGCAACGACCAGTCTGTCCTACCTAGGAAAAACCGAACCGTACAGGAACATTATACACGACCTCTTCCTGACAAGACACCGCGGGATCCCCGTGTTTTTTCATGCACCCCAAAACCGCCCCTGAAAAAGCCGTCAAGTTTTCTAGCTTGTGCTGCGCTTTAAAGATAACGTTAACAACGAACTTTGACGCCGCAGCCCTGACATTGTGCGAAATGGCATGATAAAGGGGAACAGATGCCGCATTCTTTAACACTGCTTTCTCCGGAGGGGCAAAAACAATTCGTTCCAACACTTTCGTCACCAAACTGGAGAAAACCACCCGTCTGTGGCCCGCCTCCAAAAAGCGCTCCAACTGCAGGGCGATTGCCCTCTCCATCCAATGTATACAGGACTTTTTGCATGCATTTTCTATGACAGAAGGACCCACAGCTATCTTCACGGTTTTCGAATGGCAACTGTCGGCGGCCAGTAACAACTTTGCTCTTTCCCGTATCTCCAGCGGAGATCACTGCTAGTATACAGCCTTAAATCCAAATACCGAATTTCGCCATGAACAGGCTGCTCCTCCGTGAAAGATAACTCAGGGCATTTATCCAGCACACACTGCTGGATCGCCTGCACCGAAGTTCCTTCGAAGACACAAATCAAAATATCATCTACGAATCTTCGGACTAATGCATTAGCATTTGGCAAAGATGCTACAAAAGCACTGACGTGATGATTCAAAGGGTTCAAAAAAGATTCCGACAAAATTGGTGCGATCGAAGAGCCAATACACACGCCCTCTCTCTGAGCGAACAGTTCTCCTTTGTACTCAACAACCGTAGAACTCAAGTAGTACTCCAGGATACTTATGAAGCTGTCAACATCCATTCCAGATACGGATTGGAATTTTAACAAGTTTTGTTCACATAAACATTTTACTCTCATCAGGGTTATTCCTCCAGCATGCCCAGTTTGGCATGCTGGTCATGCTGGTTCGCTGCAAGGCTTCCCGTGATAAGGCGTTAATAACTGAATCAACTGCTCAAAGTTTATTAAAGACAATGGACTATCAACCTCCACCCCTTCTAGACATTTTTGCACAAAAACAGACAAGACCTTCTGCCTGGTACCGCCTCAGGGTTTCTATGGATGTCATTCACCAGCTGGCCTGCGTTTTTTACCTTTCTCAACATAGAGAAGACGTTTAAGGACAGGAGAGGCGACCTTAAAGGTGGGTGTGGAGCAGATATCGTAAACCGCGGTTTGCTGGAGCTTGTAATTACTCGCGTCTCTGCTTTGTGAATCAGAAAGGAATAGCTTGCCTTCCCAGAACGATTTTTTGTTGTTGCCTAGTATAGATTTGTTGTAGTTGAACAAGAGCACGTTCTAATTTTTTCTTTCTATGACATACCTGTTTTATGGAAGCGATATTTCAATTGATTTTATGAAGCGAGCACAATCAGCCCTTGTCAAAGAAAACGTAATATATATATACATATACAACAATAAACAAATTCAGGATGACAATTGTGCACCTCAATTTTTTTTTTATTCTCAAAATGATACGGAGAAACTTTTGTAGCCATAATTCCAGAATGACAGACAATCTACACACATAAAAAAAGATTGACCCGCCATAACACATTGAAGGCGAGGAATGTTTCGGCTCTAATGTTCGTTTGCATGGCTCAGGTCGGTCACAAGTAGGGATGTCGTGAACCTGCCCAGGCTCGAGTTCGACCAAGTTAGACTTTTTCGAACTTTCAACGTGATGTTCGACAAAGGTTTGACTGAAGTTAAACTTCTGTGCGCATGCGCGAAAATAAAGAAAAAAGAAAAGAACCAGTAGACTCCATCTGGTGGCAGAAAAGTGCAATATTTGTTGGTTGTATCGGCATCACTGGTTCACATTGCTAACGGAAGCATTAAAGCGCATATCTTCGCTTTTATATTGTGTAAACATTGGTAACCATTTTATAAAATATAAATAAAACTACTTTCAAAATTATTTGTTTCTTAAAATTCGAAATATTCGTGTAGAGGCCAGGCAACACTGTTCATAACTTGAACTTCTTCGACCTTTGGTAAAACGTCGAAGGTTCGGTGTACCAGTCGAAACTTGAGGTTCGACGTCAAAATCGAGGTTCGACAAAAGTTCGCGACATCCCTAGTCACAAGTCGCAACACTCGCGAAACAAAAGTGATATCAGCTCGCGAGAATGCGAATGCCAAGGGGAAAATTTAAGAAACATGACGGCAGTGCACCATTACAAAAACACCAGGCACGTTGACGAACCCCAACACCCTTGGCTTTCGTCAAAGCAAAGAAAAACACACAAAAAATAACAAGACTGCCAGCGGCCAGAACGCATGCTAAAATGAATTCCGTTCGTACGCAGACTAAACGAGACACTTGTCTGCAGTCATCAGTGGGGGGAAAGTTGAGCTCTGCGAAACATATCTGCAAAGTATGCCTAGGATTGATTAACCGTGACATAGGCAAACAAAAATAAGAGATTAAGAGAGTACACTTAAAGCTGGTTCACACACCTGCGTGTGTTTGACCAAGTTCTTGTAATCTCTTACGACGAGAGATTGCTGGCACGCTGGCGCAATCTATGAGGTGGCCATGGAACTGTATTAGGGGCGAAGCTCCTTAGGGTCTAGCCTTGTCCGTCCGTCCGTCCGTCCGTCCTTCCGTCCTTCCGTCCGTCCCTCCGTCCATGCTCACATCGATTGCCATCCCATTTGTCTTCTTAAAAAAATTTTCTCAGTCGACAGGATTCGAACCTGTGCGGGGAGACCCCAATGGATTTCTAGTACATCGCCTTAACCACTCGGCCACGACTGCGGGACGAGTAGGGGGCTCTGAGGTGTGGTAGTAACTCAAGAGCTGGGGATGTCATGGATGAAACGTTGCATGTAGCCGCTCAACGTCTATACAGGAGAGGGCGCTGCGGTCAAATGCGTATATCTCTACTGTAAAGGGCTTCACCCTATGCATACCGAAGACAATATAGATTTAATAAAGTCATTGGGTTTTAGAGACAGCGAAGGAAAAGTGGATTTCAAGACAGCAGAGATTACCAAGCTAAGATTAAGTGAATGGTGGCAGAAAGCGAGAGAAAACTAGGCATTTTCTTATTAACTGATGGCAAGGGGGATTTATAGCCTCACTTTCTTTTCAGTACGGAATGAATATAGTTTTCACATTTAAATATTCTAAGCTTAAAGGGTAAGACAAAATGGCTAGGTGGCGTAAGCTACCGCCTGATCCAAAGGGCTCAGCCGTATTGATCCATCCATCCGTCCATCCATATAATCGCGTTAAACTTTGCATGCATTGGCTCAACGTTTATAGACGAGAGGGCGCTGCGGTCATATGCTCAAATGCGTATTTAACCACGTTCCATACCACACATTCTCTTTCTGACATGGACCGTTGACTTAAGCGGTGGAGATGCGTTCCCACGGCTTCTAGCGGATCCAAGCTGATCCGCTAGAAGAACCGCTGGATCTGCATTTCACCGACCATAAAGCTGTAATAATGAAGTCGAAACGCAACCCGGATTTCAGCACTACCTATGAGCAATAAAAAAAAAAAATCAGCACCATCAGCACTACCTATGAACAAATAAAATCAGTATCATCAGCACCACCGGAGCTTCGCCCCAATCAACATCATTCACCACGTGGAGGTGCGGTCATTTTTTCGCTTGGTCTTGCAGTTGTGGATAAAATGTACTTACTCTCTACGAGAAATTGTAATTTATAACTTTGTAAAACGCATTTTAACTTAATGAAATAAATTACGCGCTAAAAAAAGTAGAAAACATACGAAAATCCCAAGTGTTCCACGTCAACCCGATTGATGGCGCCAGTTTGTTCTCTCGTTGCAAGACATCACAAGGCAGTCGCTTGTAAACGGTCGGAAGTGTGTGAGCCAGCTTTCAGATTTACCTGTAATGAAACCATTCTCCGAAAGTTTAGTCTGTTCGTAAGCAGTCCGAAGAGGCTTAAAACCGATTTTAAGCCCCGACGGTCGTATCCTCAAGTGTGTGTACCAACCTTTGGGGTTTCTTGTTCATTGGGTGGAGTCACTGATGTTGAGGCATTTTGCCGCAATGAAGGCGCCTTGTTGTGACTCGTGAGATAGCAGTTATTTCGTTCTCACGTACGCTTTCTGGTTCCTGTTGCAGATAGTACGAGGTACGATGTGAAATTGTTTCTTTATATTAAATTAGAACTCCCGAATAAATAAATGCATCTTTTTAATTTGATGCTCTCGTTGTCAACTGTCATCATGGGCACTAAGGCGAGAGATGTCGTGAAGTTTCAGTTTGAACGGCTTTTTTTGTTAATGCAATGACTAAAAACAAACAAAAGATTTGATGGTGCTGTGCTATGGTTTTCACCTCTGCTTACACAAAACCGATGAAGAGGGCGGCCTCGAGAAAAGCCGACGGCAACTGCGTCCTCTCTATGCTTTATTCGACAAAGTAGGTTTTTCGATGCTGCAGCACCGCAACAAACTAAAGGCAAGAAACAAAAATAAAATAAAAAGGGGAAAAAAGATTCAATCTTTGAATTATGAGTACGCTAAAAAAACGTTTCGAATGATTTTTGTTTTGTTTTTGTTTTTAGTATGCAGCAAACCTTCAACGAAAATCGCTGGCCTAAAGTATCTACAGGGGCCCACCCCGGAACTTCTTAATTCCAGTCAGTCGGAGGACTTCCTTGCTTTAGTGGCCGATACCGAAGGGCGGGTTAATAGAGGCCAGAGCCCACTAAATCATAGAGCAGGCTGCGTTGTTCCAGCCGAACCGCTCTATCCTCAGGGGCCTTCTGGAGCAAAGTGCACTTAAGGCGGGAACGAGCGAGTGCTGCGTTCCCCGCGTCCGCACTCCTCGTTTTTCTTTTTGCCTAGAAGCCCGCGCAAAACGGGAGGAGCACAGCTGGCGAAGTAGGCGTCTTTCTTTCGCTAGCACGTTTCCTGGTATACATAAGGTTACGATCACAACGCTCTTTTGAACGTCGGAACCTAGAGAAAGTATTACGCTCAAGCTTCACCTAAAACATGCGTAAACGTTCGAAAAAAAAAAAAGACCTACGAACAGTATGAACAGGTTGAGAAGCGTAGGTAGTTCACAATGTTGATATTGCAACCTCTTCAGGGGCCCGCTGTGATTTCATCACACCTGGTGAAACACAGCGCACCTTACGTGATGTTCCTGTTCAGGTGCATAAACCAATTAATTAATTAACTAGTTAACGTACAAATGAAGTCCTGACTTTATTATAGGAATAAATGTAAATGCCAGGCGCTGCTAGAGGGCATTCGTTCATTACAATTCGTAAGCCACCTATCGAAGTGTCGCAAAATGGTCCTCTGTACATTGTTTTCTAAAAACGAGGTATTCTTCCGTGAATAGCCCGCTAATTTACGAACGGTCAGCGCATTATTTCGAAGCACTTACAGGAAAGCCTGACCTAAGCTGGTGGTCAGGCCGCCGTTTCAAAGTCTGGATGTCTTGGTGAAATCGCGGTTCCCATCACTTCGGCTGCACGTCAGCTTCCACCATCCCTTGGGCCACGAGTCGAAATGGGCGCGGCATGGAGGTCTGATGACGTGCTCTCATGTATTCATAAAGTGCACCTAGTTGACCCGGAGCTATGGCTGTTTGTGTCTAATACTGTACTGTTATTACCTCGTGCAGGTCATCATTCGAGTGGAACCATCCACCATATGACGTTCCGGATTTGTACGCCAAGCCGGGAACACCGTGCGACAACTACAATGGATACTGTGATGTATTCCAAAAGTGCCGCGAGGTAAAATGTCGCCCCAACTGGACCTCACTATTATTAACTGAACACGTAGACGCCGTTGCCATGCGTGGTATGTGGCAAGAAAAAAAAAAAAAAAAAAAAAAACGTGTGCTGACATTCTATCTCCAGTCCTTATAGAACCTTTGACGGGATCTAATGTAAGCTTGGTTAATCTACGAAACTCGCACTCTAGATTCGCGTTTTGTTTTCTTTAAACATGTAGGTTAAACTCGCGCATCACGTACGAATGCGTAGTATTTTTAACAATAATTTCTTCGAGTGCTGTGACATTTTGTTGAGTCTGCTCTTTCAGAATCCCTTTAATGGACATTGACGCGGTCGCCAGGGTTGGGTCGTTCCCTTTAGTGCTTCGCTTTTGGTTGGATACTTTCTGAGAGCTCAAGATTCAAAAAGGCGGTTTCAGCTACTAAAGGGCGTAAAAAAAAATCTTCTAGAATAATAGCACTAAATTCATAGGGCAATATCTGTGATGGTTTTATATGATCGGCTTCGGTTGAACATCATGGTGACACAAACGTGTTAACCTATAGCGTTTGGGGTCCTAGTCACAAACGATAGGATTAAACCAGCAATTGGTATAGACACAGATTTTAAATGCAGTGTACGTATACGAAAATCGTTTCCAGAATGTATTGCCTCTTATATTCTTTTTTATTATATTAATAATAGCTATAAACGGTATCGCACCATTAAAAAAGAGAGTTTACATTTTTCGGACCAGTACATTTCAAGTGTATAGAACTTTGAGAACAGCACTTCAGGAAATGTTTTTTTTTTTTTTGTTTATTCCCGCATACCTGCCATTTTTAGGACTTCATATAAATTGCTAGAATGAAGGGCGAAATTCCTAGGAGATCTCACACCTCGTTATTGGTAGAGCCACTGAATAACCTAGAGGAAGTCATTGTTCAGGTGACGACAGTATGAACTTAGGGAAGAGAGAAATGTCTTGGTTAGAATTCAAGAACTAAAACTATAAATATTATGAAGATTTCAGAAACTTGAAATTTAATTAAGCTGGAATGTGATATATTTGGAAATACTGAGCGGTGACTTTATTTTATTTTTTGTAATCTTGATTTTTTTTTTGATGCATGAAAAAGTGAATTGCGTCGTCTCACGAACTATGTGAAATATGACCGAGAAGAAAAGCGACACAGGGAAGGCTAAAATGCACTTCCATCTTGTGGTCACATGGTCCGGATGGGCCGCGAAGTTCCTGGTTGGTGAAAAAGCCTGTTTGGGCTGTGCTTTCCTTTCAGTCGGCTTTTATGTTGGTTTTGTAAAAAGATCGACGAAGAACAGCAAAGCCAATGTCACAAAAAAACGTACAGGCGCATGGCTGAAAAAAAAAAAGAAGTAAAGGTTACTGCTAGTTTAACCCTTTCAGTCTAGGGTTTTACGGAGCGTTAGCTTTCGAGGTTTAATCGCAAACGTATCGCCGTGGTGTCGATCAAGCACAGGTACCCTTGGATGTCATCTTTCCTGCTTCTCATACTACGCTTAATCTTGAAAAGTATACGGCGATGTTAGCAAAGTGCTTCTGGTTCCGGCTGCTTCGTATATTAAATGCAAATCATTTATAGGGCCAGCTCTTAAGTCGGAGTCGCACTACTAGTACATCATACAAAAAAAAAAAAAGCCTGCAAGCAAGAGCATTGGAACCATGTATATATATCCGTGGTACGAACGCCACATGCCAAGTTTTGTCCTTGAACTCATTGTCATGCGGCATTCGAAGTATGGATCTCATGGTGACTCGCGTTCGAATCTGTATGCAGACTGTCTTTTGTATGATAAATAAGCAGTGTGACCCCGGCTTTAGGGTTCTCGTCTCCACGAATGTTGCTTCGATGACGTCATAGTGTCACGTTTACACTGTGACGTCATCCCAATGGCACTCCAAATGCATAGTATTATAGGTCCTCTCCTCTGTGACGTTCCATGTCACTACCCGGATTTCATAATTTAACGTGACCTGACACCACGCCACGTATTCATTTGAAGTCATACGAAACCATGACGTGACATCGCGGCGTCACGTAACACCATAGTAGCAAGTGACACTGACATCAGGTGACGCCATGACAAGACATGGTGACGTCATATCAGGCGACACGATGACCTAATGTAACGTCACAGAGCCACGTGATGCTGTGACGGCCTCCTTATTACTGTGCCGGCAGAAGGAAGGAGTGCGAAGAGACCTTATAAATGCTGCGCATACTGAAAACGTCTTTGAGAAATGCCAGAGTCAGCCAATTTTAGCCTCATGGTCCTCAGGAATAAAGTAGCCGGCTAGCGTCAAGATACCATGCTAACCACACTGCCCTTCAATCACTAATCTTTCTCTCTCTCTCCTCTGGACACGTAGATCCTTCATAGCGTCGCATCTGCAGATTTATATACTGGCAAAATATCTGTTTCACGAGTAATAACACCGGGTTTCCATTTTACTAAAAGGAACGCCAGAACTTTTGCCTCAACTCCACGGAGCTCTGAAACTTTTCTGTCGACAGGTGGACCCGTACGGGCCTCTCGCCACCCTGCGCAAGCTTCTGCTGTCCACGGAGAGCATGGTGTCTCTGCGACGCTGGGTCCTCGATAACTGGTGGGGAGTGCTTCTACTGGGCCTCACCGTGCTTGTCTTTCTGGTAAGGGAACGAGGGCGCTGTCTAAGAAACAGACATAAAACTGCCAATATTATGGAAAGTGGCGATGCACCGTCTATCGCGGATCATGCACCGGAGAAAACCACGTGATCCGTTGGTGTCTACGAGCCCAAATACGATTCTGGCAATTTACATGATCGAATTCAAAACTTTCGTTGCTAATCTCTTGTCCGATGTACAGCGGAGGTAGCAAAGGTCAAACATTGCTCGGGATATAGTCGACCGTATCAAACTGGAGAAAACGGTTCATGTGCGACATTAATGTACTAGAGGATAATATGCGGGAACGTTTTCATAGACCTCTAGGTGCGCACAGTCGCAATCCGTGCGATTATCGACCGCAGCGCCATGAAGGGGGTGGTGGCGGCGGCTTGTTGGCCTTGCAAACCAAGCGTTGGCAAGGCGCGCGGTAGGGCGTGCAGGCTATGTACGTGGAACGGCCGTCGCTCCGCGCCGATGCCAAAAAGAAGCGGTCGACGATCACGCGTTCACCTTCATGTGAATCGGGACTGTACGACGTCGGAAGGGCGCTATCCTATAGAAGCTATCGTTTGGATTACCTGGTCAAATGACAGAACAAAGTCAACCTCTCGATCGGGGTTCGGGGAGGAGTCAGACTCCTTAGTCTTCGGGTTGCTGACTGACTGCCTAGTGCCTTTTGGCTATCTACCGAGGAGCGAGCTTTATATTGTCACGAATGGTGGGCGACGACGCAGAAATAACCTGAAATAACTGAAAGTTCAATGTGGCGAAGTTGTGATAAAATAAAATGGATTAAGTGGCTCTGCGGACGTCGATATCCGCGTAGCAGCAGGATCAAGGGCTAGCAAAAGACTCACACGATGCAGCGTACTACAGCTGATTTTATACACTCCGTGCGGTACGACCGGAGCGCCGCAGTGCGGCTGTGAGCACAACAACCGAAAAGAAAACACGTCGTATACATTGATAGGCATTGAGGCCTGAAAGGTACGGTTGTGCTGGGTTGACAGCATGAACTGCTGCGTCGTTGGGGGCTCCAATACGTCCTGTCCCGTAGGTACGATGTTTCATGCGCTTTAAACTCGACCTTGTTATGTGGGGCAGTGGCAACGTCAGATCCGGGCCGAGCTACGGAAGAAGTTTGGGCACCTCATCATTCGATGTAACGGCACGGCGAACATATTCTGCTCTGCCGTTTCTCGCGCTGTGTTGCACCAAAAACGTCTAAATATTTCCCTGCCGATCGGATGGAACGAAATCACACTCACGCTTTCGCAGATTTGCGGTGCACATTTCGTTCGAGGGATGCCCTTTGAAGACGTGCCGACAATATACCCGGACCATGGAGAAGAGTATAAACTACGCGAGTTGGTGATGCATGGCGAAATAAAAACAGCGCAAAGAAGACATCAGAAAAGTCAGAAGAAACGAACAAACTAGGTGCTTACTTGCAACTGAATTTAATTGGAAAGTACACGCACCCACGAAACCCGAAACAAACTAGTACAACGATGTTACGAACCAATCGCTTCTGACGTTTCTACGCGCGTTTATATCCTTTTTTGCCGACGGTATTAAATCTCCGACTTGTCTTTGTTTTGTTTTTCAGCTGTTCTCATCTGTTTTCGAACAAATATGGTATGTGGTATGTACTTCCAGAAACAAAAATCGGACGGTTAAAAAAATTAAAAATATGAATCCTAAGGAAAAGTATAATGAAACTTGAAATCACTGGATAATTGACATTTCAATACGGCAGTTTGGGTTTGGTGACTTCTTTATTTAGACACCTTACAGACAGTACAAAAACACTTTTTTTTCATATTCGAAACGGATCGCCGACAGGCAGCAGGTCAGAACCAAACGAAACGATACATTTTTTTGTCAATAATTGCTACAACTTATTGGATCCGTGTTAAATGAACTTCAGGCTACAGAACCCCAGGCTACAGAACCCTTCGAAGAAGGGGTTCTGTATATACTGCTTAAGCTTAATTTAAACGTTGTCCAAGCCAGAAGGCTACCTCGCTGACTGTCCCACTTTCTCTTCTTCACACCAACAGTGCGTGGTGGTCAAGTTCTTCGGCCGGAAAACGGAAACGGCCAAGCTGGTCGCGGGACAGACGCCGTGCGGGCCCGGTCCGGGCAACAGCGTGCCGTACCGCTCGAGCACCAACCAGGCCATGGCCAAGGCCGTGATCGCCTCCAACCCGGGCATCGTGTCCGCCCTGGCGCACGGCACGCAGTCGGGCACCGCGAGCAACTTCGTCAAGACCACCCTGTCCCTGCCCGCCCGGTCCTACCTGAACCACGCCTGGCACTGGCTGGGTCTGACCCACGGGCCGCCTCAGCGTCAGGGCCCCTCCCGCCGTCGTGGGGCCGTCGCCGTGCTGCAACGCCTCCTGCTACGCCGTGTACGGCCTGCACGAGGCCACGCTGCAGCGCACCAGGGTTGGAGCGTTGCCGCGTCCGCCGGCGACCGAACATCCCGCCGAGCAGTTCGTGGCTGCCGATCCGTACTGGTGAACTGCGTCCTTTTGAGGACCGCGCAGCGGCGCGGCGACTCCGGACGCTGAGGAGCGAAGGACGTCGGTGCATCCGGCTCGTGAGCCCTGGACCTACTGGAGGGACCACGAAGGACTTTCTGGCGTTTCTCCGTCGCTGTCCCGGCTTCGGGCTTCAGCTGCCGTCGTGTAGCGATGTCCACCGCACCGGAATGTGGCGCTCTTCTCAGCTGGCATTTGTGATACGATTGCGACGGGATGCGTCTAGGTTAGGGACATGCCTTCGTAGTGGCCCGAAGTGTACACAGGACTGCGCAGGTTTTGAAAGGAAACTGCATACCCCCAAGTGGCTTATCAGTGATCCCCCCGCTCTATGGACGTGCGATATTTCTGAAGGCCCTTTGTCTCAGCTTCGTTTTATAAGAAAGAAAGATCAACGGGCATCGGACTTGTAACACGTATGGATCCCCATACCCCCTGAACAAGTAACTGTGCTGCGCACGTTTACAGCTATGCTCCACTTTCCCCGTTTTTTTTGTTTTTTTTTGGGTTGGACGACAGATGCTTGTCAAAGTTTCGAGTGCTCCAGTAATACTTACAACGCCATTTTGAGCGAACCTTTTCGAACAAAAACAACACGCCGCGCGCTGGAGAAGCTTGTTTCGCTTCTTGAAAAGGCAGCGAGCTTACGTGCGTTGTCAACTACCCAGCGCTGCGCTGCTCGTGATTGTGACGTCTGCACGCACAATACCGTGATCTCATGATAAAGGAGACTGTTGCTTGTTACACCAAGGTCAGCGATTGTTCCTATTTGGCCTCGATACTGTGGTAAACAATGATGGTATCTCACAAGACATATACAGGGAAAATGGCAAGTGTGAAAGTTTTCTTTAGAACAGGGCTTCTAATTGGATTAATATTGTAAAAGACATAAGCATGAGAAACGAGGAAAGACATCGAGTACCCAAATTAAGATTTTATGCGACAAAAAAAAAAAAAGATTCAAAATAAAATTGAGAACGAAGGTATAAAACCAATGTCGCTCGGAAACAGGTTATGCATGAGAGGTATAAAACATATTTAAAAACAACATCTTGAAATTTGTATACGATTTTGTCTGGTTACAGCGGGGTTCTACGGAGACAGTCACTAAGACAAAAAAGGAAAAAAAAAACACATCGACAACAAGCACAACACATGCGTTGTGCACATAAAATAAACGCAATCAAAGATGTCGCGGTTTTATATTTGCAGAAACGCATCACTGCGTGGTTGCGTCTCCGTGTAGATAAATGTATTCCACTGTGCTTCACTCGAGTTCTGGCCGTGCTTCAGGCTGGAGACTCATGCTGCATCACCATCTTAAAGGGATACCGAATCGAAACTTAAAATATACCTCTCACGTTCAGAAATGACTTAAACATGATCAACTAAATCTGCTAATGACAATCGCGCGCTTGTATTTTGAACGGCTGGCTACGCTATATTCGTTTCAAAGGACCGATTCCAGCGAGCGCTCAAAGATCAGCCACCGAAGAGCACGATGCATCGAGGGAGCTGGACCAATTGACCTCCCAGACGTGACGTCACTTGGTACAGCATGGGCAAAGCCGCTTGGGGGTGCTGGCGGTGTTATCAGCTCTGGCACTTGGTGTCGTCAACGCGTTACAACCTGGCCGTTTATGGTTGACCCTCCCCGCTCCCCGCAAGAGTTGAATAGGCCGGGAGAGATACAAAATCCGGTTCGACAGGGCTCACGCGCACGCAGCTTGAGTGACGTAACCACATTCGGTTTATTCTTTTAAATATTGTTTTGGTGTCTTTTCGAGCAAACAATTGCTGCCTCCGTGGTTCATTTAGACAGTAAAATAGGCGCCAGAATTTCGTTGCAGTAACCCTAGGTTCAGTCCGGTCGAAACATATAGCACTTTTATATATCAAATTTAATTAGTGTCATAAAAAATTAATTTTAGCTTCATTTATTCTGAACCAGTGCCAACACTCAGCTTGCGCTTTACAATTAAATTTGATAAATGATTGAATTTGATAAATGGAGCTTGTGCTTTACAATCGAATGCAAAATAGTGGCCTGTAGCTGAACGCATCTCCGACTGTTGCGATACAAAATGAGCCTCTCAGAGCATCTCTTAAACACACAGCTGAAGGCCAATTAATAACAAAACAGAAAACCATTACTACAGTCTCCTAAGCATGTTACGCATATTATATCGGCCCGCCCATACTTGCTCTAAGCATGACTGACACTTTTAATGACAATATATTCCTGAACAAGGAATTAAAAAAAAATAGTCCCATTTGCTCCTTGACCGAGGGATTTCGGTTTTAACGGGATACTGAACCAAACCAAATACTTTACTAGGGGGAATACATTCTACATTCCACTCTGCTCATTTACATTGTGGGGGATAAAGGAGGGAGGATTACGCACCTTTACGTCTGGGGACCGGTGCTCAAAGGGGAATCCGCTGCCCGTCCCACCGCGCGGCCGACGGCTACCAGCGAGGGCGGTCGCCGCGCCTTGGTTCGGCCAACGCTTTGCCAACAACGATGATCCCGGTATCCAACAGCGTTTATTGAGTACCAGGGGTCCCCAACAAGACACTGTGGTCAAGCGAGCCATGGACACAGCGTGCCCGCAGCGCCCGCCGACCTGAGAGCCAAAGGGGTAATTGCGAGCGGAGTCATCGCCGGTCGGACGAGCTCACGCCGCTACCCGTCGTCGCAGGAGTTCGGGGCCAGGGCTCTCGGCAGCCGGACGTCCACAGGTAGTGCGGACGCCGACTGCCAGAGCCAGGGGAATCCCTAGCGTGGGGTCATCGCCGGTCGGACGAGCTCGCGCCGCGACTCGACCCGTTGCCCGGAGTCCAATCCAGGACTCCCCGACCACACGGCCGTCCACTCGAAGGGCAGGCCCGACACTCCCTCGCGCGGTCTCGATGGTCCGCCCGAAACGGGAGACGCGCGGAGGAGTGCGAGAGAGTAGGCCAGCAAGGTGGCGCACTCTCTCCAACACGATACGGGACGTGCCAGCTCGAAGCCAGACAACTCCGGCCGGCACGTTCGCGGCTTACGCCTTCTTGGGGGAGGGGAACCACTGGCTCCCACAACATTAGACATAACGCCTGCAGCGCCGAATCCAGCCCTGACCGAGGGGAGGTCCGTGTCAGTCCACGTGCACCTGGATGCTCGCGGCGGCTGCGGCGGTGTCGTCTCCGATTCCACCTAAAGCCCCCACCATGTTTCAGAAGTAGCGCAAGGTGCGTCGATGCACGAGGCACGTGCAACGTGCAACCCTTGGGAAGATCATGGCGGCACAGCGGAGCAAAGTATTCGGCGCAGCACTGAGCTAGGTTTTAGACGCCATGTTCTTCCTAGAAGTGACGCGCGGCACGTGTCTCGAGCATTTCCACAACAATGAATTCATCATCATCATCATCGTTTACCGCCCGATAGCCGAGACCTCCTCGACGATAGATGGCTCTCGCCAAGCCCAGAAAAGCTGTCCGCGCCGAGGCTATTGTATTTGAGAGGAGTGGAATGTATTCCTCCTAGTAAAGTATTTGACCAAACTTTCCAGTATCCATAACAAGGGGCGCACGATCTTTCCACGAGCCAGCAGCCACCGGTGTGCGCGAGCACACGCAACGATATTGACGTCATGATCCTCCCTTCACGCTTAAGATGACAGTGAAATGTGTGGAAAAGGAGAATGAAGACAGGAGTTTCATCCCCCAAAAGTGAAAGCTACGTGCTTGTCAGACCAATTAATCGCCTACCTTTTACACCAGACCCCACTGTGGAGATGAAAAGCCTGTCTTTACTCTCCATTTTCCCGGAGCCCACACATTTCACTGTCATCTGAAGCGTGAACGGGGGACTTTGACGTTAATTTCGTTGCGTGTGCTCGCGCACGCCGGCGGTTACTGACTCGTGGAAAGATCGTACGCCACTTATTATGGATATTGGAATATTTGGTTCAGTATCCCACTAAAGGCTGTGGGAGACGAGGGTGGAAGACGACTGGGCGGAGGGCACGTGACAAGCGGTCGGCCGAGCAGGCATGAGCTGGCGCCAGACAGAGCGTGCTGCGCGAGGCTGGGGCCGGCCAGCAACGATGGAGCCGGTCTGACGCATGGCCATCTCCGGAGCGGTCCACCAGCCAGGTTAGAACCAGGACCGGCGGGAACGGCGAGCCCTGCACCATACCGGCTTAGGCCATGACGATCCCGGAGTGGTTCCGCAGCGAGACTAGCTAGAATAGCCCGGGACAGCAAGCTACACGGCGCTGGCATGGGAAAGACGTAACCGCAGGCCTGGACACGGACTGCAACTGCGAGCTCTGAACGAATGGCGACAACCAGGATCGGCGTGCCCGGACTGCCGGCTCTCGAGGACGTGCAACCGGGAAGTACAGTAAACCCATTCGCTGTCATCTCGTTGTGTTGTGTCACTCCCTGGGAGACGAGCGAAGCACAGACCGATCAGTTGGTGAATATTGAAGAAAGCGAGCCTAGCATAAATATGGCGCCCAACATAGGGCGCGGTCGTTATGCTTTTCCTTCTCGTCGGCTCCAGGGAGTCCCACGGATTCGTTGAGCGGGTTGTTCACTAACGCTAACGATGTCTGTCGAGACAAAGTCTGTTGGAATTTTGGCGACTCGTCTCACAGCATGCTCAGCAGGTGCCTCCTCAATTCGAGTACCGAAAGGACTCGAAGGATGAGGTTGCGGACGCGCCCTCTAGAGCACCTTAGAATAGCGGCTGGGAAAAAGTGATGCAACCGGGGAGCGACGAGGAGCGCGGGTAAGATGTAAGAAAGTCTTCGAAGGCAGAGGAGGGGCACCGCAAGTTCGCTGGAAGGCAGGATAACGGCTGGCAGAAGGTGAAACAGCCAGGACTCGTTGCAGATTTAGGACGCTGCACGAGGGGACCAAAGATCGTGGCTTGGGGAGAAGTGGTGAGCAGGGAAGAGCTTGTCGAAGCCCGATGAGCAGATAGGTTTTTGTCAGCGGGTGTCGGAAAAATTGCGGAAATAGCTGTTGACACCGGGAACGCTGACTGACGCCAGCGGGTGTCGGAAATATTGCGGGAATAGCGGTGGACACCGAAAACGCTGGCGGACGAGTTTGTCAGCCGGGGTAGGAAAATAGCGAAAATTGCAGTTAAAACCGAGAACGGTGGCAGGCGAGTTAACGAGCTTTACGATTCGTATCTGCCGGGCTGAGATGGCTTGTTGTTTAGCGTCATCCCGACGAACGACCAAGGGCAGAGGGACGACACTCCCGTCAGAGTGGTGGTTCCTAGAAAGCTATACGGAGGTTATTTCGGATGCTTTTTCGACTTGACTCTCTCTGGTCGTGGGAATGGCAGCAAGGCTCTTCATGTCGCGTCACGACCTGGCCGCGGATGAGATGGGAGACATTCCGGTGGGCTTGTAGCTGCCCAGGCTGCCTCAATTGAGGCGCTAACGGTTCAAGCCGGCTTGCTCGCTGAGCTGCCGCCCCCTCCGAGGGCCGATATGCCCTCAGGCCCCGGATGCACGTGGGCGGGACGGGACGCTGACTCTTACATCGAGTCGCACACAGTGTACGCGGCCGTTGCGGAACGCGGGTATGGTCCGGTTATCCCGCCGTGGGCTTTGGACCCCTTTGCCTGAGCAACTGTTCGACTGGGTTTACACCATCGTTACCTAGTCCTGAGAGAAACTCACCCTCTGAGCAGCGCAGCTAGTGGTTTTGCCGCATCGCTTGCTTTAAGGTTGTGGGAACCACGTGTTCCCCGTCTCCCTATCATAGGCCTAGCAGGCATCATGCCCGAAACATGGACGCTGGTAGGTGCTGCCCCGGCAGACCACTACCACATCGCTCAGTGTCCAACAGTGTCCAACAAGGCGTTGTTGGAAACTGGTTCCTGCGTAAGCCTCCTGGAAACGCCGGCAGTCAGGGCTGCCCAGGCAGCCGGTGCCAAACAAAAGAGTGAGTCCCGTGGCCTGCGCCTTGCGGCCACATGGTCACAATGTACAATGTCACTTCGATGCAAAATTCAATGGGCAGGCGCATCCAGATGACAACGTTTCCTCTACACACCCTACCTTTGCCGGGATATTGTCTTGCGAAGAGACTTCTTGACGGTGTCTGGCATTTCGGTTCATGTGGCCCTCGGTGGCTGGACGCTGGGAACAGGGGCACAATGTGTGGTACCATTTGCAAGGAATACCACGACCTCCCGCAACAGATCACTCGTGGAAGTCGACTACGGGCTCGACACGCTCTTTGTGGAACAGCAAAGCTCGCTCATGGCTTCCAGCACCAGTGCTGCCATGAAAGAGGAGGTGGTGGAGTCCAGAACGGATATCCGTGTGCAACAGGTGCTAAATGACTTCCAGCAGATCTTCACTAAGGTCCCAGGCTGCACATCACTGGCAGAGCGCAGGATGGAAACGAGGGACAGCACGCCTGCTCGCTGCAAGCTACGGCCTGTTGACGCCAAAAAACGGCAGGTGCTGGACTTGCAACAACAGGGATTGATACGCCGGAGCACAAGTTCATGGGCCAGCGCGCCAGGGCTCTTGACCGAAAAATCGGGGAATTTCCGACTTGATGTGGATTATCGGCCCCTGAACTCCCGGCACCAAAGTATACCCGTCTACCCTATGCCCCGTACAGATTGGCTCTTGGCACAGCTCGGGCAGGCACGATGGTTCTCGACCTTTGACCTGACGCAGGGCTTGTTCCAAATTCCACTCGCCAAGGAAGATGCGCCAAAGACTGCATTCATCTGCTATCAAGGCATGTTTGAATTCACTAGGATGCCCTTAGGGGTGGCAGGTGGACCAGCAACCTTCCAGACGTTGATGGACAGAGTGCAGGATGGCATCAACCACAGCTTCGCCATGGCTTTCATGGACGACGTGCTGGTGTACTCCCCGAACTTGGATGAACATGTGCTCCACGCGCGACAGGGGTTGGAGCTCATAAAAGCAGCAGGGCTCACCATCAACCCAGACAATGTCCGGATATGCTGCCACACACTCAAGTTCTTGGGCCATATCATTTCCCCAGGACAATGCAGACTAGAAAAGGACAAGGTGTTACTAGTGTTGGACTTCCCATGCCCCTCAACGATCAAGTCATTCCATGCCAAAGGAGACGGCGGTTTTCGTCATATTTTGGATATGCTTGAAAAAAAAATAATATGAATAAAGACATGTTTGAAAGTAAGGATGGCTAAGTTTGAGGGCTGAATTACGTTTATTTTTGCTGACGTCATGCTCCAAAGTGCGGGGAATCGGAGAATACCTTCTGTACTTAACAAGGTTGCTGAAAAAAAAAACTATTTTTACCACATAATTTTAAGTTTGCATGCAATCGAGCACTAATACATTCTATCTTACCTTGAAAGGAAAACACTTTACACCGCCATTTTGGGTCGAGACAGGCACTCCAAATCTAGGCAAATTTTTAAGATTTCTTGATTTTTTTTAGTCAGCTTGAAATTAAAATTTGACTAAGAAACCTTTTTTTACTTATTTTTATAAACCTTACACTCGACTAGGTTGCATTACAATTGTAAAAAATTATTCGGAGAGTTTTTAATTAAATGGTATGAATATGTCATTTTCTTCAAAAGCGGCGATATAGTGGATAAAAGAAAGCCATGTGGGCAACGGTGCTCGCATTTTCTGAAATAGCCGAAAGGTTAACCGACACCATCTGTTCAACACATCAAACAATTGGAGAAGTACGTTTTGTTATTTTGGAGAAAATATTTTTTTAATTATGAGGCAGAACGGCATCGCCTCCAGGCGTCCACCTCGTCGGCAACGCACGCCGTCGTCTGCTACGTTCGAGTGAAACACGGCACCGGGTACTTAATTCCGTTAATTATATTTGTATAGCTAAAGCTGAGGATCTTGACATTATGACATGTCTATTTATAGTGACTAGAGAGTGCTGTTTTTTTTTTTTTTTGTCTAAACTATATGTCCGGGTGTGCTTTTAAGTTGACTAGCGAAAACTTGAAATATTGTTTGGGATACTTTTTACCAAAGGCAAAACAAAGCACATGTGTAGCTCACCGGCGTTTTTGTTTCTTCTTATGTAAATAAATATAAAATAAAGTCCAGAAATACTATATCACACTTAGAATATCAGTGTTTCATTAGCTTTCAGTTCATTTCATAGGCTAGGACACTGCGCACGTCTGGAACGTCACCGGTATGATCCGTCTGCTCACCGGCACTATAAAAAGGCTGGCTAGCAAAGCTAGCATTCAAAGGCCATTTGACAGTCAGATCATCACAGCACAAGATTTTTATGAATGAGCGAAGGCTTCAATGAAAACTGTGAACGTCATATGGGCTCCACATAGCGTCGTCACAGCTGAGAGACAAAGACTCAGCAACCGCTATGAGCAAGCAAAAGCCATACCAAACACACGTCGATACCATTATGCGGCGCCTACAGGACACGGGCATGTGGTTGCTAAAATAACGTCCACATCAAACGTGCAGGAAGAGTGCAACGCTAAAGACATTGCAGCACTATGAGGTGAACTGAAAGCCAATGAAACACTGATATTCTAAATGTGATATAGTATCTCGGGACTATATATTACATTCATGTACATGAGAAAACGATATGTCGGTGAGCTACACGTGTGCTTTCTTTTGGCTTTGATGAGAAGTATCCCAAACAATATTTCGAGTTGTCGCTATTCAACTGGCAAGCGCATCCGGACATAATGTTTAGAGCAAAACAAATTATGCACTTTCTAGTCACTATAAATAGACATGTCATAATGTCAAGATTCTTTGCGTTAGCTATACAAATATAATTAACGAAATTAAAATCCCCGTGCAGTGTTTCACTCTACCGTACCAGACGGCGGCGTGCGCTGCCGACAAGATGGACGCCTGGAGGTGATGCCGTGCTGCCTCATATTTAAAAAATAATTTCTCCAAAATAACAAAAAGTACTTTTCCAATTGTTTGATATGTTGAACAGATGATGTCGGTTTACCTTTCGGCTATTTCAGAAAATGCGAGCACCGTTGCCCACATGGCTTTTTTTTACCCTCTACGAGGGGCGTTCATAAAGTTCGTATCATTGTCCCGAAGGAATAGAGATTCAGCAATCAAACTCGAGTAGGAGTTAAGACTTTCCCTGCATGTTCGCTACCAAAAGGTATGCCCACTTTTTCCAGCGATGAACCACATGCCGGAGACCATTGTTATAGAACTCCTCGTTTTGAGAGTTCAGAAATCGCTCCACTTCAGCAAACACTTGGTCGTCGTCATTGAAATGCTTTCCTCTTATTTGGCCACACTGGAAACGTCTGCGCCATTTAACCGAAGTGTCATAAACTGGGGCGTTATCCCCGAACAACGCTCACAAATTGGAATGAATATCCTTGGCATTGCTTGCCTTCAAATGGAAAAAAACCGATCACTGCATGTGCTTGGCACCGACGGGCGGTGCCATTTTTGTTTCGACACCGTAGCGGCGTTAAGCGCTACTATAGCTATGCGATGTTTAACTGTGCGGAAACTAGAGGGACGCGCGCTCACGTTGATGCCTGTTTTGTTTCGTTTTCTTCAATTTTTTGTGCCGATAATACGAACTTTATGAACGCCCCTCGTATATGGCCGTTTTTGAAGAAAGTGACATATTCACCATTTAAATAAAAACTCTACGAATAATTTTTTTTTATAATTGTAATGCAACCTAGTCGAGCATAAGGTTCAGAAAAATAAGTAAAAAAAGGTTTCTTAGTCAAATTTCAATTTCAAGTTGACTAATAAAAATCAAGAAATCTTAAACATTTGCTTAGGTTTGGAGTGCCTGTCTGGACCCAAAATGGCGGCGTAAGGTGTTTTCCTTTCAAGGTAAGATAGAATATATTAGTGATCAAATGCATGCAAACTTACACTTATGTGGTAAAAGGTAAAAATAGCCTTGTTTCAGCAATTTCTTGAAGTACAGGAGGTTTTCTCCGATTCCACGCACTTTGGAGCATGACGTCAGCAAAAATAAACGTAATTAAGCCATTCAAACTTGGCCATCCTTATTTTCAAACGCGTCTTTATTCATATTATTTTTTTCAAGCATATCCAAAATATGACGAAAATTCCCGTCTCCTTTGGATGGCAGCTGCAGGCTTTTTAGGACTCGCAGGCTATTATCAAAACTTCATCCCACAATTCTCCATTGTAGCCCGTCCACTCACAGACCTGCTAAGAAAAGACCAAAGATGGCATTGAGGCCAAGAACACGAGCAGGCCTTTACTGTCCTCAAGCATATGTTGGCCAACGACGCCGTAGTGACCCTCCCATACTTGAAATTGAAGCCAGTGATATAGTCATAGTCGCGGTGCTCTTACAGGAAGGTTACGATGGGCTTCAGCCGGTATCGTGCATCAGCTGAGTCCTCACCGACTCCGAGAAGAACTACACCGTCCAAGAGTGGAAGTGCCTTGCAGTGGTCTGGGCAGTGGATAAATTCAGACCCTACCTTGAATTCACCGACTTCGAAATTCACTGTGACCACTCCTTTCTCTCTTGGATGTTCACCACAGACCAAGCTTCTCCCCAAGTCAAGCGGTGGGTTCTTCGCCTCCAGCGCTTCGGCTGCATGATCAGACACCGCAGGGGACGTTCTAACATTCAAGCAGATGCGCTCAGTAGAGCACCTCTCGATGTGACTGATGTGCCTGATCACCCTGATGGCAGCCTCCCAGAAGCCTTGTTCCCAATCGCAGCACCAGATTGCGACCCCCCGTTAGCTCTGACGCAAATCAAACAGCGCTCCTGGTAGGGTGCCTTGGGGGGGGGGGGTCACCCTAACCACCTGCGCCAGCTGGATCTTCAGATGAGTCATGATCATCCTACCAGCACTCATTCGATTTTTTAAAGACCCTGAAGCGCATCTCGGAACGTTTCGTCTGGATCGGGATGCGGGCAGACATTGCTACACACGTTCGATGTTGCCAAGTGTGTCAGCGCACGAAGGCTCATCGTCAGAAACCGGAAGGGATGATGGCCAGCCAGTGGTCCATAGGTCCCATAGAAGAGCTTAGTGTGGACATCGTTGGCCCTCTGTCTACAACGCCACGCCGGTACAGTTATCTCCTCGTTGTAATTGACAAGTTAACAAAGTTTATTGATCTGTTCCCTCTGCGGTCGGCCACAAATAAGAGCGTTGGAGACTGTATGCTGTATGTGTTCTGCCGGCATGGCATACCTCGGTCAATCTAGAGTGACAATGGGAAGCCTTTTGTTAGTGCATTGCGGAAGAGACTTCTCCTACCTTGGGGGATCAAGGATCGCCACACAGTGCCATACCGACCAGCTGGGAAAATGGTTGAACGACATAACGGAACTGTAAAGGAATGCCTCCGGGCTTACTGCGCTGACCACAGAAATTGGGACCGGCACATCCCGGAAATAGCCTTTGCCATGCGAACGGCAGAAAGCGTGGCGACTGGTTATTCCTCAGTCTTCCTTTGTTATAAGAGAGAGCTGCGGACGGTGTGGGAGCCAAGGCAGGACGCGCAGGGCCCCAAGCCACCTGAATCAGCAGACAAGCATTTGCAGCAGAGCTCACCGGACGCATGCAGGAGGCGCTTAACTTCACCAGAGGCCACCAAGAGTAAGCCAAAAAAGCACAGAAGGCGCACTACGACAAACAGCGAAGGCCGACAACATGTCAAGGTTGGCGATCTCGTGCTTCGCGACGCTCACACGATGAGCAATGCCAGTAAGGGCATTTCAGCAAAACTGGCTGCTAGACGTGAGGGCCCAATCCGCGTGGTGGATCAAGTGGGAGACAACGACTTCCTACTAAGTAACCCAGCCTCTGGACGTCGCCGAGGCATTGCCCAAGCCGATCAGCTGGCGCTCTACCACGGACCCTGGGAAGATCGGTCACCCACGGCTTCACGTCTGAAGAGGGTGAGAACTGTGAGGAGAGGGCAGCGCCACGGACCGAGCGGGAAGGTATAGCTGTGGAAAGAAGTAGAGGAACAAGAGATCGTGGAGGTTGCAAACGGAACGCTATGCTATGTCTGGGTGGATAAAGGAGTGTTGTTAGTCTCAGCACAACAATAGAGTGTCTCCTCAGCTGACCGCTTGTAACGTGTCCTCCCTCCGTCGTCTTCCACCCCCGTCTTCCACAGGGCATCAGGAATAAACACATCGGTCTCACCTACGTCCCTCTTGTCAAAATATGTTCATAAATTAACATTCCTTTCTCTCGCAGAAAGATACGCCTACTTGCTGACACCCTTGTCAATGACTATTTCTCGTATAATTGTACTCTTTCACCCTTCCTTCCTTCCTTCCTTCCTATCCTTTTAAATTTCTGGTCATCCGATATTTTATCTCGATCTAACCTGGAAGCGATCATTAACGTATTTACTTACAGCTTGGTGCATCTTCACTTTAGTCCAAGTTCATAGGATAGCATCACACAACATTCAAATTCTCCTAGTTGACAAAGTAATAGTACGACATTTTTGCCGTTACCTAAGGAAGGCCAACACGAAGCATGAGTTGGATAGGAATACTGCATCAACTTTCTGCTGAGACACGTGTTCTCGGTGACCTTATTTAGGTTATAATGATATTGCAATTAAATTCAAAGCTGCAAGCGAGCTGGACAAGAATGACGAAAATGATCCAGAAAGGGAACAAGGGGGACAAAGGACAAACACGCACCAGTCACCTAGCTGTGTTTGGAGATTTGTGTCTGTCCTTTGTCCCCCTTGTTCCCCTTCTCCAGGGATTATTTTCGTCGTTATTTGGGTGTCGCCGAAAATTTAACACTACGATTATGTTTATAATGCAATTAAATGCAAAGGTGCAAGCGAGTTGGACAAAAATTATGAAAATAATCCCTGGAGAAAGGGAACAAGAGGGACAAAGGACAAACACAAATCTCCAAACACGGCTAGATGGTTGGTGTTAGACTGGTGGCAGCAGATAAAACCCGTTTGCTCTACTGACGTCTAACCCCTGGTTATCTCAGTTGGTAGAGCGCTCCACCTGTAATGGAGAGGTCCCTGGTTCGATACCCGGACCAGGCGGATTTTTTCGGTCGCGCACCAGTCACTTAGCTGTGTTTGGAGATTTGTGTTTGTCCTTTGTCCCTCTTGTTCCCCTTCTCCAGGAATTATTTTCATCATTCAACACTACGACTTCACTATCCAGGAGCTGTTGCTACAGTGCACCCTTTCCTTTGTCCAGCGTAGGCGGAAATTAGAAATGAAAGTCATTGTTAGAATCGTCCCTTTCCTTTGTGAACTTTGCTCCCTTCGTTAAGTACAACGCGCACGCATTTCCAAACCTTGTCAGTTGAACATCGCTTTGTTGCGGTGGCGCACAATTCTATTAATCCGCGGTCGCATTGCTAATGCATCATACCAAAGACAGTCTGCAAACACTCTCTGAGGCGTGCTGCTTCTTTGTATTAAGAGGGACCTGTCACATTGGTCGTGCAGAAAATCTCTGCAGACATCTTCGAAGCACACAAATGTACGAAGCAAGGGTGCTTCGAAAATGCTCGAGACATAACTACGGGTAATTCTGTCGCCATGTCTGCGGCAAACACCATGTCTTTTTTTTTATTTTTTACGATGTGCGAGCAGCGTGATTGTGACTTTAATGTGAAAAACTGTTGGAGAACGACGGTTATTGAGCGCGAGGATGGCCCCGTTGTCACCGTCGGTCGCGCACCACAAACGCACTTTCCGTCCCATCATGAGAAACCGATCGAAATTTCAAGAACAGCCGCAACCGTACACTCTTAATCTGGGGCCGTCAAACGTCACGGCCATAGCCGTGACGTTCAAAGTTTTCAGTACTTAGCCGCGAACTGATCCGGCCCCGTCAAAATAGCCGTGTACAACGTCACGGCTGCAGTTGGCCCTTCCCCTCTTCGATAGTTCGAATGACTATATAGGTGGCTCCGTAGGCGGCCCTGTATTTTTGGCGGCCCGTTTGTGCAGGGCCGGCAAAAACGGGCCGGCTATGCGCATAATAGCGAGAAAAAAACACTCTGCTCTCCGCTAGATGGCGGCAGTTGAGGCCGCCCGGCGTTCCCCACGGGCGCAGCCAGCGGGCACGCATGCGCATAACGATCATTTTCCTTCTCGGTGTGCAAGGACGATGAATTTCGAACGTACGCAGTACGAATCTAATCGGAAGCATCTGCGGGTGACATTTCTTTTCTTATCATGGTGATGTAATACCCGTGCCACACGGGCAACTCGAATGCCATTTACAACAATGACATTTGTGTGATCGGCGAATCAGCTTGCAATCTGTCGCGCGTGGAATGCGCTACGCCCGGAGCGTCGCGCGCTGATTGGCCGTCCGCTCAATTGTCATTTCTTGTAAATGGCATTCGAGTTGCCCGTGTGGCACGGGTATTAGCCTATGTTAGAGAATGCGCCGAAGCCGCGGGACAGTGAGTTAGTTCTTCAGGATGCTCACGTAGAAGGATACCAAAGGAATTCGACGCGGGCGGTGTAACCATGAGGAAACATGTGAATGCGATGGGTTCACACAGCCCGCTGATCTGGCGGCACGACCAGCACGACCACCACTACTGAGCCAACTTGGCTGGTGCCGTTACTGCGGGCACAGTCCTCCTCAGCATAACCGACTGGGTAATTATGTAGCTCACTGGCTAATAATGGATAAGAGTCAATTGCTGAAAGAGTTCCTAACTAGTAACTTTTGTTCTCGCCAACAGAGGACAAGTGGGACCCTGTTCTGGACGACACAGGTATCTATGCACAATATTTTTGTATTCTAAGAAGCACGTTTGGAATCGCCTCTTTATATATTATTCGGATTCCGGCTGGCCTCGCCGGTGTAAAGCGGAAAACAGGTTTACTTCGTTTCACCTTAGCATGGACTTACCATAACGGCTACAAGCCGGTATGGTAAGGAACATATATACTAAAATTGATGATGAATGTAACATCTAGAATACACTAAGTTTGCTCTTGTGCGTGCACCCTCGTTTGCTCACGCGACCGTCGACGTCGGCCGAAACGTTCTTTTTGTGTGAATGAGTTTATAAGCTTTTATTATTCTAACTGAGTTTAAGAAATGTATTGTATTAAACAATATTTTTGAAAAAAAATGTCAAACTACCTGTTTTACAATATTTGACGCAGTTTATCAAGGTCCTTACCCTGACCGGACCATACTTTTAAATTTAGTAATTACAGAAAGCTAATTATTCAAAATTTTTGACACCATAATTATTTGAACGTCAAACTTTATGAATTTTCATATTAAACAAAATTAGCTTTTTATGTGCAACGTGTAGTTTTTGAGAAACGATTTAGCCGGCGTTTCATGACGCAGCCTGTATGATATAGCCATCGACCTGTAGATCCTGGCAAGTGGACAGCCTCAGCTCCCCTGCCTGGTGGCGTCAAAATTTACTGTTTTGTTCCCACTCTTCAAACTGCCACCAAAGCTATAGGGTCTCTCCATTTGACGCCAGACTGCTTTTTAATGTCTTGTAACTACAAACAAGCATGACCGCCGAAAGCAAATGCGGTTATCTAATTGGCGAATTTCTTTTGCTTTCTTTTGTTTTCCGTAGAGCATATGAATAAACGTTATGTTAGCGGCCATGTTTGTGGCCGATGACTCAGCATCTGAACAGACTCTAACGTCCAGCAAGCTACTTTTTAAAAAACCAGCTGTTTGATAAATTTTAAACGTAATTAAGATACCAGACATGTTCTCTCTCCCTTATTCTTTTATAATAAAATGCTGAAAATTCTTAATCGCAGCAACATCATGCCTTGACGACAGAGGCAACTGGCCTTCGGACGTGCCGCGGAGACCCGTCTTGTGGCACGAAGCTCCGGCTGACTGCAACACACTTGGCTCGGATAGCTTACCTTCAACTGCTGCGAGTCCTAGTTCGCCAAGTGTGTCAAGTGAAAGCAACGACCATGCTTTCACCAATGTTTCAGCAAGTGGCACAAGTTTTCATATACTTTTCTATTTTATTGCTTGAATGTGGTATTTATTACAACAAAGCACCACCTGTATCTTCAGCTGTGCATCTAATTTAAACAAATAAATGGAGTGTTTACCTGCGGACCTACTGTTCTTTTAACTGTTTAAAAACCATCGGCCTTGCCCTTGAAACAATTACTGTATATTTACTTTCCCCTAGAGCACTCGTAAAGTCAATCTCTAAAGTATACAAATTGAGCTTGGCAATGCTTTTTCCAATATATTTTGCGACTCAAAAATAAAGTTGCGACGTGACTATGTGCATGACGTCTCTCAAGAAGACGTCAGGCTCAGTGCAACGTCACAGCTTTATTTTTACAGTGAACATTCCCTGTACTTCTTAATCCCCTGGCTTTCTTCGTGGATCACAGTCCTGGACCCTCCGAGATACTCTGCGGGGGAGTGGACGACGGGACTTTTTTATAGCCAGCAGAAAACGAGCCACCTAGAAGACGGGCCAGCTAGAAAAAGGGCCAGCTAGAAAACGGGCCAGCTAGAAAACGGCCCAGCTAAAAAACGGGCCGGCAAGATCCAACTTGTCACGGCAAATTTTGGGGCCACCTATAAAGGGTACGGCAAACGGGCTGGCAATTTTAGGTGGCCCCAAAATTTGCCGTGACAAGTTGGATCTCATTTGTCACGGCTATAAATGGCTCCCTAGGTGGCCCCAGATTAAGAGTGTATGACAGCTAGTGCTCTTAGTTCAAAGCCGGCGCACGGCGTGAACAAAAACCATTGCACATTCCCCCGAGAAATACAACACCCCCATGCAGCCGTCGAAGCGCGAATTTTCGTCAGTCAGCCGAGTTCCGACACGGCTGCAGGAAAAGTAAACAGAGGAGCGAGAAGCTCCGCTTTCCGCAGACCATCAGCGCAATTGCGTCTTTCGCTGAAACAGGTCACATTCTGTCAGCGCTCAATTTTCGCCGGGCTGCTCATTTCCTCCCTTGGGCAATCAAGGATTCCGTAACGCCCAGGTTGCCCAATCGGGGGATTACTGCATCTTGGTTTCCTGTTCCAGGACGAACAATCAACAGAGTTTGTATAGTGCGCCAGAGGACGCCAAATGATGATCTAGTCTTGTTTCACTCCGCCTACAGATGTTTTCACAATCTCGTATACTCAAGTATGGCATCGAGCCTAACAAAAGCACGTGCCACTGTCAAACATTCTTCAGAAAGCTGGAGCTCGATTCTCCGCTAAAACGTTGCTGTTTCATGACACCTGACATTATTTCTTTCGTCTTCCTGTTGAAACTTTTAGGACATGCACCCTCCTTACTTTGGATGATGCATGAACTCCTCACGCGCTGCTGTGCCAATGTCGGCACATTGGTCGCACAGGAACCAGCCCAATAGGACTTTAGCTGCCACTGAGGATGCCTTAGGCCAGTGGTTCTCAACCATCGAATTTCGCGGACCCCTTGCGGATGGGCGCAGATGATTGAGGACCCCGCTCGTGGTGATGAGATGGAAAAGGTATGGATCAAATATAATAATGATATAATAAGTAGATATAACTAAGGGCTTGTGTGAAGTAGACTTCACTTATTGATATACACAAAAAAACTAGCCCGAAAATTATACATTTTTTTATGAAACTGAGAAAAGACAACTTTTATTGCCGGGCTTTACCGATGAGGCAGGGCTTCGCGAACCCCAAGAATGCCTTCGCGGACCCCGAAGGCTCCGCGGACCCCCATTTGAGAACCACTGTTTTAGGCAACACCATCTAGAATAATGAAGTCCTTCGGACGCCCGACTCTTCCTCTGTGGTACGTCATCTCAGTCGGATCGCGCCAACTCGGCAATTGAACCCAAGCCCGATGCCGAGTGTCTTTCGTCGCGTTGATTGGACCCGAAACCCAGCCGAAGGCTGACACACCGCTCGTGTCCAATCCGTGTCTTCGCGCGACCTCACTGTGATGACGTCAAAAATCTAGTACACAGGAGCTGATTATTCCAGGTGGCGTTGCCTTAGGGGGTGGGGGGGGGTGCGAATGTGCTTCGTTTCACCTTGACTCCGGACGGAGCTGTCGTCACGAGCTGATGGGACCAATGAAACAGCGTCAAAAGCGCGTCCACTTGGTGTTCGTCATGTCCGCCTACGTGCTCTGTTATCGCTGCACCAATCGTGCACAGGGAAGGCCCAGGGACTCGCAAGTTTGACGCTGTTTGATTGGTTCCGTCAGTTCGTAGCGTTGGCTGCGTCTGGACTTTAAAGGCCCCTGGAAAAACAAAGATGTTTGTTTTAAGCAGTCTGGTTGGGACACGCGTATCAAAATATAAATGTTACGCAAAAAAAAAAAGAAATTAGGGCAATACCGACGGCGAGAGATTTCTTTGAAAATCTGCGCGCAAAGTCTATGACGTCAGGGGTCATTCCGGAATGGCCATTTCGGTCGTGAAGGCGAAACCGATCCACCACTCTTCCACGCGCCATATATTCCGAGAGAGAAAACAAGTGGAAAGGAGGTGAATGCAGACTAAATTGCGTCTCGCGCAGTCAATATTGCTCTAAACAATTTTTTTTTTCGCGTAAAATTAATTTTTTTCACACGCGTGTCCCAACCAAACAGTTTAAAACAGACATCTTTTTCTTTTCTTTTCAGGGGCCCTTTAAGGGGACGCGAAGTATACCCCCTGGGCAATGAAGTTTGGTTCGGCAGGTGGCGCCATCTCATGCGGGATTTTTGCAACTCTGAGACGGCCGTCTCGGAGCGAACGTCCCAGTGCCCTGACAAACTCTGACGCAGAGATCACGTCCAATCGTTCGTTGGTTAGGCCTTTTCAGAGCTGTCCATTTTGGCCACTAGCTGCACTGACTAGCAGCCGGACCGAGGCGCCTCGTGTTCGCTGCCACGGGAAAGTTAGTGTTGACAATGGCAAGGGCGCCAGTGCCAAAATGCAGCCGTAGTAATATCATTCGAGACTGGCTAGTTTTTATGAATTAAGGGTATGTTTGTCCAGATGCTTTTTATTGTTATTGTTAATTGAAAAAAAAAATATGGGAAGCACAGTAAGACAAAACTTTAAAAATCAAACAATCCAGAGTCTTAAAAAAAAAAAAACTCCGTTAAATTTTGAATTTTCAGCCAGACATAAACTTTGAAAACACCCTCCGAATTTCACAAAAAAATAAACTCCGAAAACACGTAATTCTACTTATACTAAAACAGATTTGTTTTTTATTGCAAAAAAAAAATAATAAATAAATCACCACATGTTAAATTACATAAAAAGAAACCGCAACTTCTTTACGGCACACACAAAAATGCTAACGTTTCGAGCAAAACTTTGCTTTGCATTGGCCTAGCAACTCAGGCTTAGGATCGCCAATTGAAAACATACTTTCAACATGCTTCGCAGTAAAAATAGAAACAAACTTCTTTGGCTTGGGGTCGACAGCCATCCGTGACCGCCAAATACCACACTGCGCAGGAGAAAAAAGCAAATGTGGTAAGCCACACAGTCTTCATTGCTTACACCCAAGCAACTTATGCCTGATGAGCTAATAGAAAGCTCTTTCTTCACCGTGCGCTGCAGAACGTCCCGAAAAGGACTGCGTCCCAGGAGAAAATGAAAACGTGCTCGAGAGTCTCTGGTGGCTTGCATAACAGACACTCCGCCGACCTCAAAATATTCCTGCCTTGATTTTTTTATATACGAAACTTTTTAACATGCAACCTACTTTTATGCAATTTTAGATAGAAAGTTTTAACAGGCAGGCGGAATTGACATTCGTTTCACTCGCTTTACTACATCCTGACCCCGCTGCAAACGAAACTTCGGTACAGCGGTGCCGAAAATAGGCTTAACACCAAATCACGCTTTAAAATTTTCTTGCTTAAACCAGCAAGGTAGTTTAAGAAAACGTACAGACAAAAAGTGCAGTGCAACGAGATGTCACAAGAAAAGTTGGAAGATGAGGCGACTGTTGTGTTTGAAAGAAAGTTTGTACGAATGCGTGCTCCTGGTCTCGCAAAATAAAATGCAACCCCAGTTGCCTAACAAGCAAATGTAACAACCCCAAGCTGCCGTTAGACGATGGAACAGATTATCATGTCTCACGTCTCAACGAAGGCGGGAGCGCCCTCCTTCATACGCTTGAAAAAACACCGACAACAAAAGGACAGAAACTACATTCTGAAACGTTTTGTAGAACTCTGCCCCTACTCCATCAAACCAGATTGTTTTGCGTGCGTGCGTGCGTGCGTGCGTGCGTGCGTCCGTGCGTACGTGCGTGCGTGCGTGCGTGTGTGTGTGTGTGTGTGTGTGTGTGTGTGTGTGTGTGTGTGTGGGGGGGGGGGGGGGGGCAGATCATCTATTGCTTTCCCCATCTCCTGCTGCGTGACAAATTGCTCTAGCCATTGCTGATACTCAGGATTTACTTGCGGTGTGTCCTCAAGAAGGCTCGCGCATATAGGATATCTCCTACCGTTGACTTGGCCTCCAAAAACATCTCTATAATGTTCAACAAAAACCTGTTGGTTTTTCACGTAATAATTTTGTTTTTTCCGAGCGCGGACGAACTATTGCACGCATGTAAGTACCTCTCGCGTTGCAAATCTTTGAGCTGGTTTGATCGGCGCTCAATGTGCTCGAGCGCACAGGCCGCGAACGCCACGACGGAAGATCTAGCTCCCACGCCTCAAAGACGTCGCCCTCCTCGCCTTTAAACGAAAGGTTCTAAATACTGGACTGCTTCAAGGAAAGCCTCATCTTTAAGAAAGTTGGTAACTCAACTTCCAGATCCTCCAATCAAACTTCGAATTCGGGGGGAAAGGGGGCGGGGGGGGGGGGGGGGGCACTTTTATCAATAACAGTTAAAATAAAACAATCCTAAAAAAAACAGGGGCGACGTGGTATTTGGTTAACAACTCAGCTAAAGGCTGACACATAGACTCTGTCCAAGTGGGCATGAAACGACGCTTGAAAATTAGTGAAGCGCACCTCGCGCGAGTCGTTGTCAACGATGCCGGCGTCCGTTAGATCAAACTAATCGAGCAATTCTGTCAGAACTGTCGGAATTCTATTAGTTCGTCGCCGAGACGGCGTTCTGTCTCATGCACTGACAAAGCAGTCAAAATCACCCAACAGGACAACCGTCCTCGCACAATCTAGAAAGCGGCGTAAGCCAGAAGAAAAGAAAACCCGGTTTTTCACCGTACTGGGGGCGTATACACGAACTTCTAATAAACTGCTGCTGCAAAAAAGAAATAATGTCACTTTTTGTGTCGGTGGTTCCACTGAACTACGACAAGGGAAAACGAGCTCTTCAAAAACAAAATAACACCCTCCCGAAAACTCCACAGTGTGCGAAACGCAGACTTCGTACGAAAATAATAAGGAGCCTGTGTGCTCGCTACCTGCTCTTTCCCTACCATCTTGGTTTTCTGCATCGCCAAGATATCGCGTTTCTGACGTTTCAACAATCATTGTACAGTGGCTAGCGATATGAGCTGGAATGCGGGAGCGGCGACCAAGCAGTACAGCCCACGCAGTATGGCGGGCAGCGAGCCAAGCAGTGAAGCGGCAGCGGTGGTCTAAAAACTCGTGGATGCACCCCCCCCCCCCTCCCCTCCGACGCGATATGTCCCCCCTCCTTCTGCGCCGCGAGCACAATTGCGACAATAGGGAGTTTTAGAATAACGTACGCAATTTTAACGCCCGCTAGCGCTAAATTTAGCTCTTGCGTTATAGCATACGCTACCTCAAGAGAGTTTTAGAATAGCGCTGCTCCGCCGCGACGCAAAACCCAAGCATCTCGCGCCTGCGACGTCGACAAGATACAGTAACAATTTTTATTTCACACGCGAAATACTGTAACTTTAAAAAAAAAAAAAAAGTTTTTTTTTTTTTTTTTTTTTTTTTTTGGGGGGGGGGGGGGTGTCCAGTGTAATATTTTAGATTTGTTTAAATACGAAAATGCGGCGCGAGCGGCCTACCCGGTTGTGTCCTCTTGCGACACCTTGGCAAGAGAGGCATCGTGTACTACCTTCGCACACCGTTACCTTCGCCGAGATATGTTCGCGCGTCGCCAGCAGCAAGTTCGCGGCGATCGTTGCCCACTTTGCTAAGTCTTCCAAACCGTTTATGAAGTGCACCTCCAGTAGGAGTGCAATGTCGTCCTGTATTGATAATCGCAGTTGCGAGGATGCCGCCGACGTTGCACTCACGACGATCGCCCAAGCCCGCAGCCCGCAGCCGCGGTCCTGGAAGCCGCCATTTTCTAATTGTGCTCGTCTTGGCTTTAGTCAACTTCTTGCGCACCTCGAATCCTCCTTAGAGAAGAGCAAATACTCTTTGCGTTCGAACGCCATTTTCGAAAAATATCGTTTGCTAAAATAGCGCACGCAAAGCTCAAAACATGGTTAGCGTTCGGCGCATGCGCAGTGGCCACAACCCTATTCTTTGTATACAATATTCTAAATCTGCTTAATTACTTTTGATATCGATTGTGAGTACACCTGACGCGCACGCTCCTGAACACCGCCGCTGCCGCTCCGCCGCTTGGCTCGCTGCCTTGTAGACAAAGTGGGCTCTACTGCTTGGTCGCCGCTCTCGCATTCCAGCTCATGTCGATAGCCACTGTGCATACTCGGTATTAGCGGCGAGATGTTCAGGTGGCGCCCTCGTTCGGTTACCTTTCGTGACGTCATTACCTTGTGAACAACAAGTTCGATGGTGTTCGTAATGGGCATGGTGGAAGCCTGAAATCATAGCGGTATCAACGCAACACTGCCAACACCGTCAAAATTGAAGTTCTTACATTCCTCTTATTTCCGTCAATGAGACGTTTTTTGCTGACGTCATAGTCAGCATTCGGCCAATTGTGGTGGGCCGACCACAGCGACGCTTTCGATCGCTCACGTCGTCAATTGTTTCTTAGGGCCGGTTCAGACACTTGCGTTTGAGTGCGTTTGACTGCGTTGCGTTGAGAACCGAAAGCGAGTCACCGGAACATCTGTGCTTCGTATGAAGCGTGGAATCTAATTCAAGGAATCTTCTTGGCACGCGATATAAGCAGCAGGGATGTCCTGGTGTCTCGCTGCCGCAACGCAGTCAAACGCAATCCAACGCAACTGTCTGAACTAGGGTGCCTTCATGTGCGCTTTGCTTAGGGTGGAGACATCTCGCCATTTTGTCCCACACTTTTATTTTTCTTTTTTGTTCAGAAGCGCGTGAAAACGCGTGTCCCTGCACGCGTTTGTGGCAGTGACTGTGCTATGGCGACATTTTGTTTTCGTCGATTTCTTTGTATTTTACCCGTGAGCGCGTGCTGTCCGCATCGGGTACTACAAAGGGTGGCATCACCCTAAACAGAAAGACATTGAGGCACCCTAGTCTGAACCAGGCTTTACACGTGCTGGAACCACGAACATTTAACGATGGTATGTATACCTTGATGGCCGAGTCGAGTGCACAGTGTCCTGCAATATGAACAATATGATGACGAACCGCGTCGTCTGGAACGTGGAAGGGCACTCAGTGGATGCGAAGACGGGTTTCCTTCATGCGGGGGTCCAATACGAGGCAGCGAAGGCCCGTTTACCTGTGTAGTGTGGCTAAACAAACGTGATTTATTTGGAAGGCCCCAAAAGAAATGATGTCCGGCAGTACGCCGGTTGTCTCCGAGCTGTTCTCGAAAATCCTCGATACAATTTGCCCGCTCCTTCAAATCACCGAGAAAAATCACAAAGTTCAAAAACGTCATTCCAGTTGGCATCGGCGGAAACACAGTCTTGCATTCCTTGCAGAACGATGACAACGCGTCGAAACGGGGAACCCATGATTCCACGACCTTTCGCTTTCGCTGCCGAAAAAAGAGTCAATGAAATAAATTATACGCCCTTCCAGCGTTTTTCGCCCAGGCGAAACATGCCTCGTCACTGAGCAGTGGGCATATCGCTGCGTCAATATTCCGCGTAAAGGCCGGTTCTCACATGCAGCGAAGCGCTGATGTAGCGCTCCTTACGTACCGTCAGCTACTTATCGCCAGCCACGAGCAACAGTTTTGGCGGTGCGATACAAAGCTGGTGAACGCTCCGGTCAGCACGCGCTTAGCGCGAGGTTAGCGCTATGCTTGTAGCGCTCCGCTGCATGTGTGAACAGGCCTTAAGGGAGCTACTTCACATGTTCAGAACGCATTTTACAACACCAAATACACAAAGGCAGGGCGTAGAAGGTCAATACTTGGAATGGTCTCTAGTTGTATACAGCTATCTAACCTCTATTTCCATTTAATATTTCTTAGTTCTAAATGACCGATTGGTTCAGTATAGCTTCGAAGGCAACGAGGTGTTGTGTCCTGGTACTGTATGCTGGAATGCATGCAGGAGGAAAGCTCACCGACTTTCAACCGGATCCGGAAGAATGCTTACTATTTTTTTTATTAACACCGAGAAAAGCTTGCCTTGAATTATTTGTTATGCAGGTTGGTCATTATCATTCTTGAGAAGTAGTGGAACCAAAGTTGCAGGTGTCTTCTACGCAGGCGGTACGTATTTCAAAGCAGGGCGCTTTGCTGCACCCTTCGTCCTGTTTTCATGTCGACCGTTTTTGCCTGATTGTTGTTATATTTATTTAAACGTACGACGCAGTCTGGATGGAGAAAATATGTAAAGCTCCTAATTTTTTGATCGGAAGAGCTTAAGCCTGATTCACATGGTGCGATTTTACTTGCGATTTCTCTGTTGCGACGTCGCTCACGCGGCAAGATAGCATGCTCGATGCTGCACGGGTGCTCAACGTCGCAACTGCGAAGTCGCCGTTGAAATCGCCCCATTTGAACCTGGCTTGAGAATTCAAAGTATTTATTTTTAAATAAATGGCGAAATATGAGGATTTGACGATAGAGTAACTCTAGCTGCAATGTGATACACTGCTTATGTTTTTTTTTTTCCTTAGCTACTCTTCAAGTACCATTTCATTGATGTATTATATTAGTTATTTTATTTTATTCGTGCCACCCATTACGTGTATATGATAGTGTACTTGAAAATAACACTTATCTGCTAGTGAAGTGTAGAATAATCTCGTGGCCATATGGCATTGATGCAGTACGTCAGTTGAGCAAACGCTCGGTTCATAGATTCGTAGGTGAGCTCTTCTCCGCGTCCGTCAAAAGGCTTGTAAGCTTTTCTTCGCATACGATATTTTTGGCGTGACCTTTTTTCAGGCGAGCTTTTCTCCCACGCCTGTATGCTCAGTGTTCGTTGGCTTCTGTAGGACTGCAGCGATTTATTCTATATTTTGTGATTATAGAAAGCATTGCATAATTTGAAAGGATGTATGCAAGATGCACATTTTCTTTCATCTTAGTAACACTATCGCTTGTCAAGGTAAAAATAAAAAGTAAAGTTGTGAGATAATTTTTTTAATATCGAATAGGACAGCGTCATTCCTAGCTTCAAGAGATTAAAGATATTCAGTATGTTCTGGATCTCCCTAGCACTGTAAAGGTTACGAATGACGCAGTGCTATTAAATTTGGGCCACTATTTGGGCGCCCATACAAAAAAAGGGACCCGGGAATATTGTTTAGCTGTGTTTCATCAAAACGGGAAAGAACCGTTTCGCCCGGAGCGTCGTCATCGGTCGTTGTTTTTCAAACTGCGAAACGCGAACCCCGTTGCACGTCAGTTTGCTCAACTTCGAAAGTTGATCGTGACCAGAAATGCTGACGTCACAGCACAGCCTGCGATTGGACGGCAGGAACGCAGACCTTGCGAAAAAATTCTAAAAATCAACAAGCATCATTGCTGCCGCCACTGCCGGCACTACGACGTGGTTGCTCTTGTGTTCCAGCCACGCAGCCGCCCGATTGCTGTCCTCGGCACCGCATCACAGGCCAGAGTGGACAATGGGGCGTTGCGCCCCAGTTCTGCTAGCACTCAGCCTGCGTGAGTACCCAAGTTTAAAACGTTCCTTACACTCATAATGCGCATATGTTTGTGTCATAAGCTGTTTTCAAGGGCAGAAAGTAGGCCCCGCAACTCTGTGGCTTCGACGGAACATCGCGTTGCTTAGATGTTAGGCGGGCTTCAGCCAACTCAATTGATCCCGACGTTTTGAACTCATGACCGCCGCAGTGTCTCCAGCACTCAACACCAGGTAACCGCCTCGCTTTCAAATATTGTTTTTTTTGTTTTTTTTTCGCTTTGTCCACCAATTTACAGTATACAGAATTGCGTGTCAGATTCAAATCAAGTTCAGCAGCCTATTGAAGCAACGTGTGAGCGCACAGATCTTCGCTGCTTTCGGCGCCGTTATTTTCATATTCATGATGAAAATTTTAAGTCAGCCTCTTTCAATGGACTGATCTCACAGCCAGTTTTATCACGCCACCGCTGCCGCCCTGCATCGTGGTAGCAATACTCTTTTTGCACGCGTGATGACCACGCTGAGGGTCTGCGCAAGCAGAGCACGGGGCGTCACAAGCTGTCTCATCAACTGGCGCCTCCCTCTTATGAACTACAGTTATGGCGGCGTCACGCATGCCTGGTACGTTTAGGGAGATCGGTCTATTTACATTCTACTCGCAAGTTATATCTGGTGCCTCTGTATTTAAATCAGATTGAGTTAATTTAAATGCATGAAGTTAGAAAATAGTGTTCCTTTGTCACGTAAGGTGTTTTTAAAACATGGCAAATAAAAAAAATGCGTAGCAAACTGCTGGGCAGTTGTGATCGGGCGTTATTTGTGATCGTCTAGCAGCCCGCCTGGCCCGCTGAGTTTGTCGTCTTTGTTCAGCCCTACATTCTTCTGGGACTGGCGCCTACGCTCTCGGCGCCCGTCATCGGTTATTTTGGCTGCTAGGTTAACGCGTGGAATGCATACTTGATAGCAGTTCCTGGAATAGAAATACCGACAATAATCGTAGTTAAAAAAAAAAAAAACAGGGTTGAGCTTGGGTACGACGTCATACCTGGCTCAGGCATTCAGCGTCGAGGTAATAGGCCGCTTCACAATTTTTTTAACTCCCCCCCCCCCCCCCCTTCCGTCCTTCCCTCGAACAAGGCAAAGAGCGTCTTACACTGATACGTCCAATCAAAGAAAACCAGGCGAACCAAATATTTACTATATATTTAAAGCACAGTTTAACTAACAATATTTTTTATTTGTGTAAATCTGCCATACTAAAAAAAAAAATTGCTTACATGTTGTTTTTTTTTGTGAAAAAGTTATATTTAATTTTTGTTTTCGCGATTTCCTTTGCTTGCAATAGGACGTTTCGCAACTGACAAAGTGGAAGGTAGAAAGCAAGCTCAACGCTCCGATTTGGCCTTAAAGGGGCGATGCAACAATTATTGTACTTTGCGCAAATACCGCATGGAACGGATCCCTGACGTCAATGACCTATGAAACTCGCGTTCGTTTTTCACCCCACGCAATAGAAGTCCCAGAAAAAACCAAAGAAAAACGAGCAGCGTTCACCCCCTCAACTCGCAATCAGAGCAAGCGGCCACGTGATCTGGAGTGATTATATGCCGCCAATGTTGATCATAGCCACTCGCTGGGGTTGGCAAAGCACAGGACACGCGCTGAGTTCCAGACATTGTTATGGCTCGGCTATTGTCGTCGTTGCAGCGATTGGACACGGGCCACTACCCGAATGCTTCTCGAGCTAGTAATTATCGCTAGCCCAAATCGAGTGCCCACGCAACGCTCGGGTCCAATCTATGAACCGCATTCAAATATCGTCATTGGGGTGTACTACGATCCCCACGTAATGTCATCAAATTTCGCAAAGGAGAGATTGAATGAAAATGATCGCTTTTGTCCTTGAAATTACACCGCAACAAAAGAGTTTCTTGACCAGTGGCGTTGCGTGTGAGTATCCTTGAGCTCCACCAGTGCCAGTAAGCTCGTGTAAAGTGAAAAACATTCTAATTGAATATCGTTGCACTGCTCCTTTAAGAGCTCTGCTTGTTGTTGGCTCTTAACCTGATAAAAATCTGACTTGGTGGTCCTTTCATTTAAATGCAAAACAAATACCCATAAAAGCAACAAAAGAGGCAAACGGCAAATAAAACATACTTTCGGGATTATTATTTTGGGAAATGCTCGATTTAAGTCGTAATAATAAATCTGGTCTAATATCACCTTGATTTTTATTCTTCACCCCGATTTTGAGACCATGTTTTGCGCAACTCGCTCCATCTGGCCACCAGCTCGTGGCCAGCCGACACCACACAGCGTCCTCGGGGTTTCCCTCCTTGAATTGGGGGAATGACTGCCTCCGTCTATCGTCGTACATACTCGATCGCCAGCCGAGAGAGCCGTCTCTGCAGTCTCGGCGAACCCGGTATCTCGGTGCGACGGCGGCAGCCCCCTCCGTCGGCGCCACACGAACACGTCGGATGCGAGATGCGCGTGCGTTCTTTCGGACGCGAAGGGCCCACACCGCTAGGGGAGGATTTGGTGCTGTAGACCCGCAGTCTAATGCGAACGAGTGGAGTTGAATGCATTCTCCCCAGTAAAGTATGTAATAGGCAGTGTTAGCGGTAACGCGTTACAAGTAACGGCGTTACGGGTAACGCGCCACTTATTTCGGTAACGTAGTAACGTACTCATTACATTTTCACAACAGTAACGGGTAACGTACTTACGTTACTTATTTCTGGCAAACGTATAGTTACGTTAGCCGTTTCGTTTTCTTCCAAAGACGTGAAAAAAGTAGAGAAAAAAGGTCTTGTTTTTTGTACGTCTTCTGTCATCGCCGAGCCAATCATAAGCAGAACAGCTACAGTGACTTGCGCTTCTGACGCTGCTCGATTAGTCCGATTAGTTCGTAGCGTCGGATGCGTGTGAACTTTAGCTGAAACGAAGTATGGGCGCCAAGCCATTATTTACTGCACTCATTCCACAGACCAAAAAAAATTTTTAATTGGTTTTGAATTCGTTGCGCCTTTCCAGTCGGTACCAATAGAGGTATATTATTTTATGAATTTTCTTTCTCACCCTTATTTATGCCGTTTCCTTACACGAAATGTCACACTTTAGAGAAACCCCAACGCCCACACGCTTTGTCCCAGTCTCGTAAAAGCTGTCGAAAAAAAAATGAAGAAAAAAAAAAGAACGTTGTGATTGGTAATTTATAAATAAAAAGTAAGGCAAAAGTAATATGCGTTACTTTTTATCGGTAACGGTTACCCGATCCTTTTATTTTGACGTGACGTAGGTCGGTATTGCGTTTCTTTATTGTGCCAGTAACCAGTAACGTATTTCGTTTTTTTTTTTCTTTTTTTTGTAACGCCTACAGCACTGGTTGATATAGGACGCATACCCTCGCACCACTCCCCTCTATTGTGCAGTTTTATCACTTCTTAGGTACGCTCCAGGTAGCGCAGTGTGTATCAAAGGCCACGCATTCCCCCGTTAGCTTGTCAATGTGGGGTGTGCGGATGTCAAAGAGGTTAGAAGACACGAAGAGGGCATGACGTCATTTCTTTGAAGCCTACTAATAAAAAGAAAATACGTAAACAAGGAGAATGTAAACATCACCAAAGATTTGGTGAACACCTAGAGGCCCCGAGTGACGCGGGTCACGTGGAAACAAAATACTTGTTTTCTTTTATTATTATCTTTTTTTTTTTTGCGGGGGGGGGGGGGGGGGGGGGGTTATGTCATTGCCTTGCTCCGTGCGCTCACGAGCAGACGTACGGGGCATTCAGGGCGGCTGTGCGGAAAAACGAAAATCTGTCACGTGATGTGTCGCTGTGATGGGGCTTTGCTGTGTGAGCGGTTGCACAAGTGGCACCAGTTGTTCTTCCGCGGGAATTTCGTTTCACCGCTAAGGCCCTGGTTAATAACATACATAAGTTTGCAATAATGTGAAAAATTTAGTGATCCTCCGACGCTCACCGAACTGAGAAAGCGACGAGTTTCGTTCCTCGGCCACCGTCGCGGCAATGACGACACCATCGAAGAGGATCCGAGTGTGCGGACTCTGACTTCGAAGCAGATGCCGAGAGGTTGTCGAAGGAAGTGTTCGAGCCGGACTCCTCCAGTGACAGTCCAGACGTTGGCTTCTTCTAATCCGTAGCGCTTCTTTCCTACCCGCAGCTGAAGAAAAACCACATCTGGGACGTTCGGGGGACGGAGACTGATTTCATCGTTATCTACAAAATTATATTGGGCGCCACGCGCGCTGCCCAGTTAGTACGGCACATGTACTTACAGTGCTAAATAGACACGAAAAGAAAACAAGGAAAGCTAAATTGCAGCAAAAAGAAAACTGACTTGCAGTCGACGGCCGGCTAGACGTCTCAAACTGAACCAAGTCTTCAACATGCGCAAGGTGTGAAACCGATTTACGTATTTTCCGCCAGTCACAATATCTTTATACAGCCACACACTCGTTCCACTCTGATTTCGGAATAACTATTAAGACCGGGTCAAAAGAAGAAAAATAAGCTGTGATAAAAAAAAGGGGGCATAAACACCGTAGAGACGTTTCTGTGCGTATTTCATTGTTTACCCCTGTCCAATTTTTCCCCCTCCTTCTGCCCCAGTCGCTGGTTAAAGTCATCATGGTAAAATCCCACCAGCTCGCCTGCGCACATTTAAGCCACAACGAGCTACTGAAGTTAAAAAAAAAAAAAAAAAAGAATGCTGGGGTTTGGACTGTCCCACACGCCGGATTCCGGTTTGAAAGGGACCGCCCTTTACTCGGCGCTACGAGGCGGCGAACGGGAGCGCAAGCAGCTGGATTAAGTATGACTCGCAGGAACCTGCCATAGCAGGCGACCGTTGTCGCGCGCAGCTGGATTCCGAATGACGAAGCGTAGCCTCCCAACGTGATCTCACAACGTTACGGGCGGACTATAAAATGCAGCAATGAATAGTGCAGCTGGCGTATATCACGTCACGACAGTGTGTGTGTCTGGCAGTGTGTCTGACGAGAGCAACTATCGACCCATTTCGCTTGTTAGTACTTCCTCAAAGCTGCTTGAACGTATCGTATCAAAACATGTACTGGATTATCTTGAAGATTATGAATTACTGTTCCGATCCCAGCATGGCTTCCGGAAAGGACTTTCCACCACAACCAAACTTATCGAAACTCCACATGACCTCTCTTGTACGATTAATTGTCGCGGTCAAATTGATATATTTTTTAACTTCGCGAAAGCGTTTGACGAAGTGTCGCACTCTAAGTTATTACTGAAAATTAATACCATTTTTAAAACTCGAGTTATCCCGCAATGGTTTTTTTTCATCGAACCTTTCTTCTAACGTCTTCTGTGTCAAAATTAAAGGGCATAAGTCTAGCCTTTCAGCGGTATCTTCAGGGGTTCCCCAGGGGAGCGTCTTGGGCCCCGTTTTGTTCTAATATTCATAAATGACATGTACAACGATATATCCGTTCCAATCAGACTATTTGCAGATGGTTGTGTGATATACCATAAGATAGACTTCAGATGACCAGGACGAACTAAACCGTAATCTACAAAACATTCAACACTGGTGTGATAATTGGCAGATGATCAGTTATATCTTGAAAAACCAGTCTTTATTTTTTTATTTTATTTATCAATACTGCAATCCCCTAGCAGGGATTTTAGCAGGGTGGGTTTACAATGTGAAAGTACAGATACATAGCTGGCACAAAAGGACAAATATACAAAGTGTAACATAAAGAAACACGAGACAAAACAATATTAACTAAGGTGGGAGGCAAATAATGTCAATGATGGCTGCAAAACTACATCATTAGTAAGGTTATTCCAATCGATTATTGTTCTTGGAAAAAAAGAATATTTGAAGCAATTATTGCGTGCGCGGAAAGGAGTTATAGTTAAGTCATGCCTCTGTCTGGTCGCATATCCAGAAGAAAAGGAAACTAGATGAGATATATCAATTTTATAATGACCTTTAATTAATTGAAACAGAAGCTTGAGACGAGAATGACGATTTCTTTGTGTTAATGGTGGTAGGTTGGCCCTTGCTAGAAGCTCGGTTACAGAAGTACGTCCAAAGCTGTTGTATATAAAGCGAGCGGCCTTTTTCTGTACGCTATCAATTTTATTAATATTAGTCGTGGTGAAAGGGTCCCAAATAATAGCAGCGTAATCTAACGTTGGCTGAACAATTGATTTATATGCTAGAAGGCGAACAGGAGGGGTAGCAAGTTTCAAAGCTCTCTTGAGAAAGAACAACTTACGGATTGCGTTAGCCCTTACGGAATCAATGTGCTGGGTCCAAGTAAGGTTATTTGAAATCCACAGACCTAGGTACTTGTAGTGTGTTACCTCGGAGAGAAATGTATTATTAACAAAGTAATTGAACTTTAATGGGAGTTTTTTGTTAGTGATTCTCATAAAGACAGTTTTGTCATTGTTAATACACATCTGCCATGCATCACACCAAGCAGCAACTTTTTGAAAAGCACTGTTTAGCAACAACTGATCTTCAATACTATCTATTTCTGAGTAAATTACACAATCATCAGCATATAGTTTAATTTTAACCGGAATGTCTTGCACGATGTCATTAATAAATATTAAAAAAAGCAGTGGTCCAAGAACAGACCCTTGGGGAACGCCAGAGTCAACGGAAAGTTTGTTAGAACAACATTCGTTAAACACTACAAATTGATGTCTATTAGAAAGATACGCCGAAATCCATTTAACTAACTGGGTGTTTTTAAGTATGTTATCTAGCTTGTACAGTAACTTTTCATGAGATACCTTATCAAATGCTTTTGTAAAGTCCATAAAAATTGCATCTGTCTGTTTCCGGTTATTGATTGATATTGAAAAATCGTGTATCGTTTCAATTAGCTGAGTACATGTTGAGTATCCTTTTCTAAACCCATGCTGATGTTTAGTTAGGATATTGTATTTATCGAGAAACTCTGATATGTGGCTATGCATTATATGCTCCAAAAGCTTGCAACAAGTTGATGTCAATGAAATAGGACGGTAGTTTTTGATGCAATGCCTGTTCCCATTCTTATGTAGCGGTTTTACCCTGGCAGTTCCCCAATCGTCTGGGACTTGGCCCTCGTACAAAGATCTGGAGAATAATATATACAAATACTTAGATACCCATTCCGCATACCTCCTTAAAAATGCATTGGGAATGTTGTCGGGCCCACAGGATTTCTTAATATCCAGTTTCAGAAGCATGTTCAATATGCCATGTTCACTAATGACAACATCAGAAATGGGTGGGAAATGAGCATCAAAATTTGGTATAACACCATTGTCTCTCGTGAAAACCGATTTGAAATGTTCATTAAATGCATTTGTAATTTTTCTATCATCATCAACTTGAATACCATCAATTTCAAAAACATCACAAGATCTAGAAGAAGGAGATATTAATCGCCAGAATCTCTCAGGAGACGTGGTTATGAAATGCGGTAATGATTCGCCGTAATAAAGTTGTTTATCCATAACCAACTGATTTTTAAGCTGAGTGGAAATATTAAAAATTTTTCATTGAATTTTTGTGTGTCCACGCATGTCTTCTTTTTTCTTTTTAGTCGCTTTAGTTTCCTCCGCAGCCGTAATGTCTCCCGAGATATCCAGGGGTTATTTTTATTCTTTTTTACAATGCATGGTACAAATCGTTCAATGCATTCATTTACAATACCTTTGAAACAGTTCCAAAGCTCATCTATATTGGCAGTGCTGTTTTCAAAAGCGTCAAAGTTGAAAGAAAGCATGTCTATAATGGAAACGTCGTCGGCACGAGAGAAGTTTCGGAAGCACAAAGTTTTGTCATCTCGGTTCACAGAAACGTCATCTATGGTTAATAAAACAGCCTGATGATCGGAAATTCCAGGTAGTACCTCACATTTAGTATCACCAGAAATCATTCCACTCACAAAAAAAAGGTCAAGTATCGATTTAGAGTTACCTTGAATCCTCGTGAAATCTTCAACGACTTGTAATAAGTCAAAAGTAAATGCTATATCCAGCATTGCTTCACCAGATTCGTCACTCTGATTCAGGACTAAGAAGTTTGGCCAATCAACGTTTGGCAAATTAAAATCTCCGGACAAAATAATCCGATCATCAGGCTTAACATGTACACTAAGATAATTCCTCAACCGCTCGAGGACAGCAACTGAGGAACTAGGAGGCCTGTAAAAGGCCCCCAAGAAAATTTTTCATGTCAGTATCAAGAAAAAAAATATTTTAGCATACAATTATCACATTGACGGCGTCGGGCTTGCAAGAGGAAAAGTGCGTAAGTACCTAGGTTTAGCATTTACACCTGACCTACGTTGGAATACCCATATTGATAAAGTCTGACTCAAGGCCAACAAAGCACTTTGGTGCCTCAGGCGAAACCTTACTAGCGCAACTCCCGAAATAAGAAGCCTGACTTATACGGCCCCGGACCGATTATTGAATATGCGATAATTTCGCGGGATCCACATACTGCGACCAATTGCCTTAAACTCGAAAACAATCGGCGACTTGCTTCCAGGTTTATCTTTAACAAACTTGGCCACGTTTTTTTCTCCTACGAAACTATGTGAACTCGCACATCTCCCAACTTTGGAATCGAGGACCAAATACGGAAGGTTGAAATTTATTTTCCAAATTATACATAACTGTAAAAAGATTTAAAAAAAAAATCTGATTACTTCGAAATCAGCACTAAAGAATCTTTAAGGCATCGCCATAGCATGTTCATTTGGAATCCATCCGTACGAATCGATTGTTTTAAAAGCTTTTTTTTTCTAAAAACCGTCAGAGAGTGGAATATGCTGCCCTGATTTTGCTGTTTCGTCAACATCCCTTAATGCATTTTTAGAAAGTATAGATTATATTGTCGAATGTGACAGTCGTGAAAAGCTGTAATTGTACAAATACGGACCAAGTTTCTGTTTTCTTGTGAAATGTTCATACTTGTGCTGCTTTCAGTTTTGTAACGTTTCTTGTTCGCTTTTAAGTGTATGAAGCGGTCTTGTGCAATCCACTGTCTAGGTTAATTACTCCTCGTATAGTGGTTACTTTTATCTTTTATTTTTGTATACCCACTCCTGTAATACCCCAATGTGCTGACAATAAATGAAAATATTAAAAATGAATGAAATGACTTCGTACAGCAGCCAATTGATACGTAGCGGGCGCGATAAATCATCTCTCTCGTGATGAAGATTGCGTGAAATAACTTACAGCACCTCCCGCATTAGTGTGCATCGATCTTGCAACACATTAAACCAGTCAAAGCTCCCCCGTAACCAAGCATAAAAACTCACACGCATAATGCACGGACAACACAATTTGTCCTGACAAGCTTTTATTGATATGCTGCTGAGAGTGTGCAGCTTTAGACGTGGACAATGCGCAATAAGTGTCTAGGTGCGACATTCCCGTTATGATCTATTCATATCTAAAAATGTTTTCGCGAATGCGTCCAGTAAGCTCTGCTCCTTAAGAACTACGCACCACCATACACCTAAACATCAAAACTTGCAGCGTATTTGTTCAATATTTGTTAATTTTTGAATATGCTCAGATTTTATGCAACCGAATGTCACAATCGTAGATAGAACAATTGAAGGGCTTTAAAGAGCAGCTCGCTTTATTTATAAATACTTATGAAAACAAAACACAAAAACAAAATAAACTTTAATTTGTAACGTCGTTATGCGCTGCTTCCGCGTTGGCTGATATGTAGGCTGTATACTTTCCGGTTTTAACCGAAAAACACCGATAAACATCCGCCGGTGTCGAAAATACAAAATCGGCTAAAACCGAAAAACACCGTTTTTTTTCATATTTTCGAGCAAGCGCTGTTTTTTTTTTCACCGAAAAAGGCCTGCATACGTCCCAGTTTTAACCGAAAAACACCAACAAACATACACCGGTGACGGAAATAAAAATCGTTCAATACAAAAAAAAACACCGGTTTCTAAACAATTGTTTCCTAGCAACGTGTTGTTTTTTGTTTGCTTTTTCACAGAAAAGGTTTTACGCAAACTTCTGCAAACACATTATCTTACCCGGAATCATGCACTTTGCCTGTCTTTCTTTTGTGACCTACGTGATCTTGGACTCTTGGAGGACAGTAGCTTTGTTCCACTGTCCTCCAAGGTCAGCGGTCCTCCTGGGCCGCCGAGCTAGACGATCACTATCCGTGGCCCGAGAGGCCAGTCACAGCTGGCCAGTAGTGTACCAAGCCTCGTGGGACGTTTCGGGACTTCCCGTGTCCAGCGCAGTTGTTGAGCGGGCATTATCGAAATTGCACGTTGTCAACAGGAAGGAGCGAGCGTCAGTGACAGACACGAGCCTACGAATGTATGCATGCATATACTACAATAATAAAGTGTGAAAGAGGTTGTGTAAAAGATGCAAATAAAATTGGGTCTGTTTTTCGTTTTCAGCGGTGGTTTACATTCGGTGACTTTTAACACGCCCACGGAACATCAAGCTTGGGAGGAGAGCGTGTTGGTTCAGGTGATGGATGAAGAAAGAATAAACGATTGAGACTGGGACAACACAACCACATATTTCATAGGAAAGATGTGGTTGTGTTGTCCCAGTGCTAATTGTTTATTCTTTCTTCATCCATCACCGGAACATCGAATTTCGTTCAAATTCCTGGAATTCGGATGAACTATTTGCATACACGGACGACCTTTGTAACCAGAACATGACCGTCCCGGTCAAGCACACGTAGGCTGAACAAAAAAAAAATATCTGAACATTGGTGAGTGCTTCTTATTCTGGTTCGATACTTCAAAGCATAAAATGCTGTTTACCTGAACCCCGAATCCCAAAATTTTGTCCGCCCCTCCGTCCGTGCATTTCCAGCTAAATTTAAAGTGGAAATAGGCGTCACGTGACCTAAACACCAATTCAGTTTCCCCGTTAAATTTAGCGCGAAACTTCATGTTACATGCAGTGACGTTATGAGTCCTCTATATAAATTCAGTATCCCTGCTAAATTTACCGGGAAAATTAACGTCACGTAACCTGACAGCAGTACAGCATATGTTTCCCCGGTAATTGGTGAATTTGGCTGTCGAAATTTTTGTCACGTGACCTGACGTCACTTAGCGTATACACCAATTCAAGTTTTCCCGCCGTTAAACTAGGCGGGAAAATTAACGTCAGGTGACCTGGGCTCACGTGATCGATACACCAGTTCAGTTTTCCCGCCAAGTTTAGGAGGAAAATTAATATCATGTGACCTGGTCCCACGGTACCGAACTAATTTGGTTTGCCCGCTATAGTTAGCGGGAATATTCATGTCACTCGACCTGATGTCACTCGACCTGATGTCACTCGACCTGATGTCACTCGACCTGATGTCACTCGACCTGACGTCACTCGACCTGACGTCACTCGACCTGACGTCACTCGACCTGACGTCACTCGACCTGACGTCACTCGACCTGACGTCACTCGACCTGACGTCACTCGACCTGACGTCACTCGACCTGACGTCACTCGACCTGACGTCACTCGACTTGACGTCACTCGACCTGACGTCACTCGACCTGACGTCACTCGACTTGACGTCACTTGACCTGATGTCACGTGTCCTATACACGAATTCAGTTCGCCTGGTTAATTTTCCGTGGAGATTGATGTCATGTTACTAAGGGTGTGCGAATATTCGATCTTCGAATGCGAATCGAATGATTGTGCGAAAAATTTGATTCGAATGTCAAATTCCCTGTATTCGAGTTTTCAAATAATTTAATTTATCGAATAATAGTGATGTTGGCAAAAAAATTCAGGTTTATTCCGGAACGATGTACACATGGTAAAATAGTCCTGAAAGGCTCGTGTTTTATCATCCAAATCAAGCCTGTATTCGGCAGCTTTGACTAGCGAACAATTTCAACAGGAAGTAGTTCGTTTCTTGCGTATCTAAAAAGAAGCGGTCATGCTCCAAGCTCCTAGGAGGTGCTGGACGAAAACCCGAAAACCACGCACGTCAATCTTTTGAATTCGAGGGCCTCGCCTCCCCTCTGGCGACACCTGTGCCTTATAAAAACTATTCTCTGTTTTTGTGTCCATAATATGTCAAATTTAGGATCAAATTTCAAATAGCAGCTGTAACTAAACTGGTCTGTTTTGCTAACCCGTCGCTTTCCGCGGCGTAGAGTGAAATGCCAAGATTAATTGACGCAAGGCGTCACCCGATTCACTGCGAAGTTTAGCCATTCACATTCATTCAGCTTACCGCGATACACGCGTAGATGGACGAATACAATCGTTAGCTACGTTTTAAGTTTGCCGTTTAAGAGAGGCCATGACACCGCTTTTAATCGTGCTAGGTTCTCTTCGTTCCGCGTGCCCTGCAGGAGAATAACACAGTGCTTTTTTTTCTTATCTATGCGGCTTCATTTTTTTGTTCTTGTTTAGTTTTGTGAATATTAGGAAAACACTTTTTGGAATTCGTATTTGGTTCAATATTCGATTTGTTGGCTATTATTCGACACTATTCGATTCGAATTCAACTCGAGGTAAAATTTTACCGTTTGCACATCCCTGCACGTCTATGCACCGCAAGTTTCACCGCTAAATTGATTTAAATATAGCTCCTTCACTCCCCGAAACGACTGTGTAATATTTTCAAAATAAATTAATACGATCGTTCTTATATACTACATGTCATGCATTATGATTTTAAACGAAGGTTTCCGCCAATTTTTTTTTACTTTTGCGTTTTGCAGGTTTCATCTTGGTCGCATCTCTGATCACGTGCACGAGATCTCATCCAACAGTACCTGGGATCGATATCTGGCCAAGATCATCAAATGAGAACTATCAAAATGCAAAAGACCGACCCCCGGAGCTGTCAGAACGTTCTGGTGAGTTTTATTTTTGCAGCTCTTAAACTCTGCGTTACGCCTATCCTACACAATTTGCACAACTAACAAATTGTCGCTACCAGAGCGGGTGTTTTTTCACATAAAAGATGTTGATCTTACAAACGATTCCTGTCATTAGAAGCTACAACGTGGAACCGCTTGGCATGGTACTTTCACTGACACCCTCAGAATGACCCACAAAGCTTAAGCGGTCTCTGGGAATGGCATGCTTTCTTTGCGCCACGTTCGACTATTGTGTCGTCTGCTAGCAACCATCGGTCGATTGCTAGCAGACGACTCAAATATTAAGTGCGGCGCAACGCAAGAACGTTCGCTCTTTGATCGCGTCAAGCTTTGCGGAGCATTCGACAGGTGACACTGATAGCAAAGCAAGCCACTTTGTGACGGTTTATGGCACATATTGGCTGATATAGTTTATTAAAGAGCTTTAAATACGCCCTTCAGTTTAGTTTCTCCTGACTAAAAAAGAATACGTGGCGGGTTCACGGTACAAAGTGGATTTAAATTATTAACGCTCCTGAGGTGCCAAATTATCAAGTATTAATGACTAAAACATAAGATGATCAATTTGTCCTTTGACGATATTAATACTTTCAGACGCATCAATTATTTACGATAACAGTATCTTGTATTATAATACATCAGAACCATACATACAAATGAAAAGAGAAACTGACAGCTTCGCATTACTAAAATAAGAATAGCACAAAAAAAGGCCTGTTTGGTGTATAGGGGCCAACATAGTCACGTAGCCTTCTTGCATACTTATGCCAAAGTGACTGGGTTGTCATAATATTATTTATTATCATCCTTATATATTTGCCTTTGAAACAGCGGTTCCCGTTGAAGTTATCAAGGTCAAGAAGACGATGGATCTACTTTCAGTCACTTTGCCTCTAGAGTGGGCTGCCGCGACCGACATCTCTGACAAACCATCGACGGAAAATGTCGCCACGAATATTGCTTCAACTCCCTACCACCTGCTCGAAACAGCTTCTGCCTGGAAGGACCAGGCACAAGCCAGTCGCCCCAAAAGGATTCTTAAGAGGTCTAATGTTGGAGCGACAACTGATAACAGTGATGTTTTTGTTGATACCAGTACCACACATCTTTATGGAGACGTTTCAGAGACTGTCACTCGCGCTGTAACTTATCAAACAACATTGAAGCCTGACAAAGAAAAAAGTGAAGCTAGAGAAATGTATAAAGGAACTAAAATACAGACTCTCGTATCAGACGCACAAGCCGCCGAGGAACGCCCGAGGTTCGGAAAGCGAGCCGAGGTATCTACAGACGGAATAACATTAGTCTCACAAAGTCGAAGTGAACAAAATGCAAGTCTAGACACTGCAACGGACACATTACTTGCTGTTCCTTTCAGAGAAAAGCACTTAACTCCTCCCAGTTTTGAAGATGAGCCGCCTTTAAAAAAAGATCAAGTCATAAGTCATTCTAATACTAACAATTCTACAGCCCAAACCGCCGTGTCAGAGGATTTGATCTCTAAGGATTTTTATCCAACTACGATGCCACTGAAGGTATCGCCGAACAAAGCTGAAACCGATGACCACTTCGGAAGAAAGGACCATTCAGGACTATCACCAGAACTGTTGAAAGGGTCGGGACCGTTTCCATCGGCGAAAATACAAACTGAAGCTCCTCATGCCAGTGTCTCACCTGATCAAGTATCACCTAACCAAGGCGGACGTGAAACCCGACCTGAAGCTCCTCGTGCCAGTGACCCATCTGTCCAAATATTACCTGGAGAAGTCGAACATGAAATCCAAACGGAAGCTCCTCGTGCCAGTGACCCATCTGTCCAAATAGTACCTGGAGAAGGCGAACCTGAAACCCAAACTGAAGCTCCTCATGTCAGTGTCTCACTTGTTCAAGTAGCACCTAACGAAGGCGGACGTGAAACCCAACCTGAAGCTCCTCGTACCAGTGACCCATCTGTCCAAGTAGCACCTAAAGAAGGTGGACGTGAAATCCAACCTGAAACTCCTCCTGCCAGTAACCCATCTGTCCAAATAGTACCTGGAGAAGGCGAACCTGAAACCCAAACTGAAGCTCCTCATGTCAGTGTCTCACTTGTTCAAGTAGCACCTAACGAAGGCGGACGTGAAACCCAACCTGAAGCTCCTCGTACCAGTGACCCATCTGTCCAAGTAGCACCTAAAGAAGGTGGACGTGAAATCCAACCTGAAACTCCTCCTGCCAGTAACCCATCTGTCCAAATAGTACCTGGAGAAGACGAACGTGAAACCCAAACTGAAGCCACTCATGCCAGTGTCTCACCTGTTCAAGTAGCACCTAACCAAGGCGGACGTAAAGCCCGACCTGAAGCTCCTCGTGCCAGTGACCCATCTGTCCAAATAGTACCTGGAAAAGGCGAACCTGAAACCCAAACTGAAGCTCCTCATGCCAGTGTCTCACTTGTTCAAATAGCACCTAACGAAGGCGGAAGTGAAACCCAACCTGAAGCTCCTCGTACCAGTGACCCATCTGTCCAAGTAGCACCTAAAGAAGGTGGACGTGAAATCCAACCTGAAACTCCTCCTGCCAGTAACCCATCTGTCCAAATAGTACCTGTAGAAGGCGAACCTGAAACCCAAACTGAAGCTCCTCATGTCAGTGTCTCACTTGTTCAAGTAGCACCTAACGAAGGCGGACGTGAAACCCAACCTGAAGCTCCTCGTACCAGTGACCCATCTGTCCAAGTAGCACCTAAAGAACGTGGACGTGAAATCCAACCTGAAACTCCTCCTGCCAGTAACCCATCTGTCCAAATAGTACCTGGAGAAGACGAACGTGAAACCCAAACTGAAGCCACTCATGCCAGTGTCTCACCTCAAGTAGCACCTAACCAAGGCGGACGTAAAGCCCAACCTGAAGCTCCTCGTGCCAGTGACCCATCTGTCCAAATATTACCTGGAAAAGGCGAACCTGAAACCCAAACTGAAGCTCCTCATGCCAGTGTCTCACTTGTTCAAATAGCACCTAACGAAGGCGGAAGTGAAACCCAACCTGAAGCTCCTCGTGCCAGTGACCCATCTGTCGAAATATTACCTGGAGAAGGCGAACCTGAAACCCAAACTGAAGCACCTCATGCCAGTGTCTCACTTGTCCAAGTAGCACCTAACGAAGGCGTACTTGAAACGAAACCTGAAGCTCCTAGTGCAAGTGACCGATCGGTTCAAGTAACACCTAACGAAGGCGGACGTGAAACCCAACCTGAAGCTCCTCGTGCCAGTGAGCCATCTGTCCAAGTAGCACCTAAAGAAGGCGGACGTGAAACCCAATCTGAAGCTCCTAGTGCCAGTGTCTCATCTGTCCAAATAGTACCTGGAGAAGGCGAACGTGAAACCCAAACTGAAGCTCCTCGTGCTGGTATCCCAACCGCCCAAGTAGTACCCAATGAAGGTGGGAACGAAAACCAACCTGAAGCTTCTCGTTCTGGGTACCCACCTGTCCAAGTAGAGTCCGAAGAAAAGTGGCGCGAAAACCAACCTGATGTTCCTCTAGCGGGTGCTCTACCAGCCCAAGAACCACACAAGGAAGGGGGGCACGAAAGCCAACCCGAAGTTCCTCGAGCTGGTACTCTGCCAGCTCAAGTACCACCTAAGGAAGTTGGGCTCGAAAACAGACCTGAATTTCCTCGTGCGGATGCGCCATTGACGGCAGTAGAACCTGATAAAGAAGTGCACGAAAACCAGCCCGAGGCTTCTCGATCAGGGAAACCGCCTGTCCAAGTAGAGGCTAAAGAAGATGGGCGCGAAAACCAACCTGAAGCTCCTCGTGCTATTATTTTGCTTGTCCAAAAGGTACCTAAAGAAGGCGAACTTGAAAACAAGCCTGAAGCTCCTGGTGCTAGTGCTGCACCTGCCCAAGTAGCATCTAAGGAAGGTGGGCCAGAAAACGATCCCGAAGCCCCTCGTGCTGGTGCACGACCAGCACAATTAGAACCTCAACAACAAGGCCGCGAAACTCAACCTGAAGGCCATCGCACTGGTGCATCCCGCGGGAAAGAATCAACAGATGCGACTCACTTGAAATCGCAGGGGAATGCTAAAGCCGAAGGTGGTAGGGGTCAGTTTGGGGAACAGCACGCAGTAGTCTCAGGCAAATCAGAAGTATCCAAAACTGCTAGTAATGGCAGTCCATTGAAATCCGAGCCAAGCGATACCATCCATCATAATACTGATGAGGGTGACCCAAGTGATGTGAACGCGGAAAATCATAGGCCAACTGAAGCTAAACCTGCAACATCACATGTCGAAGAGAACAAGCATGCAAGTCCTGTAGAAGATGAGAGCAACGTAAACGGCGATACAGCCAGTCCGGACAAGGCGGAGATGCCGGAGACCTATGTTGATAAGAGCATCCATCCGTCCACGGATGCAGATGGAAGCAAGAGTGAAGACAAAGACAGCAAACCTGGTGATTTGCACGTTGAAACCTCTGCCATCGTTTCTATGGAAGAAAAGTCTGATGCAGGAAAAGGATCGGTTACCATTCTGACTACACCTGAAACTTCGCATATGCCAGGTGAAGGTACCGACAAAAATGTAAGTGAAACTGCCAAGGAGTATGATCCTGGCGATCCTGTAGTGTCAGGTGTCGACGATTCGGTGGCACCAACTCATACCAAAGGGATTACGACAGAGGAGACTACAACGGACACTATCATTGTGGTAGTGAAGCCAGTCATTCAGCCCGAGCCTGCCATGGAGAAGGAAAATGTGCCACAAAAAGGTTGGTGTAAAACTAAAACGAGCTAACATTCAATTCAGCGAGTGTTGTTTTTGCATAGTAGTATAATGTGTCTGCCTTTAATTACAGACCATCAAGCAAACATTTCCTTCCCAAAGCAGTCAAGTAAGAATGTTTTGTTTGTGTTGTTACATGACATATGATGAACAACGCCTAAGGAAAAGCCACAGTATTTTATTATTTATTCTAAACGTCATTAGGCATTACAAAGAGGAGTGGTAAAAAACTCAAGAAACATAATGGAAGAAAAAAGCACACAACAAACAGACAATGATAGTTAAAAATAAAAGTTAGAACGAGCATCTTTGAAATTAGCTTAGTCGTGAATGTTTGTAAAACCAATCTGCCCCTTTTTTGTTTAGGTTATCAACTGCATTTTTGTTTTCGTACATGTTGGGAACGCGACAGAACAGCACGCGACAAAACAGCACGCGAGAAAACAGCACGCGACAAAACAGCACGCGACAAAACAGCACGCGACAAAACAGCACGCGACAAAACAGCACGCGACAAAACAGCACGCGACAAAACAGCACGCGACAAAACAGCACGCGACAAAACAGCACGCGACAAAACAGCACGCGACAAAACAGCACGCGACAAAACAGCACGGTCGAAACAGCACGGTCGAAACAGCACGGCGACAAAACAGCACGGTCGAAACAGCACGGCGACAAAACAGCACGGCGACAAAACAGCACGAGTCCAAATAGCACGCGACAAAACGGCACAGTGTCAAAACGGCACAGCGACAGAAGAGCACGTGCGAAAACAGCACGGCTTCAAAACAGCACGGCGACAAAACAGCACGCATATAGCAACTTCAAGCGCGTTCTTCACCTCTCTCTGCGCGAATAATATCGAACCTCCCTGACCTTTCCATTTATTGTCCCTAGGTTATAAAGGAATTTATTTCCTATTTCAGAGCTTACCAAACTCCGCCACCCGGAACCCCCCCCCCCCCCCCCCCGCCCCCACCCTTTCAAAAAAAAAAAGATAATAAATAAAATATCGCGTCACGACCCTCCCTCGGGTTTTTCACGAGGCTACAAGAGTCAATTACAATGATGAATACTAGTAGCAGTCCCCATAATAAAATGTATGCTGAAGATGACTAAGCTTATCACCACAAAAACAAAAAAAAAAAACAAAAAAAAAACTGGATCTGTCGGACCCACAGTTTAGAAGGCACGGCAGTTGGTAGTGGACCACGATTTTTATCACAACAGGAGTTGCCGATCGGCATCCAGCGTTAAGCATTCCCGTAAGGTGACAAGCGGAAAGCTTTAAACAAACGAGTGCAATTGTTCGAACCTCCTTCAGCGAAGCTCTTGTTGGTGCGTTTGTCGGATTTTTTCGTGTCGTTTATAGTCAGCAGAAAAAGAAAATGTCAGTATTATTTGAAAAAGGTCAGTATTTTCGAGGGCGTTTGGAGGGGTGGGGGGGGGGGGGGGGTGGCGGGGGATGCGACTCATTCCTGACTATATGACCACTTTCTTTCGCAGATTTCAGCTTGTCTCAGAGGTCGGTTCAACTTTCAACAAAAACTTCGGGGGCGCAGGGGTCTTCAGGCTGAAAACTTGGTTTTTGACCTGATAGGGACCTGATAGGGATAGGGATAGGGAAGAAGAAAATCTAATCGTGAACTGCACAATGCAAATCTAGCGCGCCCGTAAATGCCGCACACTTTTTAACAACCCTAGCTTTCGTCTACTAGAGAAGGAAATAAATACGATTATTTTATAGCCGTTTCTGTGGTTGTCGCGAATTTACAACCTCTCGCAGTCGTGAAAATGGGGGAAAATCGCACTGAGTACAATGCTTGCAAATTTCTGGATTTTGACATTTGCCTTTCTGACCGAAGCGGTAGTGAAGCTCATGTTCGTCATGTGTACAAATACGAGCACACGAGAATAATGTCAGATCACGATAGGGCCCCAGTGCGTCTTGCAGAACAAGTAGCGTCGGCTGCCACAACAAATACAAATATCAGTACCTGGTTAACTCGCTATACATTTTAAACAAACACTTTTAAATATTACATTTTCGTCAGTATACTGATTTTCGTCAATAAACCGAAAGGATCAGAGAAGCTTATGAGTCTACAAATATTTACCGCAATAATTTCCGAAACACATTTTTTTGGGCACTGTGCTGTCTTGTCGTTTTGCTGTTTTGACGCTGAGCTGTTTGGACGCCGCGCTGTTTTGGCACGTGCTCTTCTGTCGCTGTGCCGTTTGGACGCTGTGCTGTTTTGACGCGTGCTATTTTGACGCGTGCTATTTTGACGCGTGCTGTTTTGTCGCCGTGCTGTTTTGACGCTGTGCTGTTTTGACGCTGTGCTGTTTTGACGCGTGCTGTTTTGACCGTGCTGTTTTGTCGCGTGCTGTTTTGTCGTGTGCTGTTCTGTCATGGTGCCGTACATGTTTTGTGTTCGTGTGAAGTTTCTTAGAAGTTCAACCATTGTTCTGCTCCGTGTTCTAGTTTGAGCAGAAGTGACGTAAAAATGCAGTAGCAAACGGTATTCAAGCATGTGTTGAAGATGGGTAGTTTACTATTTAATATACGTGGCGTGTTACAAACCAAGAAACTGGTAGTCGTGGAACGTTTAGGCAGTGAACAGCGGGTTCTTATCTCCCTGCTGGTAGAATTTAAAGGCAGAGCGTGTTTCTAGAGAAAAAAACGTGATGCAAGAAAATGGTCGGCTGTCGTTGTGACTCCTTAAAACTCTAATATGCCAGGTGAAGGTACCGAAAAATATGGAAGTGAAACTGCCAAGGATTATGATCCTGACTTTCCTGTAGTGCCAGGTGTCGCGGGACCGGTGGCACCATCTCATATCAGTGGGATTCCAACAGAGGCAAAAACGGACACCATCACAATGGTAGAGAAGCCAGTCATTCAACCCGAACCTGCCATGGAGAAGCCAAATGTGCCACAAAATGGTTGGTGTACAACTAAAAATGACCCAACTTTCAATTCAGCGAGTGTTGGTTTTGCATAGTGGGCTGCTGCTTTTAATTACGTGCCATCAAGCAACTATCTCCTTCCCAAAGCATTCAAATAAGAATATTTTGGTTTTTGTTGTTACATGACATATGGCGAAGAACGTCTAAGGAACAGCAACCATATTTTATTTAACCTCAAGGTCGTTAGGCATTACAAAGGGGAGCGATAAAAAAAGCAAAAAAGATACATGGTTTAAAACAAAATAGAAGTTAGAAAAGACACTTTTGAAAGTATCTTGGTCATGAATGGTTGCAAAATCAGTGTGCCCCACTTTTGTTTAAGTTACCAACTGCATTTCTGATTTTGTACATGTTATGTGCTTGTGTATAAAATTTCTTAGGAGTTCAACCATTGTTCTCCTCAGTGTTCTAGTTTTAGCAGGAGTGGCGTAAAAATGCATCAGCAAACGGTATTGAAGCAGATGTTGAAGAGGAATAATTTATTATTTTCATTCACGTGGTGTGTTACAAACCAAGAAACTGGCAGTCACGAAGCGACTAGACAGTGATCAGCCGAGGTGTTATCTCCCTGCTGGCAGAATTTAAAGGCAGATCGTGTTTCTAGAGAAACGTCTGATGCAGGAAAGGGGTCGGTTGCCGTTGTGACTAAGCCTTAAAACTCGCATGTGCCAGGTGAAGGTACTGACAAAAATGGAAGTGAAATTGCCAAGGGGTATGATCCTGACGTTCTTGTTGTGCCAGGTGCTCGAGGGACCGATGGCCCCAACTCATACCAAAGGGATAACGACAGAGGAGACTACAACGGACACCATGACATTGGTAGTGAAGCCAGTCATTCAGCCCGAGCCTGCCGTGGAGAAGCCAAATGTGCCACAAAAGGGTAGGTGTACAACTAAAGAACCTAACTTTCAATTCAGCGAGTCTTGGTTTTGCATAGTGGGCTGCTGTTTTTAATTACGGGCGATCAAGCAAACACTTTCCTTCCCAAAGAACTCCAGTGAGAATATTTTGTTTTTGTTCTTGTATGACATGGCGAAGAACGCCTAAGGAACAGCAGCAGTATTCAAAGATTTACCCTCAAGGTCAGTTAGGCATTACAGAGGGGAGTGGCAAAAATACCCAGAAAATATAATGGCAAAAAACCCACAAAAAACACAATAATATTTAAAATAAAAGAACGGGCATCTTTGATAGTGTATTAGTAGGGATATGAAGGGAAAGAGAAGTGCCAAAGGAAAGGAAGAAAGGATGGTGGCAAAACAAGTGCACCCCACTTTTGTTTAGGTTATCAACTGCATTTGTGTTTTCGTACATGTTATGTGTTCCTTGTGAAGCTTCTTAGAAGCTCAGCTATTGTTCTGCTCCGTATGCTAGCTTTAGCAGGAGTGGCGTATAAATGCAGCAACAAGCGATATCCAAGCAGATGTTGAAGATGAATAATTTATTATTTTCATTCACGTGGTGTGTTACAAACCAATGCAACTGGCACTCACGAAGCGACTAGCCAGTGAACAGCCGGGGTGTTATCTCCCAGCTGGCAGAATTTAAAGGCAGAGCGTGTTTCTAGAGAAAAAACGTCTGATGCCGAAAAGGGAGCGGTTGCCGTTGAGACTTAACATAATATCTCGCATATGCCAGGTGAAGGTACCGACAATAATGGAAGTGAAACTGTCAAGGGGCATGATCCTGACGTTCCTGTAGTGTCAGGTGTCGACGAACCGGTGGCACCAACTCATACCAAAGGGATTACGACAGAGGAGACAAAAACGGACACTGTCACAGTGGTAGTGAAGCCAGTCATTCAGCCCGAGCCTGCCGTAGAGAAGCTAAATTTGCCACAAAAAGGTTGGTATACAACCTAAAAGGAGCTAAATTCAGTGAGCTGTTGTTTTTGTATAGCGGGGTAATGTGTCTGCCTTTAATTACAGGCCATCAAGCAAACATTTCCTTCGAAAAGCACTCAAGTAAGGATATTTCGTTTTTTTTTTACATGACATATGGTGAACAACGCGTAAGGAAGAGGAACAGTATTTTGTTTTTTACCCTGAAGGTCGTTAGGCATTACAAAGGGGAGTGGTAAAAAAAAAGCAGAAAACATAATGGCAGAAAAACGCACACGAAATAAAAACACAAATCATAGTTCAAAATAAAAGTTAGAACGAACATCTTTAAAATTAGCTCGGTCATGAATGGTTGCAAAACCAGCCTGCCCCACTTTTGTTTTGGTTATCAACTGCATTTGTGTTTTCGAACCTGTTATGTGATCGTATGAAGTCTCTTGGAAGTTTAACCATTGTTCTGCTCTGTGTTCTAGTTTGAGCAGAAGTGACGTATAAATGCAGTAGCAAACGGTATCCAAGCATTTGTTGAAGATGAATAATTTACTATTTAATATACGTGGCGTGTTACAAACCAAGAAAGTGGCAGTCGCGGAATGTTTAGACAGTGAACAGCGGGTTCTTTATCTCCCTGCTGGTAGAATTTAAAGGCAGGAGCGTGTTTTTAGAGAAAAAAACGTCTGATGCAGGAAAGGGGTTGGTTGCCGTTGTGACTAAGCCTTAAAACTCGCATGTGCCAGGTGAAGGTACCGACAAAAATGGAAGTGAAACTGCCAAGGGGTATGATCCTGACATTCCTGTTGTGCCAGGTGTCGAAGGACCGATGGCACCAACTCATACCAAAGGGATAACGACAGAGGAGACTACAACGGACACCATGACATTGGTAGTGAAGCCAGTCATTCAGCCCAAGCCTGCCGTGGAGAAGCCAAATGTGCCACAAAAGGGTAGGTGTACAACTAAAAGGACCTAACTTTCCATTCAGCGAATCTTGGTTTTGCATAGTGGGCTGCTGATTTTAATTACGGGCCATCAAGCAAACACTTCCTTCCCAAAGAACTCCAGTAAGAATATTTTGTTTTTGTTTGTGTGACATGGCGAAGAACGCCCAAGGAACAGCAACAGTATTTGAAGATTTACCGTCAAGGTCGTTAGGCATTAGAGAGGGGAGTGGTAAAAATAAGCAGGAAACATGATGGCAAAAAAAAACACACGACAAACACAGTAATATTTAAAATAAAAAAACGGGCATTTTTGATAGTATATTAGTAGGGATATGAAGGGAAAGAGAAGTGCCAAAGGAAAGGAAGAAAAAATGGTGGCACAACCAGTGTGCCCCACTTTTGTTTAGGTTATCAACTGCATTTGTGTTTTCGAACATGTTATGTGTTCTTTGTGAAACTTCTTAGAAGCTCAGCTATTGTTCTGCTCACTATACTAGCTTTAGCAGGAGTGGCGCATAAATGCAGCATCACGCGATATGCAGGCAGATGTTCAATATGAATAATTTATTATTTTCATTTACTTGGGGTGTTACAAACGAAGAAACTGGCAGTCATGAAGCGACTAGCCAGTGAGCAGCAGGGTTGTTATCTCCCCGCTGGCAGAATTTAAAGGCGGAGAGAGCTTCTAGAAATAAGGTCTGATGCAGGAAAGGGGTCGGTGGTTGTTGTGACTAAACCTGAAAACTCGCATATGCCAGGTGAAGGTACTGACAAAAATGTAAGTGAAACTGCTAAGGGGTATGATCCTGACTTTCCTGTAGTATCCGGTGGTGAGGGACTGGTGGCACCAACTCATACCAAAGAGATTACGACAGAGGAGGCAAAAACTGACACCATCACAGTTGTAGTGAAGTCAGTCATTCATCGCGAGCCTGCCGCGGAGAAGCCAAATGTGCCACAAAAAGGTCGGTGAACTAATAGGACCTAACTTTCAATTGGGCGAGTTGTTTTTCCGTAGTGGGATAATGTCTGCTTTTAATTACAGGCCATCAAGCAAACAGAAAAATGGCTACTGAGAATTTAGAGGGCAATTTCATATTTTGAAAACTTAACACCAGTGGAATGTTTACGTTTGTCACAATGATCTTGGCTTCTGAAGCAGTAGTTACACCGAACCTGGTTTGATTGACTTTTAACAGCGGTTTCAAGCGCTGCGATTAGCATCTTACGTTGTCCCCGAATCGTTCAAGGCACTTCGAGTAATATAAGTAGAATAGTCGTGAAAATTTTAATATGCTACTCGCAGTGTTTTTGACTACGCGAAAAAGGTAGCTAATGCATTTGGTTGAGTCCCCACACCAGTGTTATTTTAGTGTATATAATCCATTACAATAGTTGCCTTGTCTGCGCTGCATTTAAAGCGCTTTAAAGGTGTATATCCAGTGCCGTTTTTTTACTTTTGTTTTGGTTTCTTGTTTTCAGCTCTGGCAGTCCCGGAGATCCATCCATTCTACACAGCTGGACGTCCGATGGTCAAGCTACCACATGTTCCTCCCCGACTACCCCCGTTTTACCCGCCCGGACCAGGACAAATACGAAGTCACCTTTCTGGTCAGCCGCCTAAGCACAGACCAGTGTTCCAGCATGAAATTCCACATATCAATGGTCCAAAATACAATAACCACCGTGTACCACCAAGACCAGGTTTATTTTCTGGTCAGCAGCCTCAACACAGGCCAGAGGTCTTGCATGGAAACCCACATGCCAGTGGTCAAGCAGACATTCCCCACAAAATACCACAGTACCGGCCCCAGCACCTACCGAACTACGCGCACCAGCCTGGTCACCAGTCTAATTATCGACCTGTTGATCAACCCCATCCCACTCTCGTCAACGGACCGAGTCACCATTCAGGCTACATACATAGCAACCAGCCAAGCCACCACTTCAAGCACCCGTCCGGTCATCAGCCATCACAATATCAGACGTATTATCAGCCCGGTTATCTTTCCGTTAATGTTCCTTACGGCCATCCAAACTCTCAACCGAGTTACCAGCCAGCTAACCAGCCAGGCTACGGCCCCAGTGAGCAAACAAATGACTTCAGTCATCAGGGCTACCCTCCGCCTTACTACCAACCCAGTGGAGATCAACATAGACAACCCCCCAGGACGTTCCCTTCTGCGTATTCGTCCCCCCAATTCGAGCAGATCGGGGCTGGTGAAATTGTTTCCCGCCAATCGCTTGTCTACCCCGACTCAAGGCCAGCGCCCCCTGAGCCGCAGCAACGGGTCTACTATGGCCCGCTAGTTCTGCCCAGTCAACGCGAGGGAATCCAGCCAGGCCACAGAGGTCGGTCTCTTGAATCCGCTCAAGACGACAAGCACCACGACGATGGTAAGCGATGAATTAGGCGGTAGACTAATAGACTTTTTTGAGAGTCAATATTACTATCATCCAGGACACCAACGAGCACAGTGTAGATGAGGGAGGGAGGGAAGTATTGGATTATTCTACAATGTCTCAGACGTCTTCCACCACGCTAATATTCTTTCTAGTAGTAACGTAAGCAAACTAATGCATTCAGTCTTGGATATCTTTTTCGCTTGACCAGTGAGATGCTTGACTATACCTTTTAAGGCTTTAGTTTCGCGACAATTATCCTAAAGCGCTATATTTTGGACTAACCAACATTGACAGTTTGGATTTTATTTCCATCTTAAATTAAGGAGCGAGTGCTTTTTATGCACATTTTAGTATGAGATGAAAGCTACAGTTAGCGAAAATGTCGGGCTTCTGGGGTTAAACGTTTCGCATTATTTGACGAGTTTACAAATTACTTGAATTCTCGTCTAACCAAACATGTGAATAAAAATGCGGTGGCCCCAATGTTTCTCAGAAATACATCTTTCCAATGAGAACATTCGCGTCATTTTAAGATTGTTTCTATCGGAGAACCCCCAATGACAAGAAAGTTCCAACAGCCTAAAGAATGCAATACTCCCTACGAAATTATTTTCGGTGCAAGAACAAAATTGAGACCTTAGGTGGTCATTCGAAATATTTTACTAGTTGCTTGATTTATTAATCACAGAAAATTAAAAGCGTTGCCTAGTTTTTGGAACGTCAGGCGGATAAGTGAAGTGTTTCTAATACGTCACTAAATGCTGATAATTATGTCGGAGCTTTCCACTAAAGTATAAAAAAGACAGGTGCTTAGCTGGTTTAAGTGGCCTTTGCAAATAAAAAAAATAGAGACTCGGTGGGTCCTATAGCTTAGCAAACAAAAACAATGAACAAAAATAACATTTGGGTGTTCATATTGAGAAGCGATTTCAATTTGTTGAATAATAGCGTTCAGCGTTTCATATTATATGCCAGGTGGCGATGAACGTGCTTGAAGAATGTTACCCGGTGTACAGATAAAAATAAGGAACAAACGTGACGGAGTTCATTGCTGTTCAGAACTTCAGCGTTAAAGAGGTATTTGGATGTTAAAAATTTTCTGCTTTTTTGTTAAGATGTTCTCGTTGAAGGTTCCCAGAAATACGTTTTGTTGGGAGCTGAGGAAGGACTTACAAATCATGACCACGTTTTTTTCTTTTTAATTGTTTTAAGTTGAAGATGCCTAACGTGAGCCCCGCACATGCCTTCCGCTTTTACAAAAAACAAAAAAACACGAAATATTGACAGCTGAAGAACACCTTCATTAAAAGAAAAAAACTTATGCTGCAGGTCATTGGCGTTGACCTGACATGTGCAAGCATAAAATTAGTTTATTGTGCTGGTGCAAAGATTATTCTAGGAAATTTATTTTTAGTTTAAACTGCGACTCGTGTTGGCGCCACACGTGCTGTTTTTCGTTTTTAGATGTAGTTTTGGAGGGACCTCAGACGAAGACGTCAGGCGAGTTACCAGTGCACTTGGAGACACATCAATAATGATCCAATGGGTAAGTCAATATACTGCTCTTTGTTAACAGATCTCAAAACGAAAGCTTTGTGACAATTTTATGGGGCAGTGGGTCCTTGTCTATACAGCTTATGTTCTTAAATTTATGCAAATAAAATTACTGCCATCCTATTTAAAAAAAAAATATTTTCGGAATGTTCGAGGACCAGAAATGGCTAGCTCAGTTCATTAATTATGAACCTTTATTGAAACGTTTTATAAAAATGACTCATTCATTTTGATTGTTCTTTTTAATAAAAAATACGGTTGAACCTCGCCTCCCTGAGGTATTTGGTGCAAATTAATATAACATACTTCATTACGTTGCCACCTTAACACTGCCTTAGAAGTCGTGAGCGCACGCGAGGGTAGTATATTTCCCAGTGTCGGCTAAAAATGAACGGTGGCACTTATATGCTTTCAAAAGTTACGACAGTTCCTTTTTGAGTTTGATAAAGGATGACATAAACCAAGTCACATAAACTAACATATTTCGTACGGTACACAAACCGAACTAAAGAAGGCTAATTCATGGGATGGCAGAACCCAAGTCACGCAGAGTAACATATATTGCACTACACAAATATGAAATTTCTAAGTTATAACTAGGGTTCCGCGTTTTCGGTATCTATTTTTCTTCAGATTCGGGGGTTATTTATCAGTGTTTATTTTTTCTCTTGGAATCGATGTTTTTTCGGTGTTTAATTTCAATGCTGGAAAGAAATCTGATTATCGGGGCTTGTGTTGCAAAGCGACTGCATAATTACTAGAAAAACCACGGCACACCTCACATTGCACACATTGCACACCAAACATGTTTCACACTGCACATACATATGAAAATAACAGGAAGCGTGACGCTTTCAGAAGCATGATATCAAACCTTAAAGTTATTGAAAAAAATTGACATGTACATTGTCAGAGACTTGTCAGTCAACGGAGCCCGTTCCTTGCGGCTGAGGAAACGCAGTTCAGAAAACGCACGCTCCACGTTCGCGCTTGAAACAGGGATGGCGAGAAAATCAAAAGAAGCTTTTGACAAGACTGGCCATTCCTTGCTGTGCGCTCTCCAGGAGCTGTTAATGCAAACTTCTGCAGATGGAACTTTATGCAATAAATATTCTAGGAGTTCCTCTTTTAACGATGGTAGGTCGGCGGAGCTCAGGAACGGGGCAATAAACATGGTTTCAAAAGAAAGGGACATCACCAAGGACAGTTCAGTGGGGCTGTGTTCCGGGTAAACGAGAAAAGAAAGCGGGCTAGAAGATTCTTTCAGCAAAGCTGCCATTGTTTCCGCAGCTTGAATTCGGTGTTTTTCGGTTTTTACCGATATTGAAAAAAGCGACTCGGGGTTAATTATCGGTATTTATCGGTATATACCGAAAACACGGAACCCTAGTTATAACTTTGATAAAAGTATTTTTGCCCAGATAGAAGACGTGTTTTTATAGTAACACCACATAAATACGAAGATAAATCAATTAAAAAAAACAATGTTACAAATTTCAGGGGAGTTTCCTAAGGTTTGAAGATGACTATTTCCAGCTCAGATATTTGTGTTGCGCATGTATTGCCGTTGTTTGCTGGCAACAGTAACTTCTTTTTTTTTTTTAATTAATTATTTGGTAGTCAGTGGGTTTTCTGTCCGTGAGTTATATTCTGCTCTAACCAGGACTCTCCTACTCTGCAACTAACGGAGGTAGCAGCGGCTTACGCTAAATCTGTTAACAACCTTTCTGTCCCTTTTTAATAGTGATGTTGTGGAACTGAAGTCATTTCGAGAAATATTATCTTGCCAACGAATTCTATCTTATTTCATGCTGAATGTTAGCCTTTTTCTTTTTTTTTTTTAATTAAGGGCGCGCCTTGATGTAGAAATAAACACACAACATATAACCTTCTTGTTTACATTTTGCTGTTTTTATCAGTCGGACACAATGAGGTGCACTCACAGATTATTGATTTCATAAAACCTTTAATCGATCAGTTACTCTGTTCGATTGTCATGCGAAGAAATAAATTTTGTTTCGTGACTAAAAATAGCACGTGAAGAGAAGTTCGCTACTCGTTTCTGGTTTCTCAATCGAATTAACAGTATAAAACGTCGAAGGTGAGGATAAATTATACGCATCAAATGTTCGCTTTCAAATCTCCACGTAAATGATGGAGATTTAAAATCGAATGGTGGATGATATGGCAAAATGATTCAACGCACGGTATATAGTCATTTCGTACTCGATATCTGCAATCTTCGCCAAAAACACAGCTAGCGCGACGCAAGCGCGAAGTTCCCCCTCACTCTCAGAAAGCTCGCAGGCGCAGCCAGTGAGAGCCAACGGTATAGCAGCGTCGCTGCACTCAAGTGAGCTCGCTTCGTCCGCGCGCGCGGTGGGCTCCGAACTTTTGGCAAAGACTGTACACACCTTCGCTTTCGGCTCTTCAGAATCAGTGTAAAGAGAATAAGAACTTCAGAATCAATGTAAAGAGTGTTTTGCGTGATAAAACTGGTTATGGTTATTTGTTATTCTGAAAGAAAATTGTCACAGCACTTGAGGTTTGTCCTCTGTTTCAAATACAGAGGAACCTTCTAACTTCGCTTAAGGCTAAACTGGATAGTATTACTTTAAAACGAAAATAAATATTGGTAAGATTAATATATTTTATTCAGGTAATTTCACAAAGGAGTTGCTAAATGTCTTTATGTTGTTACAGGTGGCCGAAGGAACCAGCCCAGCGAGAAGAAATCTACAAACAGGATCTTAGTATTAAAATGCACAGCAATATAATAATTTTAAGAACATTTTTTCTTTTTTTTTTAGATGAAACTTGGTTTTAAGTTAATTGCAAAATGAAAATAAAACGTGGTTCGAAACCTTGACATTTGCATTACACTCAAATTCGAGGAAGTTTTAGATAGAACGCGGTTAGCACAAGTGCAACATAATAATAGCAATCATATTAATATTCTTCATTTATGTGCCCCCAAACAATTCGGGGCCCTTTCTGTGGTACACAAAATATGACGTCAAAAAAAAGCAAGTAAAAAAAAAAGACAATATGGCCCTGAAGGTAAAAACACACATTCCCAAAGAGCAGAATGTCAAAATCCAGTCAACAAAATAATATACTCTAACCGAAAAGTTGATGTGTCCAAGGTGCAAACAGTCCACCTTAATAAATTCATGCTGCATACTGTTTGATGAAAAAGTGTGAAAAAATGTGTTTAGGTAAAAAGGGCTACAATTTCGGCTAGACCACGAAGGGATGTGAAAACATACCGTACCCAACATAACTGGTGCGTCTACAGCCCCAATGACAACTTCGTGTAAAAACATAAAATCACGAAAACGTCGCATGTCGAACACTGAATTTAAACAAAGTTTTTTTTAGCATCCCGTCGTTACTAAAGTAGAGTTCATCCAAAACATCGATCAAAAGCTATGCGGATGAAACGTTTTTGTACACGCTCGATAGAGCAAGATACCGCACTGCAGTGCTTATACAATTCCAGACTACACATGCGAACTCGTTTTGAGCGCACAAGGCAATAAAACAAACGAAGAAAGCACGCCTGGGAAACAAAAGTGCCTTGTAAACCAAGAAATTGCCCCCAAGGTGCGGCGTGAAGCGTTGCAGCTGACCGACACATGATGATTAAAATTTAATGCCTTATCTATACGGACTTCGAGATCGCGGACAACACAAACTCATTTGATGACGGCCCTACCAAGCCTACAGCTGAAAACAAGAGTCACTCATTTTCTACGAAGAACCGTTACATGTTTCGTCTTCATTAAGAAGGATATTATTTTCAAAGCAGCACGTAGCTATTTTGTTAGCGTCGTTATGGAGTAGCATGCACTCAGAATGTGAACCAACACGGCGAAGCAGATCTATATCTTCAGCAAATAAAAGCACTTTCGAATTCTGAATGAAAGATACAATGTCATTTACGAAAATAAGAAACAGCAGTGTGTTTAAATTTCTCCCCTGGGGTAGACCTGAAGAAGAAATGGTCATACGACGTAGCTCCCGATACACGAACATAATCTGTAGGATCATAGAGATAACTTCTAAACCAGCGGTAATACGTCAAACAGAGCCCGCAGTCATCAAGTTTACGCAAACTCATTTTGTGGCTAACCCTGTCGAACGCCTTCGAAAAGTCAAAATTACGTGACATCAACTTGTTCGTTACAATAAAGAAATGGGACAGTATCATTCCGGAATGTACACATACTTTTTTCCACTAATTTTCCCTTCAAAAAAGCCCGTTGCTCGGGAAATATCTTCTGGCAAAAGTATCTGTAAAGGTGATTATGCAGCGTCGTCTCAAAAACTTTAGAGAAACTAGACAATATGGATACAGGGCGATAGTTTCTGGCATTGGTGGGGTCACCTGACTTAAAAATTGGAACTGTAACAAATCGCCTCCACTGACACGGGAATTTATCATATTGCAACAAAAAGTTAAAAATATGAAACACCTGGGAGAGAAGGTCAGCACAGCCTTTTACAATGAAGCTGGGTATTCCGTCTGCACCAGCAGACAACTTCAACTTTATGCCCCTAATGCTCGTCTTTATCTACAGCTCATCTAATGGTTCAAACTGCAAGAAATCGGATGTATCTTTACAATTTCTAACATAATTCGTATTGTTTCCATTCAAGAAACCTGAATGAAAATGCTGGACAAACATGTTTTCAACTTTGCCTGAATCCGACGTACAGCCGGAAGAATCACGTAAAACGGCAGCGTTTTCACTGCACTTTCTTTTTTGTAGAAATGTTCAGAAGTTTTTGGGGTTTGAGTTATAGCAGACGCTGTCCGATGTAAGTTAACTTCCTTATTTCTCTTAAAAAGCCACTTCGCTAACGAGCGACATTCACGGAACTTTAAGTACCATTTTTCCAATCATAATTGTTTTAAAAATTATATGATGGTGCAATTTCCGCCGTAAACAGCACTTAAACTCCCATGAAAACCACGAGGGGTATTTATGCGGCCTTCAAACCCGCTTCGGTATGAACGTATTCATGGCGTCCGACACTACTGTAGTAAATGCCTCAGTTGCAGCACACGTGTCTCTCAAAATCGGATTCCAGTCGTAACTTTGTAGATAATAATACATGTTAAGATAATCGCCCCCGCTGTATACAAGTATGTCTGGCTATGAAAAACATCCTGACTAGGCGGAAAAAAGAACGAGACAACAAAAGGTGGGTGAAAATGATCGACAGGCGTTATCGGATTGTCAACTAAACTGATACTATCAATTGTCTAAGACACTATTGCAAAGTCAAGTATGTTACCCGCCGAGTTCTGAAGCTTATTGCATTGGTCGAATTCATTAATATATAGGGTGACCCATAGTCACCAGGCTCGATCTAAAATGGACCATAAAAATCGACAACTGCACGTAGCAATCTAAACTTTTCGTCAAAGGTCTATTTCACAGGCCGGTTTTTTTCTTGTAAAATAACAAAGCGTAGCTCTCTTTCTGTACAAAATAGAGAAAAAAGATTGCCAGGGTTTACGGCGGGCGGCGACGCAGACGGCCAAGTCCAGTAACGGGGTATGTTTGGCGTTCGTATTCATAGATGGCGCTACCTCCTTATCGCGACGGCTTGCGACTACCATGGTTTATTAAAACGAACATAATATTTTTTAAATGTACCTTTGGTTAAAAAACAAATGCAAACAATAAAAAACAAAGCTTAAAGTAAAAAAAAAAAAAGCCTTTGCATATTTACGGCGCTTTTGCTGCTAACAGATTTCGTCTGCGTGTCGTCTGCTTTCTTTCGCTGGTCGGCTGCACCTTCGGACGCTGCTCCCGACGCCATCTATCAATACGAACACCAAACACATCCCACTACTCGACTTGGTCGTCTGCGTCACCGCCCGCCGTAGACTCTGGCAAGTTTCTTGGCCCCATTTTTTACAGGAAGAGAGCTACGCTTTGATATTTTACACGAAAATATCGACCTCTGAAATACACCTTTGACGAAAATTTTAGATTGCTACGTGCAGGCGTCGATTTTTACGGTCCGTTTTAGATCGAGCCTGGTGACTTGGCTCACCCTATACAGTGACGTCTCGTCAATATGGACGCCTTCATTCCCCCCAAAAATTGTTCATAATGTGAGTTGTCCATATTAACCAGACAAAAATGCACGTATTTTCTCAGTTTGTCCCCGAAAATACTGTCCATTCATATGGGGTATCCATATGAACGGGGTCCATATTAACGAGACATGACTGTATATAAAGTCTACTAGGCTCAACCTTTTTGAGGTGATTATATTACTATCCGCTGAAACATCATCACTCGTCCAGTCCATGCCCGGAATATTGAAATCACCATAAAGGTGTACATGATATTTTGATACATCTAAACTTTCTTCAAAGGCAGTCAAATATGCCACAAAACAATCGCAACCGTACTGGGGGGGGGGGGGGGGGGGGAATAGTTGGCAATCAAATAGTTAAACGCATTCGGAGTAGGACACGAGATAGTGCCTTCTCCACGCACGCAAAGAAGCCTTCACAGCCATGAGCACCCCACCGCCATATCTTTGCCCCGTGCTAGCGTAATCCCGCGATCTCTCCGAAATACGGAATAACAGGGGTGAAAATAGTTTGGGCTCGAAATACTCTCTTCCAGGGAAATCTCGGTAGAGTACCACAGGGTGCCAATGCCAGACAAAAATCGGGCGATCCTGTTCTAATACCGCGCACGTTTTGGTAATAAATATCGCACTTCATTTCCTCATTAATCTCTGACAGTCACGGGATCAACAGTCAAAAAATGATCAGGCACATTTCTTAGCCTGCCAAAGAAAGGGCGAAAAAACACCCCTTCGGCCATAGCTCTGCTCGACTGAGATTTTCAAAATCGTACAAATCGACCGATACATGAAAGGAAGCGTAACTGTCATGCTTTGACTCCAGCTTTGTACATTCGACCGACTTGCCTTTCAAGGCAGGAGCTACAACTTCGAAAACGTCCTTAACCGTTGTGCAGGGGTCCAGTCTGGAGACGGGCGATCATGTTTCTTTTCATTAAATTAGTTATTTTCAAAAGTAGTTGAGTTACGAATTACTGCAGGTGGTGCGAAAAATGATTCACTTCTACATAAGTGCAAGGAATAAAAAATCGTGAGCCATTCCACCCTGTGAAGATGAATGCCCAGCGAAGCTCTTTAGCACACGACACAGACGTTGCACCAAATTTGAACAAGGGTACGAACACATTTATTGTCTTGATCGGGAAGAGCGGAAGGAAAGAAAACTAGGCACACAAGCGGCTTGGAACGACGACAAAGAGAGGGCGGTGCTAGCGTAGACATGGCCAACGCGGGTCGCACAGCGGCAAATCTTTGAGAATCTTTATTATGTACCTGAGAGCCTACTGATCTTGAAGGTGGTGCCTATTGATATTTAATCTACCTAAAATACATATCCAAATGATGAGAATTCAAATGATGAGACGTATAAGCGTTTGCATATAATGAAGCGATTTCGCATCAAATTCGGAACCTGAGCTTTTATTGACGCACATTAAAAAAATCACGAAACCCTAGCCATAAACAGCTTCGCTGTAAAATAAAACGAAAAAATTTGTTTCACACGAGATAATGCCAACCTTGTTGTATTGACTTCAGCGAAGGAAATGCATAACGGGGGTGACGCTTCAGTGGGGAAAGAAAAGCCATGAATGAAAATACTGTCTACCTGAAGAAATATTCATCAATCATAATGCACGTTTCATAACATTCATGTTAAAGGCTGTTTGGATGCTTTTGTACCTGTCCTGACTTACCTTTTTAATTTGTCACTTGAAAATTGCATTTTTCCAGAAAAATGGAAGTCAGCAGTTGTAGTGCCGATTTTCAAATCAGGAAACTCGTCAGATGTGGCAAACTATAGACCTGTGTCATCACTGTCGTCATTTTCAAAGCTTTTCGAGAGCCTAGTATAAAAGCATCTTTCTAGTCATTTTTAAGAAATTCTAAACGAATCACAACATGGCTTTATTAAGTCTAGGTTCGTGGAAACAAACTTGGCCAACTATTTCAGTGGTCAGGTTGACGCCATTTATTTTAACCTGAGCAAGGCATTTGACCTTGTGCATCATGAACTATTACTTTACAAACTGTCAGAGTATGGAGTGTCTTTGCCATTATGTCTGTGGCTCAAAACATACTTGACTGGAGTCTGGGCGCATTAACAGAGTTTGTGTTAGCGGTGGGCTATATAGATCATACATATGTCCTTCTGGTGTTCCCCAGGGTTCAACTCTGGGACCTTTGCTATTTAATATTTTTGTTAATGACCTTTATCATTGTGTAAAACATTCCAAATTGCTACAGTCCGCCGATGACATTAGGATCTTCAAACATATCAAATGGGATGCTGATTGCAAACTTTTGCAAAAATACATCTGCAATCTCGTTATGGTGTGAGATGCAAAACGTGCGTTTAAATAGGAAAAAAAACGCTCGTCATTTTTTATCACGCAAAATAATGTGGTATCAATTTTTTGTATAAGCTAAATAATGAACCATTACGTCGAGTGGATTGTGTGCGGGATGGGTGTCTATGTAGATTCCACCCTCAGTTTTGATGCACATTTGCAAAATTTGGTGAGTTCATGCTTCCGACTTATAGGTTTGTTTTCGAGAATAACCCGCGATTGCAAGGAGCCCTCGTGTCTTGTCAGGCTTTACTCCTCTATTGTGCGTTCAAAACTTGAGTTCGGCTCCGTGGTCTGGAACTGTTTGAGTGCGGCAGGCTCTGAGAGATTAGAACATGTTCAAAGGAAGCTGGCACGCATTCTGTACGACCGTTATTACGGTCGCCGGATTTTTTTTTAGTCCCGAGTCAATTTTACACAGGATGAATTTGCAGACATTAGTTTCTCGGCGAAATTTTCGAGATTATGTATTTTTGCACAAAGCTGTGCATTGAACATTAAGTTGTTCTGAACTTGCGTCTCTGCTCTCTTTATCTATTTCACGCGTGAGCTGTCGCAACCCCAACACGTTCTATGTGCAAGACCTCTGTTCACTTTCCCCCGTGTTGCGTGCTCAAAATAGTTTTAATATACTCAGCGCGGAGATTGATATCTTCGACAGTGAACGCTCGTTTAAAAATGCCCTAAGCATTCAGCTTTTTAGGATCCATGTTTTTGTGTTTCCTTTTTGTACAAAGAGTGTATTTGTGTGTACCAGCGTTTAGGCTTCGGCTGTTCCAGGACACAAGAAAGAATAAAGAGTAAAGAATAACCCGAAGTATAGATGTTATAATGACAGTACAATAGTACATATATATATATATTGTGCGGAATTGTTTAGACAAAAAACATTCCAGTGGCGAAGTAAGATAATTTATGCCGGAGTATTCCAGACAGAAGGTGCATTATTAATGTTTGATTGCACCATTGAATTATAGTGAAGTTTCAAGGGTCTCGAAAAAAAAAAGGCTCTCCAGAAAACCGAGCTTACGTTAACATTCTTAATTACGCGCTCTATGTGAACGTTTCCTGAGAGGTCGGATGTTCTTTGAACAGCAAGGTATTTGCCACAATGGACGGACTAAAAAAAATATGTAATTAAGGTAGTAAAGAGGGCAGTTTTTTTGGCCAGGGGACGTGAGCGCGACCGTAAGACGTGCCCATGTAATGCAGCTTTCGATCATGCACAAGCCATGGTCGTCTACAGGCGTGCGTCAGCATCTGTTGACACCCGGACCTTGTTCCAAAATTTACTCGATCTGACTCTAGAGTAAAGGCACTGATCTCTATTGTAGTAGGCTGGATCGCGGACCGCGGCCTCGGCAGCTGGGGCCGAGTGTCGCCACCGGCGGCCATTGATTGACACCAGCCAATGCATGGGACTCTATGGGAAGAACGAGAAAATGTGACGATTTCGCCTGTTTCTATGCTGTTGTCGGCACTGAAACTTCTTGAATGTTTTTCGATAAGCCCGTCAAATAGCTTGCATGCCAACATTAAAACTGACAGCCCTCGCAGTTCTTAAAAATAAATATTTTGTGGTCGAGAGTGACTCCGCTGTAGTGCAGCTCAATGAGGCGAGAGTTACCTAGAGTGACCGCGGAGTCGGTGGCGGTTTCGTTGAGTTGGGTTTAGCAGACGACAAGCTCGAAGGCTTTGCTACACGGAATTCGCTCACTCCCGGAAAGCCGCTGTCGAGATGGAACTTCTTTGTCATTTATCAACTTCTGGGCTTCCCTAAGGACGGTCTTATTGACGGCAAGTTCCCTTGTTTACTCCATTACGAGAGCAGGCTTGCCAGCTCAGCCGAGGGTGCTCCGGTACGTTTGATTTTTTTTATCCGGCGACCGGACGTTTGACAAATGCCGATTCGATCACCAAACACCCGACATAAGGATCGCAGCACACCATAAAATACCCGCCTATGTGCACGCCGTACATGCTTCAATATGCTTACTTTTGTGCGTTTCTCCCATAGACTTGCGTGTATTGCCTGGTGTCAAGCAATGGCCGCCGGTGGCGACACCGACGGGCTCCCGATCCGTGATCCAGCCTACTAAAATAGAGATCAGTGGGTAAAGGCAGAGCCGTATATTAGGAGAGTTTGGACAATAGGCGGAGCAAAGGCCGCCGCCAGCGCCGAATATTTCCCCCACGCTTAGAGCGTAAACTAAATTTGTGACACAGCGTCGACCAATCAAGAGACCTCTACTCCATCTCACAAATGTCTGCAGTGAAGACAAAGGCACAGGCGCGTGAGCCTAGCTCAGCGAAACGCTTTTGTTTGTACGAGACCTCGTGCATAGGAGGCACTTTCCAAAGCTACGCGCTCGTGCCCATGCCTTTGTCTGCACTGCTAGAACAGCGTCCTGAGACTGGCTGAAAGAAAGCAGTGCAAAAGGTGGGGTGCGCGAGCGTCTTGAGACGCGGAGTTCCGCTCGGCACGGCTCAAATTATACTTCGTTTCACTTTACCTGCGTGCGAAGCCAAAGCTAGAAGCGCGAGACCAGCGCCTTTTGCATTTCTCCCCAGCTCGCGCGCTCGAGCAAAGCCTGAACGCACGGAGCTTCCGTGCTCGCGCTTCCAGTTTTGCCTTCGCTCGCACATAAGGTGAAACGAAGTATAGTCGTGGCACAAATTTAGAGCACACGACCACCGCTAGGGGCTGTTTCGCGGCCTGTGGTTGGCCCCGAGATGCTCGCCTATTCAAACCAATGTATACGGCCAAACTCTCTCAATAAACGGCTCTGGGTAAAGGTGCTCTACCTGAGAGTTCGAAAACCTACCCGCGTCCAGCGTTCCTCTATTTTTGTTGTCACGTGACATAATACGCCAGGGTAACTCGGATCTATTCGAGTAGATTTGGAACGCAGACCCGGTAAGAGAGCGTCTGAAAGAACTAAAAAAAGTTTCTAATCAACAAAAGAAAAATGCAGCTAGTGCTTGCCTATCGAGATGATAGAGAGTGATTTCCTTATGGCTTTTTGTTGTGGTTGTTGCTAATTTCCAAATTTTTTAACCACAAATGAAATTCTGCCAGCGCAGCGTCCGCGAGCGTGAAACGTGAAATGTGAAAAAGAGCAATGAAGTGAGACCGAAATTCGCACGAGAAATATGCGATTTTTCTCCCTAGGGGCACTTCTCAAACTTGACAGCTGCAGACGGCAGATGGCGTCACGACGGGAAACGCGTATTGACTTTCCCTTGGTGATATGCGTGTGATTCTACTTATAATAAAAAAAAAAAACGAAACACAGACGGGTATTTCAAGCTATGCGCCGTTTTACTGAGTTTCGCTTAATGAAGGGACTCAAACCCCGTCCCCGGTGTCCGCCACGTGAAGAAAACACTGCTCTCCTGGTGCGCTAAATCCGGGGACACACTGCTTATACATCATACAATCATACATCATACAACAGACAGTGTGCGAACACGAGTCACCGCAATATCCGTGGTTCGAAACTACGCTTGCCAAGTTTCCTTTTAGAACTCACTGCCATGTGGCATTCGAAGCACGGATGCCGCGGTGACTAGCGTTCGAATTTGTTTGTAGACTGTCTTTTGTATGATGTGTAAGCAGTGTGACCCCGGCTTAAAGGGGCGATGCAACAATTTTTGTACTTTGCGCAAATACCGCTTAGAACGGGTCCCTGACGTTCATGATCTATGAAACACGCGTTCGTTTTTCACCCCACGCAATAGAAGTCCCAGAAAAAAAATTAAAGAAAAACGAGCAGCGTTCACCCCCTCAACTCGCAGCCAGAACAAGCGGCCACGTGATCTGGAGCCGATTACATGCCGCCACTGTTGATCATAGCCACGAGCTGGGGTTGGCAAAGCACTGGACACGCGCTGAGTTCCAGACATTGTTATGGCTCGGCTATTGTCGTCGTTGCAGCGATTGGACACGGGCCACTACCCGAATGCTTCTCCAGCTAGTAATTATCACGAGCCCAAATCGAGTGCCCACGCAATGCTCGGGTCCAATCTATGAACCGCATTCAAATATCGTCATATGGGTGTACTGCGATCCCCACGTTACGTCATCAAATTTTGCAAAGGAGAGATTGAATGAAAATGATCGCTTTTGTCCTTGAAATTACACCGCAACAAAGGAGTTTCTTGGCCAGATGCGTTGCGTGTGAGTATCGTTGAGTCCCAGTTGTGCGAGTAAGCTAGTGTAAAGTGAAAAACATTCCAATTGAATATCGTTGCACCGCTCCTTTAAGTAAAAACTTGGATCATTCGAAGGAATGCCTCAAATACACCTCGGTGGCTTCAAAATAAGCCCCTAAAATTTAATTTCGTGCATCGCAAGACGCATGTCTTCCAAAAAAACAAACAAACAAAAAATGTCTTTTTTTAGTTATATGTTTTTTGCAGTAGAACATGGGGCTCCGTACCCAGAGCTTGGAAGCGTTCCAAGAATGAAGTGCTAGTGCATGACACACGCTCGAACTTTGTTCTGCAAACCTGAAACTGAGCACCGTACTGTAACTGCCGTTGTGACCTTAACTGCGATTGTGACCGCTGCTTTAGCTATCGCCGCGGCGTTTCTGAGGGGACCGAGATAAGATACAAGCATACGAAAGCTTTTATCGCGCCTATGCCGGGAGGCCCAGGTCAATACGGAGCCGAGATTGTTTTTCTTCTTTTAATAAAGGAACGCCTTGCACTCTGGCTAACGTTTTCAAAGTGCAACTCGCTCCTACTCTCTGATGATTACAAGTATGTTTGTAGTAGAAGTTTATTGGCTCTCGTTTGAAAAATTAGAAATCAGGCAATAATAATTACGCCAACTCAATGCTTTTTTGCCATGACCTATATGTGCCCATATAGACAGACATCTCGGTTGTGACTACTAAGTGACTATGGAGGGGCGGATTTCTTCTGCGTATGTGGGCGGTAGAGCCAGCAAAAGTATTTTAGAAACCTGTTATAAATATGTGTGTGCCTTTAAAGGGGCCATGAAACGAATTTTGGGTTGGGATGAATGATTTTAAATTTGGACTTTACTAATCGCATATCGTTTAGTTGGCCAAAAGAAAGAGGCTAGAAAGTCAAAAGCCAGCTTTTCGGTACGAACATTTGAAAATATAGCGGACTATTTTGTACCTTCTTGCCTTCGAAAGCTCTCCGCCTTTTCACTATGATACATCCGCGGTTCCAAAAGCGCGTCACCGGCGCCAAACTGACGTCAGCAGAGCCCAGCTCACGCATTAGACACGAGAACTGCGTCACTCGGAAGTATGCGCTCGTCAACAATCAATCCGTCGACGAATATTTGGATTCGCGTTCGTGGCCAATGAGTGCCCTGACGGAACTTATTGTCACTGGGGAATGACAAGTTCTATGGTGTGCATAAAAAGCACGGTGGAAGCTAGGAGTCATCGCACCGGTGCCGAAGGAATGTCACGACCACGTGATTTCACTATTCGCATTTGAGTTGAGGATTAAAGCTAAGGAGGAAGAAGTAGGAAAATCGTTTCATGACCCCTTTAATATGTCGCAAAATAATAGAAATATGTCAGAAACATGCAGTTATATGCCATCATAATATCGCATGTTAGTGCAATTCTGGGCGTTTTGGTTGAAATGTTTTTGTTATAAATTTGTTTAAGATGGTGAACGTACTCAAGAAAAAAATTTCATTATTGCGTATATGTCGCTATTTTCTTTAAACAAAATAAAAGTTACTGTTACAGTCATGACTGTATTGCAGACAGAAAGCTGCACATTGGGATTCAGAAATTTATTTTTTATCTCTGAGCCGCCACTGTTTTGAGGGGTTTATAATGCAAAAGTAACTATTGCTTTAACTTTTAAGATTTAAAATTAAAATTAGTCCGTGCTTGCGGGGCTTCTTAGGACATTTATGCTGATGGGAAGGCACCAGCTCGCCGACGAAAGATTGTACCACAGAACGCGACATCAACTGCATTATTCCTGCCCTGTACACTGTTGATGCGCGGAACAGCGGCAAAAAACTTGGACAAGTGTAAAGAAACAGACACGACAGGACGGTGCTGAACTAACAACTGATGTTTTATACACGAACAAAGAAGGAAGGAAACAACACGCATCTTAATCAGACAAAATAGACATCCCTCACTCGCCAACCAAGCAGCATATTATGTCAAGATGGGCCATATCAGAGGCTACGTAATGCCCTTCAGAGTTGATCGAAGGTACCCGAATTCTTTTTAGATAAAGCCACTGACGGTTCGCTGACGCATTTCCCGTCAAGTTCAGATATCAAAAAGCCTGGATGAATTCCCTTGTCCCTCTGTCTGTATTTTTATCCAAATCAAGCTGACAAAATTACTGCCGATTTTTTCCTTTTTTTTTTTTGATCCGGGCTTTACGACTTTACGCAATCACCATATCGCTCACTACTAAAGTGTAAGATATGAACGAGTCATTGTGGCTCTGTGCAGACACTGAGAAAGCATTTTTTTTTTGGATGGTGTGTTTCAGTTTATTGTTTTTTAGTGCGTTTAGAGGTTTTATATGATTACAAAATAAATTTTCTACAATTTATAGTTCTCTTAACGGCCGAACATTGTGGCAACTGATTCTTGTTTGCAATATTTTTATCATAGATTTTTAATACTTATTTATTTATGCTACTTATTTATAGATACTACCGCCAACCAACTTCAATCGGTTTTACAATCCAACGCTGCCATCGATTTGTATTGGAAACGGCCATTAAAAAAAAAATTAACACTGACAACATGGTAAATGTGAAATATTCTGAACGCCTTAAATTGGACCTTGAACTGAAGCAAATTTATTTGAAACGAGAAGGGATATTCTCTTCTCAGACAATCTTTCACGGCTGTTCTTCCATTTGCCACTAAGATGGGTGCACAAAACGTTCACCGCTAATAAAGCACTAGGTAACAGCGGCGTCACGAGGGTCAGCGGCACCCGGGGCGGTAGCCCGCCGCGACACCCCCCCCCCCCCCCCCCCCCGCTCTCGCGTGGCCCGGGGCGACTCTACCCCCCCCCCCCCCTCCCCCCGCTCTCGTGGACCGCCGCGACACCACCCTGAGCGCTGCACCCGGGGCTATCCGCCCCCCCCCCCCCCCCCCGCACCCCCCTTGTGACGCCACTGCTAGGTACTATAATAATATTCAAACATTCACAAGACTGAGTCATATTCACACAATGTCGATATGAACTCTTTCACCCCATGGTCTCTAATTGAACACCAACGACATTCATGGCGCCCCAGTATTCTGCAGTTGTGAGTATACTTTTTTTACTTAGCCTTAAATGCGAGATGTCGTGAAGTAACTCACTATGAAAAAGCTTCATGGTGCTTCGTGATGTAAATTTGCTTAACGCGCTGATTAACTGTTTCATCTAAAACCTTCCATGTATATACTAAATGACGGAAATATTGACCAAAATTTTTCTTTACATATACCTTCGGGGTAACATTCAGTATAAATAAAGATATAAATTCCTGCTACACCATGGTTTAGGAAACCGATCAAAACCAAAATGAGCATACTTGTTACCTTAATTTTTAAACAATCATCCACATGTTAAGGAAATTAAAAAGTAAAGTGTTTCACATTACAGCTTCAAACAAGATGTAAGAAGGTATCTTCTGTTACGCCCTAGGGAATAAATTTAGTTCTTCTATTTCTTTATACACATTTTCTGCATATCATTGTAAGTAGATTTTTTTTTTAGGTCAAAATTTGTTCGAGTTGTTTATTTCAATATAGACACTGTATAAAATATACCGTGCAATTTCGTTTCCTTGTGGATCTTATAACATTCATAATAGTACGCTGTTGTTTACTGCCGATGCACTTGTTTTCAGCTAATACTTGCGATTTTCATTACCTTGCTGGTGCAATACACTAGGGTGACTGTGGCTCGTCAAGTTAATTGCATCTATCTGCCGTTTACCCTTTCCACAAGACAATGCTTCCAAATAAAAAAAAAAAAATATCACATAAACTCAACAGGTTCGTGATTCCCCCGGCCGTCTTGGTTTTGCTTTGTTTATTGGGTGAAGGGTCTTCCCTCGTGAACTTTCCGTCAGCCGCGTGTCTGTCGTTTGTTTTTCTTTTGGTGGCGGGGGTCGTTACGTTCTGGCGATCCCCCTCCATGGCCGATCGGGTTTCGGCAAAGGGGCCGTGGTGACAGGGACCGAAATCACGCCGGACCCCACGGGTCTTGTCGGTGCTGTCAGCCGGAGTCCGTTGAGAACTTGACGAATGTCACTGATGACTATTGGTTTTTGGAAGTCACGAGCATCTGGAAAGGTTTAAAACAATTTGTCAACTCCTGCCGGAGGGCAAGGAGGTCGGTTCCCTCAAAAGCCTGTGCCCGGGCGAGAGACGGCCATTTTTGGCTGGGGTTTTGACCCAGCTTTACGGGTCAACCAGAAATCCCCTACTTTCTGCATAAGACATTATGTAAAATGTCTGTAGCAAAGTTTTCGTATGTTATAGTGTAAGCTTTGGAGAAGAGCATGTTGGTTCAAGTCATGGATGAAGGAAGAATAAAGCTATTAAAACTGAGACAGCACAACCACATCTTTCATGAAAGATGCGGTTGTGTTGCCCCAGTTTTAATTATAGTGTAAATAAACAGTATTGCACACTACGATCCAGAAGCCTTTGTCGCACTCCTCCGACAACTCATCGACCATCGACCCACACAGCACCGCAGGCCAACAACACAGCCAAAGACCCATCTTTATTGTTGGTATTGCCTACAACTTGTTCTCAAATCCTCTTTAGAGGTCAAACATTACCCGGCCTAACACGAGGCCCAGAACTGCTCTACTGTGCCACAAGCCATCGACGCAAAGAAGGGCTTTGCATCGCCGCGTCAACCGTTCACGAGGTCGATCGGACCCAAATACCCCATCGCGCAAAAATGACCGCGCAGACTTCGAGTTGCAAAAAATTCATTAGCACATGTAAAGTTAGTTGTATCTCGACGAGGTCTTCGAAAGTGCTTGAGTCTACTGATGTGTACCGCGCACCTGGACTATGAATACACGCGGCTGATAACGAACCGCGTCACGCTTTACCCGGAACGACGGTTATCGACGCTAGCTCGAGAATGTCGGCGGGGTGACTCACGGCGAGCCGGGACACAAACAAAAGTGGCGAATACGGAACATGGCCCAAAAAGGCAACCTAGGTTTACTGAATGTTCAAATAGTTACGCACTCCCTGTCAACCGAGCTTTCTGATTGGCCGATGTCGGCCCCCTTGACGCCGGAAGAGAGGCAAGTTAAAAGTTTTCGCCGGAGCACGCAACAGCTGGTGGATAACGGCTGTCGTAAAAGAAATAGGCCTGTTGGCTGTCTCTCTAGAGTGACTACCAGCTTAGGAAATGCGATGCGTGGGAAGCACTGAGCATCTTATCATCGCTACGCAGCCAACGAGATTGCGACGGGAGCTGATGAGAAGAGAACGTCAAAGAACGAATCACGAAGCTTGAAGGTAATAAGCCACGCCCCGTGTTTCTTAGGCTGTCAGGGGTTATTAGGATTCCTGTATTAAACCCCTTATCTGTCTTGAGAACAGAGAACATCATCGGCCCGTTTGCCCGCTGCTGTGCGATCTCAGCCAACTCCGCTTGCCCCGATTCGATTTGAATGCACAGAGCCTCGGTTTCGAAGCCCTCGATTGTCACACCTTGAAGCGGTTCTGAAGAGAAAATGGAAAGTGTCGGTACTACTTTACGTACAACGAACGTAAAGTAGTTTAATGAGCATGGGGTCGAATAGCAAACATTAATTTGTGTGGTGCAATTATTTTGTCGCAATCAAAATAAATTTGTAACAAACATTAAGAAGTACATGCGTGATATTCTATTGAGAAAATAAATAAACGCAGCTTGAATAACCAAGTTAAGGTCAAAATTGGGAAAGCTGTGGTAGGTGTTTATGGTGGTGGGCCTTTCTTGGTGAGGCGCCGCGGACTCTGGATGACTTCGGTTGAGGTCAAATCGATTGAAGATGGGGAATAAATGAATGTGTACAGGAACCGAAATATACAGCAAGTTTTACTAATCAAGAAGAATACTTTCTGCACGCCCAGCGGACCCTCTCCGCGGCTACTCGAGGAGAGGCCTGCCCACCTTAGCTCCAGACAAGAACGCAGCCTCTGTGACAACACAATTCTTAAATAGCCCGGCACTCCTGTAGCTCTCTCTTTCTCTTCTTTAGAAAACACAAGAAAAGAAAAACAATAAAAATAACACTTGATCTCGACATTATTTTCCTCTAACGCTATTCGTTAAATCTGACATCACTTCGTTTTTGCCCATCTTATTCGTTGACTTTGACGCAAGATCTCAAGTACTGCTTCCTTGCCACACGAATGTGCAATAGTAGCGTGTGCGAACATAAACGAGGCAGCCCCGCTTGTACGGCGCTGGTACGGCGGCACGCACGAAAGAGCAATATGATGCACCTGAATCCATCCGGCGTCGGCGTTTCCCATGGCTTCGCAGGCAACAACGAAACGTAGTCGAGACGAACTTTACAGCTATCACGCTGCATATCTTCTACTTCTGTGACCAGCTAAAAATCCCGTTCTGTTGCGATAAGCTAAGAGTATTACAGCCGCAGGCAGAGTGAGAACATCAGGGCGTGTCTTTCGAACGCCCGGCCCCCAACACGAGCTGCATGCCTCCGGCCCTGCTTTGACTTTGCGCGCGTGCTCGAGGGGGACAAGACGCCGAAACGTTCCCGAAGACCTCGCGCTGGAGGAGGGACAACTCAAGCTCCTCTTTGTTCTCACCTAGCCAATGAGTAAGCAACCTAGCATTCGAGTGAAGTCCATACAAAGTCCGAGATTGTGTCTCACCAGAACAACATCTTAATACGAGAGATGAGGTGGCTGGGCTGGCACTGAAAGAACCGAATACTCACGGGAGCTGTTGATTATTACTGTCTAAATTAGAAAACGTCACGTTTGTGACTTTTTTCATCCCGTGTTTAGATCGACCTTGCATTCCTATGCGGACGACGACCAAGCGAACGTCGAGACGGTTAGGGTGCGATCCTAACTCTTTGCGCACGTTCGACCTGTCTGACATGTAACCGAAGAAGCGTTTCTCTCCGGCCTCGGCTCAAGTGCATGGGAACGGTCGCTTCCGTCGGAGTGGCGTCTACGACGTCTGCATTCCACGGGAACGCCAGAGAATATCTGATTCTGAACGGATACGCAGTGTGTTTTGTCTACGTCTCCTGTGATTAAGACAATCCCCCACTACACTCTAAAAAGAGCAAGTGCATCTACTTCCCCGCACAACACTCGGAAGCCAATCACCGCAACGTACGGAGGCAGCTCAGCGAATGACGATGCCGAAACATATGTTTAGACCAAAAAACGCAGTCTGAGTTGTAACATTAAGCAAGGCAAAACGTCACCCTCGCATTGCTCAATGTCACAACACAGAGTGCGTTTTGTGGTCGAAACATATGTATCGGCATCGTCATTCGCTGAGCTGCATCCGTAAGTTGCGGTGATTGGCTCTCCGAGTGTTGTGCGGCAAAGTAGACGCACTGGCTTTTTTTAGAGCGTATGCACTCTAAAAAAAGCCGGTGCGTCTACTTACCCGCAAAACACTCGAATAGCCAATCTCTGCGATCTACGAAATCAGATCAGTGAATGATGAGGCGGAACATCCGTTTAGACCCAAAAACAAAGTCTGCGCTGTGGCATTACGCAATGCAAAGCGTCATGCTTGCATTGCGTAATGCCACAGCGCAGACTTAATGTTGAGGTCTATACAGATGTTTCGCCTCATCATTCGCTGAGCTGATTTCGTAGATCGCAGAGATTGGCTATTCGAGTGTTTTGCGGGTAAGTAGACGCGCAGGCATTTCTTAGAGTGTAGACGGCTTCAATTCCGAGAAGAAGAACGACCGAGCGTCAACGCCGAGAGGAGGTTGCTGCCGTCATGGCCAGCTTCGTAATCAGTGACTAACCGACCAATGGCACTGCAGCTCCAGAATCCTGCCTGCCTTTTATTATATAAGGACCTGTCCGTTGCCTTCATTTTCCATCACGCTACTACCGATACCCATGTAAATCAACTATTCTTTCCGTCCGGATACTTTGCCTCCCGCCTCCACTTCGGCCATACCTGGGAAACGTGGGAATGAACGTCAGCCTGAGCCCTGGGGTCTTCTGACGGGTGACACCAAACCCCACCCCGAGCTCCACAGAATCACACAAAAAACACCACAGAATCACACACACGCGAAAAAAAAAAAAAGACTTGTTTACTGACTGAAGTAGCTTTGCTTTTGTAAGATTGATTGATAACAGTAAATTAATCTTGTTCATGCGGAGACAGTGAAACGGACCATATTTTGACGGCTGCGGTGTGCTCATGCGATGATGTTGAATAAGTCTCTTTTTGGCCCCGCTTTATAAAGGTGAATAAAGAAACCTTGAAGAAGAATGCGGAGAGGAAAGTGGAAGGGAAGACGCGTTTCAGTGTTCGCAAGGCTTTTGAGAGTCGACAGTAAAGCTTAACGATAACTTACTAATCCAAGCAATAAAGTGAAGTTCCTTTCGTGACGATTGGAAGTCGAGTGCTACCTGCTTTTGGTTACACCTCTGGGCTGTAGCTGCATTCGGATGTCAACGGTTAATGCTGTTCCTTCAATTTGCCTATTTGAAATACCATACCTTTACATCGCCGGAAACTAGATTCGCAACAAGACGTGTATGCAATCAAGGCTACTGAAATAGCGGTCTATTAATAAACCTATGTCGTGAACGTTATACTCGGTCGGTGTATCGATTTAATCACATTTCATGCATTGTTAAAACTCTGTGACATAGCCGAAAACATATGTTTTCTTTATATATATATATATGTGAGGGACAGTTAACGTGCGAGTGTCTATGAACCCTGACGTCGCTCTTGTGAGTCTGTATCTGGCTTTTGTAATATAGTCGTTGTGGCTGAATCTTTTGAATAGAAATGTCTCAGTAAGCAGGTATAAAAACCCAACTTTTCGCGACGATAACCTGACGCGTGCTTGTTACACATGTGACATGTTGAATGAACATCGTTGCGTCCCGTCAGTGCAATGTTTACGAGCTCAGCAGTCTCGTTTGTCGGTGCTTTTTATAGTCGTTTTCACCTCAAGAAAAGAGGAAGCTTTGTGTATCGTTTATACGCCGCGTGAAGTATGCTTCTTACGAGATTTGGTTGTCGGAGGAAGAAGCGATGCCTTTGGCGTTTGAAACGTGTGCGCCTTGATAAGATAACATATGCATGATCTGAAGTGCACTTACATATACCTTAATTCTCTACATAAAGGGAGAAATTATTAATGCTCCGAAAGGAACCGGACTCTTTTTACTCTGGTTCTTGAGGTGAAAACGAGTACAGAAGACGCGAAACGTGGTGTAACTCTTTTTTGTATGTTACGTGGCTACACGAAATGCCTCACTAAACTAGCTATGATCGCAGATATTTTCTACAACAAAGCACAAAATAGATGGGACGTTGTTTAGTAAAGCGCGAGAGCAGAGTGAGAGCTAGTGCACTGCTAATTTAGACACTCCCCCCCCCCCCCTCCCCCGAAACATATCCCTGGGATTTGATAACAAAGCGTTAGAATGACGACCCTGGATAAGCCCCTTATGTTAGCGCACAAGATTCAATTTGGGCCCTGTGTAACAACGGGCAGCCGCGGCTTCCCCGTTAACAAAACAAATATTCACTTATTTCGGTCGTGCGTGTGCAGAACATGCGGGGCGAACGTGCAAATAACGAGCGTTTTATCTCGTGTTTATAGCCATTAAAGAATGTTGCATAACATGTTTTTATTTATTTCTTTTTTTACGAATCATCAGAGTCTTGCATTACCTCCAGCCAGGGCGGATGCAGGAATTTCCTGGGGGGGGGGGGGGGGGGGGGGGGTTAGGTGTTGGTCAGCGTGCCATATGTTTAGGAACCCCCTCCCCCTCTCCTTCGTTTTACGCCCTAAATTTTACACATGCAGAAATCAAGAGGGGGTCAGGACATCCGGACCCCTTCTCTAAATCCGCCCCTGCCTCCAGCCCGTTTACATAATGACTTTCACGGGAATTTATACAAATAAATAAATAAATAAATAAAATAAAACCATTAAAAATAACAATACGTAATTTTCTCTCAAGAAAATGAAGGACAAAAAACAGGAAAAGTGCAAAAAAATTCATAACAAAAAAAAAAGGTAAACCGAGGTAAATCCACAAGCTAAAAGAAGTAACTCGCGTCAAAGAAAGGGACTGCGTTCCCAAATATTAGAAGTTAGTAACCATTTTGTACAAACGATGTCGATACGGAACCTCTTGTTGCCAGTTTGTTACACGAAGAATTGTGATCTTCTTCCCAATGCCTCGGGGTTGGATCTTCGCTCGTGACTGTGATGTACGCACTAGGTACAACGCTGCCGCTGGGGAGGAGGCTTTGTCCTTCTCGCCGCTTCCAACTGCTTCCATTCTGCCGGCGCTGTAACCTAATCTAAGGCGGTCGTCATGGCGAACGCGGAGGCCTATCGTATGCCAGTCTAAAGATCAAATAATACCCTCGTGGCGTTATCGCTCGCTCGCAACGCCTCGCCGTTCGTCAAGGCAAGGACCGTTGCAGTCGGCGTCCGGCCAGGTGAGTGATGTCGAGGCCTCACTTTTCAGTACTAACATACTAAACAAAAGAACAGTACATTTTGCTCGTAACTTATGCTACTATCGCTCGTAAACATGGATGCGAAGTTGCCTTATATATATGACTGTAATTACAGAAGGGATTTATGTGTGGTCAATAGCTAGAGCTGTGCTATCGAACTTCTCGTTTCTAAAAAAAAAAAAAAATAAAGGAAACATGTTTGGTAAAAGGGTTTGAAAGGAGTGGAAACTGCACTTCGGAACGCACTATCGTCAGGTGAATAAGAGTCCTATCAAAGTCGCACGCGCGAGGGCGAAGTTTCTCGAACGTTCTTTTTTTCTACGGGCGCTGACCTGCAGAAAACATTCACTAAAGTTGAATGCTCGCGCCCACACCTCTTGTAAAGCTTCACAAAACTACGTAAATTAACTGTTTTCCTGTCTGCATGTATTGGCAGTATTGACAACTTTAGACATTGAGAGTGTGCTGGCACTTGTCCTACACCAGTTAGGCCCGCTTCAGACGGAGCAATTTCATCCAGCAACTTGACGTCGCAACACCAGCAACACGGGCCGCCCGCGTTCACACGCAGCAACCGAATTGCTCCGAATTGCCATCATCATCATTAAATTTGATATTTCTTTCACTATTTAAACGCCCAGCTACACGCTAAAAACGTGTTCTTATATCTTTGAACGGCGTTTAGAATACTGACTCATTTTTCTGAAAATGTTTATTTCTAAAAACGATCCATTTCAAACCAGAACTAAGTCTTTAGCTGTCATCATCACCACCACAGGGGTGTCACGTGAAAATATCGCGTCCCTGATTGGCTGCAGCCGCTTCATACGTCTTCGAATTGCTCCGAGTTGCTCGCTTGTTCGAGCCGGACCCGATCTCAGCAATTCGCGTCGATCTAGGGAAAGCTAGGGAACAACCCGCCAGCAACCTCAAAATTGCTGGAAAAGTTGCCCCGTCTGAAGCGGGCCTTAAGCACACCATTAAAATTAAGGATGCCGCGAACCCCCCTAGGTTTGAATTCGAAAGGTTTCGATATTTTCGAACCGAACTGATGTTCGAAATCGAAATGTTTCGATATTTTCAACCGAATGTAGGTTTGAATTCGAAAAATTCGCAACTTTCAAAAATTATGGAGTTTCGAATTCGAAAAGTTCGAAGCTTTCACGGTTTCTAAAAGTTCGGGTTCGATTATTTCAAACATTGTTTTACTTGCGGTTCGAGAAATTCGAAGTTTTCGTACTTTCCTAACATGAAAATTCAATAGATTCAAATGTTTTGAATTTTTTTGGATCTGAAATTCGAAAAATTCGAACGTTTCGAATTCTTATAATTTTAAAGTTCGATGAATTCAAAGATTTCGAATTTCTTTCTACATAAAGTTCGGAAAGTTCGAAAGTTTCGATTCTCTTTCAAAGCTAATTTTGAAAAAAAAAAAAAAAAACTGAAGGTTTTTAATTTCTTTGAATTCCAAGTGCGCAAAGTTCGAGGTCCGGTTTTAATGTTCCGCCACAGTTTCAGTTTCAAATAACAGGTCTGTTCGATTCGGCCAGAAAGTTCTGAACCAGTTCTGTCCGAGTTCAGAGGAGTGCAGGAGTCGTGCAGCGCCGGCGCAGAACCAGTGCAGCCGCCGCGCTAGGACAGGCGCTGTGATCGGCTTTCTGAGCGGAAGCGCAGGGTGTCGTCTGCATCTGTTGGCTCTTGTTTCTCCACGGCACGTTGTATGCTACATTTAATTAGTCGCGGTTTTATGAGACCATTCGTGTTTCCTTATTTTTAAAGTATAATAAGCGAATCTTTCCTGTGAATATTTTGTTTTCGAGTGTACTAAAACGTTTTCTGCACGAAATGTGTTTCTGTTTCCATTTTTAACGGCCGTTCGGTTCCTGTCGTTTCCGTGCGTTCGTGTCCTTCACATTCATTTAGCAATAGTAGATTCACTCCAAGTCTCTCGAATTTCGCATTTTGACGATAGGTTCGCGGCATCAGGATGATTTTGCGTCGGGAGTCACTGGCGGCAGCGCGCGGTCGGTAGCGGTCACCTCGAAGACGAAGGCTTGACGATGGTGTTTTGGCCAAGACAGTTATCGACCGAAACTTTGGCGTCAAGCTGAAGCGTTTATTCTGATTCTCAAGAAAGACCTGCGTGGAACTACCAAGCCAATGCCGCTTCTCGGCGTTTTTCTCAGGCCCGTTAGTGGGCGTCCACAGATACCAGCGGACAAAGCATGCAGTATTATGCTCAGCAAAGGGGCATGCGAGGGCCAATGTACTAAATCCCAGACCTCTGCAATGTATCGGAGTCGTCAGTATGCATCCAAGAGCAACTGAAGGCGGGGACTATCAAGAGTGCAATACCTTTACCGTGTCTGTAAGGAAGAATATCAACACTTTGGATCCCCACATAGCACCAAAAAGAAACAATTTCCGTGAGCCAATATTTCAACACTTACTACAGGGAGCCAAACCTACACGAGCAGGTGCCTAAAACGCTTTCAGAATATCATAATCAATCAAATTACTACCCTCGGTTATAATCTCAAGTCCGCGTCCACCGCGGGTACGTTATTATCATAAATGAGAGGAAACGCAACCTCCGCGTATCGGCGTTATTTGCAGTCCGACTATAAGAGCAAAATATTGTCACGAATGATAAATGATGACGCGGCGAATAACTGAAGAAACTAAACGTTTAATGGGGCGAACTTGTTCCCAAAACAAAAGAGAGAAAGGCTAGCGTCGCAGGCGTCGATGTCAGCGAAACAGCAAGATCGACCGCTGGGGCGAGGCTGACTCCGGACCGCCACTCGGAGCACCTTTTGTACCCGCGTGTGTTTCTGGAACATTCGGCGTAGAAAGTTCGGCACGTAGAACTTTCGTAACGCAATCAGACGAAAAAAATTCTCGAACTTACCAGAATGTCAAGTTGAAGGAATAAATAAAAGAGAAGTCCGCTTTCTGGTATCGAACCCGGAGCCTCCGCGCGAGAGCCAAGCGCAGTAACCATCCGGCCACGCGCTCGCTGGGCGACGCGCGTGGCAGTATCACTGATAGATGTTACAAAACATTTCTGGGACAACAAGAAAGAGGTCGCTTTGGCTATTGGGGAGAAGATCAGACCATTCCGGCCTGCATGAACGATGCAGCATGCACGGTCCTCAGCTAAGCACAAAAGCCGAAGTGGGTCAAGCTCGCATCCTCTGAAGACTGCTTTTGGGACAGATCCGGCACCTAACGTCATGGACATTCCCACAAGGCCTGTAAGCACGTGCACAGGCCTTGTGTTGGGTAAACACTGAGGTGTGGGGGCAACAAACGGGATAGAGCGCCTCGCCGATAGTGACATCGCTGAATATCACATCCTGCGGCGCAACTTAGACGCATCGTTTCTACAATCCATATTCCCTATACGGGGAGTTCACTATAAACGAACTTCAGACACGGATATGAGTGAATGGGTGACAAAGAGAACCCACATAATAGCCACGGCACGTCACCCTGCTCGCAGTTAGTTTCCTGTCCTGTTCTCTGCTTATCAATGTTCGCTTACAGACAGTGTTCGCGAGAGCAATAAGCGCCGAACTGACAACACAAAAAAAAAAAAAAACCTTGACGTTTTGCCTTAGCGGGGTCAAATATACAAAAAGCAAAACAAAAATGTCTTCTCTTTTGTGTGTGTCCACTTCTCATTTTCTTCTATTTGTTATTTCTTGACACTCAAGTCTGCATTGTTCTCGTAGGTCGTTTCCCGGTCTGCTTTCGCCTCCGGGTGGCATCTTTACTTCCGTAAAACCACACCTTTGGTTTGAGGATTTTTTGGGGGGAAACAAAGGGCTCCTTTGGGGAGGCGAGGGGAGAACCTTCATTGTACGAACTTTCGGCTGAAATATGAGTCACAGTCGGCAAGAAAGCGATATTTTCACGAGCTCAATCTAAGTCACCGTAGCTAATCGGAGCTAGAAACAGGATTCGGTTGCTCGAAAAAATGTTCACGTTTCCTCGTGCCACGCCCACCCCACTTCATACCGAAAAACTCGGAAAATGGCGGAATGTCAAAATGTATTTAAGATAATGAGTACAAGATACTCGGAATTGTAATTAAGATAGAGTATTAAGTTACACATCGCAGACATTTGCGCAAGAGCTGCGAAAAATGGCACCGCGAGCAGAGACGGACGAGGAGTGTCGTCTGCTATCGCCGTCTGCTCTTGTCGTCTGCTTCTGCACGGACGCTGAACTGACTTCGGAGCCGGTGCAAGATTTTGAGGAACTGGGTCTGAACTCGTTCAGAACTGGAATGAATCGAACGCGCCAGTGCAGCGGCCGTACAACTTCCGGTTGAATCGAATGCACCAGTTCCTGCACTGCTGAACTAGTTCAGCCAGTTCAGGCGAATCGAACAGACCTTTCGTTTTCACGCCTCACTGGTTTTCACGAAATCGGGTTTAGAAAAGTTCGGGTGTGATATTTAGACTGCTCGAAGTGACGAGTTTCCCGGGTGTGTTGGAATATTTGCCAGTGCAGACTGACGTTTGACCATAGATCAGTAATTGTGACCGCCAGCCCGGGGTGGTCATTAACGTGCATCACGAAGTAGTGATCACACAAACGCACTGTTTAACGATACTTATCCAGTTTGAAACGGCCAGGGGCAGGAAGGTGGTTGAGGCTCAGAAAAACCTTGAAGCGATCTGGCAAACTGCCTCCCTACCCCCTTGCACGCTGGTAGTAATCCGATCGAACGCCGCCCAAGTGACGCTGGCATATAGTAAGTTTAGTTTGTACATGATCATGCAAACCCCTGAGACTGGGAATGAAATTTGAAAGAAAAAGTGTAAGAAGACAGAAAAAAGGGGCAGGACAACGTCTCAAACTCAGCTCAGGACAACGTCTCAAACTCAACTCAGATGAAAAGTCAGCTCAGGACAACGTCTCAAACTCAACTCAGCTGAGTTCGAGACGTTATCCTGTCCCCTTTTTTCTTTCTTCTTACACTATTTCTTTCGAATTTCATTACCAGTCTCGGGATTTTGCATCATGATCAACATATATCAGCTCGCCTGCACCTTGGCAATTTTTTTGTTTGTAATTGCTTTGGAGGTTTATTTTTTGGGACGGAAGAAACGCCGAGCAAAAAGCACAGAAGCTGACACAACTTGAGGTCGAGGAGCGTTCTACCATACCAGTGGCATCGGAAGAGGAAAGACGGGGGGCTCCAGTCTCTCTCCCCCCCCCCCCCCCCCCCAGATATTTCGGACTGTTAAAGTAAACAATGCAGGGAAAGAGGGCATGGTCGAGCTTATTTTAATCCGAAATTATTTAGGCATATGTATAGCTACTGTCGCTCTTCACTGCATAAAATATCGCGTAGATGGTCATTGTTAGAAACTCGTTGTCAGAAGGCACTAGTCGTCACATGCTCGGCGGCTCGGAAGTTCAAAGCTATGTGTTTTCGACCTAAATAACTGTGCCATTGGTAAAAAATAATAAATAAATAAACATAACAATAAATGCAAAAATGAAAAGCTGGAGAGAAACAAAAAAAAAAACAAAAAAAAACTATCAAGAACTTGCCGGAAGTGTTGTATTCTTGCACATTCAGAGGCCCAAAACTATGAAACAAGTTTCTCCTACCAAAATGTGTACAGGCCAAAAGAAACACGTCACAGGAACGTGAAATGAGAAAAAAAATTAAAATTGTTTTTTTTTTTATAACGTGCTGAACTTGAACAATTTTAGGAATCTTCTCCCATGAGTTAATTTATTCCTCAACGTGAAAAAAACAATAAATACATTATTTTGTATTCTGCAGATGGTAATGATATGTACTGTCTGTGGTGTTAATTTAAAAGCGATACCTCAAACAATGTAGACGAAACAAATTACCAAGTTTAGGGCATAATTGCCCTTAGATACATGTTTGGATATTTCTTCGAAACTCGTCTTGAATAACAATAATCATATCTTAAGACGATACTGACCTAGGCTATACATAGATCATTCTTAAAAAGTTTGACATCTCTACCATAAATAGCTTCGGCTATAGCGCGCTTCAAATATGGCACAAACGATAATTGTCAAAAACCCGTCGTCCTTCCTCGCTCCTTCGGGAATCTATTTCTTTAAAACCAAGCATGCCAGATGATTGAAATAAACGGCATTGTCTTTCGCAAGGAATGCGGCACCGCATGTAGAATTGAAAAAAAAAAATTACGAATGTACCTTACTGCTTGAATCCAAATGAAACCGCCTGCCGGTCTTTCGAAGTTCGACGAACTTCGAACTTTTACCCTAAAAGTTCGAAGTTCGTCGAAATTTAGATTTTTCAGGAATCGAAAGTTCGACAATTTTCGAATTCTTTAGATTAATAGGTTCGAAATTTCGAAACTTATCAAATTTCTTAGCGTAGGAAGTTCGAAAGTTCGAAAAGCTTCGAACTTTTTAGTGCTAGAAGTTCGAAAGTTCGAAAATCATCGAATTTTTGAGTCTATCAAGTTCGAAAGTTCGACGAGCATCGAATTTTACCGCGTAATAAGTTCGAAATTTTGAAAAGCGTCGAACTTCTTAGTTTAATAAGTTCGAAAATTTGACTTCCGTCGAATATCTCGATATAGAAAGTTCGAAAATTCGAAATCTTTCGAACCTTTCGAACCGCTTGATTCGATCATCGAACCTTCGGTTCGAAAAAGGTTCGCGGCATCCCTAATTAAAATTGTTATACTTGATAAACACTTTGTAATTCTACCAACATCTCTTGCTATTCTCAGCATATTCGTCTTCTTGGGCACCTATCAAATCTGCGTACGCACTATTTTCACTTTTTTTTTTTCTAAATGACAAAAGGGAGGTGTTTCGGAGTATACACAATATACATGGCTCGCATTGACGTCGTATTAACAGCCATTGTGGTTGCCTTGCTGCTGATAGTGTGCTCTCTGAAGCATGCATTTCGCACCACCGAATTAGTTTTTCTCGCCAAGAACAAGTAGGAATGACGCAGAGTGACCACCAACACGGATCGATGACGTCACGTGAAAGCCATGTACGGTTTTCGTATCGAAGATACGGATACTGTACATGGCTTTCACTGGGATACTGTACATGGGATACTGTACATGTATGTAAAAAGAGAGAAAGAGAAAGAGAGAAAAGTATTTATTGAAACAGAGTACTTAGTCCGATCCCCAAGCTCTAACAGGATATTCCGGTAAGGGAAGCCCCGTATTGAAAGGCTCACTGAACTTGTGTTACGCGACGAAGAGGCAATATTGGAGATGTGAAAAACAAGCGAGAGTCAGATTGTTGCTAGCCGCGAGCAAGCACTCTAGCACTCTCGCGTATTGCCAGCATCAAAGCTATCTGCTCCAAAGACAAAAATCCTTTGACTACAAGCGGCTCTTTCTTTCTTTTCTTTTTTTTTTGCTAGCTATGTTGCAGGAGGTTCTATAAAAAGCCGGTATATCTGTAAATCTCGCTTGCACAGCGACTAGTGCCTCAAAGTATTTAGATTGCGCCAACAGAGTCAAATGTTCAATTGAGGGATCGAAACTAGAAATGTCGCCTTTGTTCCGAATTATATTAACTGTGATGGTGATAGAATTCTGTTATTCTCAAATATGCGATGAATAAAAATGGCAGCTGCTGAAACAAGAAAGAACAACATGTTATTCCAAACCTCCCTTATTTCCTGTTCTCATTATAGTCCCCAGATAAACAACGGAATGCACAATGGGTAAGCAAACGAAGGGATCATATACGCAAATTTCAACAGCTTCGAGTGATTAACTAATCTGGCGCAAGGAAGCGCGCGTGGTGTATAGAAGAAAAAATACGCATGGCGACACGCACTGCTCGTTTCTTAGCTTTTGTTTTCGCTATCTATAAGGTTGCCTGACGGCGCAAAGCTTTATTTCAGCGAATTTCGATGTCCGAAACTATGCTCCTCGTTTATGGTACATGCAATACTTAATCGTGCGCTGTCGGCAATCTCTTGCTAAGTTACACAAGCACGTCTGAGCACAGGTAGCGCGAATTGGAGATTGATAGTTTTGAAATTTGAGCATACAAGATAATTAAGCTCAAAAATTATCGGTCAAGCGAATTTTGTCCACACAATTTAAAAAGAAACACCACCAGAACTGCCTGACACTCTAAACAAAGGGTGGCGCTCAGTTCGTCGAACGATGTTTTAGCGAACGCCGACTTATCATCGAAAGACACTTTAGCGAATGGTCGGCCTGCCGCGAAGCGGCGTTCACGGGTGGAGTAAACGCAGGTCGGAGGTGGGGGGGGGGGGGGCGGGCACTTTGCTTAAACGTCGATTCGCTCAAGTGACCGCTGTTCGCTAAAACGTCATTCAGTCATGTGATATGGACTCCCTAAACTAAATATATGTAATAAAGGTTCGTGTTGAGCTGTGTTAGTTATTGTACATTCATTAAACTGAACATATTTAGTTTTTTAATCGAAAACCATAGCGAATGTCAATTAAACGTTCTAGCTTCAGGCTGTTTTAGTCTTTGTCCTACCCTACGATGGACAACAGCCGAGATACGGACCGCCAGGTTCAATCACGAGCACATTAGAAACCACGTGGTATACTGCTCCGATTAACGTGCATATCAAATAACCGTGCACTGATAAGACGCCGAGATCGGCTCGTGACTGGACCCCGCGGTTCATAGCTTTGGCTGCAGTTCATCGCAGGTTGAGACAAACTGCAGTGAGCATAGTACAATGCCGTACAATGTGTTGTAAGCTTCTAGCACGCGCACAGTACTGAAATTTCTTTTTATACTTCTGTCTGAACGTGTATGTTCCGAATGTTGAATTTCGCATGGAAGTAATTTAGAGCAAAACATTGATAATCAAATTTATATGGTAGTAAAGTCAAAGTCAAAAAGAAGCTGGGGCTTACTGCGTTTTCATTGTTGTTTGGAACTAGGTTTTATGCTTAATGCCTGTTGATGACACAATATTGGTCGTGAAATAGGTACAAAAACAACGCTTTGGTTTGCCATATAATAAATTCTTTGTGATGACTAACATATTGGCTGAACTCATACAACCGTCACAATGTTTCGGCTCAGATTGTAACGGCGTGTCAGGGTTTCTGTGAACCTGCCAAGAATGCTGACGAAGACAGTCACGTCCGTAGATAAGGAAAGTTGCTTAGCATGTGCGAAATGTTTAGCCGCCCCCCTATTGCGAAAAAAAAAAGTCTTCCCAGTTATGAGTCTGTCGTTGTTATCTTAAGTGAATGCCTTTTTGCTGATCCCTTATCTTCCACCTCCCTAATTTATCTAACTTCGAAAGTTGTGAATACTGCCCGCTTTCTTTTTTATGGCCACAACGGAGGTTTAAGCAACGTTTTCATGTTTCATGAGACACTCAGAAACACTTAGGTGACTGTATAATGAACATTCACTGCTCGGTGTCTTATCATACATGTGAGAGTCGTTTTTGTTTTATTTTTTATTTTTCAAGAGTAAACAAATATATACTTTTAGCTTTATCCCTTTTACACGTGCATATTAACACAACTGTGACACCTGTATACAAATATATAACGCTAGAGAGTCAGAAACGTAGGTGTACTTCTGAAATTTCACAAGTAGAATTAAACTATTCCTTTCCGCCTCTCCTTCCCAACGCTTAGTGGTTCATGCAGAACGAGCCGTAGTGATCAGGGTATTGACGTCCTTGGGATCAAACCAAGATGTCTGCGCTGGAAGTGAGGTGTGCGTCAGCGCTTAGCTTGAGCTCAGATACAGTCAATGCTTCGGGGAACATTCGACTTGAAGTCCGTGTCCCGTTGCTGGGGTGACGAAACTCGCCTAGCTCTAACAACATTCGGGCTACATCTCGAGCCCCCTGCATTCGTAGCCTCAGTGAATGAATATGAGAAAGCCTTATACTATTTTTTTTTTTTTATCTACAAGGTACAGTAGGCACAGTTTAGCCAAAGCAAGATTGATTTGGCCGAATATAGCTGGCTCCAGATCACGCGGTCTCTTATTCTGGCTGCGAGTTGAATAGATGAACGCTGCTGGCTTTTCTTGCCCGAGCAGAAAGATAATTTGTGCACGCTCCACATGGTGTGACCATCAAAAAAAAATATCTATCGGTATTGAGCGAAGGTTAAACAATTGTTAAATGTAAACTTTTCAAATAGTAAAATATGTTTACCAGTGCATTCTTTTTATGGACGGTCAAACAGAGTGGTACGTGAATGTCACAATAAAAAGCGAGTTAACCACAGCCCTTACGCATGAACGCTAATGATGGCACCAACCAGGCCGACTTTAATTGAACGGTTAGCATGCATGCAAATGAAACTTTGACAATTCTGCGATCATACGTACTTTCCCACGCGAGCAGAGTCACGGCAGCTGTCAGAACACCCTGCTTGTAATCGCCTATGCAGAGTTCCACAGAAGGACTCCTGTCAGATGCTATTCTACTGTTGGTGTGTTTGGAGTTTACCTGGCTTGTAGAAACGGCGAGTCGCACTATTGGATTGTACTTATCACATGGTAGACTGAGTAAACTACCATATCGCTAGTCAAGAAGGTTATGTGTATATACTGTCTGCGCAAGTGCTCGCATAGATGGGAGCACCTACTAAAGCAATCAGCTCGCAGTTGCTCCCTACGGCCACAGAAGTCTAGGTTGAAAACTTCCTTTCGGCGACTCTTTAGTGAAACGTTCTCCTTTCTCCTCTCTTGGCGCCATGTCTTAAAGGGACACTGACAGTGTATTTATGCTCGCCGAGGTTTTTAGTTGTACGTGACATATGAGAGCCCAACTACCCAGAACAGAATTCGCGGCTCAAAATTCGGTTTCTTTCCGCCCCAAAACCGCCGATCGAGAACTGGCCGGTTTGAGTCGCGCTCACTCTCTTTTCTGTGGTCACGGGCCGTTTTCTAAGGTTTCGAAGCGACCACAAAATTTAATCAAAGTCGTGGGTCATTGAAGGCACACAGTCAATATTAAAAATAGAAAAAAATATGAAACCCAATTTTGTGGCTTCCAAAAAGCTGCAAATACGTTGATTGAAAAGAAAAAGGTAGCACAGACAACCGGAAGCATTCTGTGCGTTCACTGAAAATTCTCAACATGGCGTCGTATTGCGTATCGTGGGACTAGCGGATGGCAGCGGACGACGGGCGTTGGACCTCTACTTCAGAACTGTCGTTCACGGTACCGGCGAATTCTGTCTTCCTTCTAAAGCGAAATTTTGGACCGATCAAAAGAACTGATATTCATCCCGTACGACACGCCCGACCAGCAAGCCGATTGCACGAAGACGCCGCCGAGCCGTCGTCCCTTCTCGTTGCTGAAGGCATCACTCGCTCAAACGTCAAGCACGAAGTGCGTACTTCGAGTTGAATACGCACACGTACGGTTTATTTACGAGGTGCGAATATGGCGTCTGCGTGGTGCTGCCCGACTTCAAGCCGGGAGTGCATGTAATCAGTGATGTAATGAAGAGAAATCGGCAGCAAACTTCCGACATACAGTCAACCCGCTCCATTAGTACGCTTGAATGAGTTCCTTCAGTAGCTGGAAAGAAAAAGACGCCGTTCCGAACGGCAGGAGTTTTCATGTTCTCCACAGAAAGTTTAAAATCGGCCTCTGGCCGAGTTATTCCTTCCACGACCGAGTCTGCTTCTGCCAACAGTATGGGCACCTACCGTATTCTGATGCCCCGTTTGCCTTCAGGTAACGTCGTACTTAATTCGCTCTTCCTTCATGCGGACATGGCTGCCCGACCATATCGTGCCCCGGACTTCAGGGATGCCATTTTCCCCCTCGTCAACCCAGATGACATAATTAGTCTCGGGCAATACCAGATGTCCCACGTCTGGATGATAACTTGCGCGAATGCCCTAACAAAGGCCAAATTGGCCGCATGTAAAGAGCTCACCGTCAAAGGCCGGAAATGCATTGTGATCGACCCTGAAACCAAGGATGTGAAGCTAAAGCTGCTGTGGTTACCGAGTCACATCGAAGACCGCCGAATAGTTGAAGCACTAGAGCCGTTCGGAAAAGTGATCTCAATCGAACGTGAGTGGTGGAGGGTTCCAGGAATGGAGAATTTGCAGACGATGAACAGAGAAGTGACACTGGCGCTGGCGGAAGGTGTGTCATCTTCCCAAATTCCATACCTGTTGATGGTCTTCGGATGCCAGTGCCTCGTGCTTGTACCCGGTCGACCCCCGCTTTGTCTACGGTGCAACAAGGTCGGGCACATCCGCCGGTACTGTCGGATACCACGATGCTCTCAGTGCCGACGCTTCGGGCATACCGTAGAAGACTTCGTGCTTACTTATGCAGACAGACTGCGTCAAGGAACGTTCCAAGGCGAAGAACCTTCGACGGAAAACCTCATGGACGTCAGTGAGGTTGTCGAACCTACAGGGGACATTTCTTCTCCCGTTCATTACGAAGAAAAACTCACCCCTGCAGAGCCACCATGTGAGGCTGAGGCACGACTTCAAGAGCCAGCTACACAAGGAGCGAACACAATAGTCCCTGTGGTGATGGTGTGCTCGGGATCTTCCACGACAAAGGAAGCGTCAGAGGACTTTCCACCTCTCACTCTCAACACGACGCAAGAGAAGAACTTTGAAGAGGCAACGCCTTCCAAAGAAGACGGTCAGGGAACCACGACTGAGACTAGCCTGATCCACGAAGACCCACGCAAAAACGAAATGTCAGGGGACAACTCAGCCCCACAGGCAAAGCTCTTAGAACACAAACAGGCAGCCAAACGAAACAAACCGTATGAGAAACATAAAACAGGCTCTGCAACTGTCGGGGGAAATTCCCCAGTCCACAATCCCCAAACCTAAATTGTGATGCGTAGCGCCCTTCCGCTTCGTGTGGCCACCTTAAATGTTCGAGGTTTAAAATCTAAAAGGAAACAACATCAACTCCTTCAACTCTTGCGTAACCAACAGATAGACATCCTCACTGTACAAGAAACCAAGATTTCAACAAAGCAAGAAACCAAAATTGCATTGGAACGATTCATGATTGATTTTGAAATTTGCGTGACTCATCCGAGTGGTACTTCAACGGGCTGTTTTCTGTTTCTGAAGAAAGCCAGAGCTTTTTCGTTAATTTCCTTGACCATTGATGTGGAGGGGCGTTTACTTTTGTGTGACCTAACGTATGATGATAGGGATTGGAGGTTCATGTGTGTTTATGCCCCTAATGCAGTGTCGGCTAGGAATATCTTCTTTTCATTTGTATCTCACTATTTAACTACAGATAGAAATATTGTTCTTTTTGGCGACTTCAACTGTGTTTGCAGCAGTGTTGCGGAATGGGCACCCCCATTCCATTCCAATTCCATTCCGGGGAATTAGAGTTTTCGATAATTCCATTCCTTTCAACTCCTAGGAATGGGGACACTGGGCTCATTTCCACTCCTGGAATGGCTGAGTCGTTCCATTCCATTCTCTCATTCCTAAACGTAAAAAAGGCACTTAACAGCTACATTGTGTTGCAGGGTTGGGCAGAAATACTCAAAAACGTACTTGGAAATACAAATACTGGGTCAGATGAAAATGGTAGCTAAAATACTGATACTCAAATATATCTGTAAAAATGCATCGCGATACGTGTCGGAAATACATTTTAAAAGAGGCAAAAAGTCTTTGGAAATACAAATACATGAATTCATTTAAGGGAGGGCAGAAGTACAAATACTGATAATGTAATACATTTTTCAAATTTCTTTGAGACGTCAACTGAGATGAGGCTTTAAGTATGAAGTGGAAGTTTTTTTATCTCAAAATTACTATTCCGCAGGCTTGGTACTTCGCCTTGAAGGTAGTGTTTCCGGACGGAGAGGAGTCTTCAATGGGTTCAGAAAAACGTTCCATCAAGGATTGACCGCGGTCCCTTCCCTGGCACCCTGTCTGCCTGACGAGTGATGCGAAAAGACTTCGACCTCTAATTATATTCCATCATAACATCACCACTCCCCTGTCCAATTAGGGCGCCCCTGTCAACACTGATCACATGACGTCACGGGGAATGAACTAGTATTCTTGTATCTGTAGGTGTTGCATTGAACATGAAACTTTCCCCACGCTGCTGTAAGAAAGGACAATACGTACTTTCGTTATAGGTGACTTCGTTGAAGATCATGTAGGCAGTTGCATTTGAAATTTTCGAGAATAGTGGACCACCTGAAGCACCGTGGAGCACATGTCTTATCTTTTGTTACGGTTGAAAAATTGATGCAGTGGCATCCCTGTTGTGACGGTCCTTCGTGCCGACCCTCCGCCTCACACGCATGAATGGCAGTCCTCAAGTTTCGCCTAGCATCATCCAAACAGAGACTTCGTGGATTGCGACCTGAGATGGCCGACACAGGTGTGAGCTCTCCGAGAAACAGCGCGCTCGAGACGAGTCGCAGGTGTACGAAGTCTGGGTCGGCACAGCGAGGCCAGGTCTTGCCTCGTTCCTGGTTATCGGATCACCAGAGCAGCGGGTCACGTCCACGTCGACTGATGACGTACCCTTGAGCAGTGCAATACTATAGGCCCAGACGCATTCGGATATGTGTTGAATTTGACTGCTTCAGTCATCCTACTATTTCAAGTCAACCACCGCCAGAGTCATGTTGAGCGGACTGTGACTCAGCTACTCGGCCACAGGCCAAGCAACACTTCCTTTAATTTCCTATTTCTAAAGGCTCTAACTAACTAGAAGCGGGCATTGAACGCCAGTAAACAATGACTCATGCAATTCCTACCTAGGGACCTGCGGTAGAAGATGCTCCGACTCAACTCCTGGTATGCTACCTGTTTCGAGTCCCGACTATGCAACGTTTCTCAGAAGAAAAAAATAATTTGTAAAATCGGAAGGAACCTTGCTCAGCATAGTAACAATGCACGAATATCTCCTTGATGCTAATGCCCTCGGAAATAACACGAAACATTCCACATATGTATTTGATACAGGAATAGAGATACTGGTGAACAAATGTATTGCGATACAGAAATACAGATACGAAATGTATTGCTGATATACGATACTGCCCAACCTTGCTGTGTTGCCGGCATAAGCAGCAGAGAGCTGACATTATCAAACGCATAGACAATTGCAAAAAAAAAAAAATGCCTAAAAAGAACACTGATTTTACTAAGCTCACGGTGCTGGATTGCCTGGGGTAACTCGTAGCGTCCGCAGCGGTCCATCACAAGGTGAAACAAAATATGCAGAGACTAAAGTCAAAGGAAATGAACGGGACTCCGCTAGCTTGCTTGTAACCCTAACCCACCTGAATGTAAAAAATATAACACAGAAAACAAGCATCGGAACTAAGACCAAGTAAAAGGCGGACTTACTCGTAAAAATGCAGTATAAAAAACAAGCGTCGGAGCAAAGCGCAAGAGGAGAAGAGAGATGTGAATCCCGCTTTGTTTTGATGCCGAAGCAAACCCAGATTTCGCACTTCAAAGGAGTGCGCGCGAATGAACGTGGAAGGCAGCAGTGTTGGCCACCTGCTAAAAAACGCTCCTCCACTATAAACCAACACACTGTTTACAAACAAGCCCGCTTTGCCCACAACAGGTGTGGGCACTGCGCATGCGCAGAAGCCAAATTTGGGAGGAATGAAGCGTTAGCGCATGCGCAGTACCTACAGCAGCGCCACCGCGGTCGTATGACGTCAGCAAGTTGAGTTGGTCTATAAGAAAACAATAACTGATCATCTTTCGGCGGCGCGCGAGATCGGAGCTCTGCGAGTTATGAGTCGCCCCGCGCTCCCAGGTCTCAGTCTTTGGACGCAAATGCTTTCTCCATGCCGCCGAAAAAAAAAAAAAAAACCAAGACAAGAAGGACGATGAGGAGCCGTGCATGGCGGTTTCTTTCTATGCCGCCCCCTTTGTTTCTTTAGCTTGGTGCTTGGTGTCTTGTTTCGCTCTCGTGTAACACCAGTGAAGCCCCTCGCCAGCGCGTCCGTGAAAGGCGCCACCGCCGACCCCCCCCCCCCTCTTCTCCCCCCTCTGCTCTTTGCTTTCAGGCTTGTTTTTTGTATTCATTTTATTTCTGAACAACTGACTCGGTATAGCTGAACGTAACCCCCCCCCCCAAAAAAAAAATATATATATATATATATATATATATATATATATATAGATATATACATAATAATAAATAAATAAATAATATATAATAATAAAAAATATAAAGACCCGGGCCCATTCCATTCCCATTCCATTCCGGGCAAAGGCCATCTAATTCCATTCCCATTCCATTCCGGGGTCGCGAAAATGCGGAATGATTCCGGAATCATTCCAACTCCGGAGTGGCAACTCCGCAACACTGGTTTGCAGTAATCGAGATCGTTCGCAACCAACGTCTAGAAATGATTCGAGCGCAACCAAACTAGAATCTTTAATCATTGAGCAAAACTTAATAGACACTGGTGACGTCAAATATGGAGATCTACATTACACACACTTTCAAAACACATCACATGCTCGCCTTGACAGGATTTATGTGAGTGGTGAATTGTTCGCTCAGATCAGTTACTATAATGTGAAACCAATATTCTTCTCTTATCACTGCCTGGTATCAATTTGCATCGGTGAAAAAAAGCGGTCATCATTTCGCCCCGAATGGGGCTTGTGGAAATTTAATGTAACTCTCCTTTCTGAAAAGGAGTTCACTGAACGCATTTCTTGTCTGTTGTCAGATGTTTTGAGCCCCCCTACACTTACCGTATTTGCAAAGTGGGATATGTTTAAACAGAACGTCAAGAATTGGGCCATTGAATATTCGAGTATCCTGGCGTTTGAGCGGAAGAATGACCGAATAAAATTATTCAACAATCTGGCAACCTTATACGAACTTGAATCTTTTAGCCCTGGGACATACACAGAGGAAATTAACATAACCAAAGCACAGTTACAACGATATGATGCAGACAAGTATAGAGGAGCAGTTGTTCGTTCACGAACAGAACGGTTTATGCTCAATGAACCCCTTACACGTCGATCGCTAAATGATGAGAGAAGATACGCCCTGTCAAAACAAATTCTAGCGATTGATAACGAAGGCACCACTGTGTACCATACACCTGAGATTCTAAAAGTCTTCCAAGACCACTACACGAAACTTTTTGGCAAAGACATACCAGATGGGGATACAAAAGGTGTGAAAGAATTACTGTCCAACTTACCAGTCCTTTCAGAAGAAGAAAAAGCTTTGATAGATGGAGCGTTAACTGCTGAAGAAGTCCGATATGCCATAAACTCACTTCCCATGAATAAGACACCTGGTCCCGATGGACTCAGCGCAGAATTTTATAAGAAATTTACTGACCTATTAGCTCCTGTGCTGCTTGATGTCTTCCACGTAGGATACCAAGAAAAAATACTTCCACCCACTTTCTACCAAGGTCATACGGTCTTAATACCTAAACGTACAGATGAAGAAATGCTGAAAAAGACTGGGAGTCACAGACCAATATCCTTGTGTAATGTAGACTACAAGATTTTTGCAAAAATACTCACAGAAAGACTTCACATGGTAACTCATTCTCTGATTGGAGAACACCAGACGTGCGGAATCAGAGAAAGAACAATTCAAACCAACGTACACGTCGCCAGATCCGTTCTGGAGTGTGCGACGGATAGTAACGATCAAGTGGCATTGGTACAACAAGTTGATCTTTCAAAAGCCTTTGATTGGGTCAGTCACTCGTTTTTGTTCCAAATTCTTTCCCATGTCAATGTTGGAGACACTGTCCTTTCAGGCGTTCAGTTATGCTACAGAAATTGCTCTACCAAAATCATAGTTAATAACACTCTTTCAGCCCCAATCGCTGTGAAATCTTCAGTGAGGCAAGGATGTGCTCTATCTCCTCTGCTGTTTGCTTTATATCTCGAACCATTGTGCCTTGGTATAATTAGAGACCTTAATGTTCGAGGGTACATCATCAATTCCACTGAGAAGAAGTTCTTGGCCTATGCCGATGACGTCGCATTTTTTTGCTCTGACAAGGAAAGTGTGGAAGAAGCACTCCGAGTAACGCATAATTTTTGTGCGTTGACTGGGGCATCTGTTAATAACGACAAGTCGAATGGATTTTGGTTGGGCATGTGGGGAACAACGCCATCCAAATTTGCAGGGATCCAATGGAATCAACCAGAAATCAAATATCTTGGCGTACCACTCGATCAAACTATGAATAGTGGGCCGTACTGGATGTCAGTTGCAACAACTATCAAACGAAAAATTGACGCCTGGTGAGTACGATATCTTTCCGTCATCTCCAAGGCCGCAGTCTGCAATATTTTTCTCGCATCAAAACTTATGTACGTCCTGCAAGTACTACACTGTGCCCGCCCACGAATCCAAGCATTCCATCGTTTGTTTGCCACCTTCATTTGGAGTTCCTCTTGGGAACGGATGAGGCGGGATAACTTATTCCTACCTCTGGAGTCTGGTGGATTGGGCCTTGCTCATCTGTTTGTACGCCAACTGGTCTCTAGGCTGTTTTTCTTTAGGAGTATGACACACCCGTTTTTACTATCACTTGTCCAAACGAAGCTGGCATCACATTTTCCATTTATCATAGTTACAACTACGGACGTGAATCAGTATAGGCTTACGGGTTTTTGGAGAGAGGTTGTCGACGCATTGTTCTTTCTGAAAGCTCGGTTTTCATTGGAATATTTATTTAGTGTTTCAAGAAAATGTTTGTCTCATGCGTTGGTTGAAGAATTTTTTCCTCTTCCTATTTGTAGATCAATGTTTAGTGACAGTCCAGGACAGGATGTTTTGAAACGCAGTTAAAAAGATGTGTGTATCTCCCAGTGCAAAGACATTTTTCTATAAATTCCATACCTCAACACTACCTGTCAAGTGGTGGCTTCAGGAAAAGGGATTTTTTGTTCCATGGTCCATAAACTGTCGACTATGTAACAAGCCTGAGACCATCGAACATTGCTTCATTTACTGCAATGACGCCGTCTTTTTTTTGGGATGTTCTTCAACGAACGCTGAAAAAGGACATTGATTTTACGGAACATAGTATACGATTTCTTCCTGTCGAAACAAACGAACTTGTGCCATACGATTTATTCATGCTCCTAGGCCTGCATAGCCTGTGGAAGAAACGCTGAACCACCACGTACGACAAGATGTATTTTTATTGAAGAAGTTGCCAAAGTAAGGAGCGTATACGAGGCACGCTCATCGGTACCAGAATGGTTCAGTCTTTTTGACGCATGCCTAGGTCTACCACACTTTTAAACATACGTTAGCATCTCAGTTCATCGTTTTCAAGTGAGTGGTATGATAAATTTCCGACCATGTTAATACTCTAATTTGAAGCGCGAAGTTTGTTTTGTACTTCATGTCCGTCTGTGTAGTTTCGTACTTCGCGACTCGCATACCGTTACATGTAAGTAACTTGAATGTGTCGTGCAACTAGGAGTGAGAACTGGGCGCTGCGAGCCAATCGAGTCGACACGAAGTATTAATCTGAAGTGAATGTGTATCGATTTGTTTTGATTGTGTTTTTTACCATGCATTAAAGAGATAAAAAAGTTCCTTCAGTAGCTCAGTGGAAAGACATCCGATTCACACGCAGCGGGCATGGGTTCGATTCCTGGTGTGGGTGTGTCATTTTGTTTTGTTTGTTTTTTTGGTCAAGCATTTTGCGATGTTTACAGTTCTTTTTTTTAACGATTATCACCGAAAAAAAAAACAATTGTTGTGGATTCCACAACAATTCCATTTTTGCCACCGGCGAACTCAATGTAGTCACTTTCCACAAAATGCAAGGAGCATATGAATCGGGTAGCGTCCACTTTCCGAGCTTCGCGTAACTGTTCTACAGGAATCGCAGCCAGCCATTGACCCCGACCCATTGATCTTAAGGAAACTTGTGCACTCTGCCGCACAACGCCACTTTCAGATGCAAGACATGTTAGGCAACTCTTCACGCAACATCTTGGGAGTATTCTTTTCGGAGCCGATCACGGGAATTCACCACACTACGGCACTCGGGCACTCACTACTACTTGCCAACACTTAAATGTACAAAACAACTCATCTTTAAGTACAGAACAGCGAGCGGAACAAACATAACTGCAAAGCAATCGCATGGCGAACGAACGCATTTCGTCTGCTACGTGCGGAGAGAAAAAAAAACCGCACGGTCGGGTGTAGCCACGTGACTTCCGCCACTCACTCTATCCTCTCCCCTTCTCCGTGCGGTGAGGAAGTTTCGGTTTCGGTTTCGAGCAGTTGCGTTTTTTGGCTTTATTAAAAAAATACGTGACTCTGTAGCAAAATATTAATTGGGTAGTATTCCGACACCATAATGAATCGCCTGACAAAAAAGGAAAAAAAACATTTTGGGGGGTGTCAGTGTCCCTTTAACAGCTCGGTGTACTGAACAGTTTATACGGTAGAGAATAAACAGCTGTAACATATTAACTTTGTACCCTTGTGGCTTATTGTAGCCGCAGATTCGATTCATAGAACAAAGGTATGGGTCTAGGTGAAGTTGGTATTTATGATTGGGTAAAAGTATTTATTTAATTCGGCGACTAAAACAGGAATCTGCAAGAACAAATCAGAAAAGAGTTTAGTTGCGATTGCGAGAAATGCTTAATGCACCCCAGAGCACGCATTGTGGAATGCTGAGATCCTTGAGCACGATCATTTTCTGTTTTGTTTTTTCAAAAATGTTGTTATGGCACTCAAGTTCCCGAAAATCCCGATTATTGAAACAGAATGTGTTTGTCGATTAGGGTTCATTCGAAAACCGTTACGCTCGAGTGTGACGAAAACGTGTTACACGTTTTAGTCATAATTAATCATACGTACTCGTACGATTAATTATGACGTAATTAATTATTCGAACTTTACCAAACAGCCCAATGGGAATCGTACTCCAGACCATGCGATTCGCAGCCCATTGGCTTTGCTCGGTGCTACAAGAGGGACTTCAAGGGGCACTCATGCAGGAGAACCCAGTAGGGCTCACGAAAGCTTGCGGGAACAGGCGACCGTCGGTGTGCGCCGGCTTTCGAATCACAAGCCCAGCTCTCCATCGATCCACCGTCAAGAAATAGCAACAAGGTAGTCAATAGATGGAGTAGCGAGTGCTTTCAACCTCCTTCCCTCGCCACTACTTCAGCTACCACAATGCAAGAACATTGGAAGCTCAAGGAGTTGCACGCACTCTCAGGAGAAGCAGAACCCGTGGAAACTTCTCAGTAAAGCATGTTCCCCACACACTCCATTCCTGAATAAATTTAAAATTGCCTCGGTGATTTTGAAAACCCCGGGAAGCACATGAGTGTGTCATGCGTGCATAGCACCCGAAACAAACAAAGCTTCCCGAAACCAAGCAAAACAAATCATAATGCATGCAAGACACATTCTGTGCTTCCCGGGTTTATAAAACTGATAGAGACAAGTTTAAATTTATTTCTCGCAGCTAAACAGATGTTCGCAGTAAAAGTCATCTTAATATCTACATGAAAACATAACTTACTCTCCTCGAGTTTTGCTTCGTGTCTAGCCTGACACACAATATTTTCTCTTTTTTTTTTCAGAATACAATTTTTTCGTCATGATTTCTACTTGGGTAACAAGCGCCACGTTATGGAGCCTCGTTCTTTTGTCCGGTGTTCGAGGCAACATTTTGACCGATTTGCTGACTGGAGCAAAATCCCAAGACGCTAACAACACTGTAACTCAGAGCACTCCGGGCACGTTTCTTACGACCCCAGGAAATATGTGCACTTCCTACCAATGCGGTTGCTATAAAGGAGACCCACCGAAGAAGATCGACTGCTCTTACAGAAAGATCGGCACACTGAACCGGCTCGCGCTGCCTCCTGAAGTGTACGAAATCAGCTTGTCCGGAAATAATCTTTCCAAGATCTTCGACACGTACTTCTACTCCGGACCTGGACTGCACGCATTAGATCTGTCCCACAATCCCATCGACTTCGTGGCCATCACGTCGTTCCAGATGTTCACGCAGCTCAACAGACTCTCGTTGTCTCACAACAGGCTGACGTCTCTGGACGAGGACGTCTTCAGAGGACTTGGCCAGCTGCAGTCTCTCGACCTCAGCTACAACAGGCTGTCTTCCTTGTACCCCAAAGACTTTGACTACCTCGAGAACCTCAACGAGCTCAACTTGGCACACAACCCGCTGCTCGAATTCAACGGAAACGCGTTCAGCAAGCTGACGTCCCTCAACAAGCTGAACATTCAAAGCACCGGCATCACGAGCTTCAGGACGACCGATTTCGACAGCCTGACTAACTTAAAGTGGCTGGACATCAGCGGCAACGGGTTCCAGAACGTGCCGCTCAAGGGCCTTCACAAGCTGAGTCAGTTACGTTACCTGGACCTGAGCCGGAACCCGATTCGAACGATCCCACCGTACAGCTTTTACAACCTGACGTCGCTGAGGAGCCTCATCCTGAGGTACATGGTCGACTTGGTCAGTGTCGAGGCCCACGCCTTCGGTGACGTGGCGAGTCTGAAGATCGTGGACTTCAGCTTCAGTCACATGCTTGCCAGGATAGACGCGAAAGCCTTCGCGCTCAACTCTTCGGACGCCAAGATCGAGCTGGACGAGTTCTACGCGCGTCAGACGGCCCTGGAGACACTGTCCCAGTTCCTCCTCAACTGGGACTACGTGAACAAAGTGGATTTCGGTGAGAACAACTGGAGGTGCGACTGCTTGCTCGAGTGGATGCCGCACATCGTGCGAAGAGATGCACTGGACGGAAAACTGAGGTGAGCTTACCCTCATTTTTTTTATAACCGACATGTCCCTGAATGTTCAATGAATGTTGCATGGGCATGCGCTCATCAGGACTGCGGTCCAACGGTGGCCACCGTCATTGTGCAGAACATTTTAGTACTTATTGGCATAAACATAGCGATAGTTAGGAATCACCATACTGATTATCATATTAATTGACGTTGTAAAAATCTTGAAACATTGCAATGGTCATGCTAATATTTCACGAGTATTTCTGTAAACAACAGACGCATGATAAATAATTGTCTCCTAGCAGCTTCAGAGTGGGCACCGACGCTTCGTTAGAACACTTAACTCCTTCAGGGTTTTGTGTGTTTTTATCCGTTTTTTTTTCTTTGTCGACTTTATTTGTTTCGCTTGACCTCAGATTTTTTTTTTTCAGCTTTCACCAGTTGGGCAAATTTTGTACGAAGTCGCTTTCATGGCATTTTGGTTGTTAAAAAGCAAAAAAAAAAACATTTTTAAACTACTTTATTAAAAAATTAAATGTCAAATATAAATCATGAACACGCGGTCCTACCCAGTCTCGCAAAGTTCTTCCTCAACACAAACACGATTCTTTTTTTTAGTAAATTGTTTGAGGTGCTGTGCTCCTTTATTTCGTCACTATTTAAAGTAGAAATGACAAGACGAAAAACAAGAAGCACTGGCGCCTTCTTGACGTGCACACTTGGCCATCGAAAGACGTTTCCGAAATACACAAATTAATTTGATGTATTCATCTATATCCATATATTTATCGTCTTGGTGCAAACATTATTTAATTTATTCGGTGGTCAATAACTATGCGCTCTCGAAAATGCCTATAACTAGATAGGCATACGCGCTACTTCACGATGCACCATAAACGGAGCAATGTTGTGTACACATGCAGCTTTAATTAATGACAATTGGGTAAAAGTTTTTTTTTTTTTGTTTTTTATGACCGCTGACTAAGAAGTTAGCAACAGGGATTAGCCGCCTGAGTGCTTCGTGGGACAAGTCACTTGCAAATTTTTATGAGAATCTACGCAAAAGATAAATGAAATGATGCAGTCATGTTAGCACATATTTGTGTACCACACACAGCATTGAGTGAGCTATGAGCACCTTTACTTAAAAGCCAGCACCTGAAAGTCTTAAAACTCGCATTTTATGCGAGTTTTAGAACACTAGTAATATTTTAGTTTATATTTTTGTCGCCATGCTTACGGACATTAAGAAACATATTTGCGATTTCAAACGAGTCAACTAATTGGTCCAGTGTGCATATCTATATATAATTTTAAACGTTTTGCAGTAGCGCTTCTAATGAATTCTCAAGTGGAGCCCCTAAGATGGAATGAAAGCAACAAATTACAGCGTATAATCGATTGTGGAAGGGGCCCAGTATCAGCAATCAAGACGAAACGATCGTGATTCACGGCGTAACTTTAAGGTGATCTTCGCTCTGCCACTATGACCCCTTTTCTTGCAAACGTCGTCCCGCTTGCCTATTTGTAAGCATGTATATTATGAAGATGAGGCTTCGTAAGAACGCAGTGAAGCTGACGTATTCGAGGGATTACCAACTTTGTGTACAAGCACAGATACTTAAATAGCGAGGGTGGGTGAATTCCGGCCTTGCTATCAACCAAAGGTGATAGACATTTCGGCGTCTCAGAGCAATGGTTAGAGAAGCATGGTCTTTAGCGAATTAAAAAACTCCTAAACTGCTTGCAGTACTGCCCCATGCGAAATAATCACCCGAAACGAAACTCTTTTAATGCTGGTCATACTGTAAACGAGGTAGATAAAAAGCCCCGGAACGGCTACCAAAACTTATACATTGTGAACCCGAAAATCATTTACAGTGTTCGGCGAAAACACTTCGCATCGGCAAACGCTCCGTTTTCACCCAAATGTACCACTATCAGTCCGGACCAGATTCCAAAGCTTCACATCGCTTGCCGTTACCTGGTTCATAAGTTAAAAGCAATTTTCTGAAAGTTTCAATTTAAAAATGGGGCCCCTTCCAGGTAGCCGACGGCAATCAGCTCCATGCATTCGCGGGCTGTAGTAAAGTGGTAATTTGAGCTAGTTGGTACATGACCACGGTGTACATGACTAAGATTAAACAGCGCACAAAACGTCGGAGGAAGAGAAAAGTCTAAGAGAAAACAGCGCTCTCTCGTTCCATACTACTTCTCTCTTCCTCCGACGTTTTGCGCGCTGTTTAATCTTATTCGCGGGCTTCGATTGCCGGCCGTCATTTTTCCCGTGAAAATTTCCCGAAAACGGCAAGCTCTGAAACTTTGCCATCTGGTCCGGACCGAGCGCTACATTTGGGCAGAGACAAAGCGTTCGGCGATGTGCGGTTTATTTTTGCGGTGAAAAACATACTGTAACCTTTTTGGGGGCACCCTATTAATGTCACCAAACATGTTCATAATACCATCTTGTCAAAATAAAGCCTATCAAATATTTACTAAAAAAGATTTGAACGGTCAGCATTTATTTTTAAACTAGAGTAAAAAAAAACTGAGTATTTTTGTTACTTGTGCATTTATTCTGCTATCACCGTTTAACCTAAAAAGGGATTACGTGACTGACGGCATACTTTTTCATGATTTATAATTTTATGAAATTTGATAATTTTCCTCCCTGTGCAAATGAACCCCTTTCGAAAGACAGCCCTCTGTCGCTAGCTGTGGAACCCCTACAAAATGGCGGACTAAAACCACAACTTCACGACACACTTTATCCGTTTGATTGGATTAGAAGCCAAACACTCACAGAAAAAGGGGATGAGCGCAGTGACGTTGCACTTTTGACGCTGTTTGATTGCCTCGTCAGCGTTGGCCGCGCTCCGACGTCAGCTATCTTATGGAATGACTTGCACGTTCCACGATATCAGTTGTTCCGCCATTGTGCAGTGGTCCGACCTTCTAATAACCGGCACATGACTTTCGAAAAGGAATCTATAAAGTACTAAATTTCGGCCCTCAAAACACCTCCTTTTCGATTTCGGTGGCAAATAGCACGCGACTTCCTCTACCACTGCTCAGGTGCGGCAGCCCGAAAAGCCTCGAAGGGCGGCTGATCGTGAAGCTGAACCCCGGAGACTTCCAGTGCTTGGACAGCGTGTCCCTAGACCACCCGAGCTGGAGGGAGGTCAACGTGGCCATGAAGGTGGCCCTGGGACTCCTCATCACCATCACCATCGCCCTGGCCGGGGTCATCCTGACCCTCCTGTTCTTCAGGATCCGCGCCCAGCCCCACATGTACAGGAGCCTCAAGCAGAGACTGGGATATGCAGCCGAAGACTAAATGCAGCCCCGCCACCTTTATTCCCACGAACTCGACCAGCTCCGTCTCTGCTGAACTTTGGTTTCGGAAGAAAACGATTGAATTCGACACTCCCACCCTCGCGGTGGGAGTGCCAAGTTGACAAGGCGGTGGAAGCTACATGCTCGCCAGTCTAATCAATCGCCTGCCTTTGATCGACTGAACCCACCCTTTTTCTCTCTTCGCGTTGCGAATATGTGCAGAAAACGAGATCACGTGGTCCAAACCGACGTGGTGCGAAAACCAACGAGCAGGTAGATACCACCGCCCTGTCAGTTTAGCACTGAACGATGTGCAGTTTGGGCCTCGTGGCAAGTGACGTGGTCGTAGGTATCGAGATGAGTGTGTGCACAACAGTGCGTTCGACATTATTTTTCCCCGCAAAGGACGTATTTAATTGAGAGGATTTGACCGATGACTCGTAGGGAATGAGATAGCAGTGCTGACCGTCGTGATGTTGGATCATAGGCGACGCGTAAAGGCAGACCGGGGTAAACTTACAGTGACATACCGTGTCCGGTTCCTACAGCTAAGACACTGCGAGGCTTAAACCGTTCCTTTGTGTCTGCTTAACCTTCTTGTGACGAAGCGTTCGGGACGCTCACTTGGAGCTGTGGGACACGTTATAATGCTAGAATGCTTTGGTTTCTAATGGCTATAAACCTGGGGTGCTCATTCGACGAGCGATTTTTACTATCCCGTATAATCAACCCAAATGTAAGTCGAGGTAATACGCTTTGGCGTACGCGTTACACTAAAATCAGTGATATTAACCGCCCACCCACACACTCTCCCTCCCTCTTTCCTTATTTCTTAATCGCTCTCGTTCTGAGTTCTTGATGTTCTTAAAGTAATACAAAGTGACCGAACAAGCGATCCTCAATTTTTTTCCCCCTTTTACTTTGAGTTTTGCTGTCTTCAATAATGCTAGTATGGTGGAGAGTGCTATTCGAGTCTCCGTTCTTGGGTGTAAAGTGTTTTGCTCTTCAATGCATACCGTGTATTAGTAATATGTGAAAAAGCGCTGCTCGTTCGCGCAAATTATGCAGAGAGCAAGTCGTCTGATTCTTGCGTAGGAGTTGCGGTGACGTCAGGAACGACGCTGAGCTCTGATTGGCTTTGATTCAAAGGATAGTGGGTAAACCTCAATGCTAAAGGCCTTGAAGCCTACCCACTATCGCTGAGGTCTACCCACTATTTTTTTTTTTTTTTCAATCAGCCAATCAGAGCTCGGCGGTCTGACATCATCGCAACCCCTGTGCAGGAAGCAGACGAACTTGCGTTCCGCATAGGCCAGTTCACACAGCCCCGTTTGCTTACGCTACGTTCTGCTACAAGAACTGAAGGCTGGTTCACACATTTGCATGCAACCGAAACGACCGTAACAAAAAAACACCGCAACAACCGTGACTCATAGATTGCTTCGTGAAGCTACCCCTTGCATCACTTGCCATGCTGTGTACGGCGAACGCTTGTCCCGGTGACTTTGTCGTTACGGTCGTTTTCGGTTGCATGCGAACGCAACCAACGCAGATGTGTGAACCAGCCTTTACGCCTGCTTACGTCGAGAGTCACTGGGACATCCGTGATTCGTATGAGACGTGGAAACCAACTGAAGAAGCAACCTTGCGCGAGACGTACGAAGCACGGATGTCTTGGTTATTCATAACGTAACGTAGGGAGACGTAAGCAAACGCTCATGTGTGTATGGGCCTTATGTCGTCGGTGTCCACAAAGACGCTAGTTAGTTTATAAGTTATAACACACTCTTTTGTACCACCGAACCCTTGAACATAATCGCAGCATTTGTAAATAGGCCTGTAAATGACCACTGGGATGTTTTTGTTTAAACGCTGCGTAACTTCGGGGATCCTCGGATGAATACTTTGGAGCGGGATAGTTTTGTTTTGGTCACTCCGTTTGCTTTCGTTGCAGAGAAAACAAATCTGAGTGTGGATTCGAATTTTTAATTGAGTATCTGCTTTGAGGGTATTCTTGCTAAGCAATTTACTCTTGGAACAAGGATTAGTTGCTTTATCAGAAATATATAAACAAATTTTTTTTTTTTCGCATATTATTTTGTTTTACACTAAAAAAAAAAAATCTGATCGTAAAAGAACTTTTAGGGGTTCTTCGGCTTGTCCATATTTTTACCCTAAAAAAAAGTTTTTTTAAGCACCCCTTAAAAGGTTCTTTGTGAAAAACCTATAACTGGTTCTTTTAAAATCCTTTATTCATACGAAAGAGTTCTTCATCGCCCAGGTGTCTTTCCAGTGCTCAAGGGGGTGACAGTGCTTGAGACAAAACCGTTCATCACGAGCTGAAATAGTTCTTGGGGCGTCAAAAAACGTTTCAAAAACGATTCTTTTTTTTAAGGAGTAGGTTTTTTATTTAGATTACTAACAATGACTGAAGGGGTATCAAAAAGTCTGATCTCGTGGCAATTAATATTTACTACTACCGGTTGTCTCAAATAGCGGCCAGCCTCTTTAAATCGACCGCAAATTTCGGTTTCTTAACCTATCACCCTACGATTTTGTGCAGCGTGGCCCACAGGTGGTGCATTTTTTCTATACAACTTGCAAAGAGCGAACTTATCTGAGGAAAAAGTAAAGAAAAAAAAGGCTTAACTCCTATGGAAACGCAGCAACGCAACCGGTCTTCAAACAATAGGGCACCTTATTGATTGAAGACCGGTGGCTTCGCTGGGTTTCCATAGGAGCTAAGCCTTTCTCTTTCTTTACTTTTTCTTCAGATAAGTTCACACTTTGCAAATTTTATAGAAAAAATGCACCATCTGTAGGCAACGTTGGACAAAATCATAGCACGATAGGTTAAGAAACCGAAATTTGCGGTCGATTTAAAGGGCCTGGCTGCTATTTGAGACACCCGATATAATACGCTGCAATTATGTTTTACATTTATTTTGAGCTCCGATCCCGCTCACGGTCATGCTTTCCTGTAGCGGCTATTTTTTACACAGATTGGTATTTTATGGCTTAATATCTATATTTATTGTGCAAACAATAAATGTGAAAAGCACACGTCTGTCATAAGAAAACGTCGATAGTAAATAAATAAAGTCGCCTTTTGTGGTGGTAAGAAGGAAGTGTTAATAAATCAATATTCCAAGAGCGTGTAATTTTATGCCACTCAGTTACGTGTGCTTGCTCCTGTGCATGTGTTTATTTTTATTTTTCCATTTCACTGCATTTGGCATAATAAGCAAAATTAATTCGTATTTAAATAAAGGTGAGTGGAAAAATAATATCTCGATGAAAATTTCGTTTTCTTGCATTCAACACGAACAGAAAGGTTGCTCCAAAAGTAAAAACGAATTCATCCAGAGATTACAAGAATGAAAAGTAAAAAACTAATTATGAACTAAACCATAACAATGATTGGCTACTTATAACGCATATTGTTTGAACGATGATAATGTCATAAGGTTACCTCTGATGCGATTTGAACTTTTTTTAATAAATATTCAAAACATCCACATATTCGAATTGCACGTGCAAAACAAATCTTTAGGATGAAGCAAGCGAGTCAAGAATAAGACAGAGATCACGTATGAACCCAGCTGTGCAATCTACGTTGGGACTCTGAACACGTCCACAAAATGGTGCAGATAGCTATCTTTTTTGAGTCAATAGGCATTTTCTGGGTCTCAACGTTTGCCGGTCTCGGGCCATAGATCTCAACTATCTCTCCCCGTGTCTCGCGAGAAAGAAAGCATGGGGGCTTTAGTCATATCAAAGAAAACAGGCATTTCGCATTCTGAAATCATTCTCCATGCGCAGTGGGATTTCGATTTTCGACGCTCTCCGATTAATATCGATGGCGCGCTGCCGTAGCGAAGATCTGCGGCAGGGTTCCTCCGAGTTGGAATTTTGTCGCAGCAAGGGTGCGATTTTTTTCTCGCCAGCCAACGGCGAGTCTCGCATTACGGCGTGTCGCATTACCCGACGAGGCAACTGTTTCATCCGCTGTATAGTTTCCTGTTGACAACAAATTCAAACACCCCAAACTAATGTGATTGAATGAACAAAAATTCCTAAACGTCTATAGTTACTTAAAAATACAATTAAAAATTTTCGCGGAATAAATCGTTTACGTTGTCTCATAAGCGAGGCCTAACGCATCGAGTCTGTGCGCGCTGCAACCGACCCTTGGCAATCACACGGCGGCCAGAGGATCCAGAGCGGGCGAAACGGGGGAGTTTTCAAATAAGGGTTCGAATCAAATAGTGCAGTGTCATTTCTAGCTCCAGAGCTGCGAAGAAAACCGGATGTCACGTCTTTAACGTGCGCTGCGAAAACTGTGAATGACGCGGCACTATTCGATGTTAATCACTACCCGCGTACGCCTACGCAAAACGAATCCCTACGATTTGCGTCTGTGCTGGCTATTGCACAAACTTGTCTTCACATAGTCGCTGCGTATGAAACAGTCTGAGGTCCTGTATTCACCGCACATTTTGTTTTTCCGAAACACGAGCTTTACACAAACTGAGGATCCAATTAAACGTTATTGAAGTTCTAATGTATCCGTGATGAAAACATGCGACTTCTACTTCAATGGCACAATTATCAGATGAGCTAAATAAAGAATCAAGCTTGTATTGATCAAAATATTATTCGTTCAGCTACCATATGAGCCTGCTAAAGGAAGAAAAAAGGCACCTGAGTTGATAGAGTTATTCATGGCATTAATATTGTCACGGGTGGTGATCAAAAGTACAATAATTAAACAGGAAGAAATAAACGTCTAATGCGGCGAACTTGTGCCCGAAACAAAAAGAGAATAGACGATAAAAATATAGCATCACGAGCGTCGAAGTCGGCGTAACAGCAGGATCGAATGCTGGGGCGAGACTAAAGCCTGGTTCAGACAGTTGCGTTTGACTGCGTTTGACTGCGTTGCGGCGGCGAGAAACCAGGACATCCCTGCAGCTTATGTCGCGTGCCAAGATGATTCCTTGAATTGGATTCCACGCTTCATACGAAGCACAGATGTGCCGGTGACTCGCTTTCGGTTCTCGCCGCAACGCAGTCAAACGCACTCAAACGCAAGTGTCTGAACCGGCCTTGAAGCCTGGTTCAGACAGTTGCGGTTGACTGCGTCTGCGTTGCGGCTGCGAGAAACCAGGACATCCCTGCTGCTTATATCACGTGCCAAGATGATTCCTTGAATTGGATTCCACGCTTCATACGAAGCACAGATGTGCCGATGACTCACTTTCGGTTCTCGACGCACCGCAGTCAAACGCACTCAAACGCAAGTGTCTGAACCGGCCTTAACTCCGCTCGCCATGCGGAGTCCCTCATGTACCCTCGTGGGTTTCTGGAACATTTGGCGTAGAACTTTCGGCGCGTGGAGCATTCGGAACTCGATCAGACGAGAATGTTCTCAAACTTCCGAGAACGCCAAGTTGAAGGAATAAATAAAAGTGACAGTCAAGCGCGCTAACCATTCGGCCACGTACGCGCTCACTCGTCGACGCGCGCGGCAATATGCAACTGAAAGGCACAAGCAACACCACCCTGAGTATTTCGTCTAATTTAGATGTTAGGGTGGCAAACATTCCCAGGAGGCATTTAAAATTAACCGGAAAGATGGGCGTCTACGCGAAGTAATCCCAAATTTTAGTCGAAAGTGAATTTTAGTCGTGGCTTTTATCTTGCGAAAGTTTATTGTGTAGCTTCCTCGCTGTGAAGGTAAATAAACCAGCAAACTCCGTTGTACTCCTAGCGTCCTCTCCCGATAGGTAGAGCGAGCAGACGATCAGATCGCCTGCTTGCGTGTCGTCTGCTCGCTGCGCATATTGAGTGATGGCGCCACAAGCACAACAGTTGCTAACTCGGTCATTTCCGTTGACGGCCGCCGTTGACCATAACAAATTTAAGGGTCTTTTTTTTTTTCTTTTTAGGCAGCGCCTTGAAAATTTATAAGATGCAATCCACCACTAAAAAACACTTTTCATTAAAATTTGAGATTGCTACGTGCAGATGCGGATTGTTCCGGCCTATGTTAGAGAGCGAGCCTCGGGATTTACGCCACTCCGTATATTTAAGCTCTTGTAGATTAAAAACGCGATGTAGAGGAAACGTTCTCTACATATTCAGTTCTGCTGCGCATCATTTTGTGAATGGGTGAGTTATCGAAACTATGTTACTAATGAAATCCAAAAGCGTCCCAATTAGAGTAAAAAAAAAAGAAAAAGAAAATCGTTAAAAACACTTTTTTCAAAGTCGCAAATGTTTCACGTGAGCAGGCGTACAGTGACGACGTCCAATCGTTTACAGACGAGTCATTCACGTGGGAGCGATTTGCGTGTAACCTGTTAAAAAAAAAAGAAAAAAAAGGGGGGAATTTACAAGAAGGGCATTTCGGGAACATGATTTAAAAAGTCGTCTTTACTAAACTATTACTTTTTTTTTTTTCAATTGCCAAAGACGTTTAGACGTAACATAGGGGGCTGGTAAATTAACTCTGGCATGTCATTGATAAGTGTTCTATGTCCGTTTGTCTACTGAAATCAGGCAGTTACTAAAACTTCCTTTCATCTAATGGCAGAGAGTTAGGCGGCCGTTCTTGTCACGCAGCGTTTGTTAGTGCTCCAGCAAGTTGTGGATGCGCAGTCTTTTTTTTTTTCTGCTTTGAGGAGATAAAATTAAGCGGATTTTAACATTCAATCAGCAGAAAAGACAACTGGACAAGTCTTTTTGACTTGCCTGCTGTTGATTTTTTTTTCAAACCTATTAGCCTGCAATCTTCTAATCTTCAGGTCACTTTGATCTTCAGGTCCCTTTGATGTTTGTTTCTGGCCGTCTATTTTCCCGCGAAATTTAGCGGGTAAAAAGACATCACGAATCAATGTCACGTGACCTATACACAAATTTAGTTTCCCCGCTAGATTTAACGAAAAATTGATGTCAGGTGACCTCAATACCAATTCAGTTTCCCCGCTAAATTTAGCGGAAAAATTATATCACATTACTTTATGTCACGTAACCTATACAATAATTCATTTTTCCCGCTAGATTTAGAGGCGAAAATGACGTCACGTGACCTCCACCAATCCAGTTTCACCGCTAAATTTAGCGGGGAAAAGAAATAACGTCACATGACTTCACGCCACATGACCTACATATAAATTCAATTGCCGCGTTAAATTTAGCGGAAACATTTACGTCACGTGAGCTGAGCACCAATTCAATTTCCCCGCTAAATTTAGCGGAGAAAATGACGTCACATGACTTCATGTCCCATGACCTAGACGCAAAGTCAGTTTCCCCGCTAAATTTAGTGGGGAAAATGACGTCACATGATGTCACAACACCTATTCAAATATTCAGTTTCTCCGCTAGATTTAGCGGGGAAATCGACGTCACATGATTTTAACACCAATTCAGTTTCCCCGCCATATTTAGCAGGAAAATGTCTCATGATTTGAGTGACCTCAACACGAATTAAATTTCCCCGCTAAATTTAGCGAGAAAATTGACGTCCCACGGCTTATTGTCATGTGACCTACACACAACTTCAGTTTACCCGCTAAATTTAGCGGGAGAATCGACACGTGACCTGTCGCGGCACGTTCAACTATGTCTGCAGCTAATCGCTTAATTAGACAGCAACATAGTTGGTTCTGTCCGAACTTTATAGTTTCGTTTCGTAGATTTTGTTCAGCGCTGTTAGGGGCAGGCAAATGTTTACCCCAATCGAACGAGACCTTGTGTTTTTCAGAGCGCAGCCCTTAAACGCCCGTTTCCGGGTTTCGCGGCGTCGGCGTCACCGTCATCGTAACAACCCCGCTAAATTTAGCGGGAAATTGAATTGGTGTTGAGGTCACGTGACGTCAATTTTCCCGCTAAAAGTAGCAGGGAAAAAGACGTCACGTGTCTTTGTGTCACGTTACCAATGACCAAATTCAGTTTCTCCGCTAGATTTAGCGGGAAAATAGCCGTCACGTGACCTCAACAGCAATTCAATTCCCCGCTAAATTTAGCCGGAAAATTAATGTCGCGTGATCTCAACACCAACTCAGTTTTCCCGCTAAATTTAGCAGGGAAAATGACGTCACATGACTTGGTCACACGTCATATTTGCAGCAAATTCAGTTTCTCGGCTAGATTTATCGGGGAAATTGACGTCACGTTGCCTCAACAGCAATTCGATTCCCCATAAAATTTAGCGGGGAATTGAATTGATGATGAGGTCACGTGGCGTCAATTTTTCAGCTAAATTTAGCGGGGAAACTGAGGGAGCAGGGGAGGGTATTGAGGAGGAGGAGCGGAGTGTACAGGAGGAGCACGGGACGGTATGGAGGAGGAGGAGGAGGGGAAGGTGCGGAGGAGGAGGAGGAAAGGAGGAGGAGAAAGAAAGGAGGAGGAGGGTAGAAGATGATGGAAGAAGGATTAGGAGGAGGGAAGAGCAGAAGGAGGAGGGGAGGAGGAGGTAGACGAGGATGGAAGAAGGATTAGGAGGAGGGGAGAGCAGGAGGAGGAGGGGAGGAGGTAGACGAGGATGGAAGAAGGATTAGGTGGAGGGGAGAGCAGGAGGAGGAGGGGAGGAGGAGGAAAGAAGGGGAGGACGAGGAGGGGAGGTGGACGGGAGGAGGAAATGGTACAGAGGAGGAGGAGGGGCATACCCTCCCCTCCTCCTCCTCAAGAGCTGCACTCTAATTTCGCGTTACAAAGATTCCTAAACGTCTTTCATTCCTCCTCCTCCCGTCCTCCTCCGTTCTATTGTCGCCCCCTTTTCCTCTCCCCTACCCCTTCTCTTCCTTTCTTTTTCCCCCTCGTCCTTGTCCTTTCCTCCGCCCCTCCCCTCCCCCTCCTCCTCACGTGACGCCAATTTTCGTCTATGAAATGTATGAAGTATATTATAAAAATATGTAGGAAAGGAAGCTCGAGGTACACCTTAGCATTTCTTATGAGTTGTGAATGCGAAAGCTTGCAAGCCGCTCGTCCGCTCCCTTTGTCGTCTGTGTGCGCACTGCGTACGCGCGCGCGCGCGCTTCGGGATCTCGGAGGCCATGGCGTAGCAGCATATGGGAGCCCCGTCGACGCGCGCCAGCCAATGGGACCGAAGGCGATCGCGGAAACTACACTCTTAGAAAAAAGGGTCAGTATAGTCCTCCCTAAACGGAGGAACGCTCTTGATACATATGTTCCTTCAGAAAGGGAGAAACGTTCGTCCCTAAAGCAGGGGAGCCAAAGTTCCTCCGTCGCCTGCATCTCATTATGGCGGCCACGAATCGAGCAAATCGAGCTCAATAAGGCTTAACGAGAACACTAAGTCTATTGTACGGGGCGAGAAGAGCAGCAAATAAAAACGTAACACGAGCTTTCCGCGAACTGTATTTATTTCCGAAGCCGGCTTCCCCCTGCAGGTAAAGAAACTTACGTTTCGAAAGCATGCAGTCACTCAGTCTTCTCATCGTCAGCACTGCGATGTTAAACGGAGACAACCGGCACCCAGTTCGCGCACTTTATGTCTTACCTTTGCTATTCCTCGAGCCACGATTCCTTCGTCAATCGTTGCGTCAACCGCACATCACGGAGGAGTGATAAACCATTCGCCCGCGAAACTAAACGCCGCTCTTAAAAAAAGCAAATCCGAAGCAGCCTCTTGGCTCATTTCAGCACGGTAACGCGAAATTATGGCGTAGCCGCGTAGCGTAAAAGGAGGTTAAATCACTTGCCACCAGATGGCAGGGTCGAGCAGAGTAATTGCAAGTAGCTAGGCTAGGAGGCGCTAGGTACCACCCAATTCATGTTCTACAAAACAAAAAAATTTTATTTTCTCACGCCACCATAGCGCTTCGGGATCTTCGGGAGCCCCTATTATACACACATGTAGACACATTAGGCATACTACAAGCATCAGCTGAACATACATTGAGCGCATACACATGCATCGCACATACAAACATCAATACAGCAGCACACTAACCCGATCACTACTCCCGATCAAAAAAAAAAAAAAATTGGTTTGCTCTTTATGTTTATACAGCCTTGATGGTGATGCGCCTCAACGGGTAATCGGTCTCTTAGCTGTAGATGAGAAATTTAGCCAGTGCGGTACAACCGCTAACCTGGGGTTTTTAACGTGCATCACGCAGTAGTGATCACACGAACGCGTGCCGGTACGAAACTCATCCAGATCGAAACGGGCGGGGGCGGCGGGGATCGAACCCAGGAGGTTCCCAGCGCAAGCTTTCGCTCCACGCTCCGAGCTGAGACGCGTTAGCCCACTCGGCCACTTCCTCCCCTACTACTCCCGATCTCTGCGTTTCAGCCTTTTATACTGGTCGTTTTGAACGTACGGAATGTTTCGGTGACTCCCTAAGCAATAAAGAATATTCACAGCATGTTGATTTTTTTCCAGCAATGTCATACATCTGAGAGTATTTTTAATGGCTCAGGGGATGAATCTCTTATTAAACAGAAAACGCTCGATCATGCCGTAATTATTTGAAAGCCAATAAATCGAGCCGCTCCAATGCGGTTCCAAGCCATGAGTTCGTTTCCCCGCACGGCACTTCGTAGCCACTATTTATATTGTAGTGTTTGTTTTTCTACTTGTGCTGTTCGCGCACGGCTGCAATTGCCGTCTTGAATTAATCTCTGTAGAGCAGATATTCACCCAGCTGGAAGTGATGCTTCACGGAGCAGAGAAATCACTTTTCGATCAACTTGAATGCAGTCAAAGCCGCGACTTGCGGCAAGTGTACGGAGCTACGCCAGCTACGCCGTGGCGAGCTCGAAAACTTCTAGCGCTCATTCCAGCGCGCCACATGGAGGGCAGTTTCTCCAGGAACCGTAGTATATTTAAACAGCAAAATAAAGGATAGCTTTTTGTTTTCGATTTTACCTGTTTTTTCTTATTTTTAATGCTAAAATTCCATTGTAAATATACGTACTTTCCGTCATAATTTCGTACTGTCCAGTCTTTTTCCCAGAGCGCTATCTCTCCCGGGGACCGACAGTCACATTGGCCACAGTACGATAGGAGCTTACCGTTCAGACCAGCGTTCCAACATGACTGTCCGCACGTCGATCGACTGCACCTAATTCCTCAAGTGGTCTGAAACTCTTTAATGTAAAGTGGAATGTCAACCTGCGACACCCCGGCCCCTCCAATCAAGGCCCGACCAGCGGCATCAATGCCCGACAGTTTACGTCATCTCATCTTGTTGTTACACCACTGATACGCGAACACACGGTCACATCGGCGATAATTCCAGTCTTCTGTTCACTACGCACAACACTGCCATCATCACGATGTTGCTGCTATGTTGCTGACACGCAGAAATACAGAACCACGTTGAACGCCGGGTGGCACCCGGCACGAGAAAACAGAACCGAATTTAGCACGGAAGGCACCCAGGCAGCCGGCAGGAAAAAATGCCTGCCTTGGACGCAGTTCCTGTGATTTCCATAACGTCGAAAACGTCGACACAGTTCCGCGTGGTTCCGCTACTGTAGTTCCGCTGGTTCCGCGTGGCAATCCAGAAACGGCCATCTTAACCAGTGTACGTAGCGCTGCTGGCACTGCTCCGGAACTTCGCTGTTTCTAGCGGCTTTGTGTGCTCGTTTGATAGAAGTAGTGGTAAAAACGTCAATGCAACCGAAATGTTCTGCACGTTTGGACTAGAAGACGGAATTACAGGCGGCCTTCGCTGCCACTGAAGCTCAATCAACTTAACAACATTTATTAAACAACGTGCGCAACGTGCTCGAAAAACGAAACCGAAAGAAGATGAGTTGGGAGGGCGAAAGCTTTCTCCCGTCTGCCTGGAGAAGGCGGAAAACGTCTCGTTCCTCCCTTCTTCTCGTGTCCGCTTGGAGGCGCGTCAGTAGAAGGGAGGAAGACGCACCGTTGCTACCTTTTTCCTCAATTTTTTCTTAGAGTGCGCTTTTTTCTTTATGAATGTCGAAAACTCTACGGGAAAAGAAACGACTGAAGGACCCACCTCGTCGTCTTGGCCCCTGCGTCAACGGCTTAGCTCCAACCTGGGTGCCCAAATCCTGTTTATCAAACAGCGTGCTGATGAAGCTTGTAGCAATGATATTTATACAGTTTTTTTTGGCGTTGGTGGATAATAAGGACTTTAATTTTCCTTCCATCGGTCTGGGTTTTGTTTATTTTTGTTTTGATAAATTAAAACAAAGAAAACTAACAAAGCAAAAAAATATATAACTTCGCATCTTTTCAGGGATCGAACCCTCGACCGCTTGATCAGTAGCGTGGCGTTCTACCCAGGAGGAACCTACGCTGTTCCTTTCGTCTTACCTTTCGTTCCTCCCTTCTCAGGGGGGCGTGTCCAACGCAAGGAGGAACAGTCACTTTTGCTACCTTTCTCCTCCTTTTTTTCTTAGAGTGTAGGAGCCGTTTTTACGCTTCAAACTGATGACGTCAGCTCGCTCAATGAGACAGTTTATGCTTTCGCATTAAAATACTTTTTCTGATGTCTTGTTTGTTAGAAAACTGGCACCTCTGTTTTTACTTTGTCGCAGACTCGCTGGTTGCTTTAACAAGGAGGTGGTTGCCGGTGACGATCGTCAACAGTGATGACCGGCTCCGACACCATAATAGGGCATCGAATATGCATATCTTATGTAGGGACTCCAGATTCATAGACGGCGAATAAAAACAAGAACAAATGATAGTAAGTAAATTTGTAGATTTGAAATGAGGAAGGTTCGAAGGAGCCTGCGACGTATCACAGCATACTCTTGAGCGACACGTTTACAACCATGCCTTTTTTGCGAGAAAAATATGTATATACATTTGTTTTATATGCACCTTTTATATGTTTATTTATTTACCGAGATACATATACATTTGTTAGTGCCAATTTACCCACGGGAAGAAAGACATACATCAGTAACATTTAGGGCTGGGCAATTGATCGATTAACTTACCGATTAATCGATTAATGCTTTAATCGCGATTAATTTGTTTAACCGGTTAATCGGTAAAAGTTTGACGAACCAAAATTAAATAAAAATGAAATGCTTTCACCATGCAGACATGGACGAGCACACCTATATGAAGTGAAAAATTTAGGTGAAGTATCAACTTAAGGTACACTGTGAGGGGGAGATTTGTAACTTCAGACATGTGCAGAAGGTTACACATGTCCCAGCGACTTCAACGCCGTGCGAGTGTCCGTTTAGCGTAGCAGAGACTACTGTGAGCAATCAAAAGAGGTCGCCCTTCTCGTAGAATATCAACGAACATTTTTGCCTCATGGAGCTGAAGTAATATTGTGCGAGTGTGACTGTTTTTTTAACTGTTCTCAACTGAATATCGAAGCTGATTCATAATTAAAATTATTGCGTCGTTTAACACATATTCAGGAAAAAAAATATATATATAGATGCAATTTTTATTTTTAATCAATATTATTATGCATGGAAATGAACGAGACCGATTAATCGATTAATTAATCGATTAAAGGGTGGCGATTAATCGGGTTAAAATTTTTAATCGACGCCCAGCCCTAGTAACATTACATTATGAAGTTGCGTTTTTAATACGGAAACCGAAAAGAAAATGACGTCTTAATGTTACTATACTCTATGCGCTACTGGGATATAAAATGGCCACATAGGCCATTTTTATTTTTATTTGTAGCAGCGACTTTCACGCTCCTAGACTCGGAGCTTTAACCGTTGTGCCCCCGCCACAATGTCACAAGCTATTTGTTGTTGTTGTTTTCTGTCGGCATCACGTTTTGTCAAGATTTTCACCATCCCGCTAAAAACGACATGGAGGCACTCCAAAAATAAAGTATAATTTATGAGTTAATATCTACATAAACAACGGAATCTAAAGAAAGCAGAAAGAGCGGAAGCTTCGAAAAGGACTATCGCCATTTCGCTATCACACCAATGTAGACACAAAAGTTATACGCGTGTAGCGAGACAAAAGGAACAACGATGTCAACATTCGCAGTTGCGCATTGTTTTTAATGAGTGACGTTTCAAAACTCAAAATAAAGACAACAATAAAAAAACGCCGAAAACACATGGCAATATTATTCACTTAAAAAATGAGCAAACAAAAAGAAGGCGACGCGCGGAAACAACCGTACAGCATGAAATATTGAAGTTCATGCGAGGCCGAAGACAGAATAGCTAGAGAAACGAGGAAAAGGCCAAAAGAAAAATGGCCGGGATTATTCGCAGCGTTGCCCCACTTCTTGGCGCTCCTCAATCGATGAGTGTCGCCGCTGCCCCGCAAAAGAAATGCGCCGTCGGCGGCCGCAACGGGGTTCGGCAGATTCCCATAGGAAGAGCGCGTCGGAACCGCTGCCGTGATTACGCGATGGACAGATAAGCAAGAGCATACGCGGGTGCTGCCCCGGCACTGCGTACGGGGATCGCAACCCATTTTTGCCTTGTTCCCCAGAAATGCATGTAAGCGACCTCGGAAAAAGCACCCCATCCCCCCCCCCCCCCCTTCCCTCGGGGAACAATGTGCAACATTCCCAGAACTTCCATTCAGAGGATACGCGTCCCCGACGTTAGAAAAAAAAAAAAAAAAAAAAACCCGAAATCGAAATGTATCCACCAACGACGTTGAATTCAACTCTGTATAATGCAGCCAGCATGAAATATAGAAACGCATCTAATTTAATGCGAATGTTCAAAATAGCTTTTCGTTTTCCCCTTTTTTTGTCGTTTCATGCTTTTCTTTACAATTCGTTTTTCTTTTCTTCTTTTTTTTTTTTGCAAACGGCATTTTGCTGGCGAGCATGAGTTTGGGCGTTATCAAAAGTAATCCAGCTTAGCACACTATTTAGATTTTTCACGTGACCCCCCCCCCCCCCCCCCCCCAACGTCGCGTGACCCCTCCCAAGTCAAAGTGACCCCCCCCCCCCCCCTCCCAAGGAAGCTTGGCCGGCTTCGAACCAGAGACCTTTCGTGCAGTAGCCCGATGCGGTACCTTTCCGCCAAAAATTAAATTATTAATTAATTAATTAATTAATGAGGGCAGGAGGAGGAGGTGAAGGAGAAGGACGAGGAGGAGGAGGAGGAGGGGAGGAGATTGAAAGATGAGGAGAGGTGGAGGAGAAGGAGGAGGAGGAGGGGTATACCCTCCCCTCAGTACCCTTCCCTCCTCCTCCTCAAGAGCTGCGCTCTAATTCGGCGTTACAGGGAGTTGTAAACGGCTGGTGCGAGCCGACGTCATCAGCTTTGAAGCCGCGCCAAACGGTACCTTAAATTCTTTCTCCAAGTGAAGCCAGCTCCCAGCTATAAAACCACGCGAAAAGCCGAGCCAAACGGCACCTAGTTTTTGCGATTCCAAAGGAACGGAGTAAAGCTGATGGGTTTCGGCTTCGGTCCCATTGGCTGGCGCGCGTCGACGAAGCTCCCATTGGCCGCTGCGCGTCAGTCTCAACGACTGCCACCCCATGGAGCTGCGTGGCCGTTAGCGCGCCTGTAACACCAAAGTCAAACGTCCAAGGTCAGAGTGGCGAGGAGAGGGCGCGCTCTGCCGTCGACGCAAATACGCTTCAGATGAAATAAGGGAGCGGCAAAATGACGTGCATGCTTTTGCATTCCCAACTCATAAGAAGTGCTTAGGTGTACCTCGGGGTTTTTGCTATTTTTGTAACCCAGATGGGGATTCGGAAAGTAAGGTGGAAAGCCCGTGCGGTCGAGCATAAAGGGAGCTTGTGTCTAGCCAGTAATCTCATAAAATTAACTTTCCATCATAGTGAATCAGAATTTACATCATCCCACGAGATATGGCATGGCTGTTGCGTTGTTGTTGGACACCGTATTTTACCGCAGTAACAGCAGCTTCGTTTCTCGACGCCCCGCAGTGACCTGGTGTCCCCTCGAATGTCCATCTGATGTCCTGGCATCTGCCTCATGACATAGTATGCATTTTAATCTGCAAGTGGCCTCACACGTGCTACGGCAAATCTGTAGTTCGGGCTTAGAGTCACTGAAAATAGTTTATTGTTTGTGGTGACTGAAATATTAAATGTGTGACGCTTCTCGAAGTCATTGACGTCAATTGACGTTAATTTCCTAATTGTACGAGAAAACGAAGCGCGTATCATGAAAGAAAAAAATAAACTTTACCTTTGGTTGTTATTCTTTGTGTTGGACCTTTCCGCCCGTAGAACGATTTATCGTGGGTAGTGCCATTTTGACCACTGCAGCGTCATCTAGCGAGCAACAGGTTCTGCGGCCATGCTGAGGGGTTCGAAACGTAGGCGAAAGTGTTCTTCGGGGCGCCGCTTCTGCGTTACATGCGTTGGTTGGGTGTTCTAAAGTGCTGGGTATACGACTTAGGGCGCCAATTATGTTCTTCTGTGCCGCGGTTGGTGGTTTTTCACTCACGAGGAGCGCTTTTTGCCCAGCAATGTGGCATCCGCCAGTGCGGCGACGCTGAGAAGAGAGGTAATGAACAAGCCACCGCTACAAGTAGGAGGTGAGTACTCAAAATAATGTATCAGTAAACAGCGAATGAATTTCCCTTCGAGTTTTTGGTGGTTTTAGATGCAGTACACGAAAATATTTCTCTCGTTTTGTGTTGTCCACAACAATGAAATATAATCTGAACAAGGACGCGCTAAATAAGAGCATTGCAGGGAACGGTCGAAGGCAGCTCCCTCCGGCTTGCAGATGTGTGTAAAAGGTTTGATTAAGGATAGCGTGTCGACGAGTGTGTCCTTAGTTGAGAACTGAAAACAGTCGAAATGGGCCCATCTCCGAACCTTGGTGTCGCTGAAATTAGTTCAGACAGTTCAGACAGCTCAGTAACGAGGAATGACTGGTGGTTGAGATTGATCTATCAGATATTGTGGTTGTTTCCTTGACTCAGATATTTACCCCACAAAGTAACCCGTTCTATCAATCTTATAAACTATCAACCAAACAAAGCACACTTTGTTCAAATGTCGCAATAAACCTTACACAAATAGTAATTTGCGATGGAATAGCCACAGTGAGTGGGCTACCCCATGGAGTCTGCACGAGCATGTGAAATTGTTTTTGTTAAAGCATCAAATACTTTTCACGGTACCTCCCATCCCAAAATTTTGTCCGTCCGTCCGTCCGTTTTCTGCTAAATTTAGCGGGGAAAGTGGCGTGATTTGCTGTCACGTCCCCTAAACACCCTGTGCAAATCGACGGCACGTGACGTATACGCCCACTCACTCAGTTTCCCGCTAAATTTAGAGGGGAAATTGACGTCACGTGACCGATGCACCAATTCAGTTACCAGCTAAATATAGCGGGAAACTTCCCGTCTTGTGACCCACACAGCAATCCCGTTTCCCCGCTAAATTTAGCAGGAAAATATACGTCACGTGACACACCAATTCCCTCATCAATTTCCTGTAATGCATTTGATGCATTATAGGACTCCGAAGGTAACGATCACTGCAAATTTTATTTTACCTCTTAAAGGGCAACTCCGCTGAATTCCGAAAAATTTAGGTTTACATGTGATTCCATTTCACAAAGCACTACTAAACAGCTCTACGTCTTCGGATTCGCGAAATGTGGAGTATTATTTGTGTAATCTTAATTTAAACATCAGCTGATACCGAAACCGAAACTTCGGTTGCGTCAGGCAACATTGGTCTCGTGTCGACAGAGTCATGGCCACGTCACGTCGAACCACGTGGTATTGTGACGTTCGTGGGGGCGAGGGACAGGACACGCGACGCGGGCAGGTCGCTTCGCATGGCGTGGACGGTGATGGCTCGGGGGAGAGGGGGAAGGGGAGAAGACGAAAGAGAAGGGGAACGGAGAAACAGACTGATAAGCGCGCAGGGCAGCGCAAACTAGCGCATCCGCGTTACGGTGATCACGTGGACGCCAACACCGGGAGGAGAAACTCATGACGTCATCGTTCAATTTCGCTCTAAGAAGTAAAAACAAACAAAACGTGAGAATGACGTAGTCATGCCTTTGACGTAGTGGGTCAACGTTGGCCGCTCCAACTCCGTCGCATTGACTGCGCTGACGATTGCGCCTCGCGTCGCACGCTAGAGTTGGCAAATTTCGGCGACTTGGCTCATTTGAAAGTTTGCAGGCCAGTTTATTAAATATATAGACGGAATTAGATCGTAATATTTGACATGGGGTCTTCCTATATGATACTGAAGAGGGCTGCATAGTTTTCTAAATATCGAAAATGAAGCGGAGTTGCCCTTTAAAGGGATACTGAACCGAAATTTGGATTTCGCAAAATAAGGCCGCAGAAGCGTTGAACGGGACGCTACGAACGTTAAAACATCACTCGTACATCAATATCTCAAACGGATGGGCGTACTTTTGGAAAAGAAGGGCGCGATGAAGCGAGGCCTTTGACGTCACTGTCTTCCGGGAGAATTTGAGAATGAGGGGAAGTGGCCTCGCTTCTTTCCTCCTCGCTTCGGTTCACCAGCTCGAGGGGATGAAGCGAGGAGGAGAGGGAATGGGAATCGTGACGTGCCTTGTCTCGTCGGCCTCGTCGGCCGTGTTCAATCGCAAACTTATTTTCCAAAAATACGGCGATCCGTTGGAGATATCGCTGTAGGAGTGATGTTTTTGGGTTTTGCAGCGTTCCGCCTATCTATCCAGCCCCGTTTTGTGAGCTCGAAATTTCAGTTCAGTATCCCTTTAAGCTGGCATTGTTCCTACTTGTTTTATGCTTTCCTTTAAGGGGGATTCAACCGCTCGTCACTCAATGGGCAAATTTCGCTACACAAACCTGAGTTTCAGGAATACACGATAGTATTCATTCTTTTGGAGGTTATTTATGATAATGTAATAAAGGTTGTACGGCCCTTGGATTTTTCTTTTAGAGCGCTGGAGATTTTTAATAAAATCTAGATACATGACCGTTTTGACTGTTTTTAGCGCGTTTTGAGGCATTTTTGAAAATACAATTATTTAGAAGACAAACGTGACAAAACGCTTGGCCGTACGTACTAGGAGTGCCTCTAATCTTAATTTTAAGACCATGACAAGAAAGCAAAATATTGTTGTATTTGCGTATTTGTGTGAATAAAATCACCCTGTTAATTTTATTTCCAACTTGTTAAACGAGATGGCGACACTAGTACTAAATGCCTCAAACCGGAGATTTTCTTGCTGTTGCTGTTGTTGTTTCTCTCTCGAGCTCGAATTCGATCGCGATGTCTCGTTGCTCGTGGATCGGTAGCACGTGTAGCGAAAGCTCACGCTGTAAAGCTCACTGATCGCGGATTCAATCCACCGCCTCTGCCCTTTTCAATCTGGATGAGCATCATACCGGCGTGCTGTCATGTATCACTATTGCGTGATGCACGTTAAAGTCGTCAGACAAGCAGCGGTATACTGGGGGCTATGTTGCACGTTTTGAACTCCCAGGAGACTAGGGAGAAGGAAGTGACGTCAACAACGCTCTTTGGATGTTGATTGGTGGAGTCGCTGATGACGGTATCTGCTAAGATACGTTCATTAACATCTACGTCACTTCCTTCTTCCTAGTCTCCTGGGAGTCCAAAACGTGCAACATAGCCCCTCTGCACTGTCTTTCCTCTCCAACGAAGACACCAGATGCCCTCAGAGCTGACTAACTTAACCGCTGTATAAACCATAGAGATCATACATACTACATAGACACAACAGAATTACACTTCATGGCTCCGCTGGTCGGCACATTTTCAACGTTGCAAAAAAAGTGTAACCAGTCATAAGCAGACTCCTAGCGAAAGGCCTGATAAGGCTCTGAAGGCGATACTTTTGTTTATTCTATTTTTTTTGTGTGTGTGTGCTATGTTAGCGCGCGTGGTCAAACTCTTGCATACGCTACAAGCGTGGCTCGTAAGCACCCTAACCGCTCATTCACAATGGAAGCGGATCCGCGTAAGACGCTTTACACACGCGCCAGAATGCAGCCGCCATTGCTGACCATCTCTTGTTTTACCGAGATACCGAGCCACTGAAATCGGACTGGAATTGGTATGGACGAGCCTCCACAAAAGCCAATGCTGGGGAGAAAGACGGAATAAAATCTAAGATGGCAATAACCTGGCCTGCTATGGTAATAATGAAGCGAAGTACACGTAATTAGGGGGAACAAAAATTGAAGGTCAGTTAAAGGGATTATCCGGTCACATTTCGTATTCATGAAAACATTTAGACCTCATTGTCAATGGCTGTAGGAGCATCGTCCACGACAAATCTGAATATTGTGTGCTACCCTGGAGGAGTAATTGTATTTTAACCCAAGCGTGCACAAACGGCGTTTTCCTCTTCCACCTTCAGGGAAGCGGAGTTTCTGAGGTAACATCAGGCAAAGAACGCGCCGAACTGAAGTGCACTTCGAATTTTGTCCTCCGCGTGAGCGGTACGACGTTGTTCACCCTCGCTGCTGCGCTAGATTTTTTTTTTTTGGGAATGAAAGGGTATTTTCGTTGTGCGGTTGTCACGTTCCACACTTCTCCGCGACATTTACAGTGGCGAGTAATATGGAATGCTGCGGTGCGTCGGGAGCACTGTGTTCCCACGGAGGAATGAGGCATAGGATATGACACTTGCAAGACTGGTGTGACGTCACGTCAGGCATGGGAGTGCAGCCGTTGATACTTGCGAAATTCGGCATGGAGTTTCGTTCAATTATCCGTCGTTGATTACACTAAATTGGGGTGTCGTTTGATGGAATAAAAATGGCCTATGTTAGTCATTAGGCTCCCACCAGGTAACCATCACGAAATCTTAAGAACTTCCGGTTTTCACCGGACAATCCCTTTAAGGGGTATCCACACGATGGAGAATTCCGCGGACGGATGTCGTGACGTCAACATCCCGGGAAACTCCGTCCTCGGCTCCGCCGCCCACCTGCGGAGCATTCGTGCCGACAATACGAAGGCTCCGCGCCTCCGCCACGGAGGAGAACGGCGCCGCGAGGCGTCAAAAATGGATGACGTATGTCTCACGTGATGCGCGCTCCGCGGAGAAAAGTGGCGGATTTCTCCTTCGTGTGGATACCCCATTATGGCGGCGCCCATGCAGAGCGGCTGGAAAGCGTGTGCACTTGATGTCATCGAGTGCGCGTGGAATTGTACTGGATCTTTATACAACCGCGTTCGCAACCGCTTTGCGAACGCGGATCCGCTTCCAGTGTAAATGATCGGTAAGATCGTGCAGGGTTGAACAGAGATATCCTAATATGTAGGGTGCCTCAATGTCCTTTTGCTTCGGGTGATGCCACCCTTTGTAGTACCCGAGGCCGACAGTACGCGCTCACGGGTAAAATACAAAGAAATCGACGAAAACAAAATGTCGCCATGGCACAGTCAGCGCCACAAACGCGTGCCGGGACACGCTCTTTCACGCGCTTCTGGACCAAAAAAAAAAAAAAAAAAACTGAACAAAATGGCCAGATGTCTCCACCCTAAGCAAAGCGCACATTAAACTAATATGTATTTGGAAATAAAAAAAAATAGTTCAATGAGTTGCAAAGAAGGCTAAAATACTTATTCCGAACAACACTTATTATCTGAAATATTATTTCACATATTTTCATTCTCTGAAGACCTTGTTTGGTGGCTAGTGGATATGAAAAACAAAAAAAAAAAGAATCATGATTTATAATATTGTGAACAATTACAATATATTTTCTTAACCAACAAATAGGTGCTTACTCCGAGATGCAAATGAAATTTTGACGTTAGCGTTTTGGCACTCGAAACAATTTTTTTGTAAATTTAACACTTCCCGTTTTGCGGACTACTAAGAAAACCAGACGGGCCATCAATACGTAGAAAATACGTTTCTACGTAAGGTGAGGCGTACGTTTCTTTTTTTTTACCTTTTCTAATTATTAGGCAAAATCAAATGAACCTCTAAATAACTTTAGTGTCTTCATAAATAACCTCGGGAGTTCACTATGCTATTGTCCGTTATGAACACCTCTTTGAACAGTGAGTTTACTATGTCACGGTGGAATAAAGCGGTGCTACCTTATTTGTCTGGAAACAAATTGGGGTGTGTGTATATGATACAGCCTAGAACATAGTCTGCCTCAACGGGCGACTTGTCTCCCAGCTGTAGGTGAGCAATTTAGCCAGTGCAGTACAACCGGTAGCCTGGGGTAGCCAGCGCTACGTTAGCGCTCCAAGGAGCGCTCATGTGGCGCTTCCTAGCGCGTGATGTAGCGCTCGGTTAGCGCTTCAGTAGCGCTCTGTTAGCGCTACAGAAGCGCTTTGTTAGCGCTCTGTTAGCGCTTCAGAAGAGCTTTGTTAGCGCTCTGTTAGCGCTACAGAAGCGCTTTGTTAGCGCTCTCACGCTCCCTGTGCAGTGCTTGCTGCTGCGGAACAGCGCGTGCACGGCGATTCCTTTGTTGTTGTTTTTCCTTTGGCAGTGAAAGAAGAGGAAGTAAAAGAGCCGCTCTCCAAGCAAAGGGTAGTACAGGCGATCCAGAGGCATAGACTCTGAGCGACTAATTGATTGAGTACGACCTCATCGCTTTCTATTCGATATGCGTGACCCTGGTTTCAAAGACACGCAGTTAAAAATAATCGCCTTCTAAAGAGCTCTGTGTCTCGGTCCCTCAGCCTAGGAACAAGGTTCGCCGGGTACCCGTCATATATCTCGGTGGCGAAAGATAACGTGCACCCAGGAGACTCTTCTGGGCGTTAAGCCGTCCACACACATATGCACTCATCGCGTATGTAAGAGCATTTGTCGCATTTTTATTTCAACGTTAAACACCGGAACCACAGTGCACGTGCTAATCCGCAGCACCGCGGTACAAGAAGCGCTAATACTACTGAAGCGCTAACAAGGCGCTACTGGAGCGCTAACAAGGCGCTACTGGAGCGCTAACAAAGCGCTACTGAAGCGCTAATCACGCGCTATATTAGAACGAAGTCACGCGCTAGGCCTTGGAGCGCTCACACAGCGCTAACTTAGCGCTCCGCTGTATGTGTGAACAGGCCTTAAAGTCTCATCACAGCTACACTGTACGAAGCATTGGCTGTGATCGAAAGCTAACTTGGATATCTCTAATACACGAAAACCCCCACACGAATAGGTGTAGCAAAGCTCTGATATCGTGCCTGTAGTGTTTGGTTCACTACCATGTATCAAGAGAGAAAAAATGCATCAGCGTGACCCTTGGGAAACGTCACACACGTCCCCCTTTGGGAAAAGCTATAACGCTGACCCCTTCACTTTTCTTTTGTGGCTTTCTCTTTTGCGTCCTTTATTTTCTGCTGCTTTTTTTTTGGCTTCGTTATGGGGTCAGTGTTATCGTTTCCCAAAGGCGGACGTGTGTGATATTTTCCAAGGGTCATGTTAACGCATTCCCTCAGGATCCACCAATGGATCTCCCTTAAAAGGGATACTGAACCGAAATTTGGAGCTCACAAAACAATGCTGGACGGATAGGCGGGACGCTGCCAAACCCAAAAACATCACTCATACAGCGATATCTCTAACGGATCGCCGTACTTTTGGAAAAGAGTGCGCGAGTGAACACGGCCGACGAGGCCGACGAGATAAGTCACGTCACGATTCTCACTCCCTCTCCTCCTCGCTACGTCCCGTCGAGCTGGTGAACCGAAGCGAGGAGGAGAGAAGCGAGGCCGCTTCCCCTCATTCTCAAATTCCCCCGGAGGACATTTACGTCATAGCCCTCGCTTGATCGCGCCCTTCTTTTCTAAAAGTACGGCCATCCTTTGAGATATCGATGTATGAGTGATGCCTTGGAGCTCGTAGCGTCCCTCCCGTTCAACGCTTCTGCGGCCTTACTTTGCGAAATCCAAATTTCGGTTCAGTGTCCCTTTAAAGGGGCCCTGCAATGACTTTTTTACTAATTTTTAATTTGCACCAAACCTGAGCGCACTGAACGTAGTAACTTAATGAAACTTTTCTTTTCTCAAATTTCGCTTTATTTTAAAAGTTATAGGCAAATTAGAATTACAAAAACAAGCAAAAAATAACCACCTTCATGACGTCGTAGGTCCTGGCTTGAGTGGCCGTGAACTAGAGGAAGGGTAGTGGGCTCATCGAGCGTTCACGGCTGCCGCACTCCGTGTCGACGGCTCGAGAGGGCGCCACTAAAGCATGTTTTGGATAGGCTGTATGAAGCGGGCGGCCAGGGCGGCTCGCATTGCATTTACTGCGCGATTAAAGACTAATTCGGCATAACACTTCATTGGCCGCAAACGACAGCAAACACGGGGTAAAGATCAGTTCAGAACGGGAGCCACTTCGCGCTGCCATACCGCCAAATGGCCAAATCGCCAACCAAGCCCGCGCCGAAGGCCTTCGGAACGCTCGGAAGCGGTCGGATGCTCGAGCCGGTATACGATCGCAGCGCCGCCGCGTACACCCGGGATTTTTTTACGCTCGCCGTTCGTCGGGGCGTCATCCCACTAGCCCTTTCTAGTATGCGCCGTTTTTTCCGTCGCTTGGTGGCGGGTACGTCGACGGAGCATTTCTTGTTTCTGTACTTTACAAACTGCATTTGTTTCTTTTCTGATCTAAAATACTGAACAAAAACTAGTTCCATACATAACTGAAACGGTTCGCGACACTTTTATTTTGTATCTCGACTAAAAAAAAAGCTTTTAGCGGCTCTGACCAGTAGTAAGCCCAGGACCTAAGACGTCACATTTCGCGCGCTTTCGGCAACGTGGGTCGCCCTTGTAGGCGGAGGAGGTTTCCGCGTCGTCCGGTTAAAATATGACGCACTGATATTTAGTTACTCTCTCCATGCCCGCTGGCTTTCTCGAACCCCAAGAGACGTGGAAACCGCAAAAAAGGCGGACGCTTAAATATGATTGCAGGGCTCCTTTAAAGGAGTACGGAAACGAAATTGTTTGTTCTTATTTCTTTGTTTAGATGTGGTCTATGTTGTGGCGACAGCCCAGAAACACTACTCAAGCCTAGTGTTTCTGGGCTGCCGGCAGAAAGGTTAAGAAAACTAATTGTAAAACGAATTAATATATATCAAGATTGAGGTCTGCGAAGTTCCGTTGGAATGCTGCTACGTCATCGGCCTCTAAGGAGCAGCACCAGTTCGCAACAGCATGATTCGCTCGTTGAGTCACAACAATACACCCCTCCCCCACCCCGGATGCGCTGTGCATAATGTGCTCAAGTATGGCGCCCAGCGAATACCGCATATACATATTGACGGTTTTTTCTATTTACTGGTTCCCTCGAGCTGCGGTGTGAAACTAACACGGTGGACCGAACGCTCGTGGCACATAAAATACCAGCGTGGCCGGGAATGACGTTACGGGCAAGCTATGTATAGACCTTTTTCGCATAACCTCAAACCAGCCAGTAACTGACGTACCCTCGACCTGGTGCATTTTTGGATTGCCCGCTGACACAGGGTATGCAACCGCCAAGGGTATGGGCGAAAAGGGTTAAAAACGGACGTCGTGCATGAGTTAGTTCCGAGTGCTCCTTTTTACCGTGCTGCAATTTCCAAAAATCTACGGTTTTCTGGCTACCACTGCGTGGTCGTCGGATGGATAAATAATTTTAAAAAGCATAAGAGCAATAGCGGAAAGTGTGCCATGAGCACAAGAAGCTGCAGCGCGAGTGTGGCTGCAATGTTATCGAGCTTCGCATTTTCCCCAAGAATCCTTATTTATGAAGTCAGTCGATTGCGAGCTTGAATCGCGAGAGATTTGTATCACACTCAACGTCACGTTTAAGCTCACGACCACTTCGTTTACGACAAGGGGACCGATTTTAATTCCCGGTGCAGGTGGTCCAATTAGGTTATTACTGCAAGCCCCATGGTATGTGAAATTTATAAAAAAAAGTCTACATGCCACCACTCGAGATGGAGCTATCAAATGCCAAGAGCTTACCTGCATAGACTACATTAAACGGCTAATATATTCTTTCGTTGTGGAAACTCAATCAAAACACCCCACCGACTTCGTCGTCGTTCTCTCGAGGAGGCAAGGTGATGGCCTGTGAGTAGCCAGCTGGATTCAACCGGACAAGCTCCAACCAAGTTATTGCAACCCACCATAGCCAAGTCTAGCCAAGTTCCCCCCATACCCACACCGTTGCCTACCGAGATAGCTGTGCTGCCAGAACTAGCCGGTATTTCTTTTTCTAAGCCGCTAGACGGCGTCGTCGGCGCCGCAATTCTCAAGATGGAGGCGCCGTTAAAGAAAAGGTCTATAGGCCATAGAACGTACAGTCCATGGATATTACTACTAGGCGAGATTGTCACGCGCTGATCCCACCAAGCAGCAACGCTCGCAACTACAGTACCCTTGGCCGTGCAGATGTCCTTGACGTCACGAGCGCGATATGCATTGCGCTTCTCGCAGTGCGATTTTGAAGCGACAGGTGGAGAGCGCGCGGCTACGTCATTTCGTTTTCGTAGCCTTTTAATGTTTTTGCCGCCTACTTAGACCCACGCTAATACTTGGGTCACAGTCCATTTTGTAGCACAAACCAAGGCAAACGCGCTCCGCACACCTGTGAGTTCAGACTCGCCCCAGCATCCGCGCGCGCATTGGCTTCTGCACCGTGACGTCACTTCCCTCTCCCCTCACCGCGCCGCGCGCGCATTGGCTTCCGCCCCGCGACGTGCCCTCCCTCTCGCCTTTGTGCTTCACTACTCTCCTCCTCTCTAAAGCGGCGCGCTTCCCTTTCCACTGTTTTGTCCACAGAGGGACGCCGTCAGCGTTTCCCTTCCCGATGGGTACTAATGCTAACGCATTAATAACAAAGAACTTGCAAACCACTTGCTACATTGTCGTCGGAGGAATCGGGGTAGTTGACAAAGTCACTGGACAAGGTCCGGAACCTAAATCGTGTCCGACTTTCTGCAGAAGCAAAAATTGAAAAAGGCCAAAAGAAAATAAATTGGGTTGTATGTTTTACTTTATACAGCCTGAACTTAGTCTGCCTCAACGGGAGACTTGTCTCTCAGCTGAAGATGAGCAATTCAGCCAGTGCGGTACAACCGCTAGCCTGAGGTCTTTAACGTGCACCACGCAGTACCGATGCACGACCGCACGCCGGTACGATGCTCATCCAGATCGAAACGGGCAGGGGCGGGGATTGAACCCAGAATCCCTGAGTTCTGCAGCGCGAGCTTTCGCTCCACATGCTCCGAGCTGGTACCGCCTGTTAAGAATGGAACCTTCGGCAACCTTCTTCCGAGTTTCAACGCTGCGGAAACGAGTCACGATCTGTTCAGGACTGTCGCCCACCTGTCGAAGCCTGCCCAAAACGAGTCTCAACGCGTCCGTGACGTCAACGGGACGTGTGTGTGTGTGCGTGTGGGTTCGTGCGCTCCGGAAGGGGAGAGAGGCATGGCCTAACTGCGGAGAACCATGGCTACGACGCACTTCTGGCTACGACGCGGCGGACTTTGCTGCAACGCACTTGGCGGTCGCACCTGCTGCCCTGGCGGAGAGTGAGGGAGAAAACGGACCCTATATAAGGCGGAGCGTGAGGCTGCTCCGTTGTTCTCTCGGATTTGACGACTGTATCGCAACCATGTAATTAAACCGTTCATTACGTTACCAATTCTCCCACCTCCACTGGACCCCTGGGTTCTTCACTTCGGGGAATGGTCGTCGTCACGAGCCAGGAGTCCTCCGGACGTGCGGCTTAAACCCCGCCTCGAACACGCCCAAAAAGAAAAGAAAAAAAGAAAAAGAAGACGAAGCATCACGAAATCTCCAGGGGTGCCAAATAAAAGAAAAAGAAGAACGCGGGGTTTAAGATGGGGATTGATGCGTTTCTATATATTCTTCGGAACGTTGCATTATTTGGTGCGGCCGACAGGATTTTGGAGATGTGGATACATTTTTCTGTTGCTCGGAACCTAGACAGAGTGGTTTTTAATTAATATCAAGTTCTAGATGAACCAACCGTGGAGCTGCAAGAGCATGTCACCTCTCCGGAGCTTATCGAACTCGTCCTCCAGAAAATTAAGGTGTGAAGAAGATGCAAGCATTTCTACTGTGCATCGGCGAGTGCACTCGAATGATGTTAGCAAGTCCAGGTAGGGAAGACGCTAAAAGCGTGATCTCTTTGCTGAGCAGAGAAGTGTATCGCAAAGTGAAGGTGGTCGTTTCGGACAACGGACCAGGAGGGCTATGTTGCGCTTTTTGGACTCCCAGGAGACTAGGGAGAAGGAAGTGACGTCAACAACGCTCTTTGGATGTTGATTGGTGGAGTCGCTGATGACGGTATCTGCAGAAGAAAACAAAGATACGTTCATTCACACCTACGTCACTTCCTTCTCCCTAGTCTCCTGGGAGTCCAAAACGTGCAACATAGCCCCCCTGCCTTTCGTAGCCTCAAACTGAAAGGATAAGCAGAAGACCGCGGGATAGCCCTGGGATTCACGGCACCTTACCATCCTTCGGCAAATGGGCTAGCGGAGCGTGCCATTCGAGACATAAAACAATATATGAAGATCCACACCAACTTTCCCGGTGGCTGGAAATATTCGCTTGAAGCTGATGTAGCACACCATAATCGGTCCTACACGGCAGGGTTAAGATGCAGACTTCTTTCCGTGATCCCGGCAAAAGCTCCATTGCTGCCGGCTGACAGCCTGCTTGGGATTACTGGGCAAGTATACCCATCGAGGAGTGCAGGAAGACCGATGCTCAACAAGAAAACTATCGGTACCAGATGAAACGGCATTTCGATAAGCGACACAATACTGAACTTCCAAAGCTACGGGTGGTGACTTTGTCATGGTCCGGAAAGGCCTGCCAGGATCTGCTTCACCGTTCAAGAGGCCTTGCCAAGTCGTCAAAACCGCAGTGCAGCAGAGGCTTCTCACAACGGTGTGGAACACAGGACCGATCAACACAGTAGAAGTAGCGCCGATTACCAACGTCTTTAAGTATCATTCCAGGAGGAATGCATTCACAAGCCAAGGAGAGCCAAGAAGTCGAATTGCTCGAAATCTCCAGGGGAGCCGAATAAAAGAAAAAGAAGAGCGTGGGGATTAGGATGGCGATAGATGCGTTTTGATATTTCTTCGGAACGTTACAATAGTTTACTTTAATATCTGTTGGACGTCACATTTTACTGAAAGAGGGCAGTAGAGAAAAGGGGAACGGGCTATCGGCGCTTCCCTCCTTGCTGCAGGTATAGTTATAGGAACGAGTGGAAGACTCGGCCTCGGACGCGTACGTGTGTTGCTCCAAGTTCGCTTGTTTTCTTCGAAGTGTCCTCTATTTCTTTCCTTCCCGATTTAATTAGAGTTATCGGATTCAGTGACGGCAAACCACAGGTCATTAAGACACCATTTTTCGGTAATAAGCTGCACGAATAACAGCCGAAAGCGGAGTACACCTATATCGCGCATGGGATCCGACAAGGCAAATGCGGCAGCAATGCCTTCAAACTCCCTCGCTTCCCAAATGACAAAAACCTCCGGCGGCGGTGGATTCCGTCCGTCAACAGAAAATCCTTTTCCTCGACGCCATCATCTCGAGTGTGCTCGGAACATTTCGTGAATAGAGCGCGCACCAAACTTACCGCTGTACCGTCGATGAACATGGGACGCTCACAAGGTGGGTGTAGGTTTTATCGTGAGAACGGCTGTTTCAGCTTGTAACTCTTTGTAACTTAGTTTATTTTAATGCTGATATCTTGCAGTGGTGACACTGTCTCGATTTTACCATCTCTAATGCTTATTTGAAGGCTCAATTCCTCCACCGGGTGTGGCTGGAGATTGTCGAAAAGTTAGTTCTTTCGTTTTTCCTAATCGTGATCTCATGCGCAATAGCAGAAAGTCGTGAACTTATGCTGACCGTCACAACGCGACTGGTTGTTCTATTTGGCAATTAGTACAATGAACGTAGCTGGAAATAAAGCTTCCAGAAGGGAGGCATCGCCGGAAGTCACGTGAGTTGTATCCCCCCTCGTGCTTACCGCGAGCGCGTGTAATATTTTTTTAATATTTTTGTTATCTCCGCACCTCCACGAGCGATCCAAGCATCGATCCGGTGACGAAGTCACCGGATCGAGATTTTTGGGTAGAGAACGCGCGTGCACACCACGAGCGCTTTCACGAGATCTCGCTTGAAAGCATGCCATGGCCGCTCGTGAATCCATGGAACGCGAACATGTGTTTTCATACCAGAAACTCTGGAACCATGATTTCGAAAGAGGTGGATTGACGTGATAAACTACAATGCCTAGAAGGTGCTGTGTGAGGGACTGTCCCGGTATTTCAGCAACTGAAGAAGAGATCACACTGCATGCATTTCTGAGAGACATACATCGGCCGCATGACCACCCAGTAAACAAGTTCTACTCATGTTCTAGACAAAATAGTGCTTTGTGCTCGACGTTTACTTTTACTTGGTACACTCACCAGTTCGTATTCTTTAGACGGCAGGCATCTACAGCCTGGAGAGTATCCGATGATTCAACGACCTCGGTGTCTCAACCTTCAGCAATGCGATCGGGCGTGTCTTATGCTAGCAATCCTAATTTCTGCGAGCGTTCTATTTTTTTTTTTTCAAAGCTTGATAGCTTGTTTTGCGCCCAGTATAGCCCTGTATCATCGGACTGACAGCATGCACTCGTACACTGGCTTGTACTCGCAACGCTTTCATCATTGACCTCCATCACGTCGATCCACTGACTCTTCGTCCTCAAATTTTACAGCACGCAAACTAACCAACGGTGCAGGGATAAAGAGTTAGTGGAACTGAAACTTCGTTTTCTACGATCGCTCGTACGAAGAGCAGAATAATAAAACGAAAAAAAAAGTCTTAGGCGCGGTCGCGGAGAGCACGAGGAGTGAAACTCACGCGACTTTCGGTTAACCCACTATTAGTGACGTAGCTCGATGCCTCCTTTCTGACCGCCCGATGGGACTCGTTCCGGCAATAGGACCATCTCGACTTCGCTGTTTTCAGTTCTAGACAAGGGACACACTCGTCGACATGGACCCTCAATTTAAACTTTTATAAACATCTGCAAGCCGGAGGCAGCTGTCTTCGATCATTATCTGCAGTGCTCTTATTTCGCGCGCCCTTGTTAACATTTTATTTTATTGTTGTGAGCGACGAGAAACGCCAGAAATATTTTCGGTGTAATGAATCTAAAACGACAAAAAACCTGAAAGGAAATTCAATCGATGTAACTGATACGGTATTTAAGTGCTCACCTCCAATTTATACCGGTGGCGCGTTCAGTGCCGCCATTCTCGGCATTGCAGCACTGGCGGATGCCATAGTGCGGGGAAAGTAATGTTCCTACTGAGCTGCAAAACGCTATCTGCGGCGCGCAAAAACACAAGACGCGCCCTAATTCGGATACGCAGCACTTTGGAGCACCCGAGGAGCACTTTCGCCAACGTTTCCCCGCTCAGCATGGCCGAGGAACCTGACGCTGGTTAGATGGCGCTACGGTATTCAAAATAGCGCAGATGTATTCCCTGGATGCCATATTTGAGGGCGGTGTTTAGAGCACATGCTCAGAACTAGAGCCACTAAATGAGCTACTAAATGAGCCACTAAATGGCACTACTCAGAACGAGCTCACATTAATAGGCCGCAAAGACCGGCAATCTTGATGGTGCGGAATGCACGTTGCAAGAGAACTATGGAACCTCGCCGTCAGCACGTATTAGTGGCAAGATGTTTTGGTGGCACGCTCCTATAGTTTTCTCTAGAGTTCCTGTATTGGGCAGGAGATAGAACTATAGGGGGCGCTTTTATCGAGCTTGTTGTCCCCACAGCCCGGTGTTTACCAACACAGCATAACAAAGAAATTGAACCTGGCCGAGCACGGTCTGGGCACGAGCGCTTCGCTCTGACCAGTGCTTTGGTCGCACGAGGAGTGGCCTTCGAATCGTCATCTTCGATTTCTCGGATCAAAAACAAACAAGAAAATACGGTTTGTTGTCCCCACAGCTGAAGCGCACCGCTAGAGGCGTGACTGTTCGATCTCCTCCCCAATAGGCTCCCTACGGGAGCCAGAGCTGCGCGTTCATCTCCGTAGCGCCGTCTTTCCTGTACGGCATGTTGATCCACGGCCGGACTGGAAGCGCGCGCTCTCTTTCTCTTCTTACGGCCTTTGCAATCGCCCGGGAGTCAATGGCATTTTTTCTCCGTATGTAGTTCACTTGCTTGCCGCCAGGGGCGCAACCACCTCACCCCACTTCACCCCACTCGGAGAGTCCTTTTGAGCTGCTTTGCGCTGGTGTTCGAGCTTCGTAGGTTGTTGTTTTGGCAACGGTTGAACTCATTAGTGAGTTTGCGTGCGACGCCTGTGTTTTGCTGTTGACTACGAGTAAAAGAGGTGATCCTTTGTTCGTCTTATTGCAAGGCGAGGATAAAAGCGGACTTCATTATCTAAATCCTAGATTCCTCGCACTTCTGGACAACATTGCTGCTTTTTTTTTTTTTTTTAAGGCTGTTAAGCACCTTCCGCGTACAATTGTGCAAGAAGTTCTGCAACTACTCATTGCACCCTATCTTGAAGACGCGCCGATCCTAAGTTGCCCAGAGGGCATTGACAACAGTCACTCAAAGCGCTTGGCTGGTTTAATTTGCAACAAGTTCCTCCGAATACTTCTGATTAACCATGCAAAGACGCGGTCACGGACAGAAACAAAAAATCAGCTGGATATGTGCACAAGCCCTCGAGGAAGCACTCTAGGCTGTAATATGCACTGTGCGAAAATTGTGCAGACTACTACACCCTCGTCAAGAGCAGCTGACCGACTTCATGTGCGGCCTATGAAATGATGATGCAGACCACGGCAATAGATAGATTGGGCCTTCACGAGAGTGTACGAATTATTTATCATTTAAAGTTCCTCCACGTAGAAGGGGTCCGTCTCCTCCTGTTCTTGAGTTCCAGCAGAAGTCCTGGAGGTAAAGACGAGTATAGTTTTTCCGCAATTGCATTCGCTGTCTCTACTTACTACTTTTTACTCCCGAATCTCTCGGAATTGTGTGCCAAAATTATTCACCGTTTTGGGCTCATCAGAAGCGCATTAGATAGTGGCTGAGGATCTAAAGATAAGGATCAGGTGTCAAAGGCTATAAAAATCTCGGCCGCAAGTTGCGACCGCGCTGAGATACACTGTCAGACGCTCTCTGTGCAAACGGCAAAGGGTAGCCCAGGGGTCAGAGCCGTTTATACTGAGAAAGTTTGGCCTTCTTAAGGAGATTTTGACAGCCTGACAACCACAGCAGCGTAGTCTGACAACCGGGGGATGACTACTTCCGTCCGCCATATTGTGGCTCTTACTCATAGGAACTCTACGCGATTGTTGTTGTTGTTGAAGACGTTTATTGATAGGTGAAAATTTCACCAGTCAATTTGTTTTAGCAAGTTTAAAAATGGATGGATAGGCGGGACATTGGCAATTTACAAATAATAGTATAGCTGTGGTCCCGCCGCTTGGGGTATGGGCCCCCTAAATATGAATGTCCAAGCCGGTCTCACTCAGAAATCTGAGCAGACCGGACAGGACCGCGACACGCATGTCTTTGTCTCCCACTGGTTTACACCAAGCTTCGAAGCACGTAGGGCGGTGTTGTTGTTCTATCGTGTTCAGGGCTTTCGTCCTTTCTTCATTAAAAATCGGACAGTGCCAGATCAGATGACATTCGTCGCACTTGACGTCTCGATTTCTGCAGTAGATGCAGCCTTCGGTGCAGGCTTCTTCTTCTTTCCTTTGCTTTTTTGACAATAGACTATAATCGTGGTCTACTGCCGTTGAAGCGTTGGCGAGTTTCGACTTCCTCTCACGGGCCGCTCGCTCCCATCGCTGGGTGCGGGCCGGCGTTATGCCGGCTTGGGCCCTTAGCCTTCGGAGAGTGACTGTCTCGTGCCGTCGGAAGGTTCCCGAAGGAATGCTCGCTTCGGGGGGCTCGCCTCTGGCGTTGAGTTTGGTCTGCTCAATTTTTTTGTATGCTAATTTGATGTTGAGGATGGTTCCCTCGGGGTCGTACAAGTTGAAGGCGGGTGGTGGCGGTTCCACAGAGGGGGCTGGCCCCGGGTCCTGGCGTCGAAGGTCGATACGATTAAGCTCTTCGATCGCCGCCCGGTGCGCCCTCTCGTTGCCGGCGATGCCCGCGTGACCGGGAATCCACTCCACCCTGATGGTGAGTGGGTTTAGGTCGCGTCGTTCCAGGTTTTGTGTTAACCGGAATATTTCTCCAACTGCTCCGTGTGCCATGACTTGCGTCCTGAGCGCTCTCACGGTGGCCTGGGAGTCCGTGAAGACGCGCAGTGTGCGGAATTTGTCGCTCGATGTCGCGGCCGCGTCTTTGATGGCTTCAAGTACGGCTCTGACTTCCGCTTCCTGCGCAGATCCACATCGCTGCAGCTCCGTGCTTTTCGTTGTCTTCTCATAATGCCACGCCGCCGTGGCCGCCACTCCGTCTTTGAATGCTGCGTCAACGTACGCATAAAGTTCGTCGTCACCTCCGTTCTTCTGCTCGTGCCGTCGAGCAAATTTGCGCCTTCTGCCGGTGTTTGTCGCCGAGTTCATCCTTTTCGGGATCGGCCAGGCTGGGGTGACCGTGTCTTCTGCCACGGTGGGATGGGATCCGGTATCGGTGGTGGAGTTGTCGTTGCACACAGAGAGCTCCATGAGGGCATGAGTTCTGCTATGGCCCTGCCCTGACGGGTATGTGTTAGTTTGGCAGCATACATCCACTCTGATGCCGTTGGATCTCTTCCAAGGAGAGCATAGGGACGGCTTCGTGTAGTAATTCCATGCGCGTACATTTCGGCAGGCCCGAGATGCAGCGTCGCGCGTCATTCATTAGTGTTTCCAGTTTGGCCCGTTGAGTGGCATTGAGTTTGTAGAAACGAAGGCCGTAGGATATTTTGGATACCAGGGCGGCTTGTACTACGATTCTTGCTAACCTTTCTCCGAGACCCCCGACTCGTGTTGCTAGTCGTCGCACGATCGAGAGCCCTTTCTTCCAGGTAGTTCTCATTCGCTCAATCCAGATGGTTGGGTCGCCGCCCGAGTGAATGTTCACTCCTAGGATGGAGTGCTCTGTCGCCTTTTCGATCTGCTGCCCGTTAAAGCGCAGGTCAGCGTCGACCTTGTCCCACTCTTTCCCAAAGGCCATATATCTGGTCTTCTCGGGCGATGGGCGAAGGCCGCTCTCTGTCAAGAAATCGCTCACCACGTCGAGGGCCCGTTGGATCGTCGTCTCAGGAAGAGGCGCGCTGTCACTTCCCATCGTCCACACAGTAATGTCGTCCGCGTAGACCGTAAATGCTAGGTCCGGAACGGCGGCGAGTCTCCATAAGAGAGGCGCCATCGCCAGGTTGAATAGCATCGGCGACAACACTGATCCTTGCGGCACGCCGATCTCGTTGGATTACTCTGTACTACCCCGGTGCTTGCCAGTTTTCACCAGATATTTGCGTCCGCTTAGAAAAGTCTTGATAAAGTTCAGTGGCCTGCCCCGCACCCCTAGCTTGCGAGTCGTGTTGATGACTGTGGTGTGAGGCAGGGTGTCAAAGGCTTTCTTGATGTCCACTGCCACCAGGAGTTGGCGGTGGCATTGCGTTGGCCGGTTCATTAAGTACTCTCGAATCAGTACTAGACTGTCCTGTGTGCCTAGATTTTTGCGGAATCCTGTCTGAGCAGGGTGCAACAGCTCTCTCTTCTGCTCGATTATCCAGTCGATCCGTGCAAGCACCGTGCGCTCCATCAGTTTGCACAGGACAGAAGTGAGCGAGATGGGGCGCATGTTGCTTGCGCAGTCGGGCTTCTTCCCTGGTTTCGGGATGGGGCACACCCAGGACAGTTTCCTGCTATCTGGGATGGTGCCTTCGCGCCAGTGGTCATTAATTAATTTCAGCAGATCTCTCTTGATCGCCTCCGGGAGGTTCTTGAGCATGGAATTAGTGATCCCGTCTGGCCCCGCCGCGCTTCGCTCGTTGCCCTTTTCGATCGCTGCCTCCATTTCCCACAGTGTAAAATCCGCTTCATACTCCTCGTTTTTCGATTCTTCAGGGGTGTAGATTACCGGGTTTGGGCTGGTAGCGGGCTGTGGGAAAAAGACGTCCCCGATCTCATCTAATATTTGCTTGACTTCCTTATTTTCCGCTAAAGCCAGGTTCGGTGCCGTGTTTCCCCCCTTGCTCTTGCCCAGCATCGTATTGCATACAGCCCACATGCGTCTCAGTGAAGTTCGTTCGTTGAATCCTTCGCACAACCTGGTCCAGTCGTCCCTGCACAGGTTGTTGGCGTGTCGTTGCGCCTCCTTTGCGTACCTGTTTGCTTTGCGGATGTCCCGTTTTTTCCGAGTGCGACGGTAGCGTCGCCTCTACGCGATTTCTCAGGAATGAACAAGACAAAGAAGTAACGCCATATTGTGTTACCGCGAAATCCGCTTGTTCTAGCGGCCAACAAGCTCCGCCCATTGGCCAAACTCTCTCAGTATAAACGGCTCTGCCAGGGGTCTACCAGGGGTTAGAGTTCCTGTATAGACCTTTTCTTTAACGGCGCCGCCATCTTGAGAATTGCGGCGCCGACGACGCCGTCTAGCGGCTTAGAAAAAGAAATACCAGCTAGTTCTGGCTGCACAGCTATCTGGGTAGGCACGGTGTGGGTATGGGGGGAACTTGGCTAGACTTGGCTATGGTGGGCTGCAATAACTTGGTTGGAGCTTGTCCGGTTGAATCCAGCTGGCTACTCATAGGCCATCACCTTGCCTCCTCGAGAGAACGACGACGAAGACGGTGGGGTGTTTTGATTGAGTTTCCACAACGAAAGAAATTATTAGCCGTTTAATGTAGTCTATGCAGGTAAGCTTTCGGCATTTGATAGCTCCATCTTGAGTGGTGGCATGTAGACGTTTTCATAAATTTCACATACCATGGGGCTTGCAGTGATAACTTAATTGAACCACCTGCACCGGGAATTAAAATCGGTCTTTTTATTGTAAACGAAGTGGTCGTGAGCTTAAACGTGAAGTTGAGTCTAATACGAATCTCTCGCGATTCAAGCTCGCAATTGACTGACTCATAAATAAGGATTCTTCGGGAAAATGCGGAGCTCGATAACATTGCAGCCACACTCGCGCTGCAGCTTCTTGTGCTCATGGCACACTTTCTGTTATTGCTCTTATGCTTTTTAAAATTATTTATCCATCCGACGACCACGCAGTGGTAGCCAGACAACCGTAGATTTTCGGAAATTGCAGCACGGTAAAAAGGAGCACTCGGAACTAACTCATGCACGACGTCCGTTTTTAAGCCTTTTCGCCCATACCCTTAGCGGTTGCATACCCTGTGTCAGCGGGCAATCCAAAAATGCACCAGGTCGAGGGTACGTCAGTTACTGGTTGGTTTGAGGTTATGCGAAAAAGGTCTATAGGCTCCCTACGGGAGCCAGAGTTGCGCGTTCATGCATGGCATGTGGATTCAGCTCCTCACGTGACTGAATTCGGCGAATAGCAGCGCCGCGCTCAAAAGCCGGGGAACGTACGCCGGGGCGCGTGCACGTCTACTTTGCTGCACGACACTTGATACGGCTCCTCACGTGATCGGATCTCGGCGAATAGCGGCGAGGGCGGCACGCGGCACGTGGAATCAAACGCGCAACTCTGGCTCCCGTAGGGAGCCTATAGACCTTTTCTGTTTCCTGTCGTTCTCAGTCACGTGGGTTCCATATCTGGTATGCGGGGCGAAAAAATAATAAAACGTTTGAACCTGGAATATGCTAGAAAATATAAGTGAGGGCCTCACTTATATTTTCTGGCATATTCCAGGTTCAAACGTTTTATTATTCCAGACATGTACACGTTACCCAAAAAAAGTAACTAAATACCGTTACTCGTTACTCGCTCGAAAAGTAACTAAATACGTTAGTTACCGATTCTCAAAAGGAACGCGTGAGTTACCTCAAAAGTAACGAGTTGCTTTTCACGTTACTCTGACCACCAAATACACAACTGTTTTTGTTTCATGGTTTATTGTTTTCTCTTTAGTAGTTGTTGCCCTTAAGCAGCAGCTGCCTGTTGAAACTTTCATCAGTTACGTTTCCCCGCTTCCTTGAAAATACATTTCCGGTGACGCTGAAGCGTCGTTCTACTGACGCGTTTGAAGGAACGGCAGTGTTGTGCTTCAGAAAGAGCTGGTGAATTTTCAGGAACTGCGCCTTCCCGTGTTTGCAACCTCCCGGTTTGCATTCGGTGCGTACCCGGTTCTAGAAAGTTCAACCAACGAACCTGATTGTGCTCGCTGGGTGAAGGACATTTCCAGCGTTAGAGTTCAGTACAGCAACGTTTATCGCTGGACATGTCGGTCGAACTGTTCGACTGACGTGTTTAGCGATATACGTTGCTCTACTGTCACACTGTTTAGTTGTATTTCGGGTTTTCCATCTGCCTTTGTCGCAATGCACACATACTAAGTGTAGAATGAAAACAAGGCCGTTCAAGCGGTGTTGTACACGTTACTCCTCAAAAGTAACGAGATACCGTTACTCGTTACTTGGCCTTAAAAGTAACTAAATACCGTTACTCGTTCCTTTTCTGAAAAAGTAACTAAATACGTTACTCGTTACCAAAATAGTAACTAGGTACAAGTAACTCGTTACTTGTAACGCGTTATGTACATGTCTGAGTGAGGCAAATCAAGAATGTGTGACAATCACGCATTTTTCGTAAACACCTTCCAGCTGCGGGGAGAGATCAAAAAGATGTTTTACCGCATACCAGAAGTGACGATATTCAAGATGGCTGCGCGCTTGTGGAAAAGGTGTATACAGGAACTCTACCAGGGGTCAGAGCCGTTTATTGAGAGAGTTTGGTCATACATTGGTTTGAATAGGCGAGCATCTCGGGCCAACCACAGGCCGCGAAACAGCCCCTAGTGGTGGTCGCGTGCTCTAAATTTGTGCCACGACTATACTTCGTTTCACCTTATGTGCGAGCGAAAGGCAAAACTGAAGCGCGAGCACGGCCCGCTCCGTGCGTTCAGGCTTTGCTCGAGCGCGCGAGCTGGGAGAAATGCAAAAAGCGCTTGTCCGCGCTTCTAGCTTTGGCTTCGCTAGCAGGTAAAGTGAAACGAAGATAATTTGAGCGCCGTGCCGAGCGGAACTCCGCGTCTCAAGACGCTCGCGCACCCCACCCTTTGCACTGCTTTCTTTCAGCCAGTCTCAGGACGCTGTTCTAGCAGTGCAGACAAAGGCATGGGCACGAGCGCGTGGCTTTGGAAAGTGCCTATGCACGAGGTCTCGTACAAACAATAGCCTTTCGCTGAGCTAGGCTCACGCGCCTGTGCCTTTGTCTTCACTGTCGACATTTGTGAGATGGAGTAGAGGTCTCCTGATTGGTCGACGCTGTGTCACAAATTTAGTTTACGCTCTAAGCGTGGGGGGAATATTCGGCGCTGGCGGCGGCCTTTGCTCCGCCTATTGTCCAAACTCTCCTAATATACGGCTCTGCCAGGGGTGAGGTGACAGCGCCCCCGCGAATTGCGACGGGTGGTGGCGATTGCCCCAATTGCAGAGGCCGTAAGAAGAGAAAGAGAGCGCGCGCTTCCAGTCCGGCCGTGGTTGATCCCGCTCGTCACGTGACTGAATTCAGCGAATAGCGGCGCCGCGCGGCGCGCTCAAAAGCAGGGGAACGTACGCCGGGGCGCGTGCAACGTCTACTTTCCTGCACGGCACTTGATCCGGCTCCTCACGTGATCGCACAACTCAGTTTTCTCTCGTGACGTCATTAAATGCGAGCGACAAGTTCGACTGTGTAATTAGCATGGTGGAAGCTGGAAATCATTGCGCTCTGAAACCAACACTGCCAACACCGTCAAAATTGAAGTTCTTACATTGCTCTTATTTCTATCGATGAGAAACGCTTTGCAGACGTCATAGTCAGTACTCGGCCAATCGTGGAAGGCGGACCACAGCGACGCCTTTGATCGCGCACGTCTCCAATACTCAGCAGTCGCGCACACAGCTATGGCCGCCAGGGAATACTCCCTATAAGTGTATTTTTCATCTTGCAATTGTATGAAGAGTTGTTAATGCGAGTTGTTTATCTAAGGACGTATGATGAATGCGAAGCCCTCCTGTGATGAGGAGGAACTTGTAGCATAAAGGCCGGTTCAGACACTTGCCGTTTGACTGCGTTTGACTGCGTTGCGTCGAGAACCGAAAGCGAGTCACCGGCCACATCTGTGCTCCGTATGAACGCGTGGAATCCAATTCAAGGAATCATCTTGGCACGCGATATAAGCAGCAGGGAGTCCTGGTTTGTCGCCGCCGCAACGCAGTCAAACGCAGTCAAACGCAATGTCTGAACCAGGCTTAAGCCTGGTTCAGACAGTTGCGTTTGACTGCGTTTGACTGCGTTGCGGCGGCGAGAATACAGGACATCCCTGCTGCTCATATCGCGTGCCAAGATGATTCCTTGAAATGGATTCCACGCTTCTACGAAGCACAGATGTGCCGGTGACTCGCTTTCAGTACTCGCCGCAACGCAGTCAAACGCACTCAAACGCAAGTGTCTCGAACCGGCCTTAAAGCCGGTTCACATGCAGCGATTTTGGCCCTAGAGCGGCGCGCAGTTCTGCGTCGCGGCGCTCGGCCGCTCAACCGCTGTGCTGGCCAGGAGCGCCGCGACGGCAGAAATCGCGCCGCTCTAGGGCCAAAACCGCTGCATGTGAAACCCGCTTAAAGCTGGTTCACATGCAGCGATTTTGGCCCCTAGAAGCGACGCGATTTCTGCCGTCGCGGCGCTCGTGCCGCTCAACCGCTGGTGCTGGCCAGAGCGCCGCGACGGGAAATCGCGCCGCCTAGGCCAAACCGGGTGAACCCGCTTAAAGCTGGTTCCAGCAGCGATTTGCACATCGCGCCGCTCGTGCGCTCACGGGCCAAGGCCGCGACGCAGGAAACACCCGTAGCCAAACCGCTGTACCCGCTAACAGTTGCCGACGACGGAAGACGGTGGTATCCATGGGGATAGTTTAATTAAAGGGGTACTCCGCGATCTCTTCATGGTCCCGATTTTGCTTGCAGTTTTGCCTCCACTCGCCCAACATCAACATCGCTAAAATAGTATCCCAAATAATAGGTTAAAATATATTTTTTTCACGAAGTTATTGAATTTACAATTCTGGTCCTCATCGTCTTTTTTCAAACTGATTGTCTCTATGGCAACAACGAAAAGTGACGTCAGTGGAAGCAGGGGTTCACTCTTTGGACTGTAGAATTGTTCCCAACTGAGTACAAGCAGTTTCATGGTGTCAATGAATGTTTTGGAATGCTCGCTCCAGTACCCACGCTCCAGCACGGGAAACAAATGATGGGCATATTCTATTTTTTAGACTGCTTGCTCGACTGGCAAGCCTGCCCGACAATGACGTCACGGCATTGAAAAGGCGGGTATATTTGAATGTTGGTTTTTGCATCATTTTCATTTGCCGATTTCGCAATAGCTATTATGAATTTCGCGATACTAAATAGCATACCGGAAAGGGTAAAGGCCGGGGAGTCAGAAAATATAGTTAGTTGAGGTAGCTCAAAAAATCGCCGGAGTACCCCTTTATTAACCAAGGCTTGACAGAGACACGCGCGAAGATTTTAGGCAAAAAAAAAAAAAAAACTGGTTGCAAGATGCGACATTGCGCACTTGTTATTCCAAAACTGTAGAATAGAACCTTAGCAGTTCAAGGAATAGAGATTTAAAAACCTTTTTTAAGAAGCCGGCACTAACACACCACTCAGTTCACCACTAATTTGACAGCGCGGTGGGAAATACAATCCCGCAGGACCAATCAACTGCATGCCTCCCTTTTATCACCTGCGCCCGCTTTCTGCCCGTGGCTATGAGCGAGAGCGTGTCCAAGTGGCAAAAGAATCGAAGTATCACTGTTCCAATGAGCACGTACTGCTTCAAGCACAATCTCAGCTATAGGGGTGAACGGAGAATAGTAAACCATCGATGAAATGAATGATTCACGTTTCACCTTCACTCGCTTGACATATAGGGAGGGTTCACGTGAGGCCGATATTGGGGGTCGCACAGAAGGATAAATAAATTGTAATACAGAAGTGATTTTCTTATTTCACAATATCAACGGACATTTTCTCTGACATTTCCTGAATACGGTATCGCGGTTGATGTGGCTGCGGATGTTTGCGGCCCACGAGCCTTCAGATGCTCTAGCTCGGATTTGAGGAAAGGTAACTCCATGTTCCCAGACAAAAAAAGAACGTTGCACGACTGTCGTGGCAGGACGAAAAACGAAGCCAAATGACGGCACGTTCAGGCGGCAAAAAATAGCGAGCCCGCCCGCTCGCTTCTGCACGTGACCTCCGTGGCAAAACAAAGAGCTCATATTCCGCCCGTGGTCTCGCAACTGCAGGAACAAATGCTCCATGCGGTATGGGCGCTTTCAATATTTACGAAGCTCGCACGGTGCTTCCGACTCCGCGTGTTTAGCCCTAGCTACGAAATATTTGCGCGGCGCTATTAAAAAGACGAATCGAGAAAACAGATGCCCGAAAAGAAATGGCCGCATACATTACACGGCTTTCCTTTCGTACGGGCACGTCGAGCGCAGTACCGGGAGCGCTTTCGGTAAGCGTCGATTCAAATTTAACGCAAACGGAGAAAACAAAAAGTGGAAAAAAAATATTAAAATAAAATTTTGAAACTGCATTATTATTATATGTCCGTAATATTAAAAAAAATGTATATATATGTATTGAGAATTCAATGAAGAACGTACGTACCTACACCCCACGAAAGAACGGGGAATTCGGCAGCAGGTTTAAAAAACGTATATTATAGCGTTCAAACAACAACAAAAAAACGAGAAAAAACTTTAATTTGCTGCTGCCCTTTTGTACAGACCAACGTCGAATCAATGGTTCCTATTTTAGCGTAGAAAGGGAACAAAAAATAAAAAAAATCGGTCATCAATTCCCTTCCGTGGCGCCTCTCTTCTTCACTCCTCGGTGCGCGTTCCTCGAAGCAAACAGCTCCAATCGTGCTCTCAAAAATAAGCCCATTGTTTCGTCGCATGACGTCTCTCGTTTCCGACCCCCCTTTCCAGCCTCCATCCGCCATTAAAGAAAGCGAGCCCACACACTTAAGCGCGCTGAAGTGATTCGGTCTGCTGTGCTTCTTCTTAAACACGACGCCCACCCCCTGGGCTTTTTATCCTTCCGTCCTCTCTGGGAAGACAGACACTCTCCAACCAAAACGAGACAGTAAGGTACAGGAAAAAGGAAATACCCAGAAGCGGTCCTCGGCCACAGAAACCTCGTCATGAGGGACTTCCCCTCTTCGCGCTGATCTCCAACATCGGAGCGACGACCCGCTCTGTGTAGGCGACGTTTTCGGAACAATCACGAACCACAACTGAAACAAAACGGGTTCGAATCGCTTCCACTGGCACCACGGCGCCACAACAGTGACCAACAACTGCTAAAACGAACAAAATGGTGGCCTCGAAAGACGCAGTTTAAACAAACAAAAAAAGTAAAAGAAAAATGGCCACGCAAATAGAAGAAAAAAAAGAGAATGTTAAAAAGAGAAAAAGTCACTGAGAATGGAGTAGATGCTCTACTGGCACAGAAAGAAGGAAGAACGGTGGATGACTGGAAGAATCGTCGCAGCTCCAAACAACGCCACGACGGGAGAAGAGATGGAAAAAAATCTGTGCAGGCTTTTCAACCCCCCCCCCCCCCCCTCCGCAAAAGTCCCGCATCTTTTTTTTTTTTTGTATTTTTTTGGTTTTCCATCGACGCGGGGCGTCCCAGTCGGAGAACATCCCTTCCCGTCTCCCCAGATCCCCATCTTCCCCTCGCCGCCGCCCACCCTCTTGCAATCCCAGAGATCGCTCGCCGAGGAACGTAGTTGTGGAGAGAGGGAAGGGTAGAAGGGGGTGCGCACGAGAGGAGAGAGAGGAGAGAAGGAGGGAGGGAGGGCAATCCGGGCCTCCGAATCTCGGGACGGCCCAGGGAGCGCGTCGCGGCGGCGAGAGGTCCACTTTTCCCGACGCAGCGGGACGAGCTTGTACGAAGCGGGCGAGCGAGCGAGCTCGTGAGACATGGCGAATCTGGGACCTATGCCGCCGCTGCTTCTGGTGCTGATATTGATCGTGGCGTCGGCCGCGGTGCGGGCGCTGCTGGTGCGGCCCGCGCGGGACGCCCATGGCGGTGCCACGGGGTCTGGGGGCGACGACGACAACAACAACCACGGCGACAGGACCAGGCTCAAGCTCATCGTGGTGCTCGTCCAGGGAGTTCGCGCCGACTACGTCGATCACGAGGTCCACACGGGCTTCGAGAGGCTGGCCAGGGCGGGCGTCCGGGCAGAGTACGTGCTGCCCGTGTTCCCGTCCAGCCCGTACCCCAACGCTTACAGCATCGCCACTGGTACGTGAGTCGAAGCATTTCTTTTTGTTTCATTTTTTTTTATAACTTTGTTTTCTCGGTTAGTACGTTCCGAGAACGGGGGTTCATCGCGTCGTTGCCTCTTTTTCGGAGCAGAGGGACTGACAAGAGAGCGGTCTTGTGTTGGCACGACTCGGCCAGATGTTCTTCCAGAGTTGGGGTTGCTTGTATTCCGCTATGGGACCCTCTCTCCGGTCTTCTTGGAAGCGGAGCGCTTATAAGAAGTGGTGTGCGTGGCGGCTGTTGCGGGCTCTTACGGCGCGTTTTGAGCCCGCGTATAGAGAGTGAAGTTGCGGGTAGCTTCTGTTAAACGTCTCTGTTGCTCCGATTTCGGGAATAAAGAAGAACGTGGCCCGCGGACGCACTTCGCAAAGTTCGCCTCGCGGAAACTTACGCCAAAGAAACTCAAAAGTCTGCCACACGCTCCCAGCGGCGTGCACTGTTGCTTTTATATCGCTGTTTCTATGCTCTCTTTAAAATTGTAAAACAAAAGGAAAAAAAAAAGGTTTATAGTTTTAGCTGCGTACCCTCGGCGTACAGCCGTAGGCAAAAGATCCCTTTCATATTTTATTAACAAGTATTTAGACCTTTATTCGCGACTCATTCTATCTGTCTTAAGAGAAAACTGAAATACCCTTTTGAATCTTGTTTAGCCGGCATGGTCCTCACCACGCTTCAGTAATCATTTGACATCATCCCCGTAGATCGGCTAGAATTCAAAAAGACGCGATTCTTCTAATCGTGAATCACTCCTTTTCTTACATCTTTATTTTATTGCTTCGAAATGCAGTGCGCGCCCTACTTTCTGTCTTCCTCAGGGACAGTTTTCCCGCCGTTAACACACACTCACACACAAAAAGCATTTTTGGTCACGATGTAAATCGATGCCTTGAAATCCTACTAAAGTCGTTGACAACTTAAGAAACGCAGGGCGTGGCGAAACGCGAGCATCTCATTATCGCTCAGCAGCCAATCAGATTGCGGCATGAGCCGGTAAGGACGCTCAGGGACCAATGAAGAAGCGCCAGCATAGCAAGCCACACCCTGCTAAGTCGTCTGTGACTATAAGTAGAAAATGACGCAATTCTATTGTTACTTGCTCGTTTAATATTGATCTAAATGTAGTTTCATATAGCGTATAAGAAGTTATCCAGCAGAAGTTAATGAGATGTTGATAAGAAGCGTGTCCCTCGTGTAAACTAAAGCTAGGAACCACAATTTAACTAAGGCGACACATAACAGCGAAGGAAGCTGAAAATAGTACGCAAAGTTATTCGTACATGTATATATCCGCGATAAATTTGGTAGAGCACATTCAAATCGCAGTCAATTATTCTTGAGTGCTCTCATGGTTCGCTGTCGGCCGCAAAAGACAAGGCGTGAGGTTGATGAAAAGGACTATACTCGTTTTCACCTGAAGAACCGTAGTGAAAAAAGTAGTCCGGAACCTCGCGGAGCATTACTAATTTCCACCTTTATGTAGATAATTAAGATGCAAGTAGGTGCGTTTTAGATTGGATAAAAGTTATTTAAACGAGACGTACACGCTTCAAACAACCAAAGCATCGCTTCTTTTTCTGACAACCAAATCTTGTAAGAACTACATCGCGCGGCGTATGAACAATGCGCAAAGCTTCCGTGTTTCTTGAGATAGAATCGAGTATAGATCATAATGGCAATTTTTAAGCTTGTCTTTTTTTCAAGTGCTGACGTTCGTCATTTTTGATTAGCACAATAAAAAAATGGCAACGAGAAGGACATTGAAGATGACAATCTTGCTACACATCGGACTGGTAAGCCACCAGTTAGCGTCTATATTGTGGACTCGCTCGTGGCCGGAGGGTATCACTTCATTTTGGGCAGACCATGCCAATCAATATGAGCTCAGTTGTGGACGTTTCTCGACACCAGTGCTCATTGCTCCAGTCTGTGACACTGCGTACGGGGTTTATTATAAAGAATATATAGTGTCTAAACGACCCTTCCGCTGTAAAACGAGCCGGAAAAATTCGCCGACTGCACATAGAAAGATCACACTTTCATTGAATGTGCACTGAGCAGGTCAGTTTTATACCATGTGAAATTTCAACATACAGTTCTCTTCCTGTAAACCTTTACAGCGATAAACTCATGACTCCGGGTGCGTTCGCGGACGACTGGGTTAGCGACGCGCTATTTACTTGTGGTGCCGGACTTGGGACGTTAATATGCGCGAATAAATCTTTAATGCATATGAACGTCGTGCTCGATGTAATAACAGTTATTTTGTTGTTCTTGTTGGTTTTGCGTCCGGAGGAAACATTGTGGAGAGATATCCATGAACCTCGTGTTTCCACAAAAAGGCATGGCACGTCGATAAATTATTTTTACGCTTTTGGCAGTTTGAAATTAATTAGGCAGCTGCTGTCCATCAAGAATAAGAACAAAAAAATATGGTGAGTGCATGCACTCTACAGACTAAAAAGGGAGATAGTATAATACGTGATCATTATAAATTAAACCATACGTGTTGCGTAAACCAACTTGTGTAAACGCACGGGCAGATATTCTGAGAAGTATTAAAAACAACCGTGGCTTGTTTTTTGTTTTATTTTTGTATTTCTTGCTTTGCTTGACCACAATTTAAAAAAACTGATATATTTCAAGCTTTTTTTTTTAATGAATATGGTGTGTTTGCCACCAACATTGTCTATCAGCTAAGCTGTTTGAACTTCCTAGTTAGCGTCGTACCAAATTGATGTGATAATATTTTTGCCTTTATAATTTAGACATACTCGTCACTTTTAGCCGCCAAACGCGCCTTTGGCAATTAAAAAAGATCTCTGGGAGGAGCATAACAAAAAGTTGTTAGTCAAAATTCTTATTATTTGTAGTTTACTTATATATCACGTTCACCGTCTTCTCGCGTTTTTGTGCATTTGTTTTGCAGTCATACTTAACTTATGTACTTTCTGTATTTTAGGCAGAATGCGCCGCAGCGCGGCTAGAATTCTCGTGTGCAGAACGCACATCAGTTGCATTTCCGCGCTTTGGGATTACTGGACTTCCACGAGTGCTCTGCCGTTTTAGGGGAGATCATGGGCCACGTTCTTCCGTCGAACAGAAAGTACACACGTGCGCTGAACGGAATGAGAAAGTACAGCGTGTCTCAAAAGATAAAAATATAATTTTTTTTTTTTTTATTGCAAAAGGAAATTACGCGCCGCTGAACACTCATTTACCGCGAAAATATAGCGCTAGCCGCGTCCGTACCAGATGCCAAAGTTTCAGAACCAAGCGCGGTATCTAATTCGAAAGTTAGAAGTGATTTTATAAAAATCTCAATAGAAAAAAAAAAAACTGATTTTCGCCTTTTTTTATTTTTTTTTTTTTTTTTGGGGGGGGGGGTAACTGGTTTTATTTAGCTTCATGTATTCGAGTGCTTCGTCGACCACCATTTTCCCATTAAAAATTTCATAAGATCACTTAAAAACATTTAAATGGGATAGCGGTTAGTTGTGAAGCTTTGGCATCTGGTTCGTACCGCTAGCGCTACATCAGGGCGGAAAATGAGCGTTTGGTGGAGACACATCTGAACGGTTGCCTCACCCTGTTCAACTCTAACGTTGTAACTAGGATATAGTTCCAGCTCCAAATTGGGAAACAAAAAACAGAGATAGAACAATATGCACCAACTAGCTCAACTCAAGCCCGTAACTCAAATTGTAATCCTAACTTTGTCACTGCCCGTTCCAAAGCGCAAACAGGTATTTTAAAAAATGAAACGGGCTTGAACCCATTATTTAATGCTGATTCCGTTGCGCTTCCATATTTCAGCAGGTACAACCGGGCACTAAAATGCACCTTTGAAGAAAACTCGTTACAAAGACTCGTTTTATCCGAGCGTAGAGTCTCCATGTTTTAGTTGAGAATGTGATAAATATTTGCAACACTCTACACTTTGTACGACGTCATGTCAGATGCGTTCAGTCATAAATTAAACACTGTCCATTCGAAGGAAGAAGGCAAGGCAACGTTCGCACTGAGATAGCATCGCCAGTCGCGCTTAAAGTTCACACCGAGGTGCTCCACGCGGTAATGCTGAAAAACGATAAGGACCTTAAAACGCGTGACTGGAGGAAGTGTTTCCAGAACGAACCTCCCTGCATGCCGGCCGGATGGGCGGATTAACATTTACCATAATGTCGCCTACTCTACATACATATCGTTGCGAGAAAAGGAAACATTCGGCAATTTCTTTTTTTTTTTTTTTTTTGGGGGGGGGGGGGGTAACTGGTTTTATTTAGCTTCATGTATTCGAGTGCTTCGTCGACCACCATTTTCCCATTAAAAATTTCATAAGATCACTTAAAAACATTTAAATGGGATAGCGGTTAGTTGTGAAGCTTTGGCATCTGGTTCGTACCGCTAGCGCTACATCAGGGCGGAAAATGAGCGTTTGGTGGAGACACATCTGAACGGTTGCCTCACCCTGTTCAACTCTAACGTTGTAACTAGGATATAGTTCCAGCTCCAAATTGGGAAACAAAAAACAGAGATAGAACAATATGCACCAACTAGCTCAACTCAAGCCCGTAACTCAAATTGTAATCCTAACTTTGTCACTGCCCGTTCCAAAGCGCAAACAGGTATTTTAAAAAAATGAAACGGGCTTGAACCCATTATTTAATGCTGATTCCGTTGCGCTTCCATATTTCAGCAGGTACAACCGGGCACTAAAATGCACCTTTGAAGAAAACTCGTTACAAAGACTCGTTTTATCCGAGCGTAGAGTCTCCATGTTTTAGTTGAGAATGTGATAAATATTTGCAACACTCTACACTTTGTACGACGTCATGTCAGATGCGTTCAGTCATAAATTAAACACTGTCCATTCGAAGGAAGAAGGCAAGGCAACGTTCGCACTGAGATAGCATCGCCAGTCGCGCTTAAAGTTCACACCGAGGTGCTCCACGCGGTAATGCTGAAAAACGATAAGGACCTTAAAACGCGTGACTGGAGGAAGTGTTTCCAGAACGAACCTCCCTGCATGCCGGCCGGATGGGCGGATTAACATTTACCATAATGTCGCCTACTCTACATACATATCGTTGCGAGAAAAGGAAACATTCGGCAATTTCTTTTTTTTTTTTTTTTTTGGGGGGGGGGGGGGTAACTGGTTTTATTTAGCTTCATGTATTCGAGTGCTTCGTCGACCACCATTTTCCCATTAAAAATTTCATAAGATCACTTAAAAACATTTAAATGGGATAGCGGTTAGTTGTGAAGCTTTGGCATCTGGTTCGTACCGCTAGCGCTACATCAGGGCGGAAAATGAGCGTTTGGTGGAGACACATCTGAACGGTTGCCTCACCCTGTTCAACTCTAACGTTGTAACTAGGATATAGTTCCAGCTCCAAATTGGGAAACAAAAAACAGAGATAGAACAATATGCACCAACTAGCTCAACTCAAGCCCGTAACTCAAATTGTAATCCTAACTTTGTCACTGCCCGTTCCAAAGCGCAAACAGGTATTTTAAAAAATGAAACGGGCTTGAACCCATTATTTAATGCTGATTCCGTTGCGCTTCCATATTTCAGCAGGTACAACCGGGCACTAAAATGCACCTTTGAAGAAAACTCGTTACAAAGACTCGTTTTATCCGAGCGTAGAGTCTCCAAGCTTTAGGTGAGAATGTGATAAATATTTGCAACACTCTACACTTTGTACGACGTCATGTCAGATGCGTTCAGTCATAAATTAAACACTGTTCATTCGAAGGAAGAAGGCAAGGCAACGTTCGCACTGAGATAGCATCGCCAGTCGCGCTTAAAGTTCACACCGAGGTGCTCCACGCGGTAATGCTGAAAAACGATAAGGACCTTAAAACGCGTGACTGGAGGAAGTGTTTCCAGAACGAACCTCCCTGCATGCCGGCCGGATGGGCGGATTAACATTTACCATAATGTCGCCTACTCATACATATCGTTGCGAGAAAAAAAAACATTCGGCAGTTTTTTTTTTTTTTTTTTCTTTTTTTCTTTTCTTTGAGCGCAGCAGGCCCACTTGATGGCAGACAGCGGAAGGGTATATTTTTCAGATACCTAAGCTAATTCGAATGTAAATATCTACTTAATAAAAGGTGATATCTTAAATGGCTAAGTAGATCATTCAAACTCCCGCAAACTCCCTGTCGTTGTAAAGAAGAATCGGCGCACAGAAATTTCCGATAAAAACAGAAGAGAAAACCTGGAATCGTCTACCCGTTCTGTTATCTGAAATTGCCGCGTGAACGAGAACAAGAAATGTTCGGCAACATTGACCCAGTTATAAATCTGACTATAGCATGTGTGCAGCGAGTGTTCGGCGTACTTGATTATTGTAATTCAATTCTACACGCGTATCTAACGGATGAAAGAATCATCACATTCTTTGGAAACGACAACCGTGTTCACATTGGGCGCGTTCAGTAGCGGCCCCGGAGTCAAGGAGTCACTGACTCCTTCCACTGGACGGCCAAAAGTCACTTCCAGTGCACGTAACTCCGGGGCTTCGGAGTCAAGCTCCGAAGCACCGAGTCTGGAGACGGTGCACGTAGAGTCAAAGGAGCTAAAGATGACGTCATTTCCTGACTGGTGACGATTTCCGGTGAGAAAATCCAAGAGCTCTGACTCGAGTCACTCCGTTCGGGGGCAAGGGAGGCGCTACTGAACGCGCCCATTGAGACTGCGAGACAATTGGAATGTTTAGAATGGCGCAACTATATATGCTAACCGAAGATTGTGGAACGAATTGTATTTATGAATTAAAACCTAAAACCCATCGAGTAGCTTCGGAGTGACTAACAGAAATGAAGGAGACGCGTTAATTTCATTGGTTGTTGCTGCGTTACCCAACTGGTCGCAACAACAGGTTCAACAGAAAGAGAATAAAATTACTGCCTTTCTCGTGGGATTGTTGTTGACGACGTTAAAATGTGGCCCTGTCAGATTTCATGAACAACGACACTCGATTAGACAGCTTGTTGTTGTTCCCGCGTAGCTGGCTTCGCTGACTTGTGTGCCGTTCATAAGGAGCGCCCTGTCAGGCTGCGCGGCGAGTGAACACCAACGCATTTTACTTTTTTACCTCCGTTCATGTGCGGTTATCTGTCGCTAGGATCTCCTACAAAATATTAGAGCACGGGGAGCAAAAGCTCGAGCGGCGGAATTCAGTGATCCTGAAGTGTCTCATTTCAGGATCAAACCTGAAGTGTCTCATTTTTCGCGAAGCGCTTGGGTCAGCCACTCGCTGCAAGCAATGGAGCAAGCTCGGCGAATATCAAATTTAAAATAATCTTTAGCCTTAGCATAATGCTTCACCTTGTTTTTTTTTTATTTTATAATATAGACATTTATATTAAATTGGTCACAGCCACAAAGTGAATTTATATCGGCACAAAACATTCGTCATATTTAAATGCGAAATATTTATTAATTGTTCGTTTTTAATGAAATGCTCTAGTACCGCTCTACACTTCCCTATATTGCTTAGCTGTCAGTCAGTAACCACCACAGCATCAATATCTTCTCTTCTATTTAAAGTTGTGTCATACAAGTGTGTTTTCCAAGAAAAAAACGTTTTGGCCGTTTCGTGAAATGCTCTGTAAATCACCGCACAGTAAATTTCAAAACCGCTTCAGCTGCGTCTGCATTTTTTTTTCTTTTTTGCAATCAGTCCGTTTTTTTTCCCCAATCGCATCTTTACGTTGCATTTGTACGAGTATTTTGTTTTTATTTTCCAATCTCCGTTTTATGTATAGAATGATTCACTGCCTACAAGGGAGCTCGTCCCCAACGGCCATTTTATTTAACCACTTGCGTGAAATTAGAATGGCTAAATCGCTCCAATTCACCAACGCTTGCCCCCCCCCCCCCCCCCCTTCCTAAAAAGAAAGACCATACAGCAATAAATAACCGCAGTCTCTTGTTTCTCGTGCGCTTCTTACGTTTTATTTACTATAACCCCGCAGGCCATCAAATCATGAAGCGCGTACACGAACCATCCAAAACTAACCCCACGCATAGTCCCTAAACCATCCACTGACGTCAGATATCGGTTTCGCAATACGCTTCCTTGCCACAGCGCTCGTAGACAAAAGCCTTCCCGATTAGGTAATCTCCGCACTGCGCAAGGCTTATGCGATTGAGACACGCCTACAACAAACGAAGAGCTGCCATGCGCTTTACTCAATCTTTCCCGTCTCGCTTGAACCCCCGTGAGCCCTCTCTTTCCCTACTTGGGTCTAAAACAGGATCAGCAAGGTTGTCTTACAACCGAGCTCGACGTCTTGCCTTCGGAAGCAGCAGGGAGAAGTATCGGGGGCTATTGTAAAGCAGCACTTGAGTAACATGAAGTCGCTCCAGTTTCTCTCCTGGGGGAACTTGCGAGGAAAGATGGCGACGCTGTATGCCGCCGTATCCCGAAGTAAAGGAAACTAAGAAGATGGGTCTATCGAATATTTACAGGGGGCACGGTGTCAGCGAACCCAAAACTTTAGTTGTTGTTGGATTTTTTTTTCTTCTTTACTCTCCGATTTGGTGTTGACGACGTCCGGACACATAGAATTAGGTAAAACTGGGGCTAATTGGTGAATTTCCAACGCGCTCGAAACATCGCAAAAGATCACAAAGAAACAGGACAGGAGGAATCGCTCTCCATAAACGATTTCTTGTTCCTGGTAGACATTTTCGCTAATAAGTATATAGTTTCATATTGATGCCGTTTCCACGCGATGCTTTCCATGTAGAGAAGTTATAGGAACGGAGCTTATGTAAAACAAGAAAGAATTATAGAGAGGCAGTAAAAAGGACAGCACGTCTTGATTTGTAGTAGTGGCCTGTTATAGTGATAAATCTTAAGATCTAATGTTCTAAAACCGAATAAAGGCTAGGCAAACTTCGTGAAGAAGGACTGAAATTTTACTTAAGACTGCATAAAAGTGTAAAAAGAGTAACTAAACTCTTTGTTACACTGCGCACGTATCATAGTGAGGCATATAAGGTTTGAAGCCAATCATCGGGGGTTGATCAGTTCACTCTTAAGTCACCGAGCCGACATCCCCTACAGTAAATTTCGCGACAGTAACACTCATCGTTTTCCCGATAAAGATCCACCTGAAGACATCCACAAAGCTGAAAATTTACTGTCTCAATTAACAATATCAGCATCCATTTCGTTGAATATACTTTTAAACTAAACGTCATATTTCACTTCCTGGTAGCTGTGAATATTTTTCCACGCTCGTAAGTGCAACCTCTGCCTTTAAGTGCACACGACCCTTCATCGGCCTCCGAAAATATCTAAACTCGTAAGATAAAAACATATCAAACCATCGCGGAGCAGCTCAGTCCTCGAATACTCTCAAGAAATCATTTGGTCGAACTCAAAAATCACTCTGGGTCACAGAAAACTTCTTTTTGAATAAACAATAGCCAGGAAAGATTAAAAAAATCGTTGCATTGGCTACGCATAGACGAGTTGCTCAACATTTGCGTCCAATACCACCCCAAACGACTCGATAAGTTCGATCCTGAGCACGTATGTTTGCCTACGCGGCTGATGACCTCGTATCAGGGTCATCGTCTGTATTTATGTATATAAACAACGTGCACAGATGTACGCGGGATGACCGAAGCGATTAGGAGAACTCCCAACTTTGAGAGAAAAAACGAGTCGAGAGTCTACGATTTGCCACGAGTCGAGATCGGCGATCGACGACTCTGGGGGTCGTCGTCGACGGCACCCAGCTTTATCGGTTGACGATTGTTTACACGTCTTGGCAGCCCCCGTGAAGAAGGTACCGGAGAACGTTCCTAGAATGAAAACCTTTCTGGCTTTTCTCTCGGGCCTGGTTTTTTTGGGGGAAAGCGGTGATGGGATCTGGGATCATTACAAACCCCACGCACGAAGAGAATCAAACGTAGCCTGTTCGACGCGTGATGACATCTCCTTACAGTGTTTTTGTTTTTGTTAGGATTTGTTTGCAACCTACGCAACAACATTTCGCATCACTCAAGCTCGAACAACAAACTTTGTGATAACAGACCGCAAAAAAACACAACACAGCTTTTTCTGGCATATAAAAAAAAATTGCAGTATAATATGTTTTTGAGAACCGTTAAGTTATTTTTTTCTGTTTTTTTTTTTTTTTTTATTAGCATGACTTTCATGTTAACCCCTATTTTGTCACCAACCGTGGAGTAAAAAAAAGACGAGTAATTTTCAGTTTAATTTGGTCGCCTGGCATGACTTTCCAGGTGTTAGGTGGGTCACAGAAAATGAACATAGAGATAATGTTTCGAATACGGAAGACAAGTATGGTTACATTTCTAAAACAATGTGTTTCTAAATAAGATTAAGGAGCTAAAATAAACAAATGTCGTGAAAAGCTTTCTTCTTTTTAAAATATTCATTAATGGTGCATTCAAGGCCGTGAAGGCAATCAAGATAAGAGGAAGGTACTTAGTCGGAAGTTTCTATTGGTTATTCTATTGGTTATTATATAGAAAGTTATTCTCTCACGAAGTTGCAGAACGCGTGTGACATCTATTTTTTTCAGGGGTATAGTTCTCTATTAAATTAAGCTTGCATGAAAACGTCAGGGATTTCGACACCGAGTGCATTGAGTACGGTTGTATTTGATGGCAGTTTTATTAGACACAAAATAGATCACATAACCCCTAACTTTTTTTTGTCCAGTGCATGGGACTTGAAACTAAATAATGCATATACGCAACACTAACGCTTAGTAATAGCGTTAATATAATAGCAAGTTTGAGCACATCATTTTACCATTCCACTGACAGTCCCCAAATAATCCGCCGACGTCTTTGTGCGCGCACTCTATTATTATCGGTTGTTGTTATCGGAAGGCAAAAACGATCTACTAACAATCTCTAGAAACTATCTATATACTTGGATGTAGGAGTACACAAAAAACACATTAAATCGACCCAGGAAAAAAAGCCTCGATTCATTTCTGCGGTTCATCACCTATTTCTCTTTCTTTTCCTTCGTTCACCTCCTTTCGCTCCCTTTTTCGGTGGAGCCCTCTTGCCTCTACCGTATTTATTTATCATACTGAGGATCCTTCTCCCTTGGTTAAATCTCCCACCTTTCCCGTTTCGGTTTGGATGAGCATCGAACCGGCGTGCGGTCGTGTACCACTACTGCGTGACGCACGTTAAAGTCCCCGGGCTAGCGGTTGTACCGCACTGGCTAAATTGCTCATATACAGCTGAGAGACCCGACGCCCATTGAGGCTTACTAACTTCCGGTTGTATTAACATACGCTCATCACTATTATCATTAATGCGAAGGTGGTTCAACCTCATCTGATATCGGTGGAAGCTAATAGATTCCCGCGCATTGTAAACCGTCCCACGGAGTAACAAAACAGATCCCGCCAGAGGGCGTGGTCAGGGCTCGTTCGTGTGCGACCAAAGCAGGCTCCCCGAGCGGTCCGATTGATTCGACGGCGCCGGCCGCAAAGTGGAGGCTCGCCCCGGGCTCGTTTTGGCCCGCCAAACTCGCGCCGAGCCCCGGGCCCAAACCGAGAGGCCCGGGACCGAGATTGGGCAGTGTATGCGCACTGCACGCGCCCCCCTCTACACTCTCCGCGCTCTCTCGTTCAAGGACAGAGTGGTGCGGGACCCCGGAGGGCGCACCATTTCTTACGACCGCCGTTTGTTCCCGGTTCCTTGAAGAATTCCTCGGGGTAGTCTTGTACGCTCGTCCTCGTTCCGGAAGCTGCGAAAGGCTTCCCTGACTACGGGGCGGCCGACGGAGAACGTAGGGACTCGCGTGTTGACTGCAGCGACGTTCCCTTATCCCTTTCTTGTGGCGCCACGGTTGGCTGCCTTTCTTCTCGAGGTCGGTGTTTGCGCACTTCTGATTCTGCGTCACATACATAAAGCCTTCTGGGATCCTAGTTGCTTCGGTTGGCGCGTCTCTTTAATAGCTTCCAGATATTATATATATATATATATATATATATATATTCTCAATTAGCATTTAACATTTTAAATCGTAGAGAAGGATATAAAAAAAAGTTATCTGAGACTATTGTTGCCAGCTTCGTTTTATTACCTAATAGTGTGCTTGCTTCTTTCACCAAGAAAACATACAAATGAAGAAAAATTGTTAGTTTTGGTTAGTACGAACAGGAATTCCTTTTGTGACGACTTTTGCTATAGAGTTTTACGTCGAACGGTTACAGTCGTCATCTTCGTGTTATTAGCCAAAAACTCAGTCCCCTCGTGTTTCCTAAAGGCCACTTAGATATATGGATTTAAGGTAGAGGTGCATTTAATGTACCGGTAAGAATAGTCTACAACAACAAAAAAATTGAGGCAGAAGTTCTGTTGTAGCTCAAGTACTCTATCATACTGACGCCACAGTCGAACACATTGCGTTAAATTATACTCCGTTCAGCCTTAAAGGGGCACTGCAAAGGGACGAAAAATAAATGCTCTTCGAAGGCCGTGCCTATCCGTGTCAAATACGAGCGTTCAGTGACGACATCGGTCTAAAGCGTGGGATAATGTCGATATAAAATTACAGAGGTATAGGCTGGCTGAATAGGTGCCCCTGACCCTTTCTGATCCTTTCAAGCGCGTCATTCTTTGCTTGGAGCACCCGTAAATTGGTGGGGCGTTCACGTCTCCGTAGCTGGATGTGAATTCCAACAATTAAGAAGGCTGCCCATGGTTGTTGCACGCTTTTATCATTTCGGTTCTCTATTGCTTCAGACCAAGGACGTCATCAACAATAGAAAATGTGCTCAAAATTCTCAACTTCTTTCACCTAATATGTTCAAGATACATCAACTTTCTTCTTTATTTTATTTTCAATGTGTTGCTCTATTCTGTTCACCTTTAAAGGGGTGGTGCAACGATATTCAATTGTGATGTTTTTCACTTAACACAAGCTTACTGGCACTTGTGAGACCCAAGCATACTCGCACGCAACGCCACTGAACAAGAAACGCCTTTGTTGTGGTGTAATTTCAAGGAGAAGAGCGAGCGTTTTCTTTTAATCTCTCATTCTCAAAACTTGATGATGTGGCTGGGGGAGTGCGGTACCCCCCAGTTACGATATTTAAATCCGGCTCATATATTGGACCCGAGCATTGCGTGAGCACTCGATTCGGGCTCGTGATAATTGATAGCTCGACATGCATTTGGGTAGTGACTCGTGTCCAGTGCTGCAATGACCGAGAATAGCCGAACCGTAACAATATCTGGAACGCAGCGGGTGTCCTGTTGCTTCGCCAACCCCAGCGCGTGGCTACACTCTAAGAAAACGTACGTGCGTTTTCTTTCCCGCAGAACACGCGAAAATCCAATCACTGCTGTTCGCGGAATCAGCTCAGCGAATGACAATGCCGAAACATGTGTTTAGACCAAAAAGCGAAGTCTGCGATGTAGCATCAAGCAATGCAAGTGTGACGTTTTGCATTGCTTAATGCTACATCGCAGACTTCGTTTTTTGGTCTAAACATATGTTTCGGCATTGTCATTCGCTGAGCTGATTCCGCGAACAGCAGTCATTGGCTGTTCGCGTGTTCTGCGGGAAAGAAAACGCACGTACATTTTTTTAGAGTGTATGATCAACATTGGCGGCATATAGTCGGCTCCAGATCACGTGGCTGCTTGCTCTGGCTGCGAGTTGAGGGGCGTGAACGCTGGTCGTTTTCTTTAATTTTTTTCGGCGACTTCGATTGCGTGTGATGAAAAACGATGCGTGTTCCATGGGTCATTAGCGCCAGGGTAAGCGGTATTTGCGCAAAGTACAAAATCGTTGCATCGCCCCTTTAAAGGGATACTGAACCAAGGAATTTAGTGTCCATAATAACTGGCGCACGTTCTTTCCATGAGCCAGCAGCCGCCGGTGTGCGCGAGCACACTCAACAAAAATGACGTCAAAGACCCCCATTCGCGGTTAAGATGACAGTGAAATGTATGGGCTTCGGGCCAAAGGAGAATAAAGACAAGTTTTTCATCTACAGAGTGGTGTCTGGTGTAAAAGGTAAGCGATTAATTGATCTAACAAGCACGTAGCTTTCACTTGTTGAGATGAAAAACTTGTCTTCATTCTCCTTTGGCCCGAAGCCCATACATTTCACTGTCCTCTTAAAGGGCCCATGAAGGCAGTTTCGAAGTTTTATTCGACGATTGAAATGGATGCCAGGCACGTCTCAGATACTGTTGACCAAGTTCTAGCCCGAACAGAAGTTTGGGTGCCGCACCAATCGAGCAAACAGGCGCGGTAATAATAGCGCCGGGAACGATGCCTGAGACCCCACCGAGGAGGCGGCAGAAAGGTGAACTAAAGTGCGCCGTTGAAGCGTGACGACAACGGGCTCCTCGTCTGGCGATTGGTTCAAACGATAGACGCGCTCTTGGTTTCGATTTCGGTGGTGAGATGTGATGAAAAAAGTTCATTTGAACGTTGGATAATCTTTTAAAGTTGTAGTTGGGAATTAATAGGTTTCATACCGTGTATAAAAGCATAATCTGAAGCGATCCCTCCGTTTGTCACTGGTTGAACGCATCCCGCACTGCTACCTCGGGCGCGTAACAAGCATCGAGCAACCGTGGAAAAAAAAGAAAAAGGTACGAGCGCCGGGGGCGGCGGACTTTTGGTTCTGGTTTCGTGCGTCGTCTCGTGTTCGCTTTGCGAACTGGTGTCTCACCAATCATGCCGCGTTTATGTGCAGTAGTAGGTTGCGCGAAAGGTCGGCTAAAGACGTGTGGTCGATCGGGCGACGTTAGTTTGCATAAACTGCCGACCGATGCCTCAATGCGCAGCATTTGGTTGCGCGCCGTCGTCTTGCGTAGAGCTGTGGACAGCGGTGTCATGATTTGTTTGTTGCATTTCCGACCAGAAGACTTTGAGCAGCACCTTCACGTCAGCCGGAGTCGCTCTGAGGCGGCGACCGAGGAGCTGGTGGTAGGTCTATGGAGCCTTCGTAAAGCGCCAATCCAGAGTTCTGCGTCCTTACCACCATCTCCCGTTTAGTCGGCGTGAGGTCGCTGAACGGGAGCTCAAACTCGCTTGCGAGCGCGGCGTTGCCGCCCATTTCTTCCAGGTTTTCTTCACAGACCACCGTGCACTATAGCGAACCACGGGAACCACACTGAGTGTGCACTAAATCCTACCGATGCCGACAGTGCTCCTTGACGTCACTTCTCTTTCCAGAGGCGAAAAAGGGAAGAAATCTGAATGTTTGTTTCGGTTTCGCAGATTTATTTGCAGGTACAGAAATAAGAGTCACAAAGTTCTAGAAAAAATTGTGTGGCATGCCAGGACCCCAATACTTCCGAAAACACATTCTTTAAAAAAAAAAATTAAATTGCCTTCATGGTCCCTTTAAGCGCGAATGGAGATCTTTGACGTCACTTTCGTTGCGTGTGCTCGCGCACACCGGCGGCTGCTGGCTCGTGGAAAGAACGTGCGCCACTTATTATGGGCACTGAATTCTTTGGTTCAGTATCCCTTTAACCTGAGCCTAGAAGCTCCGCCTTCAGCGCGAGCTCGTTGGCTTCCGCGGTGCTTTGTTTGCGCGTGCCTGCGGGTTCACACTTGTGTTAGCAAGGGCAGGAAACTAGCGCTGAAGGTAGAGGTTATAGTCTCAGCTTAAAGGGGCCATGAAACGAATTTTGGGTTGGAATGAATGATTTTAAATTTGGACTTTACTAATCGCATATCGTTTAGTTGGCCAAAAGAAAGAGGCTAGAAAGTCAAAAGCCAGCTTTTTGGTACGAACATTTGAAAATATAGCGGACTATTTTGTACCTTCTTGCCTTCGAAAGCTCTCCGCCTTTTCACTATGATACATCCGCGGTTCCAAAAGCGCGTCACCGGCGCCAAACTGACGTCAGCTGAGCCCAGCTCACGCATTGGACACGAGAAACTGCGTCACTCGGACGTATGCGCTCGTCAACAATCAATCCGTCGACGAATATTTGGATTCGCGTTCGTGGCCAATGAGTGCCCTGACGGAACTTATTGTCACTGGGGAATGACAAGTTCTATGGTGTGCATAAAAAGAACGGTGGAAGCTAGGAGTCATCGCACCGGTGCCGAAGGAATGTCACGACCACGTGATTTCACTATTCGCATTGAGTTGAGGATTAAAGCTAAGGAGGAAGAAGTAGGAAAATTGTTTCATGACCCCTTTAAGAATGAAAGGTGTTCAAAATCCCACCCACTACTTCGAGCGAGAGCAATGCAAATTAAGAAAAAAAATGGCCAGAAAACGCTTTGCAGGGCCCTCTTTATGCTGAGACTGCAGCCAAAGTTTGCAAGCGCGAGCCAGCCCGCACTCCTGGCTTTCACACGTGCCTTTCTATACTCTATTTCACCTTATGATGTATCGCAGGAAAGGCCACAGGCGCGAGCTCCTTGCTCATAGGGCACGTCTCGGCGGCACAAGCTCTCGCGCATTAAAGGCTGCTGCCAACGCTACGAGCTCGCGCTTCTAGCCTTCGCTGCGGTACAATATAAGGTGCAACGGAGTATAGTGTTTAGCGCTCGTTCTGCGGCAGAATGTTTCGAAGCCGTGACCTCGTGCTCTCGTGCTTGTTGCAGTGGCTGCAGTCTCAACTTATAGGGAGTATTCACTGGACCCATATTTGAGGGCGATATTTAGAGCGCATGCTCGGAACGAGCTCACGTTAATAGGCTGCTAAGACCGGCAATCTTGGTGGTGCGGAATGCACGTGGCGAAATAACTGTGGAAGCACGCCGTCAGCACGCGCTCAGCAGTCGCGCACACAGCTATTAGCGGCGAGATGTTTTAGTGGCGCCCTCCTATGGTTACCTTTCGTGACGTCATTACCTTGCGAACAACAAGTTCGATGGTGTTTGTAAGGAGCATGGTGGAAGCTTGAAACCAATGCGCTCTTAAAGCAACACTACCAACCACGAGTCGAAATTGAAGTTCTTCCATTTCGCTCTTCATGAGAAATCCTTTGCTGACGTCATAGTCAGCATTCAGCCTATCGTGGAAGGCCGACCACAGCGCCGCTTTCGGTCGCGCACGTCGCCAATGGCCCCCAGTGAATACTCCATATAGGGGCCATAACACCAAATTTTGGTCTGGATAACATATTTTAAATTGGGACTTTACTAATCGCACATCGTTTTGTGGTTCAAAAGAAAGCGGGTAGAAAGTCAAAGGTCAGCTTTTTCGGTACGAACATTTGAAAATATAGCGGTCTATTTCGTACCTCTTTTCCTTCGAAAGCTCTCCGCCTTTTCACTATGATACAACCGCGGTACCCACAGCACGTCAGCGGTGCCAAAATGGCGTCAGCCGTCCCCAGCTCACGCATTGGACACGAGCACTGCTTCACTCGGACGTATGCGCTCGTCAACGATCATTCCGCCGACGAATATTTGGATTCGCGTTCGTGGCCAATAAGTGCCGGGACGGCACTCAGCGTCACTCGCGAATGACAAGTTCTGTGGTGTGCTTAAAAGTACGGTGGAAGCTTCGAGTCATATCGCACCGGTGGCCACGCACGTCACGACAACGTGTTTTTCATTTCGTTTTTGAGTTGAGGATTAAAGGTAAAGAGGGAAAAGTAGAAAAATTGTTTCATGACCCCCTTTAAACCGCTCATTCACACTGGAAGCGGATCCGCGTTCGCAAAGCGGTTGCGAACGCTGTTGTATAAAGATCCAATACAATTGCCGCGCACTCGATGACATCAAGTGCGCGTGCAATGGACCTTTTTCACATACCGACGGCACCAGGCGGTGGCTGCCGAACTAAAATCGAGGAAGTGGCCTACCTGCGCTACCAATCGATAATGGGAGCTACCCTACCAGTTTCTTCGCTCTCCGAGCAGCGGCGCGTGCCCAACGCGACTCTAAAGGCTGAACTCCATGGAACGAATTATGTGACGGATAACTGGCGAACGCCGCCCGACGGCACGCTCGCTTTGCGCGCGACGTAGTAGCCACTGTGTTGATTCCACGCGCAGAGCAAACGCCGCCGGGCAAAATTCGTCGGTTATTCGCAGCATATTCGTCCCATAAAGTTCAGCCTTTAAAGAGGGGGATCTGTGGCGTCCACTCCACCCAAACGTCATGTTTTTCTTTCCGTTCACTTTCTTTTTTTGTGTAACACAATTATATATATGTTGCAATTACCTTTTCTACTCGCTGATCCACAGCCTCCTTCCGAATTCCTCGATTTCTAGTGCCGACTTCCGCCGCTTGGCATCGAGTGCTCGCGCGTGCGCAGAACGCTTCTCGGAAAAGGTCCATTGTACTGGATCTTTATACAACCGCGTTCGCAACCGCTTTGCGAACGCGGATCCGCTTCCAGTGTGAATGAGCGGTAAGGTGAACGGAGTATAGTTTGTTTCCACTTGAAACAAACAAAAATCGATCATTAATGTTTGTGATTTTATATAATATCGTGACTTTAGGGCATGAAAAAGTAGTAGATTGTTGAGCTGGCATAATTTTAATTTTTGTTCGTATATTACTCCCATTTAATTAGACATATTTTAGGCAGAACGAACATCTGTGTGTAATTAAACGTCCCGTGTTAAATGGAAAAAAAATAGTGGCAATGACGAAAGTGAACGTAATCTTATCATTGAACGGTCCGTGCCGTATTCTTCGTTGTCCCTGTATCCTCCTACACCCTGGCATAGCTTATGGCTACTGTCTATTAATATTTCAATCACGTGGTTTCGTCTTAACACCCTTCGTGTTGACCTGTACACCCTGATCAAAAGAACCAAGTTTGTAGAATCCTGGTGCAACGCGATCTTCGCAAAAAGACCCATCTCCACAAAACAAAAGGCAAAAAAACAACAACTAAAGAGTACGGCATTCTTGTTTTCGTTCACGACGGGTATCGCTGCAAAGCACCAGTGATGTTACTGTGTTCTCCTAAAGAACATTGAGATCATTCCGCTAGTTATACCATCTACTGACCAAGTTCACTGTGCGACACTGTTAGCGTGAATCGAACATGGCAATGACGTGTTCTAGCATTTCACTTCTAAAGGGTGCCGGCAGGCACCAAATATTACTGCTTAGGTTAGTGCCCCAGGTAAGCACTTTCAACAACACTGGTAATTTTTTTTTTACATTCTTGCAATTTAAGAAAAAAGAAAAAGAAACCAGAGATCACTTAATTTAATCTTTTCCCACCAGCTTGTCACTTAATACTTTTAAATAATTTTGTAGATTTTTGTAAATACTTTCTCTCTGGTTATTCTTACTGCTACCTTTCTTTCTCTTTCTTTTCCTATTTTTGTTATTTTAGTCTTAAATGCATCTTTGTCTTCCTCGTTCCTCTCATAAACTTCAGTTGTAAGTAGCGCTCTGTCCTGTCTTCTCTTTCTTTCCTGTGTTCGTCTCCTGTCGCGCTAATTGTGTGTATCACTTGTTCGCGCTAAGAGTGTTGAGGAGTGTACATCAATGTGAGTACGGCGACATTTTTCAACGTCTACATATATTTTTTTTCTGTATGTGTATCATAGATGCTTAGAGATGTCAGTAATGTGAGAATACAAAATGCCGACGAATACGTTAAAAAAAAAAAAACGAGAAACCTAACGACGCAACAACTTCGACAGATCGCTACTAGTTCAGAGAAACGATCCCTTAAACCTGGCTCATACTGCTTATACACCTTTTCAACGTGGGCGCCGCCATCTTCAATTCTGGAACTTCCGGTATGCGTGAAAACATCGCTTTCTTTTCGCCTCGACAGTAGAATGTGTTAACATTTTAATTGCAACCGTCAGTCGTTGTTGTTATGACCCTTCTATACTTTTTTACTTGTTCGGGGTTGTAATCTCTCGCTTTTTGTTCGGAACGCCTACCGGATATGGGGACAGCGTGGCTGGGTGCGAGGCTAAACGAAAAGGGTGTATACATCATACAAAAGACAGTCTGCAAACAAATTCGAACGCTAGTCGAATGCCGCACGGCAATGAGTTCAGGGAGAAACTTTGCACGCGGCATTTGAACCACGGACATTGCGGTGACTCGTGTCTGCATATCGTCTTTTGTGTGATGTATGAGCAGTGTAACCCCGGCTTTATAGTAACGAGGGACGCGTTACTTCCCTGAGTTACAGTAGCGTGATCATTTCATGACTCTGTAACGAGTAACGTACTCCGTTACTTCTTGAGTGGGTAACACAAAAGAATGTCTAAGCACTTTTTTTTTTTGGTAGCGTGTGCATGTTTGCAAACTTAGCTGTGCAACTCCAGGTTTGATGCACGAGTCGTCTTCCGCAAAACAGTGCGAACACGCCATTGGCACTTTTAGGCATTTTACTCAGACATAACATCTGTGTACTTTCCACGACACAACTACATGGTGTTAACTAAAATCTTTTTTGATTTATGGAAAAAAATACTGGCGATTTTTTGCTCAAGTTAACTGTGTCGTTCTGTTCCCACTGCCCACGAACGACATCGGCCATATGAACCCCGATTCAATATTGAGACTTCGAAAGCTATGTGCGCCTGCGCAACAGAATACCACCGTCATTTACATCTCTCGGGGCACTTTTTGCTTTCTTTTTAGTACGGCGACTTCGTACGTTAGGGCCGAATATTATCTACTAAAACTCCCCGCGACGCCATGGAGTTTGAGGCTATACGTGGAATGGATTCTCTACCGCAATTTCATGCCATCGTAGAAGATAACCGATGCAACCGACAACACGGCCGTCCAACCGTGAGATCATGCTCGTCTCATGCATGCCCGGGCTTGCACGTCGGCATGTAGAAGTAGAGGTCAGGACTTCGTTATGGCCTCTTTTTATTGATTGCGAATTAAGCGAGTGAGTCCAGCGCTGTATCACTGTATGCTCCACAGCACTCTTGCGCCCCTTACATTTTAATCCCTGCACCGCGCATACAACGCACGGTCGCTGTCTGACCTTAAGTAAGTTTTTATAGACTCGGCAAATATTAATAATTGTTGTTTCTTGGCGGACTTTACAGGATCCTGTTGCTGCTGCGAACCCCCCCCCCCCCCCCCCTTCTTCTCAGTATCTCAGGTTATGCTGGTATATATATTTTTACGCTAGAAAATCGCGGCTTCTCTAAACGACTTATGGCGATCGATTTTTTTTTTTTGTTTTGTTTTCACTTTTCTATTTTGGTTGTTATATATATTTTTTTTTCTCTGTACACAATGCTCTCGAGTCACGCCAGAGCGGGGTATACCCCGGAACGGACCTTCGCTGCCGACCCATTTCCTCCGGAAAATCCACTGACGGGGAGGAAATCGGCTAATAAAACGCGACTGCCAACAACACGCAATAAAAATGTTATTTTTTTATATTTCTATCTTCTAACGTTAATATAGCTCTCACATAAAACGCCGCATGCACGGTTCGAAGGAAACGCACTCCGGATCTTGAAACGGGAACCGCCCGAGAGAGCGACCCCTGAGTTTTGACCGACCAATGATTTTCCTGATTCTATTCACTGTCGATTAAAAAAAAAAAAGTTATAACAGTGGTTGTTCGTTTTCTATCACCCTATCGTAAGTTGAGTTCCGACCACGGTTCTGACTCACCAATACAGAGCACACTTTACGGGTTGGGGCATAGCCTTCTATATACTGACAAAGCCTGGCAGATCGCTACGTGAAGCGGCCGCCGAAATGGAAAAGGTGGAGCGGCAAACAACGGATGAGAGGAGAGCCACGTGACTGGCACCCCGCTGCGGCGAGACGCCGAAACACACTTCTCCCGAGCAAACAAGTATGTTTCGGGTCCTCGCCGCTACAAAAGCTGTGCGCTGACGTCCAGGTTCCCCGAGAAATGGCTCTTTGGTGCTTTGTGCTACCAGATCCTCGCGCTCTAAATCTGCGACCGCGCACTTTATGGCTCCGTTGTCGAACTGCCGGGCTTTGTGAGTATAGAGGAGGCTATGATTGGGGCTATTTAAGTATTCGTTATAAAAAGTTTAAACCATCCGCCGTCAAAAAAAAAAAAAATAAGGGGGGGGGGGGGGGGAGAGAGACTTACGAATTAAATAGAAAAACAGTCAATAGTCACTAAGAGCTTAAGAGACGTAGGCGCGGCTTATTCTGTTGACGCATGTTGTTTTGTAATTCGTTCTTAGGCGTTCTTATTGGCTAATGCCGCATTTATATTGGCTCTAAAGTCACAATAGGATTATTAAGATGTATGGGACTCGCCACTCCCTGGGTTCCTTATGGGCGCCCTGCAAGGACCTTTTTACTGGTTTTTAATTTACACCGAACGTGAGCGCACTGAACGTGGTAACTTAATAAAACTTTTCTCGAATTTTGCTTTATTTTAAAAGTTTTAGGCAAATTAAAATTACAAAAAAAAGCAAAAAATAACCTCCTTCATGACGTCTTTGGCCGCTTGAGTGGTCGTGAACGAGACGAGGAGTAGTGAGCTCAGCTAGCGCTCACGGCTGCCGCACTCCGTGTCGCGAGAGGGCGCCACTAAAGCATGTTCTAGGCTGTATTAAGCGGGCAGCCAGGGCGGCTCGCATTGCATTTGCTCCACGATTAAACACTAATTCGGCATGACACTTCATTGGCCACAAACGACAGCAAACACGGGGTAAATATCAGTTCAGAACGGGAGCCACTTCGCGCTGCCATACCGCCAAGCGGCCAACAGCAAGCCAAACCTGCGCCGAAGACCTTCGGAACGCTCGGAATCGGTCGGATCCTTGAGTCCGTAAACGACCGCAGCGCCGCCGCGTACATCTGGGACCTTTCTACGCTCGCCGTTTGTCGGTGCCTGATCCCCTACCCCTTTCTAGTTTTAACGCTTGGTGGCGGGTATGTCGACGGTTCATTTCTGGCTCCCGGACTTTAAAAACTACATTTGTTTCTTTTCTGATCTAAAATACTGAATAAAAACTACTTTCATAAAGAATTAAAACGGTTCGCGCCACTTATATTTTGTATTTTGACTAAAAAGAAGCTTTTAGCGGCTGTGACCAGTAGTAAGCCCAGGACCAAAGACCACACATTTCGCGTGCTTTCGACAACTTTTGATGAAGTTGTTATCTGTCAGAAAGTGACTGATTTTGGAGTTGATGGTGGTCTCCATTAGTTTACACGAGACGCTTGTTAGGGAGATCTGGGGGGGGGGGGGGGGGGGGGTAGTTTGAGGGAGAGCACTTGTCTCCATTTTCGTAGATTGGAGCGATCTTCTCCACCCTCCAATTTATGGCAGAGAACTGGTTGAAAGGGACTGTGAAAAAGGTTTAGCCAATAGCACGCTTGATAATTTCTTGGTATTCTTCAAAAGTTTGACATTTAGTTCATCTATACGTGCCGAAGAAGATATCTCAAGGTTTTTTATTAAGTTTTCAATGCCAGGAAATCCCAGAGATGGGTATGGGGAAAGCACGAGGAGCAGTGCAAAACGTGTCATCAATTTCTTAAATAAAAACTGAACAAAACCAGCGTCATTCTTGAGTATAATAACAGAATCAAACTTCGGATTAATAACTCTCCAGGGGTTACTCTTAAGCATGCACGGAAGGACGGTGTTATAAAATGCACGTTTTTGTGCCCGTATTGCTAACGAATTCTCGGGGAATCCGTTAGCATGACCCTTGGGAGAGGCCACACACGTCCCCCTTTGGAAACGCTCACACGAACCCCGTAGCGAGGCCGAAAAGAGGCAGCAAAAAATAAATGAAGCAAAAGAGAAAGTCAGAAGAAGAAAGTGAAGGGGTCAGCGTTAGCGTTTCCCGAAAAGGGACGTGTGTGGCGTTTCCAAGGGTCATCCTAAAGGACCGTTCACACTCTTGCAACCGAGTACGACCGAGAGAGACCAGACCGGTTTCTAAGCCTCTTGCGACCTCTTAGGACCGGATGCGCTGCTGCGGAGCTGGTCCTAAGAGGTCGCAAGAGGCTTAAAAACCGGTCTGGTCTCTCTCGGTCGTACTCAGTTGCAAGAGTGTGAACGGGCCTTAACGCATTCCCGAAGAATCCACCAATGGATCTTCCTGTAATTTTTTAACAGAAAAATCGGCCGCGTATCGTCATCATTAAGGGATTTCTAGAATGATTAGAGCCAGCAGAGTGAGTTGTCGCCTTACTTAGGCGATCTCAGGAACCTCTTCAGGTCACTTTCAAGGTTTATTGTACTCTGTTGTGTCCGGGGACCTTGTGGGGTGGTGAAGTGTAACGTTGCTTTAGGCAACAATGTGTCATTTGTTCTGGAGCTCTATTTTAAAAGTTTCTGCCACAAACGTCATCTTGTGCAGCTCGTTGTTTTTCAGCCGAAGATAGCGCATTAATGCTACAAATTTCAAAATTAGTACAGGGGCGAGAAAACCTTTGCCCGTCATTTGGAGCCCGGAAAGTATTCTCGAGTTCGTCATTTTTCAATCTTTGTCTTGACTTACTCTTGATTTACTCTTGACATTCTCTTATCTAAATGACAAAACGTTTACAGTACTTGTGTAGCATTTTTAGTTATACCAAACCATATAGCTACTAGCAATACACAAGATGGGAGTGGATACAACCCTGTTTTCTGAGCGCAAACATAATTAAAATTTGCCTCACGTAAGTCCAGCAGTTCGACAACAGAGCAGAGATTTTCAGAAGAAAGCGCTATATCTTAATGTTGAACTAACGGCCAACAGAGACCGTGCATACTGTGAATTAGAGTTATTTTCGCGAGTTTGATATTTGGCAAATTTCTCCAATGAATTTTTGAAATTTAGCGTGGTATACTGCGTGTTGATTGGCGTAGGGTTAATGGTTCGTGATTGTTCTCAGTATGCTAAATTTGCGAAACTGAAGTCAGCGAACGCGCCCTATTTTGTCATTGACATTTTTTGAAAGTCATTCACACCTTTTAAAACTTCTATAACTTTTTTTTGAACCTTAATTCAACATCTTGTTCCTACCGCTGGACACGTTCTGGTGGAGGCGGAGCGGGGCCGTAATGTTTGTTTTATTTTTCGAATAAAAAACGCTGTTTTCTTCCTAAACATTCGTTATAGTAAAATATAGTTTGTCAAAACATTAAATGTCACTCAGATTTCCTCAAGAGGTCATATTATAACCGTTTGTGGAAGAACGCCTGTGTATGTACACATCGCGACACTGTTAGTGCGAACACGACATCGGCGCATTTTCCCGATTTGCTTCTAAATAGTATTAGCGAGCACGAAATGTTATCGCTTACATTATAGAACTATATGAGCTCTTTCTATAGCAATAATAATTTCGATGACATCCCTTGGTATCAAAGAGAAAAACTGGAAAACCCGGCGATCGCTTGTTCGCGCTAACAGTGTCGCGCTCTGTACTACATATTTATGCAAGTCGGTATCAGCACCAGTGTTAAAATTCGAGGCAACGAGGCAAACTGTCTAACGGGTTCAAGTGTCCATCGGGACGAAATGTCCATGGCATCAAAATGTCCATCCAGGTCAAATTGTCCATCGAGACGAAATGTCCATAGAGTCAAAAGGTCCAATACTGGACATTTCGACTCGATGGACATTTTGACCTGGAATCTTGTGCGAAGGGTGCGAAAAACACGTTCTGTTCGTGCTTAAAGGCCGAGTCCTTTAAAGGGAAGATGGGGCACTTCTGCATTTGAGAAAAAAACACTTGAATTGCGTTCATTTGGCCTTTAGAATAACAGATATCACAATTCTGTTTTATTGCGACGCGCCGGAGAGCCATAAGAGCAATTTCAAAATAGGGCTGAAGCCCCACCTCCCTAGCCTTGGGCAGCCACCACGTTTTCTCGCGTTTAACAATACTTGCGCAGAAAATGGTTTGGGTATTCGGGTTCACGGGGTAAAAAACACTAGAATTCGCTTCTAACTCATTTTTTCAAGAACCTCCGTAGCTTCCCTTTAAGGCCCATACGCACATTCGTGTTTGGACGCGTTTGAGTGCGGCGTCCTTGCGGCAGGAAACACGGTACGAAGCGCGCTGTCGCAATCGCAGCGCGCCGTCGCAATCGCAGCGCGCCGCAGGGGGTAGAGGCGGGCTCAACCTTGGACGCGGCAGTAGCGGTAGCGCGACCAATCAGACGCCGAGAAAAAGTAGAAACATCACGTGCTCGCTCGCGCCACTAGGCGATGCGTATCTTGTTTTCTGTTTGGATAACTGTTTTTTTTTTTTTTTTCGTTTTGAGAAGCGGCTGGGACTGCGGGAACAGGTTTTTCCAACGCTGTGATGGTTCAACTCACACAGAATGTCGGGGAAGCCAGCTTGATCGCCCCAAGATCGACCACTTCGTCGCTGTTGCCGGGCGCCGCCATCTTACCATGAATTTTGCTTACTACTGGTGAGCCTCTATACTTCGTCTCACCCTACGATGGACTAAAGGTCAAAGCTACGTACTGCCGGATCCAATCACGATCCACTTGAAAATTGTGCGGTATTTCGCTTCGATGACCGCATCGGTGCCCGCGTCTCGGATCACTGATGAGGGGACGGGTGGACAGTGGTTCGAATCAAAGAGCACTGAATGACTCAACAATTCTACACCGCAAAGAAAGCCACGACATATAGGCTTTTTGCAGCGTCGAAGCTATAGAAATGATGCGGCGCTTTTGGATTCGAGCATTATTCGTCCACCACTAATCAATGTTAAGCGTGGTTAAGCGTGTCATAGTATAGCGTGGAATGGGATTGGACCTGGCGGCCCGTGGCTTTGGCCTTTAGTCCATCGTAGGATGAGACAAAGTATAGCGATGTTAGCGCGTTCTTATTGGCTCTTGACTGCTGTCGACTGCGTGTCAACGCAACTGCAGTGTGTACAAACTCGGTGTAAGCGCTCCCCGCAATGTTACGCGTCCGCTTGCCGATACAGACCGCGCCGCGATCGAACGAAAATGTGTGGATGGGTCTTTAACCCATACGCACATTTGTGTTTGCGCGGGAGGCGTAGAGCAGAGGGCGCGTTCAATGGCATCCGCGACACTTGAGTAACGACACGAGTGTGCAGGGGAAGGCAGCCTGCAGACGGCCGGTTCTAAACGAGGCCCGAGAATCCCGTGTCCGCCCTGATGGTGAAGGTTAAAACAGGAAGCTGCTTGCCCGCGGGATCTTCGCTGATCGAGCCACGCGGCTCGAAATAGTATAACGGGCCGCCGCTAATGCGCCATAATGTACCGCAGATTGCGGAAGGCCTCCGGGGGTTTTGGAAATGCAAAATAAGAAGCACTTAGAAAGTTACGGCCTGTCGTCGGATCGCACCACCATGGTCGAGCTGTTTTGGTCGTGGGCCTTACTGCCAAAGTCTGCCTTTTTGATGTGCATACTTTTGATTTGTATTTCGAATAAAAGGCAAAACAGCACGCAGAAATCGAAGACAGAGACTAACAGGGAACTAAACGCGGGACAAGCGCTGTTTTGACTTTTTGACGTTGAACCAACTCGCCCACATTGACACTTTGATTCTGAGTTTCTAAGGTTTGTGTTGCCTCGTTTTCAATATGTAACGGAAAACGAGGCAGTGTAAACCCTTCACGGTAAGCATTTCTCGCCCTTTAGATTTTGTGGTTTAGAGTAACTTGACCGATATCAGTTCGTTAAGTGAGGTCAACAGCGACAAGCATGGCAATATTAAAATGCAATATTCTTTCTGTCGCAACGTTATTGCTTTACGCAGGGATCCGTTTACTGAGCCAAGCTCGCGTTGTGATGAAGGAAGTTGAACCTTCTCGTGAAATGTGAAGCTTGCCTTATACAAGAAGTTGAATGGTACACGTACGCGGAGACTTACTCACGTGTCGCTATGTAGATCTGCGTTTGTTCTAACTGGAACTTTACCAACACCTACAGAAGAACGCGTCCCGTATCTTTTGAAGCTTCACTTCACCACGTCAATCGCGATTACAGATTCTCGCATCGCAGAACCTCCGTCTGAACCCTAGATTAGAACCAATCTCCGCGCTCGGTATCGTGTGGCCCCAATGTAGCTCGGGCTCGACTCCCATGGGCTCTCAACGGAATTAACTGAACGTTTCCAGCCCGGCATCAAAGTGCCGTCGATGGTGGCGCTAACGACACTTTAACGGCACCGGCAAGTGACTTCCCTTATTCCAATTGCTCTGATGGTTCCCGGAGAAACTAGCGGAGTAATTAATTGCCGACGAGAAGCCCGGGCGGAGAATCCTCTTTTCGGCCGCAGGCAACACTGGAGGGATACTGATTATCTCCGAGAAAAATAAAATAAAACCGCTGTCGCAGGCACTTTTAAAAGCACCTAGAACTACATATTAAGTAAGGAAAGGAATAGGTTAAAAGATGAAGACAAGTACACCTATACTCTGAAAAATATAAGAGAGCTTTTACTTTCTGAACTATAATTAACTATCAGTACTCGAGTCATTACCACATTTCTTTTTTTTTTTTTCTCCCTATGCTTCATTTTTCTTTTTTTTTTTTTCTATAGAGAGTTAATAATCCAACTCTGTCTCTTTGACCCTGACGAGACGCATATCTGACCGAGAGCAGAGCCCCCTTGATGTTGTGATAGCTTTTATAGGGAAAACTAGGGTGTCTTCATGTGCGCTTTGCTTGGGATGTTGACATCTGGCCATTTTGTTTCGAACTCTTTTTTTTTTTGTTCTGAAGCGCGTGAAAGAGCGTGTCCCTGCACGCGCTCGTGGTGCTGATTGTGTTATGGCGACATTTTTTCCCCTGCGATTCTTCTGTATTTTTTCTGTATGGGCGTGCTGTCGGCATCGCGATGGCATCACCCTAAACAGAAGGGCATTGAGGCACTCTAGGGAAAACGGAGCGATGCTTAAACGTTACCCAGCTGACCGACCCGGCAAGTCTTTGTTGCCCAATACATTTAAACCAGCAATGTAGATGTTCATCAGGCACAAGCACTAAAGAACGGAACTTGGCGTTTCAAGTCTGGAAGATGGATACTCACTCGACGCCAAGAAAGATACCAGCTCGCATTTGCTCAGTTCTTTGAGAACAATTTCATACGTGTATACTCTCAGAAAGGGCTGGACATTTAATCGATTAACCTGCCGTTTCATCGATTACTGTTTTAATCGCGGTTCAGTTTTAATCGATTAATCGGTTAAATTTTGACAAACAAAAAAAAAAGGTAAAAATTGAACGCTTTCACCACGCAGACGTGGACGAGTACACCTGTATGAGGGCAAACTTTAGGCAAACTTCTGACCTTCAGTTAACTGTAGGGGTGAGATTTGTAACTGCAAACAACTGGAGAAGGTTATACGTGTCCCAGCCACTTCAAGGCGCGCGAGTGTCTGTTTAGTGCAGCAGAGGCTATTGTGAGCAATCCAAGGAATTCGCTGTTGCCAGAGAATATCAACGAACATCTTTGCCTCTGCGGCTGAAGTATAACATCTTGTGAATGTGGGTGTTTTTTACTGTTCTCAGCTGCATTGAGGTTGATTTAAAATCTAAAACTGTACATTGCGGAGTTTCTCATGTTATCAGCAAATGAAGGAATTTAATTTCGACTTTTTTTTAAAAACTTGTGCATGGTAGTAAACGAAACCAATTAATCGATTAATTCATCAAATAAAAGGTGTTGATTAATCGGGTTAAAATTTTTTGTCGACGCCCAGCCCTTCTCTTAATTGCCACTGAGTGAAGAGAAGATATAGCCACACCTTCCGCACTGCCTATATAATAATATAGGATATCTTGTCAGCGGTGCCGCCGCCGTGATAAGGCCTGCTGGGTGTTTCTTTTTGCATGTTACCATTTTTTTTTAAATATTGGATGACCCTTACATGGGTGCTGCTTCTCTATGTATTTAACGGAGTCGGCGGACGTTAGAAGGGGCAATATTTATCACGGTATGTCGGCTAATTAACTAAAATTGCTTCATGAACACTGTAAGCATTTATTTTTGAGTCATGTTCTCATTGAATTTTTAAAGTCAATCACTAATAATGGTTAGACAAAGTTATAAAATTTGCGAACATTATCGATAGGTTTTTAAATTTTTTTCGGCAAGTGAACAAAGGCACTGTTTATTTCGATCATTTGAGACTTCGGCGACGAGACGGTTCTCTGACACTAAACGCCAAGAGACTAGAGCGCGATGTTATTTTTTTTTTTGCATAAATGCTTGCACAGCTTAGTTGACTGACCGAGCCTCACGTCACCATTCACCTCTATGTACCGAGGGTAATATTGCTCTCAATTTCTCAGTTGGAAATATCAATCGAACCAGCCCCATGAACCGCATACAACGTTTTTTATAACCTTTCCTGTACAACCAACGTTGACATCTTCAACTCCAACATTCAAATGTTCAAGCGTTTTTGTTTTTTTCACTAATATTTAACTATTTTTTTGTGTGTCCTCTAAACATATTCGCAACTTTCACGGCCTATGGGGGGCGCACTAGTTCCTGTCAAAATGGCTGTCATCAGAATGATCGTCGTTAAAGATGAGTACGGGGTTTGATTTGCGACGTATGAGAAAAAAAAAAACAAGCGATATAAGAGCCTTATCAATTATTTCCACGTCAGAAAAGTGTAATCAAGCACCTTTATTCTACAGCTGATCATCCAGGAGCTAGGGAGCGTGATTCTCACACCGCGGTACCACCATCTCTGAAAGTAGCAAATATTAGCTGTTAACTTTTCAAGGTAGGCCGCGATTTTTTTGTGCTACTTTCGTTCTTGTATTTTTTGCTCGTTAGTTAGCTTTACTGCTCATTTCTTTATTAAATACACTATTTGCCAGTTTAGTTACCCATACAAATTGTATAACAACGTCATTGACAACCCAAAATGCGTTACATCATTATTCGAGCATTAGCTGCTTGTGAGCACTGAAAATTAAGAAATAAATGAATGAATAAATGAAAGAAATGAAGGTACAGGAGCCACGTACCCGTACCGGTTACCTCTACTTGATCTCCGCAGCGCGTGGTTGGTGAATGCGTCGACCGGACGCTGCCTATGGATAACGGCAAAGTGCCAGCCACTCTTCTCCGGACTATTCGGGGCGCCCCTATGCCCGAACTTTTTGAACTGCCGCTAAACATGCGTAAACTTACGGAGGAATATCTCAAAGACCATTTCCATTTCGCAAATTGTGCAAATTGGTCTAGTCACAATTATTAGTGATTGCCTTTAAAATTGTAATTGGAACATGACTCATAAACCAATACTTAAAAAAAGTTAATGAGGATACGTTAGTTAATTAGCCGATGGATCGGGATGAATATTCCCCGTCTAATGTCCGCCGAGCCCGTACACAACTAAGACAGCACCCATGTAGGGTTACCCTCCAGCTTTTCTAAAAAAATATGTTACCAGCAGTGTTGGACAAAATACTCGATAAAAGTATTTAAGTTAAGTTACTAAATACCTGCTTCATAAAGTATTTAAAATACTACTCAAGTTACTTTCACTGCAAAGTATCTTGAGTAGAGTACAAATACTTAGAAATGTATTTCAGTTACTTGAGATACTCCGCATTGCTTAATTTGTATCGACGTCATTGACAACGACAAGTATGCAGCTACGCAAATGGGGTTACCAGAATGGTTTATTAGCACGCAACACACAAAACGAAAAAAAAAAAGTATCATAGGGCTATTTTATGCAGTCCGACTATAAAGTGCAAAATATTGTCACGAATGATAAATGATGAGGCGGCGAATAACTAAAGAAACTAACGTTTAAGGGGCGAACTTGTTCCCGAAACAAAATAGAGAAAGGCTAGCGTCGCAGGCGTCGATGTTGGCGAAACAGCAAGATCGACCGCTGGGGCGAGACTGACTTCGACCCTGTCCGGACCGCCACTCGGAGCACCTTTTTTACCCGCGTGGGTTTCTGGAACATTCGGCGTAGAAAGTTCGGCGCGTAGAACATTCGTAACTCGATCAGGACGACAAAATTCTCGAACTTACCAGAATGTCAAGTTGATGAATGATAAATAAAGAGGAAGTCGGCTTTCCGGTATCGAACCCGGAGCCTCCGCGCGAGAGCGTCCACGCAAGAGCCAAGCGCGGTTACCATTCGGCCATGCGCTCGCTGGACAACGCGCGTGGCAATATCACTGATAGCTGTTACAAAACATTTCTGGGACAACAAGAAAGAGGTCGCTTTAGCTATTGGGGAGGAGATCAGACCGTGGCGCCCCAAGCGGTTAACTTTAGAACTAGATGGTGGGGACAACAAATACAATGGCTCAGCGCTCGGCTGACTTAACCGAACGCGGCGTCAGCGTCGGCTGGAGTTCGTGTTCTCCGGTGAGGGGAAAGAGAGGCTCTTTTGTTACCACTCCGACCTGCATGTACAATGCAGCATGCACAGTGCCCAGCTCAGCACAAAAGCGCAAGGGGTCAAGTTCGCATCCCCTGGCAACTGCTTTCGGGGGAGATCCGGCACTTAACGTCACTTCACTAATTTTTTGTATTTTTTTATTACTGTGCCTTGCGCTCTATTAAAAAAGATAACACGAACATGCCCACAAGGCCTGTGGGCATGCGCGCAGGCCTTGTGTTGGGTAAACACCGAGGTGTGGGGGTGACAAACGGGTCAGAGCGCTTCGCCAATAGTGACATCGCTGAATATCACATCCTGCGGCGCACCTTAGACGCATCGTTTAACTACATATTCCCTATACGGGGAGTTCACTATAAACGAACTTGGGACACGGATATGAGTGAATGAATAACAAAGAGAACCCACATAATAGCCACGGCAGTGGTCGCACCTTCTTCAAGTAGGTTGAGTTCAGAAAATTACTCAACGTCGGGGGACACTTTGTTGGCATTTTTAGAGTCATCCAGCTCCTTGTTCGTTTCCTGTACTGTTCTCTGCTTATCAATGTTCGCTTACAGACAGTGTTCGCGAGAGCAATAAGTGCCGGACTGACAACACAAGAAAAGAAGAAAAAAAAATTGACGTTTTGCCTTAGTAGGGTCAAATATACAAAAAGCGAAACAAAAATGTCAACTTTTTTGTGTGTGTCCACTTCTCATTTTTTTTATTTGTTATTTTATTGACACTCAAGTCTGCATTGTTCTCGTTGGTCGTTTCCCGGTCTGCTTGCGCCTCAGGGTGGCATCTTTACTTCCGTAAAACCACACCTTTTGTTTGAGGATTTTTTTGGGGGAAACTTTAAAGAAACAAAGGCGCCTTTGGGAAGGCGAGGGGAGAACCTTCATTGTACGAACTTTGGGCTGAAATATGAGTCACAGTCGGCAAAAAAGCGATATTTTCACGAGCTCAGTTAAAGTCACCGTAGCTAATCATTCGGTTGCTCGAAAGAATGTTCACGTTTGCTCGTGCCACGCCCACGCCACTTCATACCGAAAAACTCGGAAAATGGCGGAATGTCAAAAATGTATTTAAGATAATGAGTACAAGATACTCGGAATTGTAATTAAAATAGAGTATTAAATACTCTCCATCAAAGGTATTTGCAAGATACCAAGATACTCCAAAAAGTATTTAAGATACAGTATCTTAAGTAGAGTATTTGAGATAGGCACAAGTCTGGTTACCAGTAAAGAAAAAACAAAACAAAAAAAAAAGCAAGAACGCTTCGAGGTCGCCGACAGCTCGAGAGACGCCAGACGTGGCTTCTGCTTTTTATGCTTATGCGCTGATAGCGGCTGATTCTGCAAGCTAATTGACTGCGAAGCGATAAGAATATGATCAGCACCCGCCACGTGTCCTGTGCCTTCTATGATGTCAGTGACTCTGTAAGACTGTAACCAATATAAACCCACGGAAAGTGCATAAACATCGACAGGTCCCCATGAAACCAGTCGACTGCGATCACCCGAACAGCCTATCTCTTAGCCCTAAACTGCCGGAACGTGAAGGCAACAAAGACAGTCCTCACCATCGCCTGCATCGGTGCGATTCACGAGCTAGCGTTTTAGTCCAACTCGGGGACTGTGAAGTGGTGGGCGTCGTACATGGCGTATAAAAATCTATCGAGGATGGCGCCCTACAGACTCTCAGAAATAAGGGGCGTAGTACTTACAACCATTTGTCCCATATATAGCACCCCCAAAACTACAATTCGACGTTCAATCCACGGACGTTTAACCGACGATACCAGTTTTCACGAGCGGCTGGAGAGTCGAGTGATACAGCGTATTAAAATAGCCAATGTACGCATTCATGACTACAGGGAAATACTCAAGGTTTTGTTGACCTTGCTGCAAAACCTCAGTTGTTTTTGTTGTTGTTGTTGTTGTTTTGTCTTTGATACGTAGATTAGCTATTTAGTAAGAATAACATATACCACATAGTTATCAAGCCGCTCGTAAAAGCTGGTATCGTCAGTTCGACGCAACGTTACTAGATTACCTCAGTTGTGGAACTCCCGCGGAGGGGGGTACCCCCCCTCACTCACCTCAATCCGCCTAGAGTCGTTCGAAGCGCCTTCTATATTTTCGTTTCATAACTGTGCATTCTAAAGAGCACAGCTGAAGCGCCAAATGGCGATCACAACGCCGCCATTTCTCCCGCAGCGTCACTCGAGGAACTGCACGTGACTCTATTTTTGGCTTCAATCGGGTTACAGGGGTTCCACCACCGTCTTCCCTTGCGGACGCGCCGCGAAATACCCCCCCAGATTAAATGCGCCTAGGTCGGGACGCGCTACCTGAAATCCCCCGCTGAGGCAGTGGTTGTATAAAACAATATTAATTGTGCTGAAAACCTTGAAAAACCTAAAAATTTTATGAAAAACATCACCCAGCCCCATTTTGTACTAATCTCCAATGAAAGTTATTACAAAAACTATTTTTTTTTGTCGTTGGTTTTAAGTTTCTAGTGACGTTGAAGCGAACGTATCCCGAGAAGTTACCAAATCAGCCGTCCGGCGCGCGTCGGCTGATTCTGCAAGCTAATTGACTGCGAAGCGATAAGAATATGATCAGCACCCGCCACGTGTCCTGTGCCTTCTATGATGTCAGTGACTCTGTAAGACTGTAACCAATATAAACCCACGGAAAGTGCATAAACATCGACAGGTCCCCATGAAACCAGTCGACTGCGATCACCCGAACAGCCTATCTCTTAGCCCTAAACTGCCGGAACGTGAAGGCAACAAAGACAGTCCTCACCATCGCCTGCATCGGTGCGATTCACGAGCTAGCGTTTTAGTCCAACTTGGGGACTGTGAAGTGGTGGGCGTCGTACACGGCGTATAAAAATCTATCGAGGATGGCGCCCTACAGACTCTCAGAAATAAGGAGCGTAGTACTTACACCATTTGTCCCATATATAGCACCCCCAAAACTACAATTCGACGTTCAATCCACGGACGTTTAACCGACGATACCAGTTTTCACGAGCGGCTGGAGAGTCGAGTGATACAGCGTATTAAAATAGCCAATGTACGCATTCATGACTACAGGGAAATACTCAAGGTTTTGTTGACCTTGCTGCAAAACCTCAGTTGTTTTTGTTGTTGTTGTTGTTGTTTTGTCTTTGATACGTAGATTAGCTATTTAGTAAGAATAACATATACAACATAGTTATCAAGCCGCTCGTAAAAGCTGGTATCGTCAGTTCGACGCTAGTGGACTGAACGTCGAAATGTATAGTTTTGGGGTGATACATGTGGGACAAGAGGTGCAAGCGCGAGCCCCAATGTCTGAGAGTGCATAGAGTTATTATAATGTACACGATAGAAGTTCAGCTGGCGCTGGTGTGCTGTTTCGAATTGAAACAGACAGCAACCGAAAATTGACTTCCGGTAATGCATTTCTACGGGGAAAAGCGGCTACATCTTTTCGCTGCGTTTGATTATAAGAGCAAATATTACGAATCATTTAAACAGTTTCGAACATTTCTCAATCACGTAAATGAAAATATTGGTCAGTTTCACCGTTTTTCCGTCAAATCCACGTGAATAAACAGAGTGCTAAAACAGCTTCATACGTGCATTTATGTTCACTGTCGGACACAGTTAAGGCTCTGTTATACTCCGACGTCGAGCGTAGCAAACGTGGCGCAGCGCAGTGGACACCGATGCTGATTGGTCGCAGATATCGAGTTCCTGCTCGTCGGCCAATCAAAGGCCCACGTTCTGCGCTACGTTACGTTCGCTGCGCTCAACGTCGGAGTATAACAGAGCCTTTAGCGTGAACACAGCGTCGGCGCTTTTCTGCATCGGGGATTTGCGTACCAAGGGAACGAAGGACATGAGGAAAACCAAGACATACGGCAACAACTACGCTGCAGTAACACTGGATCACTAACTCCCTGCGCATGTAGACGATAAAAAACAAAGTGAAGGCCTAGTTAATACAGTCCGATATGCAATAAAGAAGTATTGCTTTATTCTCTCTGCTTGTGAATATGTGCGAATGCTTCTTCTGGGTTCAAAATGTCACCCGCAAGCTAGAAATCTCTGAAAATAGAAAGCAGGCAGACAACAGGGCCGGCTTGCTAGAACCAGCGTCTCAGCTGAGACTGGGTGAAAGAAAGCACTGCCAAAGCCAGCGCACGAGCTGAGCGGGACTCAAGCTGCGTCTCAAGACGCTCGCGCGCCCCATCCTTTGCAGTGCTTTCTTTCACCCAGTCTCAGCTGAGACGCTGTTCTAGCAAGCCGGCCCAGTACATTCTCCGGAGTTTTGCTACAACGCAATGATTGCGGGGTTTTGCAGTATTGTCAGGTGCGCGATAAAAGCTGTCCGACATAAAAAATAATTTTAAAAAAGTCAAATTTCATAGCCCACATACTTTTTTCTTTGCGTTTTGAATGTTTGTCACCACTCGTAAAGATGCACGACGGGTTCATTTTTATATATGTGACAGGTATGGCATATTAGCAATACATAACCGTCACAGCAATGCTTTAGAACCTTGAATACACTCTACATTTTTTTCGATTGTTATTTTGCTTAGATTCGTCGCTCGTGCTTTCATACCTTCTGTGGAACACAGTCCTAAATATGGCGAAGTTTAACATCGTTCACTGATGAAAAAAATTTTGTAACTAAAACAATTACACTTTTATAGTGCTAATAAAGGTACATACTATTCGTCACGACCCAAATAACAAAACTGACTCACGTTATTTTCCGGCGAAGAGACAAAATGCACACGAGTTTTCCATGTGCGCGGGAGCAGCCCAAAAGCAGACTGGTTGTTGTCTGGTTCAAGCTGCGTCCCGGAAGTCGCGCAGACACTATAGCACCAGTTGAACCCTATGCGTAGAATAACTCTATTCCTGGGACAAAGCCAAAGTGGTAGAACGGGTCTTCCAGTGCTGGAGGATATTCGGGCACATTCGGTGGAAGCCCTTTGACGTGGGCCTTCATCAAATAAATTTTGAAGTGTGTGCGTGTGTGCACGCGCGTGTGTGTGTGTGCGTGTGTGTGCGTGCGTGCGTGTGTGTTCCTGTGTGTGTGTGTGTGTGTGTGTGTGTGTGTGTGTGTGTGTGTGTGTGTGTGTGTGTGTGTGTGTGTGTGTGTGTGTGTGTGTGTGTGTGTGTGTTTATTCTAGGCGTGTTAGACTAACACCTCCAAGAATCATCAAAGCCTGTGCAGTAGAATGTTGACGCCATCACAGTGACACCGAGCGAAGATACCGATTGGATACGAGTGCTGCGTCAGTGTTCGGCTGGTCCTCGTGACCAATCAAAGCGCCGAAGGACGTTCGGCATCGGGCTCGGGTCCAATTGCTGAGCTGGCGCCATCTGACTCTGATGACGTTCCATAGAGGAAGAGTGGGGCGTTCAGAGTCCTTCATTATTCTAGATTGTGTTGGTTAGATGCGTATGAACTAAACCATAAAGCCCTGGTCACACTGCTTAAGCCCGGTTCACACAGTTGCGTTTGACTGCGTTTGACTGCGTTGCGGCAGCGAGACACCAGGACATCCCTGCTGCTTATATCGCGTGCCAAGAAGATTCCTTGAATTGGATTCCACGCTTCATACGAAGCACAGATGTGCCGGTGACTCGCTTTCGGTTCTCGCCGCAACGCAGTCAAACGCACTCAAACGCAAGTGTCTGAACCGGCCTTTATACATCATACGAAAGATAGTCTGCATACAGATTCGAACGGGAGTCACCGCCAGATCCGTGCTTCAAATGCCGCATGAAAATGATTTCAAGAATAAAACTTGGCAGGCGGCATTCGAACCACGAATATTGCGGTGACTCGTGTTTGCAGACTGTGTTTTGCACGATGTATGAGGGGTGTGATCCCGTCTTAAGAGACGTCTGCTTTGCGGTGGCCTTTGGAACCAGTAAAATTACGAAACTAACCGCACGGAAACTGCCAAGTGTGAAACTTTCCTCAACTACACTACTACTCCGTTCACTCCTTAGCTGTGACAGTGCGGTGTGAGCCACACGCGTGTCGCACCAATCAACCTCCCCTCTTTATTCAGCTGACACCGCTCTCTGCCCGTGATATGGGCGAGAAGGTGATCACGTGGCCAAAAGATACGCGCATGACTGGTCCAACGAGCACGTAGCTTCCACCGCCCTGTCAGCTTAGGAGTGAACGGAGTATAGCCGTCAACGCCTGCTTCTTCTGTGACGCATTGGCGGATCGGAAATTCGTATACAATTCGTGTAAAGTTTAGCAGGTTATCGATTAAGGCTTTCAAGAAGAAACAAAATCACATTTTCGGCAAAATATATAAAAAAAGATGTTTAGCTCATGGGGCAAAAATAATAAAACCGAAAAAAAAACATAGTTTGCATAACTACATAGCTGAGTGTGACATGATACTGATAAAACAATATTTTGCAGTATGATCTGATGCTTGGCGGGTTTTCGTATTCATGCCACCAAAAAAAACTTGAATTCCCGCCGGCTCCTCGCGTTCTCGGTGCCGTGCGTAACGCGAAGTTAAGAGCGCCACCTGGCGTCGTCGCCGGATGAAGCATCAATCTGCCCCCTCCCCCTTCCCGCCCCTCTCAGGCACCCTCCCTCCCTCCCTCCCGACAATTTCGACATAGGCCCGCGCAATTCGCCCGTCTTGCCGCTTTTATACTTGCGCCGAGGCGAGTTCTTTGACTTCGGGAAACCGCGCCCTTCTTTTAGGCGTAGGAACAGAAAAGAGAAAAAGAAATGTATGTGAGCCCATTACCGTGGCCACGACTGATAGCTGCTCCGTTCATCAAAAATTGGCGGTTGGCTGCAATCCGGGTTGGATCGATGCTTCTTGCTCCTCAAAGCCACCCAGGAAAGCTATACACTGTTCCCAGTCAAAAACGGTTGGGGTGTCACTGCTTTCTATTTTTTCCCCCTTGATTTACGTTACCACGTTCCAAAGAATCACTGGCTGGCTTTCGAATCCCGGACAAAAGCTCACCGGACAAAAGCTCACCGGACAGAAGCTCACCGGACAAAAGCTCACCGGACAAAAGCTCACCCATTTTTTCACAGACCCGGACAAAAGCTCACCAGGAGAAAATTTCATGTTGGTCCTCGTGACCAATCAAAGCGCCGAAGGACGTTCGGCATCGGGCTCGGGTCCAATTGCTGAGCTGGCGCCATCTGACTCTGATGACGTTCCATAGAGGAAGAGTGGGGCGTTCAGAGTCCTTCATTATTCTAGATTGTGTTGGTTAGATGCGTATGAACTAAACCATAAAGCCCTGGTCACACTGCTTAAGCCCGGTTCACACAGTTGCGTTTGACTGCGTTTGACTGCGTTGCGGCAGCGAGACACCAGGACATCCCTGCTGCTTATATCGCGTGCCAAGAAGATTCCTTGAATTGGATTCCACGCTTCATACGAAGCACAGATGTGCCGGTGACTCGCTTTCGGTTCTCGCCGCAACGCAGTCAAACGCACTCAAACGCAAGTGTCTGAACCGGCCTTTATACATCATACGAAAGATAGTCTGCATACAGATTCGAACGGGAGTCACCGCCAGATCCGTGCTTCAAATGCCGCATGAAAATGATTTCAAGAATAAAACTTGGCAGGCGGCATTCGAACCACGAATATTGCGGTGACTCGTGTTGCAGACTGTGTTTTGCACGATGTATGAGGGGTGTGATCCCGTCTTAAGAGACGTCTGCTTTGCGGTGGCCTTTGGAACCAGTAAAATTACGAAACTAACCGCACGGAAACTGCCAAGTGTGAAACTTTCCTCAACTACACTACTACTCCGTTCACTCCTTAGCTGTGACAGTGCGGTGTGAGCCACACGCGTGTCGCACCAATCAACCTCCCCTCTTTATTCAGCTGACACCGCTCTCTGCCCGTGATATGGGCGAGAAGGTGATCACGTGGCCAAAAGATACGCGCATGACTGGTCCAACGAGCACGTAGCTTCCACCGCCCTGTCAGCTTAGGAGTGAACGGAGTATAGCCGTCAACGCCTGCTTCTTCTGTGACGCATTGGCGGATCGGAAATTCGTATACAATTCGTGTAAAGTTTAGCAGGTTATCGATTAAGGCTTTCAAGAAGAAACAAAATCACATTTTCGGCAAAATATATAAAAAAAGATGTTTAGCTCATGGGGCAAAAATAATAAAACCGAAAAAAAAACATAGTTTGCATAACTACATAGCTGAGTGTGACATGATACTGATAAAACAATATTTTGCAGTATGATCTGATGCTTGGCGGGTTTTCGTATTCATGCCACCAAAAAAAACTTGAATTCCCGCCGGCTCCTCGCGTTCTCGGTGCCGTGCGTAACGCGAAGTTAAGAGCGCCACCTGGCGTCGTCGCCGGATGAAGCATCAATCTGCCCCCTCCCCCTTCCCGCCCCTCTCAGGCACCCTCCCTCCCTCCCTCCCGACAATTTCGACATAGGCCCGCGCAATTCGCCCGTCTTGCCGCTTTTATACTTGCGCCGAGGCGAGTTCTTTGACTTCGGGAAACCGCGCCCTTCTTTTAGGCGTAGGAACAGAAAAGAGAAAAAGAAATGTATGTGAGCCCATTACCGTGGCCACGACTGATAGCTGCTCCGTTCATCAAAAATTGGCGGTTGGCTGCAATCCGGGTTGGATCGATGCTTCTTGCTCCTCAAAGCCACCCAGGAAAGCTATACACTGTTCCCAGTCAAAAACGGTTGGGGTGTCACTGCTTTCTATTTTTTCCCCCTTGATTTACGTTACCACGTTCCAAAGAATCACTGGCTGGCTTTCAGCATACGGAATCACACACCGAAAAGAGTCCGTATATACGGCTTCGAACTTAAATTTGAAGCGCTCGATTGACGAAACGATTCTGTTTACGACTAAGAAGGATGCAGTGCCCGTCGTTTTGTTGTGCAAGCGGGGGATTGCCGCATCCGCGGATGCTACTTTGCATTACCGAAACCATTAACGTGAAGTGTCGAAACAAACGTGACGGCGTCCCGACGTCGCCGTTTTTCTTTTTTTCTTTTTTTTAGTACGGGCGAAGTGGGTACTATTAGCTCACTCGTCCGTTGATGTTTGATCGAGCGTTTCGACAGGGGACGTATAGAATTGAGCGCAATACAAACACATGCGCACGTCAACCTTGAGTCGTTGCAAAATGTTCGCTTTAACTCTGACATGCTTGAAACATTTCTAAACTGTTGAAAGAAAACATACTAAATAAAAGAAAACGCGCAAAAATTGGAGAAGAGGTTTGTCGATAAGGCGCGTGCCCAGATTTTTTTACTCGACCGAGAAACGCGTCGCTTCTTACTATGGCGAACTAACGAGCCAAACAAATGGGATTGAGATGAATGCATTCGATTGCCTCGTGTGTTTAATTAGGCAATGGCTCATAAAATTAGCCACGCGTTTTTTATACATATTCTCAAATCGACAACCACTTTTTCGAAAGGAAGTGAAACGTACAAATTATGCTGACGACATGCAATCACTTGAATTAGGCTTATGTTGAAAATATGGTTGAACATAATCGTTGTTTTCAACAATGAGCGATAATGATATCGCTCATTGTTTTCGCTCATCAATTACAATAGTAATGATTATAATGATAATGACTAAAGGTGCGCCTGTTTTCAAAGAATAAAATATAAATATTGACAAACATAAAAAACGCAAAAAGACAAGGATTTTATTTATTTATTTATTTTATTTTATATTATGTTTAACTAAGATGAACCAACTAGCCCAACAACGTACCCTAATAAATATAGACATTTTCTTATAGACAGCAAACTAGTCACTCGCACTTACAAGAAAGAACAAAACGCTTAAGAACCACATAAAATGAACTCTTTATATATTTTGCCCGCTTTTATACGGGGTTGTAAAAGTTACTTCAAAAATGTGCCTAAGATACAGTTACAGTTACTCATACGAAAAGGTACCTAGGTACGTGCCTAGGTGCTCGCTTAAAAATGTACCTAGGTACAGGTACAGTTACTTCAATTCAAAGATTCTTTATTCATTTTCCCCAAATTTGTCAGAATATATTGGAAGTAAAGCTTTTTTTATACAAAGGATACACACAAAAACGAGTTCGATAAATGTGCTTTATTGGTGTCAATGCGATGTCCACATGGGAGTTCAGTCCTCACGCGCTTTACGGGCTTATTCCCACGCTCCAATGGACCTTTTCCGAGAAGCGTTCTGCGCACGCGCGAGCACTCGATGCCAAGCGGCGGAAGTCGGCACTAGAAGTCGAGGAAATTCGGAAGGAGGCTGTGGATGAGCGAGTAGAACACGTAATTGCAACATATATATAATTGTGTTACACAAAAAAAGAAAGTGGACGGAAAGAAAAACATGACGTTTGGGTGGACGCCACAGATCCCCCTCTTTAGAGTCGCGTTGGGCACGCGCCGCTGCTCGGAGAGCGAAGAAACTGGTAGCGTAGCTCCCATTATCGTATGGTAGCGCAGGTAGGTCACTTCCTCGATTTTTAGTTCGTGCAGCCACCGCCTGGTGTCGTCGGTATGTGAAAAAGGTCCATTGGTTCACCACTGTTTACCATGTCACGCCGAAACCGCCGCAACTCGCTTGTTGACATGCTTGCCCTCAATGCTGGTGCCGACGTCGACGGGCCCAGAAGACGTCGGCAGCACGAAGAAACGCATGAGTCGAGTGCATATGCACCTAATCTTCGCGACGACGACGAGCAAAAAGCTTCGAGCTTCCTCCTCTTTCTTTTTTTTTTCTTATTTTTCTTTCGGTAGTCGGAAGAAAGATGAGCTTCTTCTTTTTTTCTCGGAACTTTTTCAGTTTTGGTAACTGCAAAATTTGAGTCCGATTTATTGAGTGGAAGCTCTATTATATAAGCGATGTTACATTGCTTTGCAATTATAATTTATTTTCAATTTTATTTTATATTGCATTTATGGCAGAAGAGAGCCACCACCAGGACAAGATACAGGCAATAGAAACTGCGCACATCTTTCAAGTTATCGCCTCCCTTGTATAGCTGTCAGAGGAGCTTCAAACACGCAGTAAAATCGATTTCGGTTTGATATGAATAAAGCAGGTCGCAATAGGCCATATGCAAAATCCTTGCCAGCTATCATCATCATGCCATTAGGAGCCGCCATATTGGGGGGTTTATCACATCTTCCAGTTGTGGACGAGGCGCATCTGCATTTAACTCGGTTTTCATGATATTAGGGCAATTTATTTGTACACTCAACGGGTTGCTGGTTAGTTTCGGTTCAAAGAAGAAAAGAAAGACGGCCGCGAAATTCTGGAAAAGAAACTGTCAGCAACGAGGTCGCAAGCCTCGTCACTCAAGCAGTGAACTGGGCCATCCAGGTCAATGAACGGTATTTCTCGAAGACGTCCTGTGAAGGGTTCGTACTTGACTTGCAGCAGGTGATCATATTTTACTTCTACGACTTCCACTTTGCCGGGACTATTGTTTCTCGGGCGAAACTGTCGGTACGGGAACGCCCCAATATGGAGGAAATCTGATAATTGATCATGAATACACTAGATGGCGCTTCTTTTTGCATATGGTCTATTTTCCCTAAACGGAGTTCCGAAGCGATTCGATAAATTGGTGTCGCTAGAACGGCATCGCAAATCCACCGTTCGCTCAAATGAACACCGCCATTCGCTAAAGTGTCGTTCGATGAAATACCATGGGCGGGGCTTCGTTCGCTAAAACGTCGTTCGATCAAGTCAGTGCCTCCCAGGTAGTACCGAACTCAACGTTAATCACGGTACATGGTAGTGTGTCAATACTTCAAGATTTGTAGTTTCTACCATTTTGACGAAGTGAATAGAAAAGTACTTGTAAAAAGTAACTTAACTTAGTTACAAGTTACTGGAAATTGTACCTAAGATACAGATACAGTACCGAGAAATGTAAGTACCTAGGTTTGTAATTCAGGTACAACAAAAGTGCCTGCATGGATACCGATTTTCCAGTTATTTGTACCTAGGTACTTTACAACCCTGCTTTTATATAGATTATAACATCTACGCAGTTGCTGTAAAAAAAAAATATATATATATATATATATATATATATATATATATATATATATATATATATATATATATATATATATATATATATATATATATATATATATATGCTCATCTTTGGCTGTAGTTTTTACTGTGTCTGCCATAACTTGGTGTCAAAATAGAAATACGCAAGACTCATAACATTATGAGATTTACGCTGAACTTGGCACAGTTATTATTTATAAATGTATTATTGATTACAGAATTTGAAACATTGCTTGAAATATTTCTGCCATATGGCACGAACAGTCATCCTCAAATGTTCTTAGGTTAATTTAAGATCCTAATAGATGTTGAGGCGATTTAATCCTTTCAAACTTTAAAACGATACAATATTTCTTCTTGTTTTAAAAATCGAGATGAGGCACACGCCCATTTAAGAGTTTGATGGTGTGCTGAAAGTTACCCTGCATCAAATTAACTGGACGAGATTCATATTAAAATGTACCCTAAGCTTCCTGCATTGCGATTTTTATTTTCATTTCCGATCAGTTATGACTATCATCAAGGTCCAGTTATAACGATTATATATATAAATGGTTTATTAGAATAAAGAGTGAGCCCCCTACTTGTTTTACATAATGTTTCTTTCGAACGTAACATTTGAATTTGTGTTATTAAATAGAAACAAAATATTTTCACACAAGATTGGCGTTCCAAAAACAAGCGCCTTAAAAAAAATGTGATACAAGAAAGAACAAAGAGGAAAATGCTCTAAATAAACACCACCCGGAAAAGAAGTGAGTGGAACATTCCTGCGAACCATTTTATACAGACAACCTTCATGACCCGCAATTGCTTCCACTGGCCCAACAGACTGTTTCAGTAGCGCGTGTTCGCGTCTTCGAGACAAAATTTTAAGCAGATGTCATTCTCATTTCTTCCATGAGCCCACCAAGCCTAGTCACGGTACTTCACAGACCTCCCGAACTGACCCACGCAGTTGCTTTCTCTGCGCATTAAGTCGAAAAGCGTTCGCGAGATCGTGAGAAACTCGGGTCTTCGACGGCGTTGACGCACAGCTCCGTGGACAAAGTGGGAAGGAGCGGTGACAGCACTGAATGCTAAGGGGCTTCCTTGAAACAAGGTCTAAGGGCGTCATTCCATCAGTGTCACATCGGACACCGCTCCGACAAAATCAGAAACGCGGCGCCCAGAAGCCAAGGGACGGACGTCTGGGAGGAAGAGACGCCGTCAGCAGTCTGTCAGGGCTTGCCTCCGGGCTTCGTCGCGGGAAAAGCGACACGCCGATAAAGAGGAGAGGTTGATGGCCCATGACCGAGAAGACGCAGACGACCTTAGCGCTGTCCCTCCGGTATTCCATGCGTCGCATTCCAGTTGCAAATTAGCAAGTAAGCCATGTCCCATCACTTCTATCGAGTGTAAGAGGTTTACGAGTGATAACTGAAAATATGAAATCTATACCTTGTACAGAATCACTTTCTTTTTTTTTTTTGTTAAGTTTTTTTGCATCTAACAGAGACATGAGACTGGAAAACAATTTTAACGTTTCCGGTTTTGCACTTCTGTCGCGAAAGACCGTCACACGAAGGTTGCGTCAACGTTCAGCTGGAATTCGTGTTCTCGCTGATTAGACACAAGTGCCGGCCGAACGCGCCGTACTTTCACGAAAATGCCGCAGCTACGGTGCAACCCTTCCATCTTCTCCATTCCCGTATGTCTCCGTTCCCGGAGTTTGCGCGGTGACAGAAACGACGGCGCTACAATCGCTTCTACCTCGGCGCTGCATCAGATTTTGTGTTGCCACTGTTTTTGCCACGATAGTGCGGCAAAAGGGAGGTTGTTTTTGAAGAAACAACCGAGTCATCTCGCACAAAAGAATACACTCTATAGAATATACGAACGCAGCGGTGCAGTTTGCACCCAACGAATTCGGGAGTTATATCTGACTTAGAAAATGGAGATAACTAATTACGAAGCTCCCTCCTCTTCAAATATAATAAGAACGTTGCCGTGCCTGCTCAACCAGTGCCTCATTGTTCTCACTAATTTTTTATAACGAAACTGCGATACATTTGTTAATGCAGTCCCGCAGATTATGTTTCCGGCACGAGTACACAACAGCGCTGCATGGATAAATATTTAACAGAGCCCGATTCAAGCCTATCATGAAGATGAAACCAAACCATTTTTTCCCGGATTCGTCTTTCGCGCCTCGCGTCTTTAAATAATAAACAATTCCTACAAACTTACATTTTAACAAATAAGTCCGAGATTAAAAAAAATGAAAGTGATAAGATGATGATAAAACCGAAAAAAAGTTTTATTAGATTTATTTATATGTGATCTCAATATTACATAGAAGTTCTGACGAAACGGGTGTTTGTCTCGTAAAATAAACTTTAATAATATATATGTATCTAAGTTTTATAATCTCTGTTAACTTCGTGACACGGGGAAGACTTTCGAGGCGGTTTCGGCATTTAATCCTTGCCTCTGGTTTCATCATATTGTAATGTCTATAAAACTTTGCTTCAAGATGCCCACAAAGTTATTACAAAACTGACCGATTTGATAAGTGTTTGTACATGTATATTATGAGGGCGCTCATGGTCAACATTCACTCCATCTTCATAACGATTGTCATCACTATTATTCTCAATTTTTTCATAACCACAAATATTTTTCATCTGCTCGAGCGTTCGCGTCTCTCCCTGAATTTACCCCAGAGCAGCCGTTCAATAAATCTGTTCTCGGACCTGCTCGTCGTATCCTCGCAATATTAAAAGATAAAAATCAATTCTGGCAGATCGGCTTTGGCCACCTTTGGAGCCACTCTCTTAAAACCATGTAGCTGGGCTGAAGGGGCAATTCCGGTCGAAAACGAAACCAAAATAAATGACTGGTATCGCTTCAATGGCATGAATTATGATCACAGCTGAAGTATTACTTCGAATTGAAGCCACGTACTCCACTAAAACTGATCTTAAAAATGCGACCAGCTGCTCTTTAGCGGACGGCAAGCGGGTTGGCTTTTAGTCAAGGAACACTGGCGCAGCACTCTTGTGACGTCACGTCGCGGCCGTACAGCTGATGATCAGCGTTGTCATCCCCCTAGCAGATTGTTTCGGTTTTGCCGTAGACGCGCCATACCAAACTTTCAGCCGTGATATTTATAAAACTACACACAATATAGGGGGGAAAATATATATACCTTGTAATTCAGGGACACTGCTTTAGCTGAAAATAGTCGTAATCCCAAACTCAAAGATATTGACCGGAGTTTCCCTAGTGCCGAGTTTTCCTGCGTCACTAAAGAAGGCCACCTTTGGCTACAGATTGGAAAGGTCTGTACGGCATCAGCTTTCGGCAAGGAGTCGTGTTCTCACTGATTGGACACGAGTTCCTGCTGAACGCTGACGCCGTAGTCGTGTACAATCTCTGCCCTACGGTGGCCTTCTTTAGTGACGCAGTAAAATTCAGCACTTAGACTTTTTTTATCTAGGAGGTGTTGGCTTAAAGGTGCCTTGAGGAGGTTTCTGATTTCGCCTAAATATGGCAATAACTCACTCTTCTGGCTCCGAACGCCCTAGAAATGCCTAAATCATGACGATACGCAGCCGATCTCTCCATTAAAAAATGAAAGACGTTTACAATTCTCTGTAATGCCGAATTAGAGCGCAGCTCTTGAGGACGAGGAGGGGAGGATATGCCCCTCTTCCCCCTCCGTACGTGCCCCTTCTGCTCTCCTGCTCCACTCCCATTTAGCGCGAAATTTTTGTTAATTTACTCGCTAAATTTTGCGGAAAGTTTACCAACATTTTTTCGCTAAATTTAGCGGAAAATTTAGCGAAAATTTTCCCAATAAATTTAGCGGAGAAACTGAATTTGTTTTGAGATCGCGTGACGTCAATTTCCCCGGTAAATTTAGAGGAAAAATTTTTCTAATCAATTTAACCGAAAAGGTTTTCCGCTAAATTTTCGTGTGACGTCACGTTCATTCACGTGACGTAACACGTGACGTCACGTGTGACGTCATTATGGGAAACGTCCCATTAATGCAACGCGCGGTTACGCCGACGGCGATGGTTACGGCGACGCTGCTCAACCCGAAAACGGGCCCCTAAGAGCTGCGCTCTGAAAGGCAATCGAAGATCGCCACACACCGACGTCATCTCCGGCGATGGGAGGAGCATGTGCCGAAACCAGGACCACAGTCAGCCAATACACCTTTTCCACAAGCGCGCAGCCATCTTGAATATCGTCACTTCTGGTATGCGGTAAAACATCTTTTTGATCTCTCCCCGAAGCTAGAAGGTGTTTACGAAAAATGCGTGATTGTCACACATTCCTGATTTGCCTCACCTATATTTTCTCGCATATTCCAGGTTCAAACGTTTTATTATTTTTTCGCCCCGCATACCAGATACGGAACCCACGTGACTGAGAACGACAGGAAACAGAAAAGGTCTATAGTAAGTGTGGGTTCCTCGCGCCTCTGCCCGGTGGAATGGCGGAGTGATATCTCGAATGCGCGCAGCCCGTTGAACATACAACCCGGAGTACGATTCAACCCACTGAGCGCGCGCTCGAGCTGACGACTGGACGCATCACTCCCGAAAAAGACAAAAAAAAAAACAAAAAAAAAACAAACATATGCATTGTTTTTGAGACGATTAATGCAGTATTATGTTCCCTCGCCGCAAAAAAAAAAAAAAAACATTTTTTTTTTCGACTATTCTTATTTGCTTTTATCATTTACAAAGCATACATATTTTGTAATAACAGCGTTTGCAATCTCAACGAGATGTCTCGTTTTCGTTGATCACATGTTGTTTTGACTGCCGGAACAATGCTCCTCCCATCGCCGGAGATGACCTCGGTGTGTTCGATCACTGATTGCCTTTTTAATAGGAAAATCGGCCACGCATCGTTATGATTTATGGATTTCTAGGATGCTTAGAGCCCGCAGAGTGACTTACTGCCACATTTAGGCGATCACAGAAACTTCCTCAGGGCACCTTTAAAGAGACACTGAAGTCATTTTCAAAAAAGGTCGTTTTTGATCTTATATTGTTTAAAATGTGTTAGTTCCCACATATACCAAGTCCTATATTACAAAACCGCTTATTCATCTTAGGGCAATATAAAAGCATGCGGACTCTTTTTTCTCACGGACTACATTGTGTGGACCAATAAAAGCCCTACAATACGCGCAGATTGCGCATGATTTTATTATAACTCGTTTCGAAGAGAGTCTGATCGGTACACATTCGGATAAGACTGCTCTTTTTCACCGCGGGCGAAGCGCCATCGTTTGCAACTCGCCGACAAGCGCCCTTCGTCGACCACTTCACTCGGAAGAAAATTCTTCCCAAAAAGGGCGTGTCGCGATCTTTGAACACGCTTTTAACGAGGAAATAAGCTACGCACGATCGTAATTTCGGGTTTGCTGGGATGCTTAGAGCGTCTAGATTGAGTTGTCACCACAAAAGGACGATCTCAGAATCGACTCTATATGAATTATTTGTTTCTCAAACAAAAACAAAAATTGTCGATTAAAATACTGTTACGGCACGGAGATACAATTTTACAACCAACATTTCACATGTCGATTATCTCTCCAACCAATGAGAGCCGAGAAAAGGTGCTTACTTGTCCAAGCACCGGGCGGGGCCTAGGGCAGGTATACCCCCACCTACATTGCGTCTAAAGGCCGGCTCTCACATGGAGCGAAGCGCTGATGTAGCGCTCCTCACGTGCCGTCAGCTACTTATCGCCTGACACGAGCAACAGTTTTGGCGGTGCGATACAAAGCTGGTGAACGCTCCGGTCAGCACGCGCTTAGCGCGAGGTTAGCGCTATGCTTGTAGCCTGGACATGTACTTCCTGTAACCTGTGGAACATTTTTTTTTTTTTTCCAATCAACGTATTTGCAGTTTTTAGGAGGTCACAAGATTGGGTTTCATATTATTTTTTGTATTTTTAATATTCAGATGTGCGCCTTGATGACCCACGACTTCGAATATATTTGGTACACATAGTATGAACGCCGCGTGACCATGAAAGCCAAAGTGAGCGCGACTGAAACCGGCCAATTCTCGACCGGCTGCTTTCGGGCGGAAAGAAAACGAAATGAGTAACACAAAGAAGGGGACAGATAACAATGGCTTCTAACTAGCAAATAGGTTGCTAGTCGGAAGTCATTGTTGTCCGTCCCTTCTCTGTGCTTCCTTATGGTGGGGAAAGAAAACGAATATCGAGCCCCAAATTATGTTCTGGGTAGTGTGGCTCTTATAGGTCATGGTCAAATAAAAACCTCGACAAGCGTAACTACCCGATTAGTATCCCTTTAAGAAGTTTTAAAACATTTTGGTTGTAACAAATAAAATAAAAACAATATTGGATACTCATCCCGCTTTACTATATCTGCAGGATCATACGTTCTCTTTCGTGCACCACGGAAATATTTAGGTTCTTATGGTATGAAACAAAAGTCAACTTTGCCTATTTGCGGGGTTATATTTTTTGTTATATACGGTCTACGGTCTGGTAGGCATTAAACCTATTCAATGCCTCGTTCACTATCCTCTCCTGTAAAAAACATGTTCGCCTCTGTTGCTTTGCTTAATGATGTAGATAGGACTCATGAAGCGGCAGGTCACTTTTTTATAACTATCTGGTGGGCTATATACCTAAGCGTCCTAAGCTCAGTGGTGAAAGGAGATAAAGGTATTATTTGAAAGCTTTGAGTGCTGCCAGGGTTAAATCTGAAATTTAAATCGACCCCCCCCCCCCCCCCCCACCACCACCGTTCTCTAAACAGTTCACGTTTAATTTGATTTTCTTTTTTTTAGAAAAGGAAATAACGTATAAAACGTCTGAGAGAAAAACACCACACACGTAACAGCAGGATTTGACATTCGCTGTTTGAATCAGACGGCAGCTCATATGCAATAAGTGACTTGTGCCGCTGCCTTTTTTTTTTTTTAACACCATTAGAATAGAAATTTTGCATCTGCATTCAGAGCTTCCTTACTACGTGTTCTGCGTGTTAATTTTTTTTAAGGCGTGCGGGGAGAACTCAAAAGTAGATTCATTGATTGCACCCGTATTGCCTAATATTAAATATGCAGCCTCGCCATCAAGCGTGGCGCCACATATTGCTCACCCATTCGCTTCCAGCGTATAAGCGTACTGTTCACAGGGTGTCCGTGATAATTCGCTCGCATTTCTTTTTATTCCCGTCCCTTTTTTTGTTTTAGCCCGCGAACACAAATGGAGTCTTTGTGCACATACAAACCTTTGTTATGATCCTCCATAGGCGCATGGATCTGCTTGAAGAGGATGACAGATGGGGAGCGTCAAGATGAATGCTTTCGTTCCGACGACGAGAAGCACCCGTATGTCTTAACTTCAAGTGTGTTTTTTTTTTTCTAGACCACGAGCAGCCGCATATACAGCCGAGCTTAGAATGACATACGCAAGGCACACCCTGTCATTCCAGGACCTCCAGTAAATATGGATATGCAGCCTTTCGTAAATAAATACTCGTGTGGGGCCTCCAACTTCCTCTATCTTCTTCGCCAAAAACAAGTATCAGCTAAAAAATACAGAAAGAAAAACACCGTTTCTCCGATACACCGACATGAAAGGAGTTATTTCGGCCGTGCCTAAAGTTCACACATTTGCGACTCCCCTTGAACAGTAGGCCTTAAAACTTCTTAAAATCTCTTACGTCGAGAGAACAAACTTACGCTGGCGCCATGGTACTACCATTTTTTTTTCTGCCTCGTAAATATTATTATTCTTTGTAAGCTGTACTCTTGCCTAGTAAAACGTACAAAGGTGCATGCTGCAAGGCCTAGCTTCATAGTGTTCGGGAAACCAAGAACGTGTTCACCGCTTCGGAGTCAGAATCTTACCGCACGTTGCGTCTTACCGCAGGCCTCGGAAATGCCAACAGGAGATGCTTTTATGTGGTTCAGTGACGCAATGCCCTGTCCATCGGGGCTACGTATATGCTGTCCTCATCGAATGCACTCGCTTTTCATATCACGTGACTCGCGGAGCGTCTTATAGGAAGTAGTCACTGGCGGCCATAGCTGTGTGCACGACTGCTGAGCGCGTGCTGATGGCGAGCTTCCACAGTTCTTTTGTAACGTGCATTCCGCACCCTCAAGATTGCCGGTCTTAGCAGCCTATTAATGTGGGCTCGTTCAGAGCATGCGCTCTAGACATCACCCACAGATATGGCGCAAAGTGAATACTCCTTATAGGAATCACTTTTTCGACTCCTGGGTCTAAGAATAGCCTTTGGTTGTCCAATGATCGCCACGTATAGGGCAAGAGGTTTGCTGCCCAAAGCCGTGACGTCACAGAAGGGTTGGACCAATCACAGCGCTTCTTGTCAATACGCTTGGTTGTGAGAGTTGACCGCGGGTCAGTTCTCACAACCCTCTTCTCCCCTTTCTCAATCGGCAGTGACAAGCGTGCACACGAAGCACAGCTCTAAGCTAAGTAGATTTTTCTTTACTCCGATACACACTAACTCGCTGAATGCGGGTCTGTTTCGGCGGGATGACGTCGTTGTGAGGCGCGAATGCGGCCAGCCTTTATTGTGGCAAAAATAGTGTGAGAAAGAAGAAAGGCAGCAGAAGAGGACTACATGTGAGTGACCAAGGAAGGGACGCCGAATGGACAACTGCCGCAGCATTTTCAGCAACATAATCCATGTTACAATGCAAAAATGACATTAAACAATCTCACGAGCACTGAAGGTCAGTGAATTCATTATCGTCACGTCCACGTTCCCATAAAAGCAGCGCCGCTCCGCGGAGGTGCAGCGGCAAGTTGAGTGAGCGGCGCGCTTCCTTACTTGGCTGACCGAATTTTCATTCTCTCCCGGTCAGTGGAGTTTAAACTGTTTGAAGCGCAGATTAGTCACTTTTTCGCCTCCGCTGGCATTCCCAACGACCCCTCGGGCATTTCGAACGGCTAGGTCGTAACGCGTTGAGGCCACCAAGTGGCAAAGTTCATAACCACATCAGACTCCCCTCCCCGTAACCTTGCCCGTGCTGGGAAAAGTGATGTCACAAACGCGCTGAGCCTCCCGTGACCTATGACGCTCTCCGATGGATGCTATTCGAGCGCTCGCTAGAATCGGTCGTTTCGAACGAAAAATATAGCCATCCGTTTAAAATAAAATCGTGCGACTGTCATTCGTAGAAATGGATGATCATGTTTGACTTATTTCTGAGCGTGACCGTATATTTAAATTTTTATCTAAACATTCCTTTAAGCCGGATTAGCATTTCGCAGATACCTCTGGCCCAATCGAACCATAAGAGTCTCCGTTCCGTAATCTGTTACGATGTGAGAAGGCGGAGTTTCTTCTCTGTTGCAAATGCTTCTCGCCAGCAGCCATATGTTCCACGAGGAAGTCATGTTGCTTCCCTAAAGCGCCGTTCACACCTACGCAACCGAGTAAGACAGAGAGAGACCAGACCGGTTGTTAAGCCTCTTGCGAAGTCTAGGACCAACTGCGCTGCAGCGCATCTGGTCCTAAGACGTCGCAAGAGGCTTAAAAACCGGTCTCGTCTCTCTCGGTCGTACTCGGTTGCAAGAGTGTGAACGCGCCTTAAGTTGAGACTGCAGCCAATGCCACAAGCACGAGAGCTTGAGGTCGCTGCTTTCAAGCGTTCTTTCGCAAAACGAGCACTCGCGCTGGAAATGCACGTCTCAAAGCTAGGAGCGCGCCCGGGCTAGCCCGGGCTTGCTCGCGCTTAAGCACTGGCTGCGCTCTCAGCTTAAAGGGATTGTCCGGTCGAAACCGGAAGTACTTAAGTTCTTGCGCTCGTTACGTCGAGGGAGCCTTCATGTAGACCAACGTCATTTTTATTTTGATATATGATCTCCCGTTATTAATTAAACCTTTCATGAGCCTATGTACGAAACTGCACCCCGAATTTCGCCAGTGTCAATGGCTGACATCCGTAGGTGCTGCGTGACGTCACAAAACGCAAAGGTCTGTCGTAGTGCCACTAAATAAGCTACGCTTCAGAGTAACGACACTTGGCCATATTGTGTCTTAAAATCATGGTTGCCAGTTATCTGAAGCTCTATCTGAAATCACAGGAAATGCTTTTCCGCCCTCCACAAATGTTTAAACCGTTCGCGACAGAACAAAGCAATATTACATCACCTTCCTAACACCGAATCTAATGCTGAGGAAGTCGCACTTTTGAATCATGACGATCGGCAGTTGCGTCTGTTCTGCATACGAGCCAAAATGGCGGCGCCTACAACAATGCCGGGGAACGGAGTGCCGATACTCTAAGCGCAGCTTATTTAGTGGCTCTAGTCTGTCGGATGGTCGGGGTAACAAGCGTTGGTCGATGGATGTCTTGTATTTTGTTTCGAATTATATAGTCTCCTAGGCTGTACCCTACTTAAATACGGTTCTTTTAATGCAGTTCCTAAGCATTTGCAAAAAAAGTCACGCCTTTTAGCAGGAAATTACTTGCAGACAGCCATAAGCTTCGAGCAAGCGTATGCCGTTTCGCGCAAACACAACTGCGACGGCCACCGATCGAACTAGGGGCGCTTGCAAAGCAAAGGATGCGGATTTAGCCTCTGAAGCGGCACCTAAGTACACGAAGCGGCATCTGGGTACACATGTCAGCGGATCCACTGGATCGGTGATGAGGCTGCGGGTCGTTCCCTCAGAGGCGATGTCCGCGGGTCGAAGACAAACGGTGAATCGTTCAAATGCATGTCGTCACTTGACTTGGACGAGCTTGGTGAATCGTAGTCACGCTCCATTTTCACACGCGGGTCATACAGAATCGGGCTGCACGCGTGCTAAAAACAACTTCTGGTATCGTTTCCAGATGGCCTAGCTGTTGGTTTCGGTTTCGCTGCATATTCAAATTGATTGATCCGATTTGGGCGAGGAGTGGATGGACGTAGTTTAATATCGTTGGCACAGCATCACACCTCAGCTTACGAGCCTTCTGTCCGCTTAGAGCTCAGCTCGTAGCTTTCTTCTGTGAGATGATTGCTGCATAAAAGTGGGATCTCGATCTTGATGGGAACCTAGTCCCTACGCACGGCGACGATCCACTTCGTTCGTCACTGCACGTCTCGCGGAAAAGTGTGGAACGTCATGTCTTGGCTCGCATGTGAGCTGCCCGGTGGTTGTGGCACCCAACCGCGCAACAAAAATCTCACCCAACTACCAAACAAGTCGAGCACAACAACAAAAACGAAGCACGCAAAAATGCTCGCTTTGTGTTTTGTGACGTCAGAGCTTCAATGTTGCCAACCAAAGCAGCGTTTACGCTAGAATGCGATTGGAGCAGCATAAATTCAATTACTCACGCAGAGGGGCATATAAAATTCAGATATTGCACGTACGATCCGTCTCGAGGCAATACCAATGATGTGCGATTGTTTTCTCGAATACAAAATTTGACCGGACAATCCCTTTAAGGGTGAACACAATATAGCCTAGCGAAATGCCATACTTTCTGGACTAAAGTCCAAGGACTATACATATTTGAAAGTTAAAATTTTACGCGGACTGTACGGGAATCTTGTTTTTTAAAGGGCCGGTGCAACGATATTCAGTTGGAATGTTTTTCACTTTACACGAGCTTACTGGCCCTAGTGGGACTCAAGGATACTCGCACGCAACGCCACTGACCAAGAAACTCCTTTGTTTTGCTGTAATTTCGAGGACAAAACCGAGAGTTTTCATTCAATCTCCCCTTCGCAAAACCTGATGACGTAGCTGGGCGGTAGCAGTACCGCCCAGTGACGATATTTGAATGCGGCTCATAGATTAGACCCGAGCATTGCGTGGGCACTCGATTTGGGCTCGTGATAATCTATTCACCGATGTATGTTTGCAAACAACCTCACTACCACCCCCTATCGGCGGACCCCTGCGCGCTTCCGGTTTTCTTCTTCTTTTCCATTTGTCTCGCCTTCTTTTGTTATTTGCATTACTTTCTACAATGCACTAATGTTTTACAAACATATTACAGAAACTTCTCTGAAGGAAACTCTTCTTACCCGATCGCTGTGCGTTTCTGAAGAATAAATAAATACACTACCGGAAGTCTACTGGGGCACCAAATACTGTGGCGCTCTCGTGGTATCAACTCCCACCGAATGTGGTGAATAGCTCGAGAAGCATTCGGGTAGTGTCCTGTGTCCAATCGCTGCAATGACGACAACAGCCGAACCATAACAATGTCTGGAACGCAGCGCCTGTCCTGTGCCTTGCCAACCCCAGCGCATGGCTATGATCAACATTGGCGGCATATAATCGGCTCCAGATCACGTGGCCGCTTGTTCTGGCTGCGAGTTGAGGGGGTAAACTCTGCTCGTTTTTCTTTTTTTTATTTCTGCGACTTCGATTGCGTGTGGTGAAAAACGAATGGGTATTTCACAGGTCATTAACGTCAGGGATCCGTTCTAAGCGGTATTTGCGCAAAATACAAAAATCGTTCCATCGCCCCTTTAAGATCATTCATTATGACAAGACGCGAGGAATGTCATGAATGAAAGAGTACGTTAATGATGATTAATGTACGATACGAGCTTCTTTGTGGGCTGAGAAAGCAGGCATTTGTCAAGGTGTGCCATGTAGAGATTTTTACGTGCAGAGTAGGTACCAAACTACCAAGTGCGGACCATGAACGGCGTGCGAACTATGCACCCGGTGCGAGCTATCTAAGCAAAAACTCCTATTTTTTTCCCAAATTTTCCTTGCGGACTATACAACGGTTGCGGACCCGGAAACTACGGTACTTGTTTCCCACACAAGCGGCAGTACTGACATGATCTACCCTCACCTGCTGATCAAAGCAGTCCACTTTCTCACGACATAGAAATATCTGTCTGACATTTACACGACTGCACTCGCACGATTCACAAACATCCCTAGCACAGCATATACCGTTGACACCGGTGACGCATCTGAAGAAAAGGCGACGTTACAGAGGCATGCCTGCAGAGCGTGGAGTTATTCAGCGACGGGTCACATACCTGCTTCAAAAGAAAGTCATCGAGGCTTCATCAAGTCTCTCGTCGTACACTGTTGTCCTGGTTAAGAAACGCGACGAATCTTGGCGATTTTCCAATTATAGACGCCTGAACAACTTAACTAGGATGTCGTGTATTCCCAAATTGACGATACACATGATGCCTTTCAAGGATCTTTCTTGTTCTCTTCCATGAACTTCCACAGTGGTTTTTGGCAGATTCCTGTAGCCGAAACTGTCAGAGCTAAAACCGCATTCCTGACGCCTATTCATTTTCATAAAATGCCTTTCCGCGTCTGAAATGCGCCCGCCACGTTTGAGCGGATCAGGGACGCGCTGAACCGTAGTTTTACCTGGAATATCTAACTGATGTATACCTCGATGGCATTCTTGTATTCTCGGCAACATTTTGTCAACGCTCAGTGCATAGTCAGGCCTCGACTTGAGTTTTCTTCTTTCGTATGAACTTCAGTGTCAAAATAACAGGCCACGAGCATTGCAGTTGTTCACAATAGAGTTATTAGAATTGTTTACGATAGGGGCTTTGAACGGCGCTGTTAGTAACTCTGAATATCACACAAAAAATGTGTTCACTTACGCTTTTATCTACGAGGAGCTCTCTTCGTAATTTAACTTTTTAAATAATGAAAATAGACACATGGTTCCAATTAGAAACTTGCTAAGCGTCATCGAAAATTTCTAAATTTCTAATTTTCAGAAAGACTGAGCGCGTGAGAAGCGTAGTAGAGCATTAACGTGGAGCAGATACAAGGCTAGCGGTTGCGGAACGCGAATGATTAGATCATCATGGCGTTCCGCAACGCCTGTGTTCACCGTCTTCCGTCGTAAGAGGCTTTAAGACGTCTTTAGGCGCACGGTCATAAGCAGCCGTAAGTGTGTGGAGCAGCCTTTATATGTCAGTCAAACGAATATTCTTTTCAGCTTTTAAAGGTCGTTCTGTCCGTGTTGCTCGCAGGCCTGTTCCCGGAGTCCCACGGTATCGTGGACGACTACATGTACGACTCGGAGCGGCGCGAGTTCTTCCTAGGCCTGCCGCACGAGCACGCTGCCAGCGCCCACTGGTGGGACCTGGCCGAGCCCGTCTGGCTGGCCGCCGAACGGCGCCGCCTGCGCTCGGCGGTGTACTGGTGGCCCGGCTGTGAGGTGGCTCTGAACGAGACGCGGCCGGCCATCTGCATGCCGCACCGGAGCCCCCACGGCTGGCACGCCCTGGACGCTGACTTCAGGCGCAAGCTGGACGAGGTGCTCGAGGTGTTCGACACCGACGAGCTCAGCCTCGCCATGCTCTACTACGGCGCCGTCGCGTACGCCGGTATGCTCTTCGGGGCTTTCACGCAGCCTCGACGAAACTTTAGTTCGTTAAATACAATGTTAGTTAGGTTACTAGAACAACTCAGTTGAGAAACTGCCATAGAGCCTGCTTTGAAAAGGTGGCTTCGATCCGTACTCGAGAACCGAACTAATTGCGATCGCAACGCCGCCATTTCTCCCGCAGCGGCCACTCCGGCAACTGCACGCCTGCCTGCATGGCCTCGAGATCCCGAAGCGCGCGCGCGTTCGCGCGCTTCGGGATCTTGGAGGCCATGCTGCCTGTATCGTCTCAAGTGGTTCAAGTCCAGTCGCGCAAGGGCCGGTGGCGCCATCTCGCATCGCCGTTCCGCAGTAATAAATTAACTTTCATGTTTCGACTAGTCGCTAAAGGGCGGCGCTGTTATCGTATTTAGTTTCGTCTCGGTGGACGCGAGCGGTCCGGGTTTCAAGGGTGAGTTTCCCAACTGAGTGTTTTAGTAACGTTGGTCAAATAGAACCTTACTCAAACCTCTGGATACGAAGCCTACGTCAGTGTTCGGCGTGGACTCGGCAAACGCTCGGATCCAATCACACGACACGCTTCGCTTAAAAAAAAAAATGGCAAACACCAACGTTGTTCAATGGACTTTTGAAAAGGATCTAATGCCGTGTTTGCGCTGACGTCTTTGTAATCCTGAGCAATTTTCAATGCGGCTAGAATCCTTACTACAGCAGCGAAACAATTATATAAAATGTGTAGATTTTTTGTTTCTTTTTTCTGGCACACAAAGTGCATTTTCGCTGGACATTGTGATTTCTAAAAGAACGCAGAGCAATACATTTTCGAGATAAATGAAGATGCGGTTTTCCTCTCTTATCGAAAGTCATTCTAGTTACATTTTAATCTCGCTTTAGGTCCGGTTTCAGAGAATTTTCGAAAAGAGTGCACACGGCAAGCTTGCCTTGTCTACTTCCTCTTCAAGTTTCCTTCTCAGTCTCAGGGTTTAATATCATGATATTTTTTTCTTTTTCCAAGCAGACATGTACAAGTTACTCAAGAAAAAAGTAATTAAGTTAAGTTATTGAGTATTGACGTCAAAAGTAATTTGAGTAGAGTAGAAATTACTCAAATAGAAAGTAATTGAGAAAATTACTAATTACCGTAAAAAAGTAGCGAATTACTTTTGAAATTACTTTTATATGTTTTTTATGGTAAAAAGAAAGTACAGAGGTTTTGATCCGTTAGCGAAATTGTACTAGCCAAATATGAATCGGCTTGTTTTTTTTTTGTTTTTTTCACACAAATGCTTTAATAGCTGGTTCTGCTACTGCGTGCCTAATTGTTTTGTACTTTCTTGTTTGTTTGGTCAATGATGTAATTCAAATGTGTCATTTTTACTTTGTGGTTCAGCACTGTCTAAGCTTGATTTTTTAGACAGTGTTTGCTTGTTTACAGTGTTGCGTAAAGTACATCTAAAAAGTACTTGTAGTAAAGTACAAATCAGATGTCAGGTTATGTACTTCAAGTAAAGTAGTAAGTACCTTGGGCACAATGTACTTTAAGTAACGTATATAAATACAATATATTTCAAGGTAAAGTACAAGCACTTTTAACACAATCTTTCATGATGCCCTTCCATTCCCTATACAGTGTTTTTAACTGGTATGCATTGCTCCAGGGGTAATCGGAGGTGCATCAGTTTTTCACGGCAATGGAAGCAAATATTGTATAAGGTCAAGTCGCCGCAGAGTAGTTGTTTTACTCTCGCTGACGAGCTATTTGACACAATCAACTTATGAGGCACTAATTTCCACAGGTCTTACAGACGACGTCTCGAAACAGCGTGTTTTCAAACGACGATACCGCCTTTTTTTTTTCTTTTTTTTTTTCAAATTCGGGGAATGCACATTGAAGTCGGGAGTTTTACTTTCCTCGAAAAATACAATTACATGTTCAGAGAATTTCCTTCAGGTAAAGTTCAATTTTTCTAAACAGTAGTACTAAACGTATCATGTACATAGAGTACTTCCCAACAATGCTTGTTTATTATTTTTTCTATAAAAACGTTGAGGGAATTACTACACGTTTCTCGAACGATCTTTGAAGATCTGCATATTCTGAGTTTTGGGAGGAAAGGCAGCGCAAAAAGGTAATCTTTGCGTTGCCCTTTAGCACGCGATCCTTCGAGTATAGCACAAACTACGGGAGCACCAGATGAGTTTCAGAGCAGGTGCTGCATTTTGTTGCCTCCTTTGAGTGAGGATGCAGTGTATACACTTCCTGTAGTGGGCGAGAGTTTCTACGGGGAGAAGTGGGGACCAGCCCTTTCTTCAAATGTGTCGAGTCTCCTTGAGCTTCGGGACACAGAGAAACGCCAGTCTTCGGCACTAATCCCTCAGTTACTCGGTCTCTCTTGCGTCGTGTCTGTTGTTATTGCAGGGGGGGTGGAGGGAGGGGGATGTTGTGAAAATGCTGGGGGGTTTCGGACTCTCCAAACATTTCCTCCCCTACCCCCCTTCCTACGCCACATGCCTCCCTCTCTTTGCAAATATCAGCTGATATTCAAACATCTGATCTCCTTTGTGCGGGAATGTTTGTTGATATGCATAAAACCCACTAAAATTCGAGAGTAATTTGTAACTTGAGTAGAAGTTACTAAAAAGGTAATTAAAGTAAACTACTAATTACCGAAATAAAAATGTAATTGAAAGTTACTAAACTACTCAGAAGAGTAGTTAAACTACAGTAACTTGAGTAGAGTAGTTGAACTACGTACAAGTCTGCTTCCAAGCTTAACTTTTTTTTTTTTTTAAGATGGTTGAAGATTGATGTGGTCAATGCGAAAACTGACGTTTCTCCCACCTTTCGGAGATCGCATGTTTAACCGCTCGCAAGTTTCTTACTTCTCAAGGTGGGAGCTTTCGCGCACGAAACTTCAGTCAATAGCTTGAAAACGAAAAATCCGCCAAGCTTGCCATTTGCGCTCTCTTCCATTTCAAGAATGCTTCCAAAACACATATTTTTCGTCAGAATTAAACATTCGACCCCAAAATTTTGCTTGAATTCAGATGAAAACACATACGTATTTAAAGATATGCGTGCAAATTCGTTTTTTTTTTCTTCTGCACTAAAGTTAATAACGCAAAACAAAACAAGAAGTAGTAAACACGTTAATGACTATTTCGTCAGCTTGTTAAGAGCTGCTTTTCTAAGGCAGACAATCTTATATACGTTTAAGAATAATTATTCTAAAATGTCAATTACTCTCGGTGGTTGGCTGTATTTCGCTGTGTGCTTTCAAGTAACTTATAGAAGCATTTCAAGGTAAACTGCACATATCGTGCATATCTACTTGGCTGGCGCAAAGGGGACTCCATTGAACATTTAATTACAGGTCACTTTCGAGGTCCAGAGAGCAAAGAACGTCACAAGGCTCTCTTGGAATTCGACAATCACCTCAACTACCTCCTGGACAAGCTGGAGGCGTTGAATCTCACTGAAAAAGTAAGCTGACTCTTACGATAAAGGAAACCTGACAAGCAAACATCCTTCAAAACGTTTGTGAAATAATAACAAAATTCGAATGCCGGAGTGTCTCAGTAATTTCCTTCATAGGATAGTGTCACTCTCTGTAGTACCCATTGCCGAGAGCATGCGATCGCTAAAGAATACAAAAATATATTTACCCCGCGAAATGGCGGCGAAGCAACCGTAGAAACTAAAAGCTCGAGGCAGGAGGCGCTTTTTAATGTGCACCAGAAAAAAGCACGGAAAGAAGTATCGTGCGACAAAACGACCTGATGTCACCACACTAATACAAAGTCCTGCCCGTTAAGGTACCTAAATGTATAGGCGAGACTTACAGGGTACAAGTAACAAAAAAAGGAAACATTATGTAACTTGTATATGCACGATATATGGCTCACGCGAAGCTTATATGCTGGCTTAAATCGACATATTATATTTTCTAATGTACAATGACAACTGGCACGGAAAAGAAAAACGAATGTAACGTATTCGCTCAAAGATAACGCGGTACCTTTTTTGAGAAACAACAGCCATGCATATAATTTCCTACGTAATACCTGGAAGGACGGCCGCGTGATTGAGGAAATGAGACCGCTGAATTAGCAGAATAAAATAAAAAAATAACTGAATGCTTTTCGCTATGTCCGAGGACTTGTTACGTGCGCGTGCGTCGGCGAGAAACTTCGCCGACGCACGGCGCAGAGTGAAGTGAGAATTCGGAGACATCGTCGAAATATAGCTGCAATCTTCGCATTCAGTTTAGGCTTGTTTCAGTAAACTGCATTGAAGGAAACTAATTGCGACCGATATTGTACAAAATGCGATAAAGGCTGGTCACAAGTGGAATTGAACTGACGGTATACCTTGTGCGTTGTGCATTTTCTGGGGCGTGCAAGCGACCAGGGCTGGGACGAAGGGCGAACACGTGACAAGTGTGGATATGCTAACATACTTTGTACTAACCGCTTTATCGTCTGGCGCTACGGCGAGGAGGTCGAACTATAGGGGGCGCTCTGCCCAGCTTGTTTTCCCCGGAGCACAGTGTTTTCCCAACATAAGGCGCTTGATTTTTTGCGTCATCTTCCGGGGTGGAGCGCGGGGCAGAGTGTCGCGTAAAAAGGGTTGAGAATAAGTGAAGTGACATTGGCGGGACGCGACAAGCCTGATCTCTGCCAAAATCAGTCGTCAGAGGATGCGAGCTTGGCGTGCACCTCGACCCTATTGCTGGGCAGGTTCTGGACAGATTGTCATGACTGGGAGGGAGGATCTCAGGTGCGGAACCCGGAGTCGGGGCTGTGACTCGCTGATCGCATAGCCCCGAGGAAACACACCTGGAGTGGGATTGCTGAAGTAGAACTTTTATTCACAGTGAATATACAGGTAGCTGGTCACCGGCGTCTTCGGGCTGACAACACACACACGCACGCACACACACACAGCACGCACGCACGCATACACGCACACAAACAAACAAAGAAACACAAAAGCCATTGTTTCTCTTTGCGAAGGCTGGCGGTCCCAGATCGTCTCGTGGCTTCCGGAAGACGTTCTTTTTGTGTTTAGAGCCCCCAGCGAAGGCCACCACCCTTGAGACATCCCCCGCCTACTGCACCCGGCCCGGATACAGTAGGCTGTTCTGGGCCGGTCTCCCCTTTAGTGCTCCCAGAAACACAACAAGAAGCACCGTGCATGCTGCATTGTTCACGTATACGCCGAAGTATAGCTACAAAAGACTCGGGCGACAGAGGAACACGAGCTCCAGCCGAACGCCGACGTAGTGTTCGGTTACGTCAGACGAGCGCCGCGTCATTGTTTTCGTTGTCCCCATGGGTAGAGTTCTAGATGTTGCTACTTGGGGCGCAGTGATTGGATCTTCTCAATAGGGATCGTAAAGGTGAGGGTGTGGTATTACGCCTTTCTAAGAGAAGTGACCAGATAGGGTAACACGATCCTCGCTCGGGAGTCTCGCTCAACCTCCGTCGAGAACGGTCGTGCTCTTCGAGCTCTCCGTTCTCGCCGAGTTCCCTGCTCCGTAACGTGAGCCTCCAGACTAAACATCGAGAGGCCCACTCCCCGGCCGGCCGCCCCGCTGCATCTCCGGCACCCCGCTGCTTCTCTGAAGCTCCCGCCATGACTCCGCCCGCCGCTGAACCATGGACTACCATGCGTTATTCTACAAAACCAACGAAAAGTCACCTCACCATCGTCATAAAGCTGACCGACGGGGTTTCCCTATCGGAACTTCAATCTACCCACCTCACCGATGCCGTAACCGCGCCGCCGCCCACCTTACGCCATCGGAAGTGAAAGAGACCTATTTCAAAATCCGTGACGTGCAAAACGTCCTCATCGCCGACACCTACCGACCCTCGGCCCAGGAGAAGCTCCTCCAGACCACAAAACTCAGCATTGCAAACCGCGACTACGCCGTTAACAGCTACCCCTCGGCCCCCACCAACTCCTGCAAGGGCGTCATCCACGGCGTCGCATCTCTCACCGCCCCCGACGAGCTCATCGCCAACATCGAATCCAATGTCCCAGTACTCACCGCTCGCATGATGGGCAAGACCGAAACGGCACTCATCACCTTCGAAGGCACATACGTACCCTATACTATATACTACCGCCGCCTCCAATTCCGGTGCCACCCACACAAGCCAAAATCTCAACAATGCCAAAACTGCCTCCAACTCAGCCACCGCGCGGAAGTCTGCCCCAAGAAAGGCAAGCTCACCGTATGTGACATCTGTTACCAGGAAAACATGACCTCGGACACCCTTCACAACTGCGTCCCTTACTGCGTCAATTGTAAAGAAGAGCACGCCTCCAAAGACCCAAACTGCCCCACCAAAAAGCAAGCCGATGCGCAAGCCACTCTCGCTGCCTACAAACGGCGAGTACAGCAGCGTCCCAAGGCTACAACCATCCCCAACACACTGCGCACCCCTCCTCCACCACCAAAACCGAAGGGTGGGAAAGCCTCGGCCACACCCAGCCCGCCCCACCAACCAACACCTCCTTCCGACAAGGTGCCCACTGCCAACTCCAGACGGGAGAATTATCGCCTACCGCCCATCCCACGAGGCTCAACTCAGCAACATCGCAGGACCCGGAGTCTCAGCCGCAACAACAAGGTGAGAGAGCCACTCCGTTCCACATTACACCCGACACACGCGTCCCGACCCAAATCCATACCACAACCCATTACTGCATCCGACACGTACAAACAAGCACTTCTCGCTGCCAAGCGCACACCAACCACCCCAAACACAGTACAAGCGATAAACGCAGCACCAGAAAATCAACACATGGACACCTTACCTCCCCCCTCTGAACCCGTCACTCCCAAGGTCTCCGTCGAACTCAAGCAAATCATGCTCGTTCTGAAAAACATTCAGGAGCGCCTGGCCGCTCTCGAGCAGGATGTAGCAGAACTGAAAGCACAGGGCCCTCAACACCCGAAACGAAAAGCAGACGACCCCTACCACCCTGAAAGCAAAATCCCCCGTCAAAATATTGACACCTCATCAACTGATGACGAAACCAATATCTAAACAATCTATACACAGCCTACAATGGAACTGCCGCAGCCTACAACGTAAACGAGCCAGTCTCACCCAATACCTCAACATGCTAGATCGCAAACCTGACCTCATCCTTCTTCAGGACACGCAGGGCAGTCACAACCTTCCACAATACACACCCCACACCCAACCCAGCATCACTCAAACCGACCGCAGACAAAACACATACACCCCCACACTCGTCACGACATACATCTCTAAGGAACACCCGTCGATACAACTCAACACAACAGACATCAACACCGCTCACCAAGAGCACGTCATCATCACCCTTCAACCCCGTAACTGCCCCAATCCCATCACAATCGTCAACGCGTACTGGCGACCGGGCCGCAAGGTCGCAAATCCCACTCCCTGGCTCACCAAACTCGTGGCAAACAACACAGACCACGACCTCCTCTTAGTCGGAGACTTCAACAGCCCCAATGTGTCCTGGGGTTACCCCAACACTCAACACAATGGGCGCCTCCTCGAACAAGCAACCGCCCAAACGTCTATGACACTGGCCAACGACACTACACAACCCACCCGCACCGGTAACAGTGTGGAACGCGATACCAATCCCGACCTGGCCTTCCATCACGGCCCATCTGTAGCTGAATGGTCCGCATCTGACGAACAGCTGAGCAGCGATCATCGCCTCATCCACCTTACACTGATCACCAACGTCAAACAGAAAGTACGTCGCAATACTGCTCGCATCACAAACTGGGATCACTTTCGCTACCATACCTCCAACAACCCGCCACCGACGGACGCTGATCCCAGAGCCTGGGCCAACCATCTCCTCCAGGCCCAGAAGAAATGCACCAAAGAAGCCCAAACCACAACCGCTACCCCGTACATTGACACCCATCTTCTCAACCTCTGGAAAACGAGGCGCAAATTGGTGAAAAAATGGAAAAAAAACCAAGCACTCCAAACACCTAAAACACAAAATTCACAACATCACCAAAGAAGCTGAAACCTACGCAGAGCAACTCACCACCGAAAACTGGCTCCAACTTTGCGACTCCCTCAACGGCCAACTCGGCACCAAAAAAGCGTGGCGCATCCTACGCACACTCCTCACACCCTCTCAACATCGCGACCCCCTCGCACGCATTATGCTGGCCAGCAAAATTACCTCGCACGACCTCGAGCAGCAACTCCGCGACACCTTCTTTCCACCACCAACCGACACACCACACACACCAGAACCTCCAACTCCTCCCCTCGACCCATGCGACATGGACGCCCCCTTCCCACTCAATGAACTAAAGCGGGCACTTGACTCTCTCAAACGAAGCACATCACCTGGCGAAGATCAAATCACATATCAACGTCTCCGAAATCTCGACGACACACAACTCCAACAACTCCTAAACTACTTCAATAGTGCTTGGCAAACTGGCAACATACCAGCAGAATGGAAACACGCCATCGTCACCATGATCCCAAAACCAAACAAAACCCCCGAAGTCAAGAACGCTACGACCCATTTCTCTCACCGTCGCGCACCGCAAACTTTCTTTGATAATGTAAGCTTTCCTCACCGCCTCGAATGGCATCTGGAGCACGTGAAGCCATAACCCTTTTACCTTCATGTGGCTACCGGGCAAGAATATTTCACACAAGACTGTCTCCTTCGTATATACAATGACCTTCTCCAAGACAAAAGCACACACAACTCCGCTCACTCCTAAGCCTGGACATCTACAAAGCCTTTGATAACGTCTCGCATGACTCCATACTCAGTAACCTCAGAGAAACGCAGTGCGGCCCTCGAATGTACAACTACATCCGCAACTTTCTATCGAACCGCACGGCCGCCTTTAAAATTTTTGGACACATCTCCACACCTTTTCTGTTACACCAAGGAGTACCACAAGGCTCCATCCTCTCACCCACCCTTTTCAATCTTGCCATGAGCAAACTTCCCGCACAACTCGACCCCATCCCCCACCTCAAATTCTCCATCTACGCCGATGACGTTACCTTATGGACCAACACCAGCTCCCCCGGCCAGCAGGAAGAGACGCTGCAACACGCCTGCGACACTGTCGCACGCTATGCCATTAGTATAGGTCTGGCCTGTTCTCCATCTAAATCGGAACTTCTCGTCATCTCCAACCGCAAAAACAATCCCGACAGGCAGCTGATCACCGTACACCTCGACGGCACTCCCATACCCCAACGCTCGCACATCAAGCTCTTAGGCCTCACCATCCAAAACAACGGTGCAAGCGATATCACCATCTCCACCCTCTCTAAACAGATAAATCAAATCACACACATCCTCGGCCGTGTTTCCCGCCACCACAGAGGCCTCAAAGAAAGCGACATAAGACGGGCCATCGGAGCTCTCATCTACTCTCTCGTACTCTACCATATCCCCTACACCCCGCTCACTAACCGTCAACTCAAAACACCTCAGACACAGCTCCGCAAACCCACCCGCCTTGCTCTCGGCGTGCCACAGTACGCTCCCCTAGAGCACTTACAACAGATGGACCCCTTCAAACACAATCGAGGAGCGAGTCGACTTGCACCGACTGGGTCAACAGCAACGCCTAACCACGTCCCTGCAGGGTCGCTACATTCTCAACTCTCTCGGTTACGACACCCTGCACCTCCCTCCCATCGAAACAACCACACCTCCCTGGGATACCATACCCCAAATCACCACACTCCCCATACCCAAACATATGAATCTCGACAGCAGCCCGGAACGCCGCAAGCACAGAGCCAAACTCATATCCCAAAAACTCGCTACACTTCAGGCACAACAGCACCTCATCTACTACACAGACGCCAGCTACGACCGTGGCACCAAACTCGGCCGCACCGCAATTCACTGTCCCCAGACCAACACAACGCTTAGGCAAACATACACCGAAGCGCCTTCGGCAGACCTCCTGGAGACTCAGGCGCTGTGCTCCGCCATTCACCATGCCATCGCCAACCCCCACGAGGGACACACCTCCATCACTGTGCTGACAGATTCCCAAAAGGCAGTCCGCACATTTCAGTACAATCAACTCCCCAACTACATGTCGCGCGAGCTTCGAGCCGCCCTCAACACCAACCCTACCCTTCGCTTCTACATCTACTGGATCCCTGGCCACGCTCTAATCCCAGGCAATGAACGAGCACATTCACTTTCCCGAGTCACTTCCACTCCGGGACCTGCGATTGACTGGCCTACGTCCTATGACTCCCAACTCCAGCGCAATGAATACCATCAACAGCGCTCTGACACACTCCGACAACTCCGCGAATCCAGACTCGCCCTCGTACCACCGCCTCCCACACTGTCCCGACAACAGGCCAGCACTCTACGCCGAGCACAGACCCACACGCTATCCTCCCCACACTATACTCATCTCTTCCAAGGTGCTCAGGGCACAGCTAAGTGTCCCTTCAGCAGTGGCTACCCAAACAACACGCACACCTACTGGCAATGCCTCCATGCACAACCATCCATCCGCTCTGCACTTTCCAAGCTCCCTCCCGGGCTTCGGCCCACGACATGGAACGAGTGGATCTCTCCCCCAAATCCTCAACACGTGCCCGCCATCTTCGACGCCCTTCTTCAGCACATCACAACGATCGAAGAGAAGCTGAGGGCATCGAAAGACGTCACCAATCCCCCATGATCCACCTATCCTCACCCTTCTGAATGGCGTCCTCCTGGACACGACTTTGACAGCTTCAACTGAGGGTCAATAAAGATGTTTTTTCTCTCTCTCTCTCTCTCTCTCTCTCTCTCTCTCTCTCGCTCGGTCAAAAAGTAGCGAACCTCGTGTCACAAAAAAACAACTCGAAAATGCAGCGAAATGTGTATTCGAAGCCCGCTGCGTACAAGTCTGCTCATGCCCACTCTATAGCTCTCGTTTCAAAGCAGCATTTTCGTTTCAGAGCACAGGGATACGGCGTACACGTAACATCAAAAATTGCAACTGCGCCCATGTATCTTTATGTTTCAGGTGACGTTGATGGTCGTCTCCGACCACGGAATCGCGAATACGTCTCCGGACTCAACCACGCCGATTCACTTGGAGAAATACTCGCCTTTCATCAAGTATATGCTCAACTTTGGGTCGCATGCCATGGTGCTGCCAAGAAATGACATGTTTCTGCCGGTAAGAACCAGATATCTTTTTTTTTTTTTTTAAGATCTTTAAAAGCAGTGGTGAGTAAATCTATCGTCATTTCCGCGGTCGGGCTTTATAATTTACATACTCGGGCATCGGTGGTATGAATTGTTTGCCAAATTAAAGACAAATTTGAAAGCGTTGCTTCTACGCTTTGAGTTTCTCAATAAAATCATTAATTGGTTGCTGACTTCTATGAAAATACAAACAAGTTTTCGTTAGAGTGCCCGATGTTTGCTTACCTGGCTTTGCTTTGAAAAAAAAAATCCAACGTGTGTTAGTGAAAACAATCTGGAGCGGAGAGAAGAAATAGTGGCAAAGATGAGAAGTGATTCGGAAATCACGGTGACAAATATTTACGAATAAGATTAGTTGTACACTTTCCCAAAGAAAGTTAATGTCCAAAAATTATCGTCAGAGTAAAGCAAACCTAGAATAGCTTTGTTTTTTTTTTTTCATTTCATTCAGGGTAATAACGAACAATACTAAACAACCCTATTAAAAGGCTAATGTCCTAAACACCTATCATGTACGGCGGTGAAAAAGGCGGAGAGAGTATGCAAACACGCCCTTAGTTTTCCCGGATTTCTCTTGCAACCAAAATATGCATACAGTTGTTAAAGAAGGCTTGAGGTACACTTAAGCAGTTCTTATGAGTTTTGAATGCGAAAGCATGAATGTCGTACATCGCGCCGCGGCCGCTTCTGACCCTCTCGACACCGAGGCCACTTTTGATCCTCTCTGCGCCGCGGCCGCTTCTGATCCTTTCCGGCGCTGCATGCCCGTTCCGGAGCAGAAACGGCCGAGGCGCCGAGAGGATCAGTGGGCGCCTCGGCCGCTTCTGCTCCAGCGCTGGCACGCAGCGCCATGCGGTGGCGCTAATTGAAACTGACGCGTGGTGGCTTCATATCACTGCCGTTTTATGTGGCTTTCTGCGTGTTTTCAAAGCTGGGATGCTTCAGATCGCGGCTTCGGGAATTTATCTGCCGTTTGGCGCAGCTGATGACGTCGGCTCTCTCCATGGGACAGTTAATGCTTTCGCATTAAAAGTGCTCCCAAAACACGATTGGGTGAATTTGTTGAATATACCAATAAAATTACTCGTATGAAATGAAAGACATTCGTAAAAAAAGCAGTGACCTTCTTTTTCGACGATTTACACAATTCACGTTGTTAAACAATTAGTTGTATATATTCTTCTCTTTGATTGTCGATGGGTACTGACATCTTCATAAAAGATTTAAAAAAAATCGATATACGACAAGCATAAGTGGTAGTCCCAGTTACACTGTGAGTAAACGTATTATACATTGCAATGTGAGCACAAATATAAATTTATTTATATTGCCGCGCGCGCAGCTTGCCAAGTAGGCAGCGCACGCGTGGCCTAACGGTTATAGCGCCTGCCTCCCACGCGAAAAGCCAGGGTTCGATTCCTGGCCGCGGGGACACCTTTTTGTTGACATCTAATGTAATGTTCTGGTAAATTCGAGAACCGTGCTGCTTGTTCGAGTTTAGAAAGTTCTACACGCCAAACCTTCTACGCCGATTATTCCAGAAGCCTACGCGTGTACATAAGGGGCTTCGCGTGGCGAGCCAAGTCAGTTTTCGCCTCAGCGTTTGACTCTGCTGCCACGCCGACTTCGACGCTCGCGACGCTCTGTTTTCTTCTGTTCGCTTTCATTTATGGGCACAAGTTCGCCCCATTAAACGTTTAGTTTCCTCAGTTATTTTCGCCTCATCAATTGTCATTCGTGACATTTTGGTGGAGGTGCGGGGTATCGCATGCCCCTGCCGCGTACCCCTCCGAGGGCCCGCAGTGCAAGTCCGACGCCAAGCCCCCAAGAACCGAACGAAGACCAGACCGGGATCCGATCAAGCCGCCGGAACCTTGGCCTACACCCGGAATTAGGACCCTTACCACCAAAGACCAGGCAAACAAGGAGGACGACGATGGCCAACCAGTCGGAGACCCCGGCCGCTTCTGCCGTCGTATACCTGCCCGTCGCACCCCGGACTCCGACGCCATTCCACGGGGAGATCCACGAGGACGTTGAGGATTGGCTACAACATTACGAACGAGTGGCCCGCCATAACCAATGGACACCGGAGCAGTGCCTTCAGAACGTCTACTTCGCTCTGGAAGGCACGGCACGCACCTGGTTTGAGAACCACGAAGCGTCGATTTCGTCGTGGGAAGAATGCCAGGCCGAGCTGCGACGCACCTTTGCCAACCAGCAGCGACGACAGCGTGCCGAAGATCTTCTCCAAGCAAGACACCAAGGGCCAAATGAGAGCGTCACAAGCTTTGTTGAAGACGTTCTCCGCCTCATGAACCGCGCCGACCCAAACGCTTCCGAAGAAAAAAAGTTGCGGGTCCTAATGCGGGGCGTGAAAGAAAACATCTTCGGAGGCCTCGTGCGGAGCCCGCCTACCACCGTCGAAGGTTTCATCACTGAGGCCACCAACATCGAACGCGCCCTTCACGCACGGGCCTCACACTACCAGAGACCTCCCGGCTTCGCTGCCCTCTCGCCGTCCAGCTGCAGCATCCCGGACATCCGTGACATCATCCGGGACGTCGTTCGGGAAGAAATCAAGAAGTTCCTGCCTGCTGCCCCCCAGCCTGCCTCGCTGTCAATAGCCGAAGTTGTCCGCGAGGAAGTTCAGCGGGCATTCCATCCTGAGGCCCCTGCCAGCGCAGCAGTACCCGAGGAGCCTTCTCTGATTTATGCCGCCATAGCTCGGAGACCGGCGCCAGCTGCCCAGCAGTATTCGACGCCAGCTCGACGTGTCCTACCAGAGCCACAGACTTTCCGACGTCGGGAAGGGCAACCCGAGTTCGTCCGCACTGAACACCCGACGCCGAGGAAGACCGACGTCTGGCGAACGGCCGACCGACGCCCGCTCTGCTACCACTGCGGGGAAGCCGACCACATCTACCGCAGCTGCCCCTACCGTCGACTTGGGCTGCGTGGTTTCCACCCGAACGACCCACGCCCGAGGTACGGCGAACGCCCTCGCGATATCGAGGAGTACCTTCGACGCTCGCCCTCTTCAGTGCCGTCTCTCCGCCGTGAATCTCGCTCGCCGTCACCACGACGTTCAGCGTCTCCAGCGCCACGACCCCGCCGAGAGAGCCTGTCTCCCCTGCGTCGCCGGGAAAACTAGGCGCGGCAACGCCTGGAGGTGGCGTTGCCGAAGACGACCGAAGTAAAGAGCCTCCAAGAACGACGGAGCGCTCCCACTCTCCCGACGCTGCGCATCGCAACGACGCTCCTGCTTCGGTGTCCAACAACCTCAACGTTATCATCGACGGCCACGACGCGACGGCACTCGTCGACACCGGAGCAGACTACTCCGTTCTGAGTGGGAGGCTCTCCCGCCGCCTTCGAAAAGTCATGACGCCGTGGGATGGACCTCAAATACGAACCGCCGGAGGACACCTCATTACACCAGTCGGGAGATGCACTGCTCGCGTCGAGATCCACGGTGAGACGTGCCCTCTGAAGTTCGTCGTTCTACAAGACTGTTCCAGAGACGTCATTCTCGGCATGGACTTTCTGTGTGAATACGGCGCCGTCATCGACCTTGGTGAGAACAGATTGACGCTGCGCAAACCTGTTCCGCCTTCTGAGAAACCCCAAACAGCGTCAGCCGCCGTCCGAGTCGCTGCCGCCCACGTGAACCTGCCGCCGCGATCAAGTGTTGTCGTACCCGTCGTGACCGATGCAGCTACCTGCGGCGAAGTTGTTCTTGAAGGCAACCTTCAATTGCTCCTGGGAAGAGGAATAGGCGTCGCAAGAGGAGTGACTAAACTTCAGGATGGGCGCACCGTGGTCCTCGTGACAAACTTCCGACAAGAAACGCAACACCTCACAAAAGGTGCCGCTGTGGGCTACGTCGAGGAACTTTGGAACTCCGCCGAAATCGCCGCGATTGATGAAGAATCATCGCCACCTCGAACAAGCGAGCAACTCCGAGCAATTCGAAGACGTTTGAAGCGGCTGCAGCCAATCAGAGACGCGATATTTTCACGTGACACCCCTGTGGTGGTGATGATGACAGCTAAAGACTTAGTTCTGGTTTGAAATGGATCGTTTTTGGAAATAAACATTTTCAGAAAAATGAGTCATTATTCTCAACGCCGTTCAAAGATATAAGAACACGTTTTTAGCGCGCAGCTGGGCGTCTAAATAGTGAAAGAAAAATCAAAATTAATGATGATGATGGCAAATCGGAGCAATTCGGTTGCTGCGTGTGAACGCGGGCGGCCCGTGTTGCTGGTGTTGCGACGTAAAGTTGCTGGGTGAAATTGCTCCGTCTGAAGCGGGCCTAAAGACAATGCAACAAGCATGAGCGTCGTGTTGCCCCGCATAATACTCGCACTGCTCGAGCGCGCATAGTTGACAAGGCCTGCCCTCCCCGCCAGTGCGTCTTGCTGCATTTGACAACGAGCGCGACGCTCGACGACGACGATACGAAGGCGTCTGCAGCTTTCTGGCCACTATTGCTGAGCTTCAGAGTGTATGCCGCTTAGGGCGGTTCGGGAATCCCCCAAAAGATGACGTCATGCACCGGCCTTGTCTTCTAGGTGGCATTAATGATAGCCTGAAGCTTGCTCTTGCGTAGCTAATTGAGGGCGCGCAGCTTCCAAAGCCAAGAGCTCGTTTTCCTATGCGGAGCGCAAGTTCGTCTGCTTCTTTTGCAAGGGTTGCGATGACGTCAGAACGCCGAGCTCTAATTGGCTGATTTTAGGATAGTGGGTAGACCTCAAAGCAAGCTGCCTTGAGGTCTACCCACCCACTACCCTTCAATCAGAGCTCGTCGTCCTGACGTCACCACGACTCCTGCAAAAGAAGCAGACGAACTTGCGCTTCCCGTAGCCTTTTCTCTGTTCTATAGACGCTTTACACACACGCCAGATTCCAGACGCCATTGCTGACCTTCTCTTGATTTACCGAGATTTCGATCCACTGAAATGGGCGTTGACGAGCCTCCACAAAGGTCAATGCTGGGGAGAAGAACACAATAGAACCTGAAATGGCAGTAACCTGGCCTGCTACGTTAATTATGAAGCGAAGTAAACGGAATAAAGGAAACAAAAACTGAAGGTCGATTATGGCGGCTCCCATGCACAGCTGCTGCAAAGCGTCTATATTGCTGCTGTCGTTGTTTTTGTTGTTTTCGTTGTTATTGAATTGTTTGCGTACACCCGAATCTTTAAACATTAGAGAAAGGGGCTAATCATCCTCCAACATTTCCCTTTCGCGCCCGTCCCGTGTATAAAATAGAGCTACCACTATAGCATCACGCGGTAACGTCTATTTTGTTTGCATGATTCCAGCTCGGGGAAAGCAGCAAGACAAAATTGAATCACAAAAAGAAGTTTCTCGGATACCACGGTTATGATCCGGAACTTCCGCAAATGAGGACAATATTCTACGCTCAAGGACCTGGTAAGTCGGCTGATACAGATACAATTAAAATTTCTGATGTTCCGCATCAACGGGGAAAAAAAACAACGATAAATGTACGCCAATTAAATTTCTTTTTTTTTGTTGTTGTTGTTGTTGTTTACGAACCGGTGGGAAAAAACATTGAAAAATCAATTAAAGCATTTTTGCATTGCTTGCATTATCAACCTAATATTTTATAGATAATTCAGCACCTATATGACCATACTATTCTTATTCGACCTTTCTCGCGTGAGTTCGAACGTGGTGGCGCCAGTGTGCAAGTAACAACCACCGACTTCCGGTTCTGAACTAGACGGCGGGTTTCGCAGTACTATATGCGAAATCAAATATGCACGCGATCTTCTGGAAATGGGCACTTACGGACTTGTCGAACTTAACTCATTCTTATGATAAAAAAATCATGAGAAAAAAAATTGGAAATATGCGGGAACCGGAAGTGTGCCGGGGCTACCCAACGGGTAGCGCCAATGAATTTGTTGCTAAAAAAAGGGGGGGGGGGGCGAATATTGGGGGAAGCACTACGCCAGAATTGATATGAACGTGTAGACAGGAGTAATAATTGAGGACCGTCGGAACCCTCGAAAAACCTTGACCTTATCTTCCAAAGGCTCGTGAAAATCTTTTCCACTCTCTCTTTCTCTATATCCACCAACACAGTGTTTACAAACAAGCCCACTTTTGCTCACAGCGCGTGTGGAACATTTCCCGTACGCAGAAACCAGATCCGCGTGAGGCGAAGCTTCTGCGCATGCGCAGTGCCGACGGCAGCGCCACCGCAGTGGCGTGACGTCAGAGACTTGATTTGGTCTATATATTTCTGTTAGAAACGACTATGAAAAAAAAAAGTTGCGACGCAGCCGACGCTAGGGACCAATCAAGCAGCATCAAAAGCGCAAGTCACTGGGCCTTTTCTCTTTATACGATTGGTTCAGCAATGATAGAACACGTGCAGAAACAGGACGAACACCACGACGGTGCCCTTTTGACGCTGTCTGATTGGTCACATCAGCTCGTAGCGTAGACCACGAGCTGATGGAATTAGCTATAGACAATTAGCTTCGGAAGCCCCGTAGAAAAAACCACCTAAAAAAAAAAAAAGTTTTTTTTTCTCTTCCTCAGCAAGCGTTGTAAATAATTGGTGGGCTTCATGGAGAATTAGCGATATGTTGCGTAGTCGGAGACGATAAAAACACCGCATCCTACTATACCCGTTTTCACCTCAAGAAAAAAGCAAGTTTTGCGCATTGTTCATACGCGGCGCGAAGTAGTTCTTACGAGATATGCTTATCGGAAGAAAAAGCTATGCTCTTGGCGTTTGGAACGTGTACGTCTTGATAAGATAACCTATATCTACTCTAAATTCACCTACATATATCTTAATTATCGGCATAAAGGGGGAAACTAGTAATGCTCCGCGAGGAGCCGGACTTGTTTTACTTCGGTTCTTGAGGTGAAAACAGGTATAGTGTATTTACCGCGCCCTCACTTGTGGTCCCTCGGTTTCTGCCTGAAAACGTCACACCTGGGATGCTGTCTTCCACAACCCTAACGGTGGCACAGCAGTAGAGTTTGGAACTGCAGACGACCGGATCTCATCTCGATCACCCTCCATCATGACAGTTAACGAAAGCTAGAGCAGCCACGAGTTCAGACGCTGAAACGACAACGGCAATGCGTTCGATCGTCTTTTCTTTTTTTTTTTGCGAGAACTTTTGCGTTTATTGTTAGGATTGTGACATCTGACAGCACGACACGCCGGCTCCTGTGACGTAATTTGCTGTTACTTCGAGGCTCTTTTAATGCACGCGCGTTGTAAACACACCAGTCGATGAGGCGTTCAAAGCAACGTATACTATACGACCCAAAACTGCGCATAAGCGTCCTTTAAATGCAGAACTGCATTCCAACGGAAGCTAACTCAGATTTTTGTAACGGAATGTTCAAGTGGGCTAGTTGGTACATTATTACTACGTTTAAAAATCAAAAATAAGAAAAAAAAAACAATAACCGAATGAAAAAAAAAATCGGTGGCCGAGTGGGTTAGCGCACAAAGAAGAAGCCACGGATGTGATCGGACGTGTTTTCTATAAGCTCTCGACTCCTTCGAAAATGCTCGGCGCTAAGCTCAGCACCGCGCTGACCACGTCAGGTCACGTGATGTCACGGTGCACGCGACACTGCGCCACCTGACGTGACGTTACTTGACACCATGACCGTTGAACATGACCAACGTTCCTAGATTAGCTCAGTTACGAAACTGCCCATAGACACTGCTTCCACGAGCAGAATCCCCCTTTCTCCCCACGGCTCGCCTCCGGTCCTTCGACGCTCCACCGTTTTGAGGATGGCTGCTACGGTAACTGTAGTGTACCTTTTGGAAACATATGTTTAGAAACACAGCGTCTGGATAGCGTTTCACCGTACCTTATGGAATACGCAGGTTTGAAAGAAAAATCTAGATGGCGTTTGAAAGGAAGGGGAGGCGGACTGAAGGGGATGAGGAGGGGGGGGGGGGGGGGCACCCTTTTTTTTGTGGGAGCTAATCTATACCCGTTTTCACCTCAAGAAAAAAAGCAAGTGTTGCCCATGTAGATTCGCGGCGCAAAGTATTTCTTACGGATTTGGTTGTCGGATTTGGCGTTTGGAACGTGTACGTCTTGATAAGATAACGTATACCTAACCTAAAATTTATCTACATATATCTTAATGGACCTTTTGTAGAAATACGCGGTGCGCATGCGTGGAGTATTTCATGCGCCTGGGTTCGAGAGTATCTAGTTCCAAACAATCCGCCATCTTGCATTTCTCGCCTTTGAGCGGTTTCGTTGTGTCGACCTCGGGGCGGAAGATTACGCATGATGGGGACAAAGGTGAGCTTGGGGGAGCCGCATCTAGGTCACATCGCCTCAATGGGTGAACAGGATGTAGCTGACGTTTTGGGTATGGAACGGGTGGGCGAGGCCTTGGGCGCGCGTTGTTTTCCAGTCACCTAGTCTCGAACCGATTCGCGTGTCTAGGTGGCAGCACATATTCGCCAAGAGGTCCATTATCAGCATAAAGGGGGAAATAAGTAAGGCTCCGCGACGAGCCTGACTTGTTTTACTACGGTTCTGAGATTAAACAGGTATAGTAGCGTTAACCATGACTTGAAACCGTGACGTCACGTGCCCACGTCGCAGGGAATCAGGTCACCAGACACCGTGCCACGTAACGTGCCTTAACATAATTACTTGGCACGGTAACGTAACGTAGTTAATCAAAGTGTGCCAATAAAAAAAAATGTACGTAACTAAAACCCACCCTTTCTCATAGATTGCAATTCTGCATATGACGGGTTGACCTATACACCAACTTAATTCTATGACGACGTCACGCCCAACGTTGGTCACGTCACTAAGGTGGTGCTACTGTCGGCACTGCCCTTGCACACCCGCTTCTCCCGAAGACGCCACTTCGTCTTCGCTCAGAGGTCAATAAATGAACATTAGAAATGTTGAGTTGAGTGGGACGTCTAGCCTCAGTATGTTCAAGGGAGCTACCATATATATATTTGTTTTTCTTCTACATAGGAATTAAGAGGAACCACGTACTCAAGCCTCTGGTGAACGTCGACCACTACAACTTCATGTGCCGAGCACTGGGTCTGGACCCGCGACCGAACAACGGTTCCTGGTACCGAATGAACGAAGGGCTGGTCGAGTCTGGGCTTGACTTCCCGAAGTTTGGGAGCTCCATGTACGGAGGGAACTTGGGCCAGATCTTGCGACCGAGCTTACAGCACGCAGCCTTCATCCTGCTGGTCACGACCCTCGACCGGTTGGTCTCAACATGAGATGTGCGAAGGCAGCGGAGTGAAACGAACGTGCGAGAGACGATTCAGGAGGAGGACTGTGTCGATCACGCGAACAGCGAAGGATTTCAAGCCTGATGAAATGCCCAGCGTGAACACAGAAGTTACCACGCACACGTTAATCTTTTTTTCTGTTTTTTTGAAGACAGCAAAGATAAGTGAAGAATAACCCAGAGGGTTGAACTTGTCAAAGGGTCTGTGACTTGCACATGTAAATGAGAAGGGTTTTACAGTTCAACCAGTTTGCAAGAGTACATTGCTTTATCAAAGGTGCGGGAGCGTAACTCTCCAAAATATTGTTTTTTTACTTTGCGAGCGCTCGCGCGAGAAAATAACTTTCCAGAGCCACTCACCGACAGGTAGCCGCAAAACGTTGTACGGAAATCGAGCTTGAAACCCCCCCCCCCCCCCGAGAATCGACGAGAGAATAACGGACGTAGCAAATTGTTCACTTAGCAAAAATATAAACATGTTTACCTGAATCGACTTCGGAATTGGATGGAATTCTATATTCTTGAGGCCTTGCTACTCGTAATTCTAATGGTACGCACGTATGTCAGCCTTCCTAAACGTTACAGGAATTCTACACGCTTTCTTTTTTTCCTAATGACATTTATTTTCTAAACGACAAACCAGTATGTGACAGATACAACATAAATCTGGGTCAATGTATAGACACAATATTTCTTTAAGAATCGGGATTTTACTACTCGTTTACATAACTACAGCCTGGAATCAGTGTGCAATAATCACGTGGTCTCAATGTAAGTTGAGCTGTAAATACTGTTTCATAATGCTCCCTTCTTGACGCGATAAATTTGTATGCTATGAAGGCTGGGTGACTGGGACTCGGCTTGTTCTAAATGTAAAGTTCAGTAGGATTCAATAGAAACGCTACCACATGCGCAACTTCGCCCTCGTAACTCGAAAAGGCAGCTGTTAACAGATGCTGTATTCGCGTGCACCACGATGGATAATCTTCCCCGCATCTCCCCTTTCCCAACAAAATCAATCACTCAGACGTCGCTTGTCAGACAAGTTCGAAAAGGCGATTACTATTACGTCTTTACGTGTTACATGTGCTTCCAGTGATCAATCGCTCGTTCATCATATAAACACTGTCAATCGTTGAACATTCTCGGACTTTATATCCTGTTAATACTGTTCATGCACTGTGCTCTTCTCAGCATGTAACTGTTATGACTGTCTTAACATTGCACATAAAATGCGGTCTGGTGAGAAAATGCCAATTTGTGGGTAGAAGGGGACGAGACATTTTTATAAATACCACTGAGTTTCTGCACCACGCGCATTCAAGTAGTGACTACTTGAATGGCGGCCACGTTCCTTTGCAGAAGGACATAAATGGAGCGATATGAAGTCGCGATTAATCGTGAGTGTCGAATTCTGGTTACAGTTCGTTGGCAATATTGTGTATGCAACCATAGCACTCTCATAATTTCTATCTATAAAACTGTCCGTGTAACAAGCTCGATGCTGCAAACAGTTGCTAACGGCGCGCGCTTTGTGTGCGCCATTAGGCCGACGTCAGCTTTACTTGAAGGCTTCTGTATTCCATCGTTCATTTGCATGTTTATTGTGTTTGTGGATGTCGCTGGTAAAGACATTGCAAAACTGAAAACAACTTTTTAAGCACACAACTAACGTGTGCGTTCATTGCAACCCCCCCCCCTTTTTTCAAGAAAAAAATACAATGAAGATTGTTTTCTTTTTATATTCGTCGATCGCAATCTTCTCACACTGCGCAACCTTGCACATATTTGAAGGGCCTGTATTTATAAACCTCGACATGACTATCAATCATCGCGATAATCACAATCCTATATTGTTTGTGCCTCCAACTGTCTACGGAACGTTACATAACCAAGAACCGATTGAGAAGGAAAGGTTACACAACACCTTGATACCAAATAAAATGCCAAAAAAAGACAAATATTTTCTAAAGAGATTAAAGATAAGTTTATGTATATATCACAACACGTGTACGAAATGTTATGTGATACTGAACCGGCAATAAAAATACCACAAAGACTTCAAATCTTGACTTCTTTTTTTTTCTTTTTTTTTTACACGGAGCTTTATTGCACAGCAGCAACAATTTAAAAATATATTGTAGAATTGTCTCGCTTACGGAAGATCGTCCGAGTCTTCGACGGAGCTACAGTTGAGCCGCTTATAATTCGTCTTGGACAGCTCGAGGGAAGACCTCCGGAACAAGTGACTCGGAAACACCGTGTTGTGCCTGTCCTGAGAGCGAGACGAGTGGCTCTGCAAGCGGTGGGACATTTCCAAGGACACATCGGTGTACGCCGACATGGTCGACTCTGAAAAGCTGCTCATTCCTGCCGAGCCGCGACCGAAGAACGCCAAGTCACGGGCCCTCGAGGTCAGAAACGGGTCCTTTACCGAATCGTGGTTGCTAGCCACAGCGTGGTCATCCCGGTAGAAGTCAACGTTGCTTCCGCTGGTCGAGAATCTCGAGCTCGCCTTTCGGGCCAGCTCGAGCATCCTCCTGTACCGTGGAGGACGCTGGCTCTGCTCGTTTCGCCGGGTGCCCTCTAGCTTCGACGAGGACACGGGCGAAGCCGTCCTGGCTAAGATGACTCCCTCTTCGAATGGGCTCGAACTTTGAAGACTTCCCGTGAGCGTTTTGTTCTCTTTCCTCTGCCACCGGGTCCAGAAGTCGCGAAGCTTCTTGACCGAATGAAGGATCGGACTGCGGGCACTGTCTCCTCCACTCGGTGCTTCTTCAAGAGACCCCTTGAGGGTCTTCCTGGAAATTGCGTCCATAGTCTTTCCTTCTGGGACGTGGACGGCAACGGGGACTGCGACCGAATATCGGTTGGAACGACGATATCACGCATCCCAGCAGGTAAGGTGCAGGATTGAGGGAACCGCGTACAGCCGAATGAGACAGCAGAGGACGGTGATGGCTACGCTTTTCTTGGGCGGCAGTCCCATGGCGTGGAACAGCTGCAGCAGGTAAGCGAATTGGAGTAGCGCGGTCAAGCATCCGCTCACCAAGTCCGTTGTCCAGACATTACGAAGCTGTCGGGCATTTTCTAGGATTGTTGGACTCAGCATCTTCGTTGCCGGTGGCTTAAGACGTCCGCTCCAGGATCCTTCAACCCGTAATTTTGAGCAATTTTGGTGCGGCCGAAGCCTACGCCGACATGGCGTTGAGACACTTCTTGTCTCACGAGGCTCGTGCTCGGCGAGTGGCCTCGTGAGTAGAGCGTGCCCTGCTCCTTGACACCAGCTGCACCAATAATAATTGGGTTTGTGGGGATATTTATACAGCGAGTCATTGGTCAGCCATTTAATGTTGCGACGAGTCAATCGCTGTAGATGAGCAATTTAGCCAGTGCAGTACAACCGCTAGCCTGGGGTCTTTAACGTGCACCACGCAGTAGTGATACACGACCGCACGCCGGTACGATGCTCATCCAGATCGAAACGGGCAGGGGTGGGGATTGCCAGCTGCACCAGCCAACGCTACTATTAGTTCAGTTACGGAACCACCCATAGGCGCTGCCTGCACGGGCAGCACCCACCTTTGCCCCCACGGAGGCTACCGTCGTTCGTCGCGCCACTGGTAACTGCAGTGTATTTCATGAAATGCATATATTTTGATGCACAGCGTCTAGATGGCATTTCGCCGTACTCCATGGAATGCACAGTTTTAATAATAATAATAATAATAATAATAATATTTATTTGCATACAAAAATCTGATCCTGGGTGGCGTACACGGCTGTGCAGAAAGGTTAAAACCCGTACGCGAGTGCGCCTGCCAGCCCGCCACCCAGTATTTGAAAAAAAAAAAAAAACCACGCACACGCACACATATACCAAATTTGTACACAGGGCCGCAACCCAAAATGTTTTAAACGAAAAATGAGGGTGAAATGTAGAGTGTAAGTTGACTCCCACGTATACCTATAAGAACACACACACAAACACACACTACACTACACCACTGTTATGACGCCTGCTGCTGTAGGTGCTTTGAAAACAAGCGACACATCGACACAGATTCAGTACGGTCCTGGGGAAGCGGCGAACGTATCCTGAGCGGGGCCGATATGAAGTCCTCGATGCCGGCTAAGATCGGCGAGGAACTGTGGTGTTTGGTACGCGCTCGAATAAGTTCAGGCTGCCCCGATCTCTTGTTAATCCTTGGGATGGTCGCAAGGTACGTCCCTTTGAGCGAGCCGTCGAGGAGTCGGCAGGTAAGGCCCACCCTGGCGACTCTTCTCCGATGAGCCAGGGAATGCCATTTGAGATTCTTAAGCCGACTGTCGTAGGGCAACCCATGGGTTGTGTTGGCGAGTAAAGTATGTCCGAGTAGCACGCCGCTGCACGCTTTCCAGGCTGTCAACCAAATTAGTTTGATGTGGGCACCACACCGCACTACAGTACTCGAGATGCGGAAGAACAAGCGCGGTGTATAGAACACGGAAGGTGGTAGGACCGCACGCTTTGGAAACTCGTGTCACGAATCCCAAAAGACGTCGGGCTTTGGCAACAGCATTGGCAGCGTGCAGAGAGAATGTTAAGTCAGGGGTGAACGTCACACCCAGAATTGGTAATGATGTGACCGATGTAAGAGGTATTGCAGACACGGTGTACAAAGGGGCTCCTGAGCTGCGGCTGTGACTGACCCGCATGACTGCACACTTGGATGGGTTAAGAAGAAGGCCGTTTGAGTCGGACCACTGCTGCACTATAGACAGGTTCCGCTGAAGGTTGGGACAGCTTGCGTGAGGTGTAGTTCGTGCAAGCAGAGTGATGCATGTCGTCAGCATATTGGACTATCTGCGTGTCGATAGATTGGGAAAGATCGTTGGTGTACGTGGAGAACAGAGTAGGGCCAAGGACGGATCCCTGAGGTACCCCTGCTGAGACGGCAAAGCTCTCGGAACGGGATCCTTGGAAGAGGACCTGGTGTGTGCGGCCAGTAAGAAACCGAGCTAACCACCGAAGCAGAGGACCGCGGACACCTGCCATTCCTAGTTTCCGAAAGAGTATAGCATGGTTCAGCGTGTCAAACGCATTGCTAAAATCTAGTTGCACCATATCGGTCGAAATACCACGGTCAAGGTTGTCACTGACGTAGTGCACGATCGTAGCCAGTGCTGTTTCACAGCTCCTGTTCTTCCTGAAGCCGTGCTGTGTGGGAGAAAGGACGTTGTTTTCCTCATAGAATTCAAGCAGCTTACTGTTGATCATGCGCTCAAACGTCCGACACAGTATAGACGTGATGGACACTGGGCGGTAGTTGCATGCAGAGTATGTTGATTTTCCTCTGCCCTTGTGAATGGGGAAGATGAAAGCCCGCTTCCATGTGTCCGGAACAAAAGCATTGTCTGCAAATGATTGCAGCATGTTCAGCAGGGGAAGCGCGATGAGAGGGTAAAGCAGCTTGAGGAAAGTGGGAGCAAGGTGGTCAGGTCCGACGGAGCGTGATGACTTGAGGCGTTCGATGGCACTTTGTAGATCGTCCGGAGAAAACTGAATGGTGGAGAGTACAGTGGTGAGGCAGATGGTGCTTGCTTCCACTTCATCAACAAGCGTGTCTACATCGAGGTCACCTGAGTGGCTACAGTAGACCAACGAGAACTGGTGGCGAAGAGTTGGGCAATATCTCGGGAAGCCGTTACGCGGCGATCACCGGATAGGAGGCACGGTTTGTGAGGGGTGGATCGCTGTCGACTAATGAATGCCCAAAACAGCTGAGGATCGTCCTTGATCTTTCCGGCGATGATGCGTGAATAGTTGTTAAATGCAACGTAAATTGCGGTTTTCAGATGCCTTTGGAGCTGCTTAGCTTCTTGGAATAAGACAGGACAGTGCATGCGGGCAGCTTTTTTAAACAGAGTCCGCTTCCTACGGGCAATCTTCAGTAAATCAGTGGTCATCCATGGGGACCGCTTTCGTCGCGCTGAACTTGAGGTGCTTGGGACGCACTCTTGCTGAATAGCGGCGACAAGGTCGCACCAGAGGTCGTAGTTTGATACACAGTCAGACCCTGTGGTGGTGATACACCACGGAACAAGGTGGGCCAATTGGGACATATGGGCATGATCTGTGTTGGCATAATTCTAAAAAGTTCGGGCGATCCTTCCCGTGCGGGGCAGCGTGATGAAGTATGTCAGCTCAATTGCGGAGTGGTCACTTCCGGTGAGGCCGGGAATGACATCGCAAGCCCCAACTTTCACAATGTCCGAAACGAACGCCAAATCAAGGAAGCTAGTATTGCCGTCGTTTGACGTGTGTGTAGGTGCCCGACATACCTGGTAGAGTCCGGCGGAAGACACTGTGTCAAGAAGAAGGTCGTCGACTCGGTCGCCAGGAACTGCCTCATCATGACCCCACCAGTCGATATGAGCGTTGAAGTCGCCCATTATCAGGATGTCTTTGTACGTCTTTTTCGCTGCACGGGTCATTGAAGCGTCGAGGTGTTTGTACGCAGATTCTTTGTTGTGAGGTGGACAATCAACGCAGCCGAGAAGTACCGTACCGCGTGGCAGCAATAGTTCGAGAAACAGCGCTTCAAGTTCAGGGTGTTCCAAATCATCGCGGCGTATCGCTCTGAGTCCTGAAGGGACAGCGATTAATATACCTCCTCCTCTGCTCCGTCGGTCTTTGCGGAATACAGTGTGCGACGAAAGGTCAAAAAGCTCACCGTCATTCACGCCTGGGTCAAGCCAGGACTCCGTGAGCAGTACTACCGCGTTAGGCGGCAATGCCGCCACCGTCATGCGCAAGTCGGTAACCTTGTTTTTCACACTGCGGCAGTTGGTATACCAGAGTGTGAGACTCTTGTTGGTGCCGTATGAGGCAGGTCCAACAGCTTTGGTAGGCCGAGTAGCTTTACAGGGGATGGAGCTTCCGGGGGCGCACACGGTTGAGGCGCTTGCTACATTGAGGGACGGTTCCAAAAAAAGGTCATCGTCAAAGACAGGGAAAGAGCACGCGATGCAGTGCCATTGCATCGCTAAAGCTCCTCGATGTGTTTACTTTGTCTTGCAAGTAGCGTCAAATGCGCCAGTGCACGAGTCCCGTGTCTCAAGCCGCCTTGAACCGAAATGGCGGCGCAGCACTGAAATGAACTGCCCTTGTAAGCGAATGGCGGCGGAGCACCCGCTCCCGGCGAGTGTCTTGTGCGCGTTTCCACAACAATGGTTGGCGTATACTTGAAAGCGTGAATTTTATCGCGAACTTTACGGAAGGCAGACAGAACTGAGTGAGAGGCCGCGGGAGTTCCACAACTGACCTAATCTATACTCTATTTCATACTTGTGCAAGGCTGTCAAAGCTGCTGGCGCGAACATGGGGTTTGATCTCTCAGATCATATGCACGCGTTCTCGTGCAAACGAAACCATAGACGAAGCTACACGAGACTATATGTGGTAACGTTGACACCAGCCTATGATCTGTAGACTTCGGCCCGGAGATGGTGCTGTGGGGTCCTCGGTGGCGGGGTCTGCACATCGAACTCAAAGAACGAGTCTTCGAGTGCCGGCAGAGGCTGGTCCCCAGGCAAGGGCTCCGGTACGAAACCACAGGTTTCGTACCGGAGCCCTTGCCGTACAATGGGGAATTGTAGTAGACCGTTTCCGCAGCCCGCTAAGCACCCGGATAGCGCTCCGTAATCCGCCACAAGACCTTGAACTATGCAGATAAGGCTGGCGGCGCGCATGCGCAGCTGCGGCGTTTTCTACAGGGATACCGTAGCGGAGGAGAAAAACGGTCTACTACAATTCCCTAATGTCAAAAGACTCAAATAGGTATTTCTAAAAAAAAAAAAAAAAGAAAGGAAGAAAGAAAGAAGTGGAGGCAAGCTATATCCGCTTTTTTTAGACCCTCTGTTTTTTCTTTGCGGTCGAAAACGGGGAGAGGAGGAAACCAAGTGTTTGTGTGCTTCTTCGAGAAGCTCGAGGCGGTAAGTGCACAGACAAGCATTAACAATGTCCTTTTCGGGTATAGTGACTACGAACATTTTCATAATGTCACAACACGAGACAACGCTCCGTCTACCCTAAGATCCACTAAAAGAGATGTGATAACACGTGAAGGTGTTATTGCCCCAAGCATCCTCGTTTGTTGCTGCACACTTCTCTTAGAAAACAGGATGCATTTTTTTTTTTCAGCTTCTTTCCCCTTAACTGACCCTGTTTTAAAAGCTACTTACCTTTTTGTGGACCAACTTCTAGGGTTGGCCCACTTTATTTGTGAATTTCAGCAAGTTATCTGCATTTCAGTCACCCTTTTTGTGAGTCAGCTTTTTGCGAGCACTTCGAAAATGGTAATTGTCTTCCTTTTTTTTTTTTGTTGATGTTTGTACCCGAGCAGGACGCATCTTATCTCAAGCAGAGATTTTTACAAATAAAACATAATGATGGCTGACGTAGACTTGAGATTCTGGAATTGAGGAGAGAGTGCAACTCATCGGTGGGGCCGTAGTGTGGCTTAGTTCTCTGCCCTTGACTGCCCGTGGCATCAGCGGACGTCTATCTGGAGAACACTGGAGTAAACTAAAATCGGTCCGTGCTCCGTGTGTTTTTGAAAGGCATCAAGGAAAGTACACACGGCAAACGTGCGTTTACATTTCCTTGTTTTAACCGACGTTCTTATCATTTGTTGTTATGAACGTCCTGGTGTTTCTTTTTTTTTTCTATTACTTATATTTATATGCTGGAAACGTTTTCTCCCCGAACTCCTCAACCGAGGCTCGACCTGTTCAGAACCAAAGGAAGAAGAATATCGAGCCAAACCAGTTTTGGCTAGTTGTATGGCGACTTCAACAGCTTCGCGATTTCGACAATCGAGAGTTTTAGTAAATCATTCCGATACCTCCGATAACCCCGATAACGGTACCCGATAACGACATGACGCATGCGCAAAGGCGGTGGCGAAGTATCGAATATCATTATCGGAGTCATCGGGACGATTTACTAAAACTCTCTATGATCAGGCAACGGCTGTAACGATGAAGCTTTGCTCTATCTTCGAGGTAAATAGTACTTCCATTGCTTTGCTGAAGCTCAGTGCAGAGCATAAAGCACTCAAATGCTCAAGGTCAATAAATGGAACAGGCGGCAACAAGAAGAACGTGAATAACCCTCTTCCCTTTGTTTCTTAGTTGAGGACATTAATGTTGAAAGTAACGCCACGAAAGTAACGGATTACGTTTTGGAGTAATGGTCACTTACTTTTATTGGAGGGTAATTGGAATTAATTACAATTTAGCCTCGAGTAATTGTAAATGTAATTTCTTAATATTTTTCAGTGACGTGTACAAGTCTGACCCAGCGTACATCCCCAAAGCAGTGTTTTTTTCAAGTTTAAAGGAACTACCACTAATCTCGTCACGCACTTCACTGACTGATTAAAAAACGCTGAGCGCTGTTCAGGAGACGAAATTTTGTACGCAACTTCATGATTATTGGCTACAATATCCAACCTAGATGAATATTGGCTGGCTGTCATATCCAACCTAGATGAATATTGGCTACAATATCCAACCGTGGAGCCCTCAGAAGTAAAAGAAATTGAAAAAAGGCGTTCAGACTATATTTGTTCTTCGGAGGGGGGGGGGGGGGAGGGGGGGGGGAGGAGTATTCTTAAAAAAATGTAACGAAATACATTCATCTTGATTGTATCGCGATACAGAAGAAACCTTCTAAATGTATTTCGATACAGCAATACAGATACTGGTGAAAAAAAGGTATTGCGATACAGAAATACAGATACAAAATGTATTTCTGAAATACTATCGCGATACATTTGTATAGCGATACTGCCCAATCTTGGTTGACATTCGGGAACCAAGGAAGTGTCTTCTGAAAAATGGGCACATACGGATCCGTCTTTCGAACACCGATGGCAAAAGCAAGTACGCACATGTTTTGAAACTTCCGCCGTCTCGTGAAAAAAAAAAAAGAAAGAAAACACAGGAAAAGTTGCATTTGACATTCATAGATGGCGCTAAAGGAGAAAATGGGACGCCGGTGTCCCACGAACCCGAAGAGACTCGATTGAACCAGTTCTCACAAGTGGGACATATGTGTCCCACTGTCTTACAAAGGGTGAACAGAGCATCAAATACTCTGTACAAAACGTTTCAGCCTAAAAGCTAAATTGTAAGATGTGGTAAAAATTGCAGAAAAATTCCTAAATATGAATTAGTTGCGCAAGAAGCCAAGTTCGTCATTTTTTTTTTACTTGAAATATAAACTTATATGAACTAATACCCCTGTCAGACGGGCACGTTAAATGACGTTTAAGCAAAATGACATTACAGCTCGGCCAATCCGCGCGTTTAATACGCCACGCTGCGCGTGCACCCGCCACGTGCAGAACCAGCATCACGAGCTGATTCGCCGAGCGGTGAATGACTACATTCGATCAACTTACCCGTCTGACAGGGGTATAACTCTAAATCTAGACGTGTTTGTGTGCTTCATACGTAAAAATATTTGCGTTGTAGAATTTTTTTTATTTTCTTTTTGCTTTATTCTTGTGGTCCTGAAAGTTGCGTCTACGCGCAATTAGCGGCGAAGTGTTTTGGTGGCGCCCTCCTATGGTTCGCTCTCGTGACGTCATTACCTTGCGAGCAAGAAGTTCGATGGTGTTTCTAATTAACATGGTGAAAGCTTGATATCATTACGCTTAGAGTTGCGCGTTCATGCATGGCATGTGGATCTAGCTCCTCACGTGACTGAATTCGGCGAATAGCAGCGCCGCGCGTTCGAGGCGCGAGGCGTGCTCAAAAGCCGGGGAACGTACGCCGAGGCGCGTGCAACGTCTACTTTGCTGCACGATACTTGATCCGGCTCCTCACGTGATCGGATCTCGGCGAATAGCGGCGAGGGCGGCACGCGGCACGTGGAATCAAACGCGCAACTCTGGCTCCCGTAGGGAGCCTATAAGGAGTATTCACTGGGCGCCATATTTGTGGGTGCTGTCTAGAGCGCATGCTCAGAACGAGCCCACATTAATAGGTTGCTAAGACCGGCACTCTTGATGGTGCGGAATGCACGTTGCAAAAGAACTGTGGAAGCTCGCCATCAGCACGCGCTCAGCATTCGCACACACAGTTATGGCCGCCAGTGAATACTCCCTATACAGGAACTCTAATTACGCTCTCAAAGCAACGCCGCCAACACCGTAAAAATTGAACTTCTCACATTCCTCTAATTTCCGTCGATGAGAAATCCTTTGCTGACGTCACAGTCAGCATTCGGCCAGTCGTGGCAGGCAGAGCCGTTTATTGGGAGAGTTTGGCCATACATTGGTTTGAATAGGCGAGCATCTCGGGGCCAACCACAGGCCGCGAAACAGCCCCTAGCGGTGGTCGTGGGCTCTAAATTTGTGACACAACTAACTTAAGCCGTTTTAGCGTCGCTAGAGTGAAAAGGTTTAGCTCTTGGTGACTGAAAGCTTTGGGCATTTGAGGTTTTCGTCACGCCAATATTCAAGTGTAGAATAAACGAACGTGCGCCCCAAACCAGGGCCGACTTGAGTTGCTAGAAACAGCGTCTCAGCTGAGACGGGGAAAGAAAGCACCGCCAAAGCCAGCGCACGAGCCGAGCGGGACTCCGCGTCACGACGACGATCGGACGTCACGACGATCGGACGGATTCCGTCCGATCGTCGTGACGTGACTATCGTAGACACTGTATATTTGATATACTGTGTTATTTAAGACTTTTCTCATATCCTGTTCGGATAACGCGACACCACGTGGTACGTACAATATATGTTGTTCGATTGATGAGACTCGTTGAATTTCATGTTGTGGCCGGGGAATACCCATGCAGTTTGTATATCCACTGTGGTCAAATAGTTTCGACGGTTAAGACCTTTGTAGATTGACACGGCTGAGTGTATGGTGCAGTAAAAAAAAATCAACATAAAATGAAACAAACCTTCCAGTTGCATTTGTTCTGTCGCGCACGGACTCACCAAAACAGCTTTCATGTCGTTGTTTATGTTCCCTAAAATAGCACAGTGCATTCTCAATAACCCCGAAAAATACGATTCGCCATAGAACACAAAATAAAAAATAAAACGCGGCAATTTAGCCACCATCAGCGTCCGGAAGTGCGCCTACTCAGGCTGCCACAGCCCACTGACTAGAAAACCCACAGCCCAGCGCAGTCGGGCAACACTGACGTACCCTCTCAAAACCAGGGACGCGCGCTGCCAATCGCTTCGTTCGAGACTGCCGCTGGGGGTTTTGTTGACCTCGGATAGATGGCGCCACTAAACTTGCGTATAATAAAAGCTTTTTCAATGATACCAGGTTTTTGACGCATTTATATTTATGTTCGAACAACAAGATTTATAGAAAAATCACCTCTTATCGAGCAGGTATTTGCACAACTTCCTATCGTTTTACAAGTCCCCATGCCACGTCATGCCGCGGGTTTCTTATGGCCGCCGCTCGCGGCTGTAGGTCGGAAAATATTCTAACTTTTGCCTCGCGATTACGCGGCGGAATCGCGACATTTCGAAGGAAGGAGATGTGTTTTAACTTTTTTGTCTTTGCGACAAGATAAACAATGTCAAAAACAGAAGATGCAAATTCTTCAAGGTTAAACTCGTTGCACAGCTCCTTTAAACACGTGATGACAGCGAGCGTTCACTGTTGTTTAGTTCGGCACGTACAAGCGGCGCTCGATCCAACACAGGATGTCTCCATGGAAACACCGTCAGAATCTTTGACCACATGGTTCCGCGGTGATCGACTGCTGAGCGCGTGGGCGAGCTTCCACAGTTCTTTTGCAACGTGCATTCCACACCATCAAGATTGTCGGTCTTAGCAGTTCTGAGCATGCGCTCTAAACAGCACCCACAAATATGGCGTCCAGTGAATACTCCTCATAGGTTAGTAAAAAAAGGAATCGCTTCCTTCCTAATGCAGGCATCCCTTGCTAAATCGTGCCAGCACGCCATGAACATCAGTGTTTTTAACCAGGTGGGACGCCTAAGATCGTCGGGTTACCCTGATCGTTTTCTTTAGGAGGTGGCTGAAACACTTGTTTCTAAGATGAAAAAGAAAAAGAATGAAGAGCAAACACCTATACCTGTTTTCACCTCAAGAAAGAAGTAAGTTTTGCGCATTGTTCCTACGCGGCGCGAAATAGTTCTTACGAGATTTGGTTGTCGGAGGAAAAAGCGATGCTCTTGGCGTTTGGAATGTGTACGTCTTGATAAGATAACATATATCTAATCTAATATTCACCTACAAATGTCGTCATTATCCACATAAAGGGGGAAATTAGTAATGTTCCGCGAGGAGCCGGACTTGTTTTACTTCGGTTCTTAAGGTGAAAACAGGTATAGCTCCAGGAGAAAAGTGAGACCCGTCGTCATACCATATATACACAATATTTTACACAGCCTAAAAAAAAAAAAAAAAAAAAGTGGAGGAGCATTTTGATGTGCCGGTAGTGTTTTCGGCCCAAGACGAGCTGTCTAGCTTTTGCCGAAAAATTAACAACGAAAAGTGTGAAAGTGATGTGTGCAAAAAGAGACAGTTCTAAGATTATGCCTCCTCGGTCGTGTATAATATTCCTATGACTTACGGTAAAGCGTTCGTAGGTCAAACGGGCAGGTGCGTCATTGACAGGGCACAACAGCACGTACTCTCAGTAAGACATTCCCCCTCGGGCAACTTGGCTACAGGAAGTATTCACTGGCGACCATAGCTGCGTGCCCGACTGATGAGCGCGTGCTGACGGCGAGCTTCCAAGTTCTCTTGCAACGTGCATTCCGCACCATCAAGATTGCCGGTCTTAGCGGGCTATTAATGTGAGCTCGTTCTGAGCTTAACAGTCTACCGCCGCCCCTCCGACCGACGACCCTACGGGAATGGACCCACCCGAGGACGTCAGCACCTGCTGACCGAACACTAGTATTTTCATCCATCATCTCCTATCTCCGGTCCTCCGGGACTGGACGGTACATCTTTCATTATTTATTCATTCTTTTCCCGATTGACCGGGAGGTTGGCAGAGACTAAAGGCGTAATGCCTGACGAGGTCTCTGTCCCCTTTACAGTTCTAACACAGCAGTGTAGGGTACATAGATTTTTGAACACGAAAAATAGAGAAAAGAAGCTATAAAATCCTATACAACACAGAAACAAAACACAGGATCAATCAATTATCCCACGATAGTTTTTTCAGCAAAAAAATGATAAAAACAAATTGGTCAGAAACATGTTTTAACAATTTAAATGCGAAATATGGATATGATTTAATAAGTACACAGTACACACATATCAGAACACAATGTCACGGCCCACCAGAAGTGTCTTTAGTCTTAACCTAACCCATCGTCATCGCTAAAACCCCTTTCCCCTCCCCCATGCCACATGAGGCCCAATAGGCCAGTGTAGAGCACTGCACGGGCCGGAATTTCTAGGCCCGGCCCGACCCGGCCCGGTAGAGGCACGGCCCGGGCCCGGCCCGAGCCCGATAGAATATTTAATTTCTAGGCCCGGCCCCACCCGGCCTGGAAGAGACACGGCCCGGGCCCGGCCCGGGCCCGGCAGAATTTTTAGACAGAAGCTTGAGCCGGGCCCGAGCCCGACAAAACTTTTGAAATATAAGCCTGAGCCCGGCCCGAGCCAGACAGATTATATATATGAGCCCGAAAAAGTTTGCCGGCCTTAACCTAAAAACTGTCTAAGCAAAAAGCGAGAATATTTGATTTAAATTTCTTTAAAACTGGGACCGAGTTCTTTTTAACACGATAAATATCCCGACTTAGACGACGCATTTTCAAGAATATGAGCGAAATATGCACTCCATGAGTTATTTTGAGAAAACAGGTGGACAACATTTTGTTGATGCATTTCTTAAAGAGGTATTGGACTTTTCGTTGTTCCGTTCGTTTCACAAATTACTTTCCTCTCTACATGTTTTTGAGAAGAAACAATCACAATGACGCTAGTGCACCTACAAAAGGATGTATGAGCATAAAATTATTCATGATAGTTAGCTTATCTTTGGTGGCATATTAAGGCCCCCTGCACAAAGTGCAAAGTCAAGCTCACGTTTTATTCTTTTGCTCTTTCTGTTTTTCGAAAAGCAGAGGAAACAGACACTCATGTTGTACCATACGACTGGAGTGCCTCGTTTTCTTGACCGCACTTTCCCACTATACTGGAGGAATGCATACGTTTCCTTTTATTCACGTGAAGGCTTTCAAAGTGCAAGACGTCTTTTTTTTTCTTTTTTTTCTTTTTTGAGCGACGCCGTGGTGATTTGCATTTCGCTTATTTGTTTTCATTGAACCTAAAAGATCAATAAGCACACTTTTTGTTATAAATAATTTAGAACTTGCGGCAAACGACTGCCCAGCTGAGGCCCGGGCCGGGCCGGGCCGGCGCGGCCCGAAAAATATTTTGTTCAAGCCCGAGCCCGGCCCGGGCCCGAGAAAATGCGTGCAACCCGGCCCGAGCCCGGCCCGCGGGCCGGGCCGGGCTCGGGCCTTTAGGCTGGCCCGGGCCCGTGCAGTGCTCTAGGCCAGGGTATGGTTCACATAATAAACGTTTTAGTCAATCAATCATGCTCTCTAAACATCGCCCTCAACTATGGCGTGTAGGGAATACAACCTATTCATTGTGATAGATGCCCTTGTGCTTAAGAGACAAATCAACATCGGATAGCAAGGGAATGACAAATGCATAAGTGCCCCGACAGTTCATTTAACAGATAAATAATTTGAATTCCTGCTTGAGAAGCCCGATTGGGTGTGTAGATAGTTTGTGTTGCTTCAATAAACAGTCAGTTGAAAGTGGCTCTTCGTGTGGTTTCTCTTACTTTCTGTCCCTGTCTAACCGCGCTTATTGTCCAAAAAACAGGGGCCCTAATTTGGACACTTAGCGAAAAAGTCGGCGAGAAATCGGGCGGCTACAATTGGCCGGTGCCAAGGTCAAGTGCGACCTTGGTCAATCACGGCCGTCGGATTTCTCGCCGACATATATAGTACTAAAAATTGTGCTTATTTGACGGAGCGCGCAGTACGTGAATATTCGGTATAAAAATACATTTGTGTGAGAGCGCGTTGGCGATGAGTTGAGTCATAAGGTGGCCACATGGCCGACTATTCCGTGAGAGCTCTTCATCATCTTAGTGGTGGTTTATGTTGCAATACTAAAATTGGAAGGGTAGATAGTGGTTCGATCGTCTCCGTTAAGATGTTATGTCAGAATCTTTGTATATTGAATTGTCTGAAAGTTTCAATCGGTCAATCAATCAGTCAATACAGTTTTATCTGTAGGCACACAGAACATTGTAGATGTCAGGGATATCCTACAAAAACCAACTGGTGTTGGTTTGACAAAATCCGGTTCCCCTCTTCTGGACGGGTGTCTCAATATCCCAAATGATGGTTTGGCTTATATATCTAAATAAACGTCACACGATTTGGATTCAAAAGATCAAGGTTTTATTCAAACAAAGATCCGCCGACTTTTTTTACTTCAAATCAGAAAAAAAATAGATTATATACACAACCAAAATATTTTATCCATAGTTGGCATTAATTTTTATTCAGAAAAAGCTACCTAAATGCATCAGCATTCAAAATCAGCGACTAGGCAAAAAAAAAATGCTTATGACAATTCCACGGGGTTTTCATCTGGCTGCACGGCCTGGCTCTTCATTAAATAATACTTCATAGCGAAGATTCCAAAAACGATGCCACCAACCAAGAATGCCATAACGATAGCAGCGAAAACACCTGCAGCACAAAGAACATAATCAAACATGAGACGTGGAAACATGTTGATTGTAGTAGTGAATTACAAAGGAGCATTTACTACTACGTTTCAATTGAAAATTAATTTAGCATAGATCTTCGGCCTTCTTCTCCAAAAACCGTTATCGAGATGTACGATCGCAGTGAATGATCAATGAAGGCGCTAAATATATCTGGCGTAGAAGATTACTCAGTCGCGGGTAATTAAATGCATACTTTCGCAGGGATCCTTGTTTTGACGGTCAGTCTATGGGTGCTCAGGTTGAATAAGATAACGTGTGGGATTGATGTGAGCCTGCCGAAGCCTGACACGAAAGACAACAAGATGTGTCAACAGACCTGTGGTCTTCCTTACAAATTTAAGCGTGCCGCTAGACTCCGTCTGTTCACTGTTGTCGGTACATGTTATGAAATTAAACAATCTGAACGCTATCGATGCGTATCTCTCGATTCGTTGTCTCGCTTTGCGGATAAAAGTACACTTTATGTTTTCAATAAATTCCACATTGGCTATCACTTCCTACGCGGAGCTGCCACATTAGGCATTTCGTGTAATGCACAGCTCGACATAATATTTTGTTGTAAATTTTGGTCGTATTATCAGCGTAGTCGGCAAATTCATATTTAATTTTTTTAATACTGCATGCTTTTCTTAAGGTGTGGGACACAAACATATAATCTTAATTTCAGTCCAAGTGTTAGGTCTGGGTGATTCTTTCATATACAACACATCTTTGAAACAATCTGCATTAAAATAAACACTTTAATATACCTTCGTATGCAAAGTAGCAAAGTAATTAATATCGAACATTACAACGCAGCATGAAAAGCACATTATAGAAATCGGACATAATTTACCTATCAAGAATCTATTCTCACAGAGGAAATCCTCTAAAAATGCTCTCTCGGGCTGCCTGGGAAAATATTATATATTACAATACAGTGGATGAGCAAATAGAATCTAAAACAGTCGAATGACTGCTATGCACATACGTTGAGGGACATGTTCCCCAAATCACAAATGCGAATGGCGTTTCTGGTGTTTAATGTATCAGTAACACGATAATTTGCCGCTACATTCATTAAGTGAAGAATAGAATTCTTCTACAGGAATATAATCGGTGCCTTTCTGGTTTAGGGAACTATTCCCTCTGTTTCACGGGCATTTAGAAGGCCTCCACAATAAATCTATTTAAAGAATCGGTGAATCAGCTCGCAATCTCGACTCATGGCCATCCGCGTGCGGATTCGTTACAATAGTTCACTCTGAAGGCACTTCAAGTGCCAGTGAAACAAGAGTACAAAAAGGTGGTTAATTCAGCTACTGGAAAGCGGCAAATGTGAAAGTTGTTCGTAAGTTAAATATTACAAAACACATTATTACAAGCCTAAGGCAGGACGTTTTCGGGAAATGCGCTGAGAAATAAAAATTAAAGTTGCAGCGAATATAATAATTGCACCACAAATGGGCAGAAAGATACTACATTTATTTATTACAGCAAACATATTTAGCAATAAGCCAGCAGATAAACTAAACTCTATATTCTTTGAAATCTACAGGACTAACAAATAGAAACGGACCTGCGTTGTAGCCAAGAGTTTTTTCGTATTTCTGCCGGACAGGCAATGCTCTTCCCTCCACAATGTCACTCAGAAGCTTGCGAGGCTGGTAGTATCGCTGTTTCTTCGATGTGTGCGATGGATACTCAATGAACGAGTTGTCCAGAGCTTTGAATGATTGAGGCTGAAAAAACCCGATTCACATTAATTGTTACGTCTTTCTTCTTTTTTTTTTAAGTATGTACAGAGATATTTTTTTGTTTCCTGAACTTTGTTAGAAGTTCGGAAGACGTCGCGATATCTTTGCTTATCATTCCGGATGATTTGCTGCAAAAAAAGTTACAAGCTATGTGGAAATGTAAGAAAAAATGTAATGTAAGAAAGAAAGACACACTGCTGTTTCTTTGTTATCGCATGTACGTACATAGTATTGAATACCGATAAACACGAAAATACAAGGAGAGCAAACCCACTTGTTTGGTTCCATCGGGCTTGACTACAACGAAAGCAACAAAGAATGTTCCATTCTTGACTTTTTCTTGAATTGATGCCCTAATGTCATCGATACTTCGTATCATCTTTTGTTCTAGCTCTGGGAGGGGTGCTAAGATAGTGAAAAAAGACCTGATCACGCCGATTCTTCTGTCGTATCCAACCTGCGTATCAAACGTAAAAAAATTTACAAGGCATAACATTAAGAAAAATATGTGCGCTTTAGAAATATACAAGGGTTTGTAGGCCAATAGATGACCTGATGCAAATCACGAGAACATATTTAGAACTTTAGAAGGCACACTTGCCTCACTGTATATTGAATATTTGTGTAAAGTTCATTTCTAAAATTGTTATGGGTTGATTAATTTCAGTTTCTCGATGTGGTACATTACTTTCCAAGATCTCGAAATAAAAAATGTTTGTGAAGCTATTCATACTTCTATCTACAATAAATTCTACCTATTTTGCATAACTGAAACGTTTATATACCGGGTGATACAGAAATTCCTCAGTGATCCTGGTTAAATTGTATACCCACTCTATGGCTGCACAATTTTAACATATACAGCAACTTAACATCCGTTGATTTAATTAGAGCGAACAAATCTCAGAAATTTAGGAAACTACAGATATGTCTACAAGGATTATAAATTTGACAGATAATCCAATATAATATTGAAGATACATTAAATGTTTATACGCCTAGCGCGAATTAAATAAAAGGAGAGTCATCAACTTACATGTACTTGCTGAACCCGGAGCACAGTACCGACATCACCATAGTCTCTTACTGAGCTTCTGAGCGCATCAACGAAAGCATACCTGTTCTCTGTAATCAAGTCCTTGGCTGCTCCTGAAAATGAGTTGCAACTTTTATTTTTTTAAGAAATTTTTTTAAGTATGTGCTAAAAAAAGCTTTTAAAGCAAGAAGGTCAACTAACTTTAATACCAACGAATAGGAAATATTTGCATAGGTAGTTAAAATCTTTGGCATTTATATTATTCGATGACGTATGAAAAGTAATCCACCCAATTTTCGTTCGAATAAAAAAGGACGCGAAAAAATGCAATTTGATCTTGTTGCTAGTTGATGTTCTTTTTCAGGAGGGATATTTTTACGTTAGTGCAACTTTCAGTAAGTTTTCGCTCCACCTTAACCTTAGCTTAAAAAGGAAAGAATCATCAACCGAGTCTGCTCGTACTACAAAACTCCAGAATATATTTCTATAACTAATTTCATTTGAAAGAAAGCGGGAAACATAGTAATCATCAATGGCATGAAAACCAATGTGATATGCTTATAAATAAGGGCTGTCATAATCCCAATTTCGGATAGCTTCATTAGGAATCGAGGCCGTTAATTATATCTCGTAATCGGCAGAGACGAATTGTAATTAAAGGTATAGTGCAATTAAAATAAAGGCTCGCTACTAAATTGCTTCTTTTGCTTTTTTAACACTAAGAGCAGTGATTTGAATTCAAAATAGCACTCCTAGCTCGTTGCAAAAATTCAATTAATGAAAGCTAAATGGCATCTAAGAAAAACATATGACAGCAGGCTAGATTTCGTAATTTCAATTAAACTGATATTGTACAATAGCGCATTCGTACCTGGAAAATTCAGAATAAAGGTTCTTGAGCCGTGGTGTTGAATGCAACCAGGAGCATCAAATACCGACAGCCTAGGTTGAGAATCTGAATATTTGAAGTAATTCTTCATCACCACTTTTCGTCTGAATTTTGCTTGCACTTCATCTGGTTTCTGAAATAATTTGGATACCAGCGGGTGAACAACAATAAAGCATTGGTCACATAAAATAAAGCATGCCGACACCAGGAGCATAGAGAATAAGAGCAAACTCCGAGGCTATCATAAATCCAGAAAATTATTTAAACATTTTATGTCAGTGTAACGTCTCAAGCAGCGCAAAAACAAAAGGGCGACCAGTCTACACTTCACAATGACCGATTTTGCTATCGACACTGTAACATAGCTCAAACGTATTTTTGTTCAAGGCTGCATCGGTAATTGTTTTAGGAAGAGCTCAAACTCTTCCATCATATTACTTTCGGCTATCATAATAAGGAGAAAGGTGAAGCTGGTACTAAACAATAGTTTAGGAAAATAAAAACATAGGTACAAAACCAATGTTAGGAGGAAGAAACTCAGTAAGTATAATATGACACTATGCAAGGCCCATGGCGGGAAGAAAAAAAAAACAAAAAAAAACGGTTCACTTCCATTCTTCAAACTTCAAACACGAAGAACATATTATTTCGTAGACGTTAATAATACATTTCGTTGAGTCGTAGAAACGTTGTTTTTTGTTTGTTTTTTTTCACTTTAAAATAAAACACGAGTTACCTTGGTAGAGAAATGCTTACTTACTGTGTCGTAGATATCAGTGTACAAACTCTCCTGAATAGGTATAAATGCGTTGGCGGGCTCACCATAGCGTAGAGCTCGTTCATTCTGGGCAGGACAGAAAATAATACACAGAGTCAAACCGGGTAGACGCTTATGAATGTTTGATTTACAAATATAAACATACTCTAGAAAACATGGCATACTATCTCTTGCTTTCTCGTTCTCTCTCTTTCTTTCTTTTTATATTGAATTTCGTTTCACATAAGGTCATAGAAGATCATCAACTTCTACTCCTGCCCTTAGACGAGCCGGGTCGGTTAGAGTGACGAGCTGGAATCGCTCGTTTACGCTAACTCCGGGAACCACGACACGCTCGTGAGCCTGTGCGGCAACTTCAACGTCGACGTCCGGGATCCCAAGAACTCCCGGTTCTCGGAGTTCATGTGCGAGCGATTCGAGCTCGTTACGCAAAACCGACTCGGCACGTTTTCGACCAAGGGCAGAAGTTGACGAAACATATGGTTTTCGCGAGAAGCGTAAATCAATTGGACGTCATGACTCTCGTAAATTGCTTCAGTTAACCGCAAGAGGCTCTTCGCAATACGAGAGTACGAAGAACTTGAGGCGCTACACGCACCCTGAGAAAGAGAAGAACCCACGAAAACTTTTAATTAAAGCGTAATCCTTACATACTCCACCCCTAAATTGCTTCGATCGTTCTGATGAACTCGAGAAGTGAGTTCGTCTGCGTGCAACGCATCCGAAACCACCCAAAGCTTCCCATGACTAAGCATAACATATCATAATCGTGGTTTTACTAAATGATATGAAAAGCAATTTGTCAAAAAGGAAAATATAAAGCGATGTAGCCTCGAATCAGACTTGTACGTAGTTCAACTACTCTACTAAAGTTACTGTAGTTTAACTACTTTTCTGAGTAGTTTAGTAACTTTTAATTACATTTTTATTTCGGTAATTAGTAGTTTACTTTAATTACTTTTTTTTAGTAACTTCTACTCAAGTTACAAATTACTTTCGAATTTTAGTGGTTGTTTTGCCTATCAACAAATATTCCTGCACAAATGAGATTAATATTGGAAGATCAGCTGATATTTCCAAAGAGGCGGACGCAGGTGGCGTAAGAAGGGGGGAGGGAGAAAATGGTTTGGAGAGTCCGAAACCCCCCCCCCCCCCCCCCCCCGCCCACACACACACACATACTGCAACAACATTGCTACGAGGCTCGGAGAGCGAACAGACACGACGCAAGAGAGGCCGAGTAACTGCGGGATTAGCGCCGAAGACGCGTTTCTCTGTGTCCGAAGCTCAAGGATACTTGACCCATTTGAAGAAAGGGCTAGTCCCCGCTTCTCCCCACCGTAGAAACTCTCGCCCACTACAGGAAGTGCGCACACTGCATCCTCACTCAAAGGATACAACAAAATGCAGCACCTGCTCTGAAACTCATCTGTTGCTCCCGTCCCGTAGTTTGTGCTGTACTTGAAGAATCGCGATGCTAAAGGGCAACGCAAAGATTACTTTTTTTCGTTGCCTTTCTTCTCAAAACTAAGAATATGCAGATCTTCAAAGATTCAAAGATCGTTCGAGAAACCTGTAGTAATTCCCCCAACGTTTTTATATAAAAAATATTAAACAAGCAGTGTTGGGAAGTACTCTATGTGCATGGTACTTAAAGTATTACTGTTTAGAAAAATTATACTTTACTTGAAGTAAATACTCTGAACATGTACTCGTAGTTTGCCAGTAAAATAAAGCTCCCGACTTGAATGTACATTCCCTGAATTTGAAAGTAAAAAAATGGCGATATCGCCGTGTGAAAACGCGCTCTTTCGAGACATCAGGGTGAAGTAATGGCAGGTCTAAGACCGATGGAAATAAGTGCCTTATAAGTCGATTGTGTCAAATAGCTCGTCAGCGAGAGTAAAACAACTACTCTGCGGCGACTTGACTTTATACGATATTTGCTGCCATTTCGGTAAAAAAACTGATGCACCTCTGATTACTCCCGGAGCAATGCATTCCAGTTAAAAAAACACTGTCTAGGGAATAAAAGGGCATCATAAAAGATTGTGTTAAAAGTGCTTGCACTTTACCTCGAAATATATTGTATTTATATACGTTACTTCAAGTACATTGCATCCGGTGTACTTACTACTTTACTTGAAGTACATAACCTGTCATTTAGTTTGCACTTTACTTCAAGTACTTTTTAGATGTACTTTACGCAACTCTGTAAACAAGCAAACACTGTCTAAAAAATCAAGCTCAGACAGTGCTAAACCTCAAAGTAGAAATGACACATTCACAGTACATCATTGACCAAACAAACAAGAAAGTACAAAACATTTAGGCACGCAGAAGCAGAACCAGCCATTAAAGCATTTCTGTGAAAAAAAAGCAAGCCGATCGATATTTGGCCAGCACAATTTCGCTAGCGGATGAAAACATCTGTACTTTCTTTTTACCATAAAAAACATATAAAAGTAATTTCAAAAGTAACTTCAAAAGTAATTCGCTACTTTTTACGGTAATTAGTAATTTTCTCAACTACTTTCTATTTGAGTAATTTCTACTCTACTCAAATTACTTTTGACGTCAATACTCAGTAACTTAACTTAATTACTTTTTTTGAGTAACTTGTACATGTCTGCCTCGAATACACATGCCATCTCAAACTATACCCTACATCAAAATTAGACAGAAATTGTATTTCTGAGAGCTTAGGTGTGCATGCTTAGGTGTGCACTATGCATAAACATATTCACCTTACCGATAAACAGGATATGTCGTGAGTAATCCTTTTGTTACGTGTCTCTGCTGTGTCTGGGCTTACTGTCATGGCTGCCCACGTGTCCACTTCAATGTCTCTTACGTTGTACTTCAATGAAATGAGAAAAATCAGAGTTACAAAACGTCGTATACTCACAAACCGTATCAAATTATTATTTTTTTGTTATTCAGGTTTACTGTATTGAACACAATACACGTAGGGAATAATTAACTGCGGTGAGAAATATTCTACTTCATTTCAGCAGCAACCAATATTTTCAAAAGTGAAAACAGAAATTGTAACATTGCGTCAATGATGCCTACGCAAGTTCCACAAATCATGACATTCGTTATTTGTACTTTACCTGCTTTGTCAAATTGTTTTTTTTTTTTAGTAGTATTCAGTTGTCCTTGCGTTTTGGGTTAAAATATAATACATTTAAAATAAACTTTCGAACGAAGTGGCGTTACACAAGTGAACGCGTATTTGTAATCCTTGCCAATACCAAATGTTTCGCTGGTCTAAATATATAATCCTTACTTTTCCCTTGTATTGATGTTCCTTAGTTACTCCAAATAGCATGGATGGGTCCACCATTTTAACTGGGGATGAGCTACTGCTATTGCACAAAAAGAAACCTAGGTCCAGCTTTTTAACTACGCACTCTCCATTTGAGGCGTGTGTGACGAATGCTGCGCCTGCAAAGATACAAAACAATGATGTTTAGGAAGGAATACGATAAAGCCGTATTATAGTTAGTCAGGTTGTTTTTGAGTGTAAATCCCTGTAACGGTTTATTTATCCTTCATAAAAATCCTCGCCGCAAGCCTTTTCAACCGTACACTTTTGTAGCTATATAAGTATCTGAACTAGCATAGTCAAGACACCGACAGGACGAAACTTCGGAGTATAAAGACGCTTTAAAAACGCGCCAGATTGAGCCGCCATTGCGGACCTTTTTCTGTCTTACCGAAATGCCGAGCATCTGAAGCGGGCGTTGACGAGCCTTTACAAAGGCATATGCTGGAGATAAGGACACAGTAGTACCTAAAGTGCCAATAACCTGTCCTGTCGTGGCAATGGTGAGGTGGAGTGAACAGAATCAGAGCCGTGTATAGAGAGAGTTGGGTCAATGGGAGGCGCGGGCAGAGCCAGGGCGTGCACCAGACGCAGAGAGAGGGCTTGACATATTCTCTTGGCCAACCAGAAACCTAGAAGAATCCAACCAGAACCTAGAAGAATCACTTGATGTTTCGATCATGATCATGCAGAAAGATGTAAGAATATGCCGCTCAACTCTGTTTTGCTCGGACAGAGTGTGACCGCTCGGACAGCAGATTCCCGGCCCTCGGCGCTTGGCGTACGGATTATATCGATCGTTCCGCTAGTCGCACTCTTCCACCATGATTTTAGATGACCGTGATTGAAACATCACGTGCACCATATTTTCAGTCACCGAGAATTACTCCGACGCACTTATTAAGTTTGTTTCTGGCGACCACCGCCAGGGTATTATTTCCGGCTTCTGGTTGGCCAGATTCGAATTTGTGAAGACGCCCTGGAACACGCCCAGCCCGCTTTCGGCCAATGGTGCCTCCTCATTTGTCTCCTATACTTCCCAACGAATTGCCAAGCTCTACATATACGGCTCTGAACGGAATAAGAGGAAACAAAAACTGAAGGACGGTTATATCGGCGCCCATGCACAGCTGCCTGAAAGCGTCTATTGCATTGGAATTTCACGTACTTGCTGGAGCCAGATTCGTACAGGCACGTGCTAGCGCACGTCGCTGCTTCCAGCGCAGAAAGGCCAAAACGCCCTGTTGTGACGAGTCCACTCCTAATTTTCCCCCAAATGTTCAACAACAAAAAAGTCTCAAAATGCATGTGATGTGTTAACTGCTGACCGGTAATATTTTTAATGTTGAATTGAAAAATGGGAAATAACGCGTCCATGGCTGCGACAAGGGACTAAAAGAAGATATATATAGTTACCATAGTTGAAATCCAAAACGATAGAAAGAAGGCCGGTGGTGTCTGGGGCATCTCGAACGTAAGGCCAGTGTTTCTCCTCCTTAGAAGGGAGCATATCAACTCGCGCAAGATTCTTCGCGCTGTCGTACCATATCTGAGTGAAGCATGCAGCATAAAAAGAAACAAATCTTCAATCCACGGCTCAGAAAGGGCTGACTACTCAAGCAAACCGAAAGCAAACCGTGACTGGGGCTGTACCAAAAGAGTCGAGGAAGGTTTGAAGGTCAATTTTTATGTGTTTTCTGCCTGCTCGGTTCGTCCGAGAACGTTGATAGGTGCCATGAAAAAATAAAAACCAGACGCCGTCAGATCACGACTGCTTGTGCGGGAAGCACTTTGGGTTCAATTCACGGATATACTTATGGTCGTCAGACATATATGTTTCTTTTCAACATGAACGCGGGAAAACCGCCGAGTTGTACGGACCACGTGCGGACTACGTTCCGTGCGTCTTCAAGTTCAAACGGCTGCCTGATCGTTCGAACTCTCGTCTGCTCTTTCAAACGTTACTTTTGTTGTCGTCTGCTCGTTCAAACGACAGCGGCCCGTAGACCAAACTTAGACCAAACCAAACCTAGAACGTAGACAATTGCAATAAGAAGTAAGTGCAGGCCTCAAAAGACTCAAGTTTGAAGGTGGGTTGGGGTAGGTAGGCTCGGTGTAAACGGTAGATATAGGGACATGTTGATAATTTTTACAACCGACTTGTTATGCCTGATACGCTTGGTCCGATCCTGCTTGCGATTTTGAGTATCGACGTCGACCATCTCAGCTAGGGTCCACGCTTTTGCAGTCCGAGCGACGTCGCGACTGAAAATAGCGAGCAGAATCTCATCATGCGGATCAGGCTTTAGCGCCCATTCTGCGGCGTCCACTCGGAATGAATTGCCGCATGTCACATTATTCACGCGACGTTTTGCGGTGTAACGAGCATCGTTAATTTCTCTGAGGCCGCTTAAGTACTCGGGCATTGCCAGGAAGACGTGGAATCAGCAATTCCAACGTGTAAAAGAGCGCGGGTACTCAAAACGACGCCGACAACATCGCCTTCCAATGGTTTGGGCGACGGCGAGCCTCTTGCACACACTCCATCGCGCATGCGCGGCGCAGGTGGCGTCCGCTAGGGGCATTCCGGTTTGTTTGTAAACATGAGTTGGTCTCACACGAATCCAGATTCCAGAGTACGTGTCGGTTTGGACCGTAGGTTTGGGCCGCGCTTTACCCTTCGTCTGCATTCTTTCTCTACTCTTTTGTCGCTTTCTTTCTCATTCTTTCTCTCGGGACCGGAGATTTTAGCGCCCAGGATTTGCCGCGTTCTGCTCCCGTCTTTACACGCCTGGTCGAGGTGGTGCCGGCGTATCCGCGGTGCCATTCATAACGCCGGCGAACCACTTGCTCGAGCCTTGCCCTGGTTCCTAATGATTTCCAGGATTCTATATAGAGGAGGAGGGGTAGGAGGGAGGAAGAGGAGAAGGAAAGAGGGGGGAGGAGGGGGGAGTAGGAGGAGAGGAAGGAGCAGGAGGGGAGGAAGGGAGGAGGAGGACGAGGAGGACGAGGAGGAGGAAGAGTATAGAAAAGCGAATACTGCGGGCTGTAGCTTCATTGTCGCGGACTTTTACCGCTGTAACAATTATTGCGGCGCAACTGACCATTTTAAACCTCGAGTTCGCGAACAAACTTGAGCGAGCACGACCCCAAAGCACACGATACACAGCATAACCGTGACGAATACCTCCAACATGGATTCCGGCGGGTTCCAGGTGAGATTTACGCACACACACACACACACAAACAAAAAAAAAAGCTTTGTTTCGGTAGCAGGAGTTTGTGCCGTCCCTTGGAAGCATGGATTGAGCACGCGCCCGCTGAACCCGCATTCTGCAGCGTGTACGGAAATTCAATTGCTACGATTTAGCAAATGAGTTTGTCAAATAAATAGGTCGAAAAATTGTATCGGCCCATATAGCAACTACTCGTGACCAGACTTGTACCGTACGCATTACAAGTAATCAAATTACATGTAATCGATTACTTTTTGGAGTAATCTTGTAATCAGTTGATTACTTATATTAGGCAGTAATCACAAGAGTAATCTGATTACTTTTTGAAGTAATAAAAATTACTTCTAACCGTTACTATTTTTCCACGGGACACCCCCCCCCGCACACACCTTTTTTTTCTGAAGTGACGAAAATAAAATTTGCTTCTTTTTTCGAACAGAAAAAAAAAAAAGATTTTTGCGGATCTGTAGGTAACGAGGTCAAACCCTTTGTATGTATAGTTTCTGTGGAATGCCCGTTTTTTTTTGTTTTTTTTTTCGACATGAGACGGATTGGGAAGCCTCAGGGAAGCCCCATTCAGGGCGAAGTTTAAGGGAGCAGAATGCAGCCTTGTAAGTCCTTCGTTTAAACTAGCCCCCTGCACACACACAGACACACAGAAATATAAAAAAAAATCCTGCTTACGGTACCTACTAACCGAAGAATGTCCAAAGTGGATGCAAAATATAACAAAGCCAGTTCAAATACACGTCAAGATCCCGTATTTCCCTTACGTGGTCTTTGTGTCAAGCAAGGTTTCGAGGTTGGAAGTAGTTCATTGTTATGAGCGCTAAAGCTGTAAGTCTTCACACAATAAAGTAATCGGAAAAGTAACGGTTACTTCTTAAAGTAATGTCCAATTACTTTTGCTGTCGAGTAATCAAGTAATCTAATTTAATACTTTTTAGCCAAGAGTAATAGTAATTGTAATCGATTACTTTTTTTTAGTAACGTGTACAAGACTGCTCGTGACATAGTGACACTGACACTGTCCTATCACTAGTTCTCAAAGGTCCAAATTTTGATGGTTTGCTTAGGATTTCTCCTGACAAATTTTATATCATTGAGCTGCAGCGACTCCGTTTCTTTTCGAAACCAGTTTATTTAAAAGTCACACATACAAAGACAGACAGACATACACACACACACATGCGTGTGTGTGAGAGAGCGCGTGCGTGCGTGCGTGCGTGCGTGCGTGCGTGCGTGCGTGCGTGCGTGCGTGCGTGCGTGCGTGCGCGTGTGCGTGTGCGTGTGCGTGTGCGTGTGCGTGTGTGTGTGTGTGTGTGTGATTTTTGTTAAGCTGAAGGATACCTTTCTCACCTCTTTGAAAGACACTGAGATCGGTCCTCCCACCATAGATCCCGCGTCGTCCAGTGTAAAAGAAACCTGCTCAACTCGGACGCTGAACCATAAAGGTATGTCTGGCATGTCTCGCTTTTTAGCACTATGCTTGCAGTACATTGATCGGGGCGTCTGAAATAATCCAAGTTATGAATGCACAAAAACATAGCAAGTATCACACATGAGATGAGACGTTGTTTACGAACCAGAGATCGTTTACAATTGAAAACAAATTAGAAAGTATTAAACATTACCAATCAACACAATTCATAAATGTACATAGTCATTTCTGTTTATTACTTCCGTTTTAATAACTACTGAGTGTTTTGTATTGGCTTGGAAATATAGTGAGGAACGTCCACAAAAAATTCGTGACATTCACAAAGAAGTCTTCTTGGTAAAAAATCTCACCACTTTCGCGAACGCAATACAACGAATTGCCGTGAGGAAATAAAGAGACGGTAAAATTGTAATTGCGCTGTGTTTAGACAGCCGGAAGTTAGTTAGCCTCAATGGGCGTCTCAGGTCTCGGCTGTATATGAGAAATTTAGCCAGTGCAGTATAACCGCTAGCCTAGGGTCTTTAACGTCCACCGCGCAATAATAGGGAGTTTTCGTAGATGGTTTTCGCCGTCCAGCAACGCTCTCCGCAATCCCGCTACGATACACAGAACTCTACAGTCAAGGCCATCGGCGCGCAGGCGCAGTAGCAGCTTCTTCTTTGCCGGGGGATGGATGGGAATTGAACCTAGTATCCCTGGGTTCTGCAGCGCGAGCTTTCATTTCACGCGCTCCGAGCAGCGCTGCGTTAACACACTCGCAGCGTTTTGCAATATTGACGGACATTTTTGAAAATGTCAGCAGTTGTCAGACATCTGCTGGAAACCCACCTGAAAAATGTCATCAGTAAATTTTGGGTCCGTCTCGTACCAAGCCACGTTCTTGAGCCAGTGTATGCGACCGTCATCATCCTCAGAAGCCGGGTACGTTCCGGATTGTTCAATTCGCACTGGTACCTCCTTCTCTCCACAGGGGAAAGTAAAGGAGTTGTCTTGGAAAGCGAGAACAGTTAAAATTTCAGGTTGCGTGAATCATCCACGTATACCGTTAGTTACGGTAACTGAGAAAAAGAACGTAAATTAGCGTCTGTTTATTCTGGTGTGGCCCTTGAGACTGCAAAAGAAACCAAGGTGAGAATCGCGAAGCAATCGTAATATTTATAAAGTTCACATAAAGGCCGTGTACTAAGAGGACCTAGCAAGGCTGAGAGGTTGCACTCGAGCCTTTGTGAAGTATAAATGGTATAAAATGGCCAAACTTCTTCGCAAATGGTGTATAAAAATGAATGAAGACAATGAACTTGTCCAAACTGAGGACTGTATATATGGCGCATCACATGCCCGCGGCGTTCACTACACGAGGTACACTCAAAGCTTGTCTACGAGGTTCAACACGTTCAACGAAATAAACAACATTGCAACCATAATTTCCAAGATATATATCATTGAGAAAAACTGAAATGCGAGGTCGGACATGGTTCTGCCATGTAGTTTCTGGAATACAGTACCTACAGTTTGAAAGTTAAAAATTGCGTATGCCCGCAGATGTGTGGAACAACCGCCAAATTATTGTAGAACACGATCTGTACTCAAGGTTTCTGACACGAATGATTACTTTCAAAGCAAGTCCTTAGTGCTCAAGATAATGAAAACGAAAGCGTTATTTGCACTGCGAACATATTTGTATGCCATGAACATCGACCCCAGGGAAGGCGCTGAAGGTATCATCAAGCAGCGAATGCGTTAGCGAACTATATTTCTTGCGTTCATCTGTCTGCATACTCGAACAAAACATGAACAGTAAAAACAAAATAGCGAGAGGCTTACTTGCAGCTGTCCAGTAATATTTCATTCGGTTTGTGGAATCATCTTCCTTGTTGTAAGCACAGGACAGAAATATATTGGTGCTGATGCCTCGGGTTTCCTCTCCGGTGTAAGATCTCACAAATTGAGAGCGGTAGGGACCCCCGAATTTAAACTCCTCGTAAATGTCGTCCATGCGAGATCCCAGAGGTCTCTCCTTGGCGTATTTGTATCCAAACGGAAGCTGCCGAGGGTCATACAATGACATTTCGATGGTTTCACAACTCTCCTCACTGGCGGGATCCCATCTGACGCTGGCTGCATGGATAAACAATAGTGGCGCCAGCATTAGAACAATACACAGGTAGTTTCTGTTCAACTTCATCCCAGGATGATATTTGGCAAGACACTCAGCGGATTAATTACTTGATGGCAATGAGCGTATAATTGAAGAATAAATATTTCTCGATAATGTAATATCTAGAACTGCGTCATTCTGTCAACTTCCTTTTCTTAGGAATGCGGATCGCAGGTTCGTCTGCTTTTTTTACAGGGGTTGTGTTAGAACGCCGAGCTCTGATTGGCTCTGATAGTGGGTAGAACTCAATGCAGCTTACTTTGAGGTCTACCCCCTATTTTTCAATCCGAGCCAATCAGAGCTCAGCGTTCTGACGTCACCACAACCCCTGCAAAAGAAGCAGACGAACTTGCGCTCCGCATAGGAGAGAGAGGACGAGACGAGAGCGCGGTGAGACGTGAGATCGTCGAATTCTGGTTGGAACGATTAGTGGGTATACCTAAAGCTATAGCAGCCTTTGTCTCCGCTACACTCGTCGAACGCGTCAAAACGCGGAACGCAGGCGTCTGGCCTTTGGCTCTCGCATTCGAACGCGTTCGACGAGTGCAAAGGAGACAAAGGCAGCTAGCTTTAGGTAAACCCACTAATCATCTAAATCAGAGCTCGGTGTTCTGACGTACGCGCGAGCTCTTGTCTCCTCCTTTCGTTCACTTTCTCGGCGCATAGGATAAACAGTTCACTAAAGCATAATCGATCGAAGTGCAGTTTAAAATATTGTCTTCAACTACTTTATTTTTCTACCTCGGGAATACGTACCTAATTTTAAATATACCCTGCCTACGCAAAATTAATTTTGTTAATATACAGGCTGTAAAGTTTAGTTTGATGGTTAGATCTAAAGTCCACAAAAAATTCCCATATGCCTGGTTTGATCCTGTTATAGAAGCGAATAAACATTTACATGCTTGACAGATATATTTTACGGCTTTGGAAAAAAAAACTTACCAACCGGGGAGTCAGAGCCGAAGGTGGTGACTGTTTCGCTGTGATAATCATAGATGCTCGTAAATGTAATTCCCTGCAGGAGGCCAGTCAATTTTGCTCGGAGATGTCTGCGGTCAAAGTATTCCTCCATCCACCCGGTCTGATTTCTCATCAAATCGACCCATTCGTACTTCAAGATGTAGCTTTGCGGTAAAACGGGAGGAAGTGGACCTGGAAACACGGTCCAACGGGTCATCCTAATTGTTTTTGGTGACGTTCTGGCGTCATAAAAATCACTTTTTGCACGCACAGGTATTCTACACGCGATTTAACAGGTCGGAGTGTCATGTTGAGGGCCAGTAATGGCGTTTATCCACCAATAAGATTGAGATTAAAAGTTTACCTTGTAATTATAATTATGAATAATCCAAAATAATCCAAATAATCCTGGTGTCACCTGCGGGCCGGACCAAAAAATAAAAATAAATAAAATATAAACTGCAAGGTCACGCCGGAAAGAAGCTAAGTCAGCACATTTAGTTGGTGATGGAGGTACTTCAAGTACATTGCACTTAAAGTACTACATCAAGTAGGTTTAGAAAACTTGTATTTTACTTGAAGTACTACTTAAAGTTCTTTTTTCTGGTACTTTCCGAGGAAAATACAACACCCGACTTCAAAGCACATTCCCCTAATTTTGTCTTGTATCATTGTATCATAAAATTGTATTTGTATCACAAAATGATGGTTTGTCAACTCTGGAGAAATACTGGGAGGGATATTCTAGTCTCACCAAAAACGCGATCCGACGATGCATCGCACCGTTTGTTCTGGGGGCGGCTTTCCTGTAGTTTTGTGAACGTTCACTACATCTCATTTGGTCAGCGCGAGTGAGGAGGTTAAAAGTACCTGGAGGGTACAATTAATCGTAATATAGCACCCGAAACTGTGGTGCGGAAAGGTGAAGAAACTTTCAAGTCGAAGAAAAGACAACAGAGGAGAATGTCTCGATGTTTTGAAAAGTTCTTCTCTGTTGTCTTTTCTTTCGACTTGAAAGTTTCTTCATTTTCCTACACTACAGTCTCAGGTGTTAACTAATGATTAATTATCACTAGCTTGCCCGCACACTCGTGGTGTTTTCGTAACGGAAAGGACACTCCTCTACGAGAGGATTGCTCGCGGGAGCTACAGGCTCATATCGTGCTCTCTCCTAGAACGTTTAACCCCCTTGGGTGCAACAAGCCAGTGCAAGCGGTGCCAAATTCAGAAGTCGGACTTCAAAATTTGGCGCCATTTCTGAAAATAACTATTCTGTGGCGACTTAACTTTACCTAATATTCGCCGTCATTTCGGAAAATAAGTGATGCACCCCGATTAATCCTGGGGCAAGGCAGACCAGTTAAAATAGCACTGTATATGCGAACGAAAGGGCATCATGAAAGATTGTGTTAAAATGTACTTGTATTTAGTGTTATGTTCATTCTGTTTATAGTACTTTACTTGAAGTGCATTGGACCCGGTGTACTTACTACTTTACTCAAAGTACGTCACCTCGCATTTACTTTCTACTTTACTTCAAATACTTTTTAAATGTGCTTCACCCCACAGTGCATTTAGTGAGGGGGACACTAAATCGTTGACTGAGGATAAATACCCGAGAGGTGACATTTTTAAGTATAAATGGGAGAAAACTGCGACCGGCTAAGTACGAAATATGCAGGTACACCTACAATTAAATATGTATTTATAATAAGCACAACCAAACCACAAGCAGCACTAGAATAACCACACCTCATAGAACTACTGATCGTAACTATGCGGGTAAACATTCAAAACATTAGATTCGTATAGCAATAATATACATAATGGTACGTAATCCTTCTCATTTAATTTATCTATATATGCATACCACATAAGTACTATAATCTTAGAAAATCTCGGATTTAGCAGCAAAAATTTTGTTTCCAGTATTCTATTGTCAATAATCAACTTCGTTAATTACGTGCGCTACACATGTCAATTGCTACACACAAGACAATTTTATCAAATAAAATTTTATTTTTGAGCTCTGTACTACGCCTTATAAAAGGCCTGTACATGTGCAGATCATGTATGTTGGGTATATTATTTAAAGTTTGACATATTTTTGTACGCGAAAGATAATGTGCATTTGCAGTAACTTCTCTGGGTTTGTCGCCGTGGTACCCTATAGACGAAGAAAAAAATATTTCAAATGGGAATAAAATAATAATCTGTATGATAATATCTTAACCGTTGTTACTATACTATTTTACCTATGATGGTATTGTTTCACCTGATTGTGTTACTATGGACTTAACGAAAACGTTAAGTGTCAACAGAGCTTAATGAGTCTTCAACGTATCCTGGGATTTGTATACCATACCTTTATCTGCTAAGCTTTTTTTTTTACCTACTTCTTTTTTTAAAGTTAGGGACACGTGTAGCATTGATCGAAGACATTATCTGTATCTGAGTAGTTACGAAAATGAAGGTTTCAAGACTTTTTATCAGCACTTAGAATTGTTACACATGCTATAAAAAGAAAACCGGCAAAATATGTTGCTTTCAACTTTCTAGTGCAGCGCTTAAATAAGTTAAAGAAATAAATTATAACTGCTGTAGCCGTCTGTCTTAATAACACTACTGCATAAAACTCATAAACAAACTGGGGCCATAGAAAAAGTGGAGAGAGAAAGTAATACACACCACACGAATAAGACACGTCCTTACAGATGCTGAAGTCCCTGCTTGCTGAACTCTGCAGCAGAATGCACAGAATACCAGCAGCAACGTAACTAGAGTAGTGTGGGAAAAAAATTATATGTAAATGTTGGCGTGAGTAAAATCACACTGACAGCTGATGGGTAAGAGTGCTATAGATCTAGATTTGATACTATTAGAAACTAAATAGAACAGGTCACAATATCAAGCACTTCTAACGTATCAAGTGCGGATTAAACAGTAATTATAATAATAATAATTTGATTTTGTTCTGAATCTATAAATATTACGTATCGTTCACATTTCGTTATGAAGAATCATTCCTTGTGATTGTGCTAACATAGGCTTAAAAAGGGCATCTAGAACCAAAATTGTTTTCCAGTACTCTATCCTACCAAGCAGTGAAATTGTAAAAGAAGAAAAAACAAATGCTTACTGCCAGATGTCCATGCCAACACACGACACAAGACCTTTCTCTCAAACTTGATTGCAGCTTGTACAAAGATTCGTTTCACTGAAAGGAGACAGACGCTGATAAGGAAGACCGACCTTTTGTTCCTATCTTCTCGAACCGCTCGAACGTCCAGTAGTGTTCTGATAACTCAACCACCTACATGCCTTGAAAGTATACGCAACATCTGATTAGAAAACCTGCTTACCACTGGCTGCATGACAGTAGCGGTGTAATGGTCACCTGAACATGTTTTAGTGTATTTTCGAGCATGGATTGACCTTCCTTTACCTGCGATGTTTGTGTTTATGGCCTGTGCAATATCTGTCTACGGTTCAAAGCTCCCTCGTTGTTGATCGTCCACATGTTGCTGACATTGCAACAGGTGAAAAACAGACAGTCTGCAGAACGCAAAAGTACGCGAACATGTTCAACAACGCCTACATCACCATGTGATTTCAATAAATGTATCCAGTCCCAAAGGAACGTAAGATTACGAGCAAAAAAATAAACGAAAGCATATCCATATAAATACTTTCACGGCTACTATACTATTCCACTATAGGAGAAACTGCTACACTACTACAACTTATTCTGTAACTACAAAAAAAAAGGATTAAAAATATAAAATTTAGTGTTTAAATAAAATGGCAGCATGGAAGGCGATTCAGCGAGTGTCTGAAGGTTGATACATATGCTATCTGTGAAAGCCCGAAATAATAGAGAGCGCTAGCTCCGATCAATAGAGATCGTGGTTTAGCACCCTCAATCCATTAGTCAGTCCTGTTCAACTTGAGAAATCAGCTGAAAATAACCGACGTGCAATCAAAATCGGAGCTAAACGGTAACTAACAAAATCATTTTTTTTTTTAATTTCAGGCATTATGGCTTGACAATTAATTCGTAGCCTGTGGGTGGGTACACTGCCTCTGTACTGCTCACAAGAGTTGTTTGGAAGATACCGTTGCTTTTGATATGAGTGGAGGCTGTCAAATACGTGGCCTCTAGCTGCCAATTGCACTCAGTGTCTAGACCTAGACAATGACCAGTCGCACCTGCCAACACTAGATGCAGAATAAATTGCCAATTGTGAGCGTTGAAGTCTCCCTATCTCGGTTTTTGTTCATAGTGTAGAAACGGCTCGACCAACGCATACCAAATAGCCCAACTCTCGACGTTAGTACGGTTTTTGTGATTTTGAGAAATATGCACATCCTTCCCCCAACCCTCCAGTCTTGACAGTATTTCACGCCGTTGCAACGTTTTGTCGACAACACACACACACACACACACACACACACACACACACACACACACACACACACGCACACGCACGCACGCACGCACGCACGCACGCACGCACGCACGCACATGCGCACATGCGCACACACACACACATATATAAGATGGTTTTTAGGCTGCATCAATTTTTTTTTTTTTTGAGGGGGAAGAAGTTATATGAATGTGGTTTTCACTCTATGTTTATATGGCTCGGCGGACATTAGATTGGGATATAACCATCACTATTATCAGACTAATTAACTAACACTCGTTAATTAACCTTTTGATATGGTGTAATTATGATATATGTTTATATTAGAGACCCTGAGGCGGTCGTATGCCAAAACTGTTTCTTTTTTTTTTCTTTCTTTTTTTTATAATTTGCGTAACCAGCCCGTGTTTCGAGATACCTGCCTCCGAATTTTATATTTAATCCGACTTATTTTTCACCCAATCCGGCGAACCCGCGAAAGTCGGTAGCCGAACTTCCAATTTTAAATTTCGTTCCACAGCCACAGTCACGACAATGAATGCCCAAGTGGCCTGATACTACCCTGTTTACATTGTAACAATGCCACTTGGGCATTCATTGTCGTGACTGTGGCTGTGATGCGGAATTTAAAAAAAAATGTACTGTCATTAGAAGAAGTGCCAATGCCTTGACCAGGAAGATTATAGAGGCAGAGGCTATAGCGCGCTTGGGGGAAGAGTGTGTCAGCGCCCCGTCAGTTCTTTTGTCGGCTAAAAAATTAATTTTCTTTCACGACGACAGCATGCGCGACGACGACAGCATGCGCGATGATTGTGCGGGTTTCAGTGGGGTGTTATTGGCTTTGTGTTTCCTTTGTTTCGTCGCGTAAATAGGCTGCACCTTGACGATTAAAACTTCAGTTGCAAGTTCAGCTGTTGTTTGTCTCCTATCTTCCGTCCCGTCTGTTTCGGTGTACGTTTTAATAATCATGCCTTACCAACACGCCCAAGCTTCCTATCTGGCCACCACGAAGGCTGGGGAGGTGAAGTGAAGCCACGAGGAGTGCGACACAGGAGCGCTCAACGTAGGGGCCGCGGAACACAAATCGCCCGAAGCTCTGGCACTGCTCGGGGAAGCTTTTAGATGCAAGACTTCAGTTATTATGTTAGTTTAATGCAGGGTGTCGAACCGGAACCGAACCGAACCGAAAACCAGAACCGATCAGTGATTTTTAGCCGAACCGGAACTGAACCGAACCAAAATCTTCGCCGCCATCTTGGAACTGAACCGGAACCGAACTGAAAAAAAAAAATATATAACGGTAACCGGTTCAAGGTAATTTTTTTTTTTTTCTTTTTTGTATCACAAAATGAATATATGGGATTAAAAAATTGGCAGTTGTATTTCTATCTATTGATCAAATCGTCAAATACAAAATTGCAATGTATGATAAATTGTGGGTTTTCGTGGCGCTTTTGTATTGGCACTATGATTAATTATGTGTCACGTTGTCACGTGACGTCATGGTGTCAATACATGCTGTCAAGTGATGTCACGTGACCCCGTGACGTCACGTGACTCACTGCGTCAAATCAATTCAATTTGAGGAAATCACTAGATGTATTAACCTTGTTGACAGCGTGACGGAACATGACATCACGATTTTGCACCGAGAGTCACGTGACACCGTGACGTAAAAATTTTCATAACCCCGAGTCGAGCGCTCGAGTTCATGACAATCAGCATCGCCAAACTTTCGGGTAACGGCTCATGATCAATTAAATATGATAATAGCCCAACACTAACAATATCTGAAGCTCAGCCAAAGCTTTCGCTCTCCAAACCCTAGCGCATGACTATCATGAACACTGACGGTACATAATTAGCGTCAGATCACGTGACCGCTTGTTCAAATTGCGAGTTGAGGCACCCAAACATTTTTCGTTGTTGCTGAACTGCAACAACGAAAAACAGCTGTCTCTTTTCTTTATTTTTTCTGCATCTGCTATTGCGCGGAGGAAAAAACTAATGAATGTTTTCGCAAGCTATCAACGTCAGGGGTTACTTCTTAACAGTATTTACTGAAAGTACAAAAAACATGTTGCACAACAAATTTTACAACTTTGAGGCACCCAAACATTTTTTCGTTGTTGCTGAACTGCATCCGAAAGATGTCCCCAAGAAGAGAAGTATTGAAATGACTAAATGCCACTTATTAATATGACGTTGCTTAGAACTACATGTGTGTACAAAAGGGATTCTTAAAAAAAAAAAAATATCCTAGTGGCCTTAAAGGGACAGCCGAACGTTGGCAGTGGCTTTAAGACTCACACGAGCGTCGTTCTCAAGTTCACTAAATACTACTTAGAATAACTCCCTGACGTTAATAACTGTATAAACTTGGCTTTGCTCTTTTTTCTAGGCAATGACAGTCACCAAAAAATTAGAAAAATATGAGCATCGTTCATCCCCTCAACTCGGAACCAGAAGCGGCCACGTGGCCTGGTGCCTATCCTATGCCTCCAACGTTAATCGTAACCCCGCGCTGGGGTTGGAAAGGAAGAAAACGCGTGCTTAGCTCCAGGCATTGTTAGCGTTCGGCTATTCTCATCACCGCAGTGGTTGGACACAAGCCACTACCCAAGTGTCCGCCGAGGCATTGATTGTTATGAGCCGATGTACAGTGCTCACGCAGTTCTCGTGTCCAATCTATGAGCCGCGCTCGACTGTCGTCAGGCGGGTGGTTTTGATCCCACAAATACGGCATCAATCTTTGCGAAGGCAAGACTAAAAGAAAGCTTGTCTGACTTGCAACCGAAGGATCGTGGATTCGAAACCCGCCTAAAATTCTTCATTTCTTTTTTAAAGGCGAATAAATTATTTTATAAAGTGAAATCATTTGAGACATACGGCGACCTTTATTTCGCATTACATGTCATGTTTTAATCACTTTCATTCCACGCGTCATGTCACGTTTCACGTGAGCATTGGGGGTCGTTCGAAATTCCTGCGCGAGGGCATGTAGCGGTGACGTCATGGCCCTATCGACCAATCAGGGTTTTCCAGTCACGCCACTGACGCCGGCTTTTCTGCGACGTGAGCTCCTTAATGGTATCGCGCTAAAATCATCAATTAGCAAGGGTGATGCTCATTTACAAATTAAATTGAACGGCATCTTGTCAAGAACAAACCTCAACAGGCACGCTATGCCAGCTTATCCTGTATAAGAAAATGTTCACTTGGGCAGCGCTCTTTTAGGCCAGATTCGATCTGAGTGCGAAGGTGCGTATAGATTAGAGTGAACAATTTCGATTATTCATTTCTGCATGATCAGTCGGATGTATCGCGGTGCTGAGTGTAAACAATGTTTGGTTAGAAAATCAAGCTTTGTGATTGTCGCTCGTTGTTTCTATATATAAAAATATAGACTGAAAGGGATTGTCCCAAAACTTTCGTGAAACTTTAAAAATTTCATCGCTTTTAGCTTAGTTGTGTCGTCCTTACATATATATATATATATATATATATATATATATATATATATATATATATATATATATATATATTGTAAACCTCTTACGTAAATCACATTTCATGATTTTATGTTCTGAAATTAATTCCTTAGTTCAAGGACACAATCACGATTTAACTTTTAATATTGCAACAGAAAGTTGTACCAATCACGTGTATTTTATGCGACCTACCACACTTCGCGACAACATTTTATACCGTGTAATAGATCAACTTGAAAGTTAGAATTTTACTTAGACACGAAGAAAGGACAGGAAAGGACAGTATAGTTCTAAATTTCAAGCTGAGCTATTTACAGGTATGTACCAGCAATCTCAACTCTTTACTGTTGTACTTAAACATTTTGATTCAGGCAAAATATATGTGACTGGTAAACAAAGGGATCTTCAATGTTGAGTCGTATGAACACAACGTTATGTACGTTAATGTAGATTTTCTCTTACTGTTGCGTCGAAATTAAATAACTGAATTTCATCTTTTTGGTAGCTGAAAACAAAAGTGAATTGCACGGACGATAGAAGAAACTACTGTATATAGTTAATCGTTTCACGCCGTAAATAGTGTATATTGCCAGAACAACGCGAAAAATATATTCTCAATTCAGCGGTTCAAATAGGTTTGAACCGTTATTTTTCGCTCCCCGGAACTGAACCGGAACCGACCCGAAAGCCGTGAACCCGAACCGGAACCGAACCGATAAAAATTTCGGTTCGACACTCTGGTTTAATGCAAGACCTCGGTGATATACACGGGTTTAACATTCGCTACATGATTGTTACTGTGACCTGTTTTGCCGTTCAATCCCATTACTCTCTAGCCTTTTTTGTTTTCCCCGACAATTATTACATTGCTAAATGTATCCTTCTTAAAAACAAGTCCATCTTTCTAGAGTCCTCCTTGTATACGCATAACACACAAACTTGCCGCCGTAAGTGTACACGTAGAGACCAGCACTCTCTACCAGGAGGAAATGCCTGAATGAAAACGTAGTAGTGTAGTAGTAGCCTATTAGCCCCGTGCGCGACCGAAAGCGTCGCTGTGGTCGGCCTTCCACGATTGGCCGAACGCTGACTATGACGTCGGAAAGGGGATTTTCATCGACGGAAATAAGAGGAATGAAAGAACTTTAATTGTGACGGTGTTGGCAGTGTTCCTTTGAGAGCGCAATGATTTCAAGCTTCCACCATGCTAATAACAAACACCATCGAACTTGTTGTTTGCAAGGTAATGACGTCACAAAGGGAACCACAGGAGGGCGCCACCAAAACTTCTCGCCGCTAATAGGGAGTATTCACTGGCGGCCATAGCTGTGTGCGCAAATTCTGAGCGCGTGCAGATGGCGAGCTTCCACAGTTCTTTTGCAACGTGCATTCCGCACCATCGAGAGTGCCGGTCTTAGCAGCCTATTGATGTGAGCTCGTTCTGAGCATGCGCTTTAAACAGCACCCACATTCAGACGGTTGCGTTTGACTGCGTTTGACTGCGTTGCGGCTGCGAGAAACCAGGACATCCCTGCTGCTTATATCGCGAGCCAAGATTATTCCTTGAATTGGATTCCACACTTCATACGAAGCACAGATGTGCCGGTGACTCGCTTTCGGTTCTCGACGCAACGCAGTCAAACGCACTCAAACGCAATATTAGCGGCGAGATGTTTTATTGGCGCCCTCCTATGGTTACCTTTCGTGACGTCATTACCTTGCAAACAACACGTTCGATGGTGTTTGTAAGGAGCATGGTGGAAGCTTGAAATCAATGCGCTCTTGAAGCAACACTACCAACACCGTCGAAATTGAAGTTCTTCCATTCCTCTTATTTCCGTCGATGAGAAAACCTTTGCTGACGTCATAGTCAGCATTCGGCCAATCGTGGAAGGCCGACCACAGCGAAGCTTTTGATCGCGCACGTCGCCAATAAGGAGTATTCACTGGGCGCCATATTTGTGGGTGATGTCTAGAGCGCATGCTCGGAACGAGCCCGCATTAATAGGCTGCTAAGACCGGCAATCTTGAGGGTGCGGAATGCACGTTACAAAAGAACTGTGGAAGCTCGCCATCAGCACGCGCTCAGCAGTCGTGCTGGGCGGTACTGCTACCGCCCGGCTACGTCATTAGGTCATTAGTAGGGTGTACACATCGCGACACTGTTAGCGCGAACACGACATCGGCGTATTTTCGCATTTTACTTCTAAATAGTATTAGCGAGCACGAAATTGTATCGCTTACATTGTAGAACTAAATGAGCTCTTTCCGTAGCAATAATAACTTGGATGACATCCTTGGTTTCAAAAAGAAAAACTGGCGATCGCTTGTTCGCGCTAACAGTGTCGCGCTCTGTACATAGCCTCATCTAAGACGTCACTACCATCATCATGAAATCCCCCTCACCCCTCACAACCCTTTCCCTCCCGTCTCAGGAGCACAACTCCATCGCGGGTGAACCCTTCATCAAATCAAAACATGTCTCTCTCTCTCTCTCTCTCTGTCCTCGAAATTACACCGCAACAAAGAAGTTTCTTGGTTAGTGGCGTTGCGTGCGAGTATCCTCGAGTCCCACTAGTGCCAGTAAGCTCGTGTAAAGTGAAAAACATTCCAATTGAATATCGTTGCACACCCCCTTTAAGTTTGTCGAAGTGGCACTCTCTCGAATCTTGCGATTGCGATTTAAAATGAATTATCTCAGGTTCTCCAATGGCAGCAGCAACCTCTATAAAATACAAAAAAAAAAAAATATATTATTTTAGGGCACGCGACACTTTTTTTGGCATTCTTTGCTTTTTAGATATTATTTGTTATGAAGAAAGTTTTATGGGGTCTGAGTATACACATAATTAGCAAATTTAACACAAAAAAGTACAGCGAAAGTAGGCATACCAATTTCGGGTCGGCCACAAAGTTCCAAAAGCAAGACATTCTTCACTAAAGCACAGCATTTGCTCGGTAGGACCGTGGGTAGGACGGCATTCGCATGCGGGCGTAAAGTGCCGTCGGACTCGGACGGCAGTTGAACGCTCCGCAAGAGCGCCGTCGAACGGCACTCTAAACACTGCGTTATTTTTAACATTCCACCACCTTCAAAATGAGCTCTAAAAAAGTTTTTTTTTTTTTTTAATTAGACATAAAACGTTTTACGAAACGACGTTCGCGTGCCCAGTTTCAGGTACGTACGTTTGTAACTCGAATTTTGCTAGGCGTGCCAAATACGCCGGTCCTCACGGCCACACCCCGTACATGCCATCTTTCAGAACAACGCAGGCGGTAGTTGCACTTTATTTCCAAAACGCGAGCGGTTGTGAGCAGTCAGAGGTATTGCTTTGCCAGCACCCTGAGGAACTGTGCCCTGCGGACGTTGGCGGCCTCCCTCTGAATCTCCTGGTTGTTGTTTGGGTTCAGCTCCAGCTGTCCCAGGCAGCGCAGGGCCTTCTGGCGCGACTCCACTTCGCCCCTGCGGGTGTGCAGGTTCACCAGGAACTCCAGCAGCACCACGTCCCAGACGTGGGCGTACAGGGAGTCGCACGAGTCCTGACACTGCCGCTCGTTCAGGGACTTGAAGGCGGCCCCGTAGTCCGGCTCCTCCATCAGCTGGCACAGGAGCGCCGCCTGCGTCCGGTGGTCGCTTAGCTTAGGGCACGGGCTTCGCATCTGCCGCAGAAACGCTAATGTACAGTGATGTCCCGTAAATATGGACACCTCCACTTTTCCCAAAAAGTAGCCAATGCTCAGAGCAAGTCGTCTGCTTTTTGCGCAGGGGTTGCGGTGACGTCAAAACGACACCGAGTTCTGACTGGAAGCCAACGTTACTAAATCACTCAGTTGGGAAACTGCCATAGAGACTGCCCTGAAAAAGTGTCCCCGATCCGTCCTCGCGAACCGAGCTCATGGTGAACACAACGCCGCCATTTCTACCGCAGCGGCCACTCGAGGAACCGCACGTTACTTCTATTTTGGCTTTAATCGGCCATTCTGAAGCCGAAACAGATACAGTAGAAGAGGTTACAGGGGTGCCACCCCCGTCTCCCCGGCGGCCGCGCCGCGTCTGACTACCGAAGTTAAAATGCACCTAGGTCGGGACGCGCTACCTGAAAGTACCGCTGAGGCATGGTCGTATAAAAACAATATTAAATATGCCGCAAAACCTTGCAAACTAAAGATTTTAAAAACATCACGCGCCCTTCATTTCGTACTAATCTCCAATAAATATCATACAAAAAAAGGCTTTTCCGTTTGTTTTTACGCAAAAACATGCTTTATAAAAGCTCAAGGTGACCACAGTACAGACAAATGATAAAGAGTGGCGCTGTTGTCGCATTTAGCTCGGTCTCGGTGGACGCCAGCGGCCCAGGTTTCGACGGCGAGTTTCCCAACTGAGTGTTTTAGTAACGTTGCTGGAAGCATAGTGGGTAGACCTCAATGCTAAATGCTTTGAGGTCTACCCACTATTTTTGTCAATCAGCCAATAAGAGCTCGGCTTTCTGACATCATTGCAACCCCTGTGCAAGATGCAGATGAACTTGCGCTCCACATAGATGGCCCCATTAGCTTGTTCACAAACAAAGGAAGTAAACAGTTAATGGCTAGAAAACTGCCAACCAACTAGAAAACTTTTCAGAAAATAGAAATGTAAAAATGTTAATAAAAACAATAAAAACTAAAAAAGCTATAAAGTTGTTTTGACTGGATTGACTAGACTTTTATCTGGACAAAAGAAGGAGGCTGAAGAAGAGCACGGGCCAAGGACCCGGGCTTTTATGGCTAGATGAGGGCACGCTCACGAGGTCTGGTCAGTCAACGCTTAACTCATCCACATCAACGGACTTCTTTAAGTAGCATAAATATTTGTAAATGCTATAAATATGATTAAAAGTGTGAATTAACATACTTTCCTACAAAGTCATTGGCTGCTTTCAACCATCAATGTAATGCCTTGCCTCGCTCCGTGCCTCCAGAGTTTTTATTTACGTCATAACACTTTCACTGTTGAGCAGCTTTACAGAATTCCATGGAGTTGAGACCCTGGCCCCACCACCGCAAGAGTGAGCATGCGAGAAAGGCTGGGTGCAGCACCTGCGTGTGGCACTGCAGTTTGGTGCAGCAGTGTGCCATCTTGCGATACATGGTGTCATCCACCAGGGTCCTGGGCGGCGTCTGGCTGAAGTAGTCGCTGCTCATCAGCACAGAGGTCAGGTAATGCTTCAGCGCTGCCGAGTGGTGGCCCTGAGCTGCGGCAGCGAGAGACCATGGCTCACGGCATGCCTAACACCGGAGATATTTGCGAAGCGCCAAATACCCCAAGGTCCCACTCCCCGAAGCACAACAGTGCTGCCTTGCAAAAGTGGCGCCAGTATACGGGACCCATGTAGACACCCTCTTGGCACCGGTCTCGCGAGCAATGCACCCTCCAAGTCAGAGAAATCTGTCACTTTCCAGAGTTCACTGAGCACCATCAGAGTGGCATACAAAAAAAAACCTAATAATTAGCTTTTTTTTTTTTTTCAATTCAAAATTTGTTAAAGATCTTGCAATCCAGAAAAAAAACAGAAAATCACTTAACTTTCCAGGTGTAGAGGAAAGCAACGCACACCGGTCGCTACCTAAACTTCTCGTCAGACCACCCACAACTCACAAATCTTCCATGGTGTCGACGCTCGTTCGACGTGCCCTCAAGGTCTGCTCAACAGAGAAGTCACTTGAAACGAAAGTTGATTTTATAAAAAAACGAGACCTCAGAAAAAAAAAAAAAAAAAAAAAAAACTACCCAACAAGATTTGTCAACAAGATAAACAAGAAACTATGTCACCCTCCTGCAGCCAAGAATAAAAACACCCCCAGCCGCATGTGCGTCCCGTACCTCCATGGCACAAGCGAGGCCTGCGTGATATTCAGATTCATAGGTTAAAAACACTCTAGAATTCACCTCTAATTCGTTTTTTTCAAGAACCTCTTTAGCTTCCCTTTAAGGTGGCAGGTGACTTGTGCATCTAAATTGTCGCACCATTCCAATAGTTTATTTTTCTTTTTTTGCCACAAAATGTTGCAGATTGCCTGCCGCCTTCAACCAAACGGGGATTGCCGTGTTATTTTGTGCAACCGCAGCGTGGTGCAAGCATACCGCAAAGCTTTTTGCAGACAATTTAAAGTAGCAGACAAGGGCCATTGATTAAGCTGCGGCACGGCGCAAGAATACCGTGAAGGCATGAATTTGAAATATGAGAAAGCAACCATGAAATGTGCAAATACGTTGTTAAAAATTCAATCGTGACTTGAAAGCACCTCAGACCTCTAAAACTGTTGTGACAGATGAGCAGCACTCATTGTTAATTCACAGATATGATCGGATTAAATTGAGCGACTCTTGGATTAAAATAAATGGCATTGGGACTAAATTGGTGAAAACTTTGATTAAATTCATTGGAGCTTCGATTAAATTGATGACCACCCGAGTTAAACCGGAGTACAGCTGGATCGGGATGCTCGGATTAAAATGCTGGCACTCGGATTATTACGAAAACCTGCAGTACATCAATACGGCAGTCATGATGGTGCTCCCATGGGGTTACCGCGTCCACGTATACGAAGACGCACTCGAGGCGAATTCAGACTGGGTGGGACGAGACACTGCACGTTTTATGCCTATGCACATGGCTCAAGTACCCTCTCCAATGCACGCAAAAGGGTACATGCATCGACCACCACTCGAAACGAGGAAAGGAAGCGCAGCCCACCATAGCAGAAATCCGCCAGAAGCTTGACCCAGCCGGCATGAGAGTTGTTGACGGCGAGGCAGTGCTGCAGCGTCGACTGAAACACGTCCGTCAGGGTGGCCTTGCACAGCGAGGACGGGCTGCGAGTCAGGGACGTGGACACCACGGCCAGGTTTCACGAGCCGAGAGAACACGCACGACACATATAAATTCCAGTGGCCCCAGGTTACGGTGCCTAAAACGTATCTTCGACCGGTGCGTCTAGCGCCCTTCCCGCTTAAAGTGGTCCCGAAGTGGCGACAAATGACATCACGCAAGCAGGCGTGTCGCATAGTCGGATGTCCCGATCCCGGCGACTGGACACGGAAGTTCTGGCAAAAAGTATGGGTGAACGCGAGTGTCACTGCCGTTGTGGCATCCCAACCCCTGGCCACAAAAGCTTCCACAGACCGCCCAGCTGAAGAGCCATTTTCGGTAGAACGGGCGTCTGTCGTGTCCACCTCTGCCGCTGTAACAGACACCGCCAGGATCACGGCGGGCAGCAGCATAATGCTTCTACGACGTCACCGGGGGGAAATCGAGGGATTGCGTTTGAGGTCGCCATAAATGCACCAGTCAGTGTTGCGTTCCAGGCACCATTCCTAGACGGCATTTCCAATGATTGACATGTAACGAGCAGTTCTAGAGAGATTGTGAAGTGGAAATAACAACGTTTTGGAACGGGCGCGGAGGGAGCGGCAAGAACTGTCTGTTTGAGGCAGGCTGAATGTGACCTGAAAGCTGCCAAAGATGTATGTACACGGTACGGCTGAAAATAACATTACCGTTTCAGAAGTGGAAAGAGCAATAGCTGCTGTCATAGAAGGTAGTGTTTCATGACTTTGTTTTGGGACAAACTGAATGTGTCAACTTGAAACTGGCAAGTCGAACTACTGACAATGCTGCACAACAAGAAAATTAGCTATATGTAGCTCAATTTTGATGATAGTACGTAACTTAGGGTGTTGGTACTTGGAAGGATTTTTTTTTATTTTAACCTTGTATTATCTATACTTTTGTGTCGGCAGGACGCACCCAAAGTCGTTTCGTTTCGACACGGAAATTCCGTCCCTGTATTCGTAAGCATGACGTCCAAGGATGTGGTCGAGAACAGACCCAAGCTCACCTGGTGACAACGGTGGGCCATAGCTGGGCATGCTCCAGGCACAGTTCGGCACTGCTGTCCTCCTGCAGTGACGCGGAAGCATCTACTAGGCACTTACTGTTGACTTACAGATTATTTAGCTCCTCGAGAACACGATTAAGAATGGTCAGGTGCAAAGAGAGCTCGTTAAAGGGAGAAAAGAAGGTGGTTTCCAACGTCCCACGCACTCGCATTTTTGCGACACACAGTTTCGCAACTTTACAATCTGTTTATTGCACCAATTTAAAATGACAAAGCTGCATAATACAATAGGGAAAATGTTGGTACTGTTTTAGCTTGGAGCAAGGCCCTAGTACATGGCTTAGTCATGCCTGAGCTGCTTTTAAGCTGAAGCTATGCTTTACCTAAAGCCTGCCAGGACATCCCTCAAAATAAAGCGTCGTGATCAAGCCAACCAACATGGTAGTGGTTGTCTTACACAGAAGTTACCTCGGTTGCCTGGAAGGGGTAGAGTGCCAACAAACTAAAGCAATTAATGATCTGCCTAGGAGCACACCCCACTCACCTTGAGAATGTTGTATAGCTTGGCCAGACAGGAGAGCAGGATGGTCAGGGCAAGGTTGTCCTGAAAACAAAAAGTGCACACAAGATTAAATTCAGAGTACAGCCATGTCCCATATATATCAGAATACCTTTATTTTATGCCCACACTATTTGGAAGATGAATAAAATCATGTAAGTTCAGTCTGATTAAAAGATCGCTCCTGCAGGGAGGTGGTAGAAGGGGCCACCATGGGCAGGGTCATGTTAGAACAAGGGTGGCCAGATGGACATATTCAAAGAGCCAAAAAAAGAAACAATTTTAAGTAAAAAATTAAAAAGCGGAAGCGGCACTTTAAAAAAAAAAAAAAGATTTTCCTCTTAGTTGGTGGACACAGCCAATTCCACTCATAAAGTCATTGCTCAGTATGTTTCTTTATTGTGAGTAACCATTCATAAAACAAAGATTTTGTTCAATGTGCATCTCATGGCACAAAGCTGACAAAATGCAAGCTGCCATTTTTTTCCCAAGTCTTCATTTAATCATAAAAAAGGGAGGGGGGCCCAAAGGGCCAAGTGAGGCTCGCAAAACGTGGTTTGGTCACCTCTGTGCTAGATCATAGCATGCAGAATAGTTAAATACTGATCTCTCTTTGGAAAACAGTAAAGTGCTTTTCGAAAAAAAACTCGCCTAACTGGAACCTTGGAAAATGCCTGTCTGGTTCATTTCTTTCGGTAAGTGTAGAAATATTGCCCGACCCCTTAGAATTCCACTTAAGGAGAGACCAAATCAAATCAAATCAAATCAAATCAAGTTTTATTTGTTGTCACATCTTACATGACAACAGGGGACTTGGGACAAAAAGCTGCTGGGTAGCAGCTTGACGAAGGTCCCAGCCCCCGTGCAGTTCGGAACAGCAAAAAGGTAAAATAAAAATAAAAAAAAAATACACACAAAAAACAACTAAATATTACATAAATGTAGACACATCTTATACAAATGTTTGGTGTAATGAGCACTTTAGGCGAAAAAAAAAAAAAAACACACAATACCCGGCAATAAACCATGAGAGTGGTCAGGAAATACTCAAGGAAAGCAAACAGGATAAAAACAACGCCAGTATTCAAAAAGTCATAGAGAAAAAACCAAATTTACTAACCCTTTATGTGAAAGTGCCTCTAAATTTATACTCTTTTTGTACAGAGTGTTTAATATGGTGGACAAATTAAAATGAAGCGTCTGATCAAGGTAATTTGTGCTGGATGGACGGATTACCCAGGGCTGATTTTGCCTAAGGTCGCGCAGGATGATGCGATGTTTTAGGTTAGCTAAGTGAAAGTAATGAACGTTATTTTGCTGAACAGCCCTACGATGCATTGTTAAAAGTTTAAACGTATATATTTGCTGAATTGTTTTTACTTTTAGGGCCATAAATAATGATGCTGTAGGATGGAGAGAGGGAACAGAAGACATTGCACGTACAGCCCTTTTCTGTAAAAGGTGCAACTTTGTCAGGTTTGTTTTGGTTGTGGTGCCCCAAATAAGGTTGCAGTAATTTAAATGGGAACAAACTAACGATTTATAAATAGTTAATTTAATATGAGTAGGAAGTATTGTTTTAAACTTTGTTATTAAGCCAACGCTCTTGGATAGCTTTGCTTGGACATAATCTATGTGAGCATTCCAGCTCATGTCTTGTGAAAACAACACACCCAGTATTTTAATACAGTTTACAAATTCAATTTGTTCATTACTGATTTTAAGACAAAGTGGATCGTTTATCCTTTTATTTCTAGGTTTAAACAAAATAGCCTTGGTCTTACTACAATTTAACTTTAATTTGTTGTTGAGTGTCCAGGCAGTAATTTGTTCTAACACCTCTTGCATTGCGGAAATGGAAGTGCAGATATGGTCATGGGAAGAAAAAATGCTGGTATCGTCCGCGTAAATTACCAGTTTTACATCAGTGTTTTGAGCCACGTTTGCGATGTCGTTGATGTACAAAATGAATAACAATGGGCCTAAGATGCTGCCCTGGGGAACTCCCGATGTTATGGCTAGCCTATCTGAGTGAAAATTTGGAAAAGACACGTACTGATTTCTATTTAATAAGTAGGATTTCAAAATATCATGAGCTATGCCTCTTATTCCATAAAATGGTAGTTTTGCAAGTAAAATGTCATGATTAATTGAATCAAACGCTTTTGAGTAATCGAGGAAAACGCCCAATGTGATCTTTTTTGAGTCGAATGCTTTTAAAATGAGTTCTTTTTGGTTCAGCAATGCTATTTCAGTACCGTAATTACCCGATTCTAACGCGCACCTTTTTTCCGGAAAAATAGGCCAAAAAATCGCATGCGCGTTAGAATCGGATACGAAACCGAAACTGTCAAAACAGCGGAAATTTCGTTCCACCCATTGCCATCGCCACCTCAAGATGGCGCCGAAGCTTTTTGCCACCTTTCCTCTGTGCTGCATTTAGCAACCAGTTTGTTCCTTCTTTGTTCCTTCTGCGTTCACGCAAGTCGTCCCACTTGCGCGCTTACTTGCGCGCAATGATCGCGTCCGTGAAAGATCGCGTTCATGTGCTGTACAACGAGTGGCTGACGAGCGGCTCCCACTCGTTCACGACGAGCGGTCGGCTGAAGCGTGCGCCTCTCGAGACGCTCGCGGGATGGGCGCGCGAGGCGTGGGCCACGATCCCTTCGGCCATGGTTGAACGCTCGTTGTGGTCAGCGGAGAGCGACAAAGAGCTCTCGGAGAGCGACGAGGAGTGAGATGAGTGACTACTTCGGTAAATAAATCGCCTGTTTCTCTCGCATTCGCTGTTCTTGATCACGAAGTTCCGTGCGCGTTACAATCGGAGGTGAAAGTTTTTCTGGTTTGTTGGCCTGGAAAAACGGGTGCGCGTTAGAATCGGGGGCGCGTTAGAATCGGGTAATTACGGTAGATCGATGCTTACGAAATCCGAATTGCGATTCAGAAATTAAAGCATGTTTATCGAGATGTGTTAGGAGTCTTTGATGTAGAAGTTTCTCGAGTGGTTTAGAAAAGACAGGAACAATGGAAATGGGCCTATAGTTGCATATGTCGAACATATCACCGCCTTTATGTAGGACACTAACTTTTGATACCTGCATTTTAAGTGGGAAAACCCCGGTTTCAAGAGCAAGGTTATATATATATGTCAGATATGGTGCAATTTTATCAATAACATATTTTATAGGTTTTATCTGCATGTTATCGGCGTCAATACTTTTACTATTTTTAAGATTCATGATGGTTGAGCAGACTTCTGCCTCATCAGTGGGGAACAAAAACATTGTATTAGTCTGCGACGATTTCATGAACTCTAGGGCTTTTTTTATACAGGACGATGACACACACGTTGACGTACCAACATTTACAAAGAAATCATTAAACGCGTTTGCCATGGTGACGTCTGTTATTTGAGCGCCGCTTACTGTTACTTCACGAGGTACGTTTTGGGGTGGCTTATGGTTTATTAAAGATCGGATTCTCTTCCACATAATATCAGGTTTCAATGTTTCTAATGGATCAAAAAGTCTGTTGTAATACATGGCTACCGAACAGTACCGATGCGGCTGTGGGGGTCTGATGATGGGAGCTGCGTCGCCGCTCTCTGGCACGAGGAATTAGAAATTAAAAACAACATGAGGCCATGGCGCGGTAGAGATAAGTGGCCGCGCACACGAAAGATGCCTGCCCCACTGTGCATACGCGTGAGCGCGGCTACTTGTCTTCTCCCCCAAAAAACACCGAAGAGGGAATGAACATAATGCACTTAGAGCTCGTGCAACTCCTGGTCGTCTTTACCGCCGTCTCAAGTTGTACCGCGGCAGAGATGGTGTGGAATCTTCCGAGAGGTGGTCCGGATAGTCGCCATCTGGAACCTGCGACACATCTACCTCCTCGGGTTCATAGAAAGCTTTTAGGTCGGCGACATGAATAGACCCGCACACTTCTCCAGATTTGCAATGCACCAGCTCATAAGACAGGTTGGAGAGCTTCCTACTAACACAGTAGGGGCCATCCCACCTCTTTGCTAAAGAGGCCGTGAAGCCTCTAGCAGCATCACTCAGCGGATGAGTTCGCCTCAGTTCCAGATCTCCCACATTGAACTGCAGATTTCGCCTCCCCTTGTTGTACTGATTTGCCTGCTGCAGTCTCGAGACGTCGAGGCTCTCTCGAGTTTCACGCAGGTTCTCCGTGAAACACTTCCGGAGATCTTCTGCGAACTGCGTGGTAGTGCGCTGCATGCTTGCAGGATCTGTGCAAGGAAGGCCGTTTCCCAGGGGAAACACGAGCTCTTTCCCAAAGTTAAGTTGAGCCGGAGTAAAACCCGTGGACCGGTTGATTGTTGTTCGGGTAGCGAATGCCATTTCCGCCAATTTCGCGTCCCTGTCTTTGTATCGCTCTGTATGCGCCGGGAGTCTCAAGACGGGAAGTGTTGTGAGCTGGCCGCCCGGTGTCACTGCAACAGCAGGCACGCCGGGAGTCTCAAGACCGCGAACGGTGTGAGCTGGGCGCCCGGGTGTCGGTATGAAAGCCGACACGCCGGGAGTCTCACGACGAAGAGTGTTATGAGCTAGCCGCCCGGGTGTCTGTGCAAAAGCAGACACGCCGGGAGTGTCAAGACCGCGAACGGTGTAAGCTGGGCGCCCGGGTGTCGGTGTGAAAGCCGACAAGCCGGGAATCTCACGACGAAGAGTGTTATGAGCTAGCCGCCCGGGTGTCTGTGCAAAAGCAGACACGCCGGGAGTCTCAAGACCGCGAACGGTGTGAGCTGGGCGCCCGGGTGTCGGTGTGAAAGCCGACACGCCGGGAGTCTCATGACGGAGAATGTTGTGAGCTGGCCGCCCGGGTGTCTGTGCAACAGCAGGCACGCCGGGAGTCTCAAGACCGCGAACGCTGTGAGCTGGGCGCCCGGGGGTCGGTGTGAAAGCCGACACGCGGGAGTCTCACGACGAAGAGTGTTATGAGCTAGCCGCCCGGGTGTCTGTGCAAAAGCAGACACGCCGGGAGTGTCAAGACCGCGAACGGTGTAAGCTGGGCGCCCGGGTGTCGGTGTGAAAGCCGACACGCCGGGAGTCTCATGACGGAGAAGTTGTGAGCTGGCCGCCCGGGTGTCTGTGCAACAGCAGGCACGCCGGGAGTCTCAAGACCGCGAACGCTGTGAGCTGGGCGCCCGGGGGTCGGTGTGAAAGCCGACACGCGGGAGTCTCACGACGAAGAGTGAAAGTGTTATGAGCTGGCCGCCCGGTTGTCGATGCGAGAGCAGACACGCCGGGAGTCTCAAGACCGCAAGCAGTGTGAGCTGGGCGCCGGGTGTCGACGCGGACGCCGACACGCCGGGAGTCTGATGACGAAAAGTGTTGTGAGGTGGCCGTCCGGTTGTCGATGCGAGAGCAAACACGCCGGGAGTCTCAAGACCGCGAACGGTGTGAGCTGGGCGCCCAGGTGTCCATGCAAAATCGGACACGCCGGGAGTCTCACAACAAAGAGTGAAAGTGTTATGAGCTGGCCGCCCGGTTGTCGATGCGAGAGCAGACACGCCGGGAGTCTCAAGACCGCGAACGGTGTGAGCTGGGCGCCCGGGTGTCGACGCGAACGCCGACAAGCCGGGATTATGACGGAAAGTGTTGTAGCTTGCCGCCCAATCGTCGATGCACGAGCAGACACGCCGGGAGTCTCAACACCGCGGACGGTGTGAGCTGGGCGCCCGGGTTGTCCATGCAAAATCTGACACGCCGGGAGTCTCACAACGGAGAGTGTACGAAGAAGAAAGGTGATGGAGGGCCACCGAAGGTCGACAGAAAAGCGTCAGTCCCCGGAGCCCGTGCGAGCCTACGGGAGGCCCGGAGGCGGCTGCGGCGGCTCGACCTTGTGGATTGTGTTCGGCGCGGCCGGTGGAGAGTAGAAATTTCTTACCACCGCCGGCCGTAGCCGTTTCCCTGTGTCTGAGGTGGCCGCTGCCGTTCGCTGCAGTCCCGGTGTATGTGTCCTGGCTGGCCACATCGAAAACAACGGGGCGTGGCCCGCCCGTCGGCTTCGTGTGGTGTCCCGCTCTTTCTTGCCTCTCCCAAGCTCCGCGTTACCGGTCCAGAGGTCAAGAACTCATCTTGACCAATGAAGGGTTGTAGCCTTGTGAATGTATGCCCTCATAACCACTGCACCTCCGCGATTCGTATGCACGAGGATCTAGGGCTCGGGGGACAGACGCCTGACTGGAATCGTCTGGTTCTCTCTCGACTCGTACACGTGCGTTTCCAAAACACGCAAATGATGGTTCCAGAGTCATGTTCTGTGGTGGAGGGGGGCGGTATCTTAGTTCCGCGAGGATGTCGGCCTGGATGGTAATCGCTTCCCGTGCCATCTCGTCTAATTCTTAAAGGTGCGTCCCCTGAGATGAGGATGGACGCGGGTGACTTTGGCGGAAAGGTTGCCGCCATCTATGAGCGACGGCGGGAACCAGACAACCAGCAAGCCGGTGTCTGGTTCCCGCCGTCACTCATAGATGGCGGTAGCTGTCAAGTTTTGTGTCGACATTTGTTTGTCCACGGACACGATACTGGGGAAACTAGCCCTTAACAGCTCCGCTGTTAAGGGCAGATTGGAGCAGCGTGTTGCCATGCATCGCAGCAAGATGAAAAATAGTTCGCTCGGAATCGAAACTCAACAGAACAGGCATGTGGGGTAGCGAAGCAAAAGAAGTCAAAAAATAGGCATTTATAGGCGGGAACGTTAATTTAGGCTCAACGCCGAAATAGGCATTTATAGGCACTATAAGACTACTCTTAAAACGCTTCTTAACTCATGATCCGTGCTCATATATAGAAGAGGCACGATAGGGACCAAAGGAACAAATAGGCCTTTGCCTAAAGATTCGGCCTCCACTCATAAACATGGTCGAGCATGAAATAACAAAACTTTGAACTTTTCATGGATGGTTTAAGATTATAGTTATTATATCGCTATTTTTCGCAACGGACTAATATTATTGATTTTGCCTCCATACTTTGAAATGCAAACAGTTTTTACATACGGCTGTCCATTGCGCCGTGTTTTGTGTCTTCCTCTTTAAATCTGTAACGGTCAGCGACCGGGAGTCATGACGGAGAAGTTGTGAGCTGGCCGCCCGGGTGTCTGTGCAACAGCAGGCACGCCGGGAGTCTCAAGACCGCGAACGCTGTGAGCTGGGCGCCCGGGGGTCGGTGTGAAAGCGACACGCGGGAGTCTCACGACGAAGAGTGAAAGTGTTATGAGCTGGCCGCCCGGTTGTCGATGCGAGAGCAGACACGCCGGGAGTCTCAAGACCGCAAGCAGTGTGAGCTGGGCGACACGGGTGTCGACGCGGACGCCGACACGCGGGAGTCTGATGACGAAAAGTGTTGTGAGGTGGCCCGTCCGGTTGTCGATGCGAGAGCAAACACGCCGGGGTCTCAAGACCGCGAACGGTGTGAGCTGGGCGCCCAGGTGTCCATGCAAAATCGGAACGCGGGAGTCTCACAACAAAGAGTGAAAGTGTTATGAGCTGGCCGCCCGGTTGTCGATGCGAGAGCAGACACGCCGGGAGTCTCAAGACCGCGAACGGTTGTGAGCTGGGCGCCCGGGTGTCGACGCGAACGCCGACAAGCCGGGATTATGACGGAAAGTGTTGTGAGCTTGCCGCCCAATCGTCGATGCACGAGCAGACACGCCGGGAGTCTCAACACCGCGGACGGTGTGAGCTGGGCGCCCGGGTGTCCATGCAAATCTGACACGCCGGGAGTCTCACAACGGAGAGTGTTACGAAGAAGAAAAGGTGATGGAGGGCCACCGAAGGTCGACAGAAAAGCGTCAGTCCCCGGAGCCCGTGCGAGCCTACGGAGGCCCGGAGGCGGCTGCGGCGGCTCGACCTTGTGGATTGTGTTCGGCGCGGCCGGTGGAGAGTAGAAATTTCTTACCACCGCCGGCCGTAGCCGTTTCCCTGTGTCTGAGGTGGCCGCTGCCGTTCGCTGCAGTCCCGGTGTATGTGTCCTGGCTGGCCACATCGAAAACAACGGGGCGTGGCCCGCCCGTCGGCTTCGTGTGGTGTCCCGCTCTTTCTTGCCTCTCCCAAGCTCCGCGTTACCGGTCCAGAGGTCAAGAACTCATCTTGACCAATGAAGGGGTTGTAGCCTTGTGAATGTATGCCCTCATAACCACTGCACCTCCGCGATTCGTATGCACGAGGATCTAGGGCTCGGGGGACAGACGCCTGACTGGAATCGTCTGGTTCTCTCTCGACTCGTACACGTGCGTTTCCAAAACACGCAAATGATGGTTCCAGAGTCATGTTCTGTGGTGGAGGGGGGCGGTATCTTAGTTCCGCGAGGATGTCGGCCTGGATGGTAATCGCTTCCCGTGCCATCTCGTCTAAATTCTTAAAGGTGCGTCCCCTGAGATGAGGATGGAAACGCGGGTGACTTTGGCGGAAAGGTTGCCGCCATCTATGAGCGACGGCGGGAACCAGACAACCAGCAAGCCGGTTGTCTGGTTCCCGCCGTCACTCATAGATGGCGGTAGCTGTCAAGTTTTGTGTCGACATTTGTTTGTCCACGGACACGATACTGGGGAAACTAGCCCTTAACAGCTCCGCTGTTAAGGGCAGATTGGAGCAGCGTGTTGCCATGCATCGCAGCAAGATGAAAAATAGTTCGCTCGGAATCGAAACTCAACAGAACAGGCCATTGTGGGGTAGCGAAGCAAAAGAAGTCAAAAATAGGCATTTATAGGCGGGAAACGTTAATTTAGGCTCAAACGCCGAAATAGGCATTTATAGGCACTATAAGACTACTCTTAAAACGCTTCTTAACTCATGATCCGTGCTCATATATAGAAGAGGCACGATAGGGACCAAAGGAACAAATAGGCCTTTGCCTAAAGATTCGGCCTCCACTCATAACACTGGTCGAGCATGAAATAACAAAACTTTGAACTTTTCATGACTGGTTTAAGATTTATAGTTATTATATCGCTATTTTTCGCAACGGACTAATATTATTGATTTTGCCTCCATACTTTTGAAATGCAAACAGTTTTTACATACGGCTGTCCATTGCGCCGTGTTTTTGTGTCTTCCTCTTTAAATCTGTAACGGTCAGCGACCAAAGAGCTCAGCCACACATGTCAAGCTTATATACGCCGCGGGGAAACAAGCACGTTGAGTAGAAAGTGTCGGGCGCTGTGTCGTTGTTGTGTTTGTGTATATGTCGGTGATGCGTAATACGTGGTGTTCGTGCTGCCTGTGATGTATGTAGGATGGCTGTCTACTCGTGGTCGTTCGCAGCGTATTAACAGACTCGTTTTTTTATATAGGCTGCTAGAAATCTCGCAAGGTGGCGTAAGTTACCGCCTGATTCCAAATAGTTTGCTCGAGTTATTTATCCATGTAAGTTTGGCATTCGTTTTTCCGTCTAGCGGCTCCGTCGTAAGTACCGACGCCGCCGACCCGCTAGGACGCACGTGCGTACAGTCGGGAACAAAAGTCCCCAGGACGCGCGAGCTGCTACTGAACGGATTGCTCTGCCATCTGCCGGCGGGTCGCCTGGTTTCGAGATCACAAAAAAAGCGCATGCGCGTCCTACTGTGCCTGCAAACATGCGTGTTCTCCCGCTCTACTACGGCGCGACGCCTAACTCGGAATCGGGCGCTTGGTACCGCCTCAGAGATAGCGCTTGCGGCTGACGGGCGTCTGCTACACATGCGAAACTGGAGAACCGCCTGCAGCATTGAGCCGTATTTCGCCGTGTCAGGCACCTTACTTTATAACCAGTTAAGCTTATCACTCAGTCGAGCTGCCGTGACTTCTTGCTTTATAGGTGCAATGTCAGTAAGCGCTATCTCCGAGGCGCTACCAAGCGCCCGATTCCGAGTTAGGCGCCGCGCCACTGAAAAGCGGGAAAACACGCATGTTTGCAGGAACAGTAGGACGCGCATGCGCTTTTGTGTGATCTCGAAACCAGGCGACCCGCCGGCAGATGGCAGAGCAATGTGTTTCAGTCGCAGCTCGCGCGTCCTGGGTACTTGTGTCCCCGACTGTACCTTTGCACGTAGCTACATCCGCCGCTTGGAGACTGTTTACTATGTATAAACGACATCGAACGAGAACAAACGCGTCCTGTGTGCTTTCAATTCGGCTGAAAGGCGCGCGGCTCGCTGGGCTCGTCTCGCCTGTTCTCGGCGGCTGGCCGCCATGTTTCATAACAAACACGCTCAACCGTGTTTTGCGGAAGGCAGACACGGTGTAGCGCGAAGTTTACAGGGAACCTCGTGTGTAGACGAATAACACACATGGCTGCGTGTAAAACGAACACGTTCTGACGTGTCCGCTATGGGACAACGGTTTACACGTCTGGGCCTGTTATTTTTGCTAACAGTGTGTAACAGCACACAGCGACGAGAACAAGGGAAAGAAACGAACAACACAGAAAACATATTTTTACAGCTTTCTGTGTTGTTCGTTCCCCTCATTAGTCTGCCTTGTTTTGCGCTATTGCATTTACATTATGTTTGACTTTGACCAACTAACAAAGTTCTTAATTTTTTTACATAGTTCCACATCGCAGTATTTTACTAGAGGAGGTCTATATAATTCTGCTCCGTCCTTCAGTGGGGCCTAACCTTTTCTGCATATATAAGATTCTAACAAACTATAGCGACGAGAAGGTGCGAATGGTTCTTCCAGCACCTAGTGGGAACTAGAGTGCCAGCGGGACATGAAGGCACCCAAGGGGGAACTTTTTGAGGGTTGTTTACTGTCAGGAAGAAGAGGCAAAAGAGAATGAGAAACAGGGAAAGTGCAGGGAACGATTGTAACGGTTAGGACTGAGTTGGTTGTCTTTGTGCAAAGTTTGCTAGAAGGATTAAAACCTAAGACGTGGGGCTCGTCCGGGATTATGAACCAACCAAGACTGCTTTCAGTATTCGTTCAAGCAATGTTGCGCAGCAGCGATGGCTCTGCGCTGCAAAGAGAACAAGTTGCGACTCAGGTTCGCAATGTTTTGATAGCGGCGCCCATCGAGCCAATGGACACCTAATTGCGCAAATTACTGCCCGAGGAAACACCGTCGCTTATCACACCCCCGGCTCCGATTCGCACAGAGGCTTATTGCGCTCGAACCGACCAAGTTTACCGGCTTCGGTGATCTTCAGTTCCCTGAAGAGTTTGTCGAGCGCGTGGATTCCTTCTGTCTCCCGAACGGCATCATTTTACAGCAGTAGCTGCCACGGGCCCGTCCCCCAGGTTTTGTGACGGCGTGAGCGTAAGCGAATTCAGTTTCCCCACTAAAATTAGCGAAAACATTAGGGAGTTTTCGTAGACCGTGTTTCCCCCTCCGCTAAGCCCTCAGGAAACGAAGAAGCCGCTACTGCGCCTGCGCGGCGATAGCCTTGACTGTAGAGTTCCGGGTATCGTAGCGGGTTGCGGAGAGCGTTGCGGGACAGCGGAAACGATCTACGAAAACTCCCTATTGACGTCAAGTGACCTAAAGACCACTTCCGTTTCCCCTCTTAATGAGCGAAAACATGACGTCACGTGACGTATGCACCACTTGGGTTTCCCGGCTAGGCACGAAATCGATGTCACGTGACCTGACGTCACGAGGCCTACAGAAGAATTCAGGTTCCCCGCCAAATTTAGCGAAAGAATTGACGTCACCTGACGTATACGTCAACTCAGTTTCCCAGCTAAATTTAGCGGAAAGATTGACTTTACGTGACCTACGCACCAATTCAGTTTCCCCGCTAATTTTGGCAGAAACATTTGGTTACGATATGACGATCGTCATCGTCATGTCTTCGAATAAGCAGCACAACTACACTCTCAAGAAAAAGGGTGTATCGTTTCACCCTTTGTCCAATATAATACACCCCAAACTTCATTTGGACGTACAGAGCCCTATAGTCGAACAGACGGCCCCACATTTTACGAGGGGCTTGATAACGGTGCAACATAACGTTTTAAATAGCTTAAGTAGGTATCAAAGACCACATAAAGAAAACACCGAGTTTTTACAGTAGGGCCACGAAAATCCCCATTATGTTTTTTTTGTAGTCAGTAAAACGTACATTAGCTATTTTAATAAGTTGTACCACACGGCTATCAAGCCCCTCGTAAAATGTCGGGCCGTCTGTTCGACTGTAGGGCGCTGTACGTCGAATAAGTTTTGGGGTGTATTATATGGGACAAAGGGTGTAACGATACACCCTTTTACACCCTGTTTTCTTGAGAGTGTACCTCTGTCTAAACGCATCGCGCCGCATGATCGTCCCCCATTTTTTTTGTTTATTTGCAGGTACAAGTTCGTCTCGTTCAACTTTCTAGTTTCAAATTAGTCTTTTTTTTTGTATTCGTGGCAATACTCTGTTTAGAAGACCAAACCTATGACAATGTTTTACTATGTATAAATGGTATATTCCAGCTCCGTTTGAAACTGGACGCTGCGACCACCGGAAATATAACGCACAAGATGTTGAAGAGAAGCTGCTGTGCTGAGGATCGGGGAAGAAAATGCATACGCGGATGTTGACAGAAAATTCCCCATTGGTCGTGGCAAGTATGAATAAATAAAAATAAAAAGCGGGGCCAACCAGCGTGAGTCGGCCTTCATTGTCTTTATTCGATAGTGAGGTCCTGATCCCTTAATATCACCTCTAGGCATCGTCCTCGAGGTCGTTGTAGAAGTCGTCCTTGAGGTTGTCCGAGAGTCCTAGGCGTCGTCCTCTAGGCGTCGTCCTCGAAGTCGTCTTAGAAATCGTCCTTGAGTTCGTCTTAGACGTCGTCCTCTAGGCATCGTCCTATACGTCGTAAAAATAACCGCTTCGCTGGTCCTCCATCTTCACGTGAAGCGGAAGAGCTGTACAAACCTTTTTTCTGAAGGCGAATTTTTTTTAGGGGCGAAGCTCCTTAGGGGCTAGCCATGTCCGTATGTGCGTCCAGCGTCCGGCGTCTGGTGCTTGTGAGCTCACGCGTGCTCATGTAGGGAAAAAAAAAAAAAAGATGAAAATAAAAAAATAAAAAAAATGACGAAAAGTATGTTTGCGCAGTCGACAGGATTCGAGCCTGTGCGGGGAGACCCAATGTATTTCTAGTCCATCGCCTTAACCACTAGGCCACGACTGCGGGACGAGTAGGAAGCTCAGAGATGTGGTAGTAACTCAAGAGCTGGGGATGTCATGGATGAAATGTTGCATGTAGCCGCTCAACGTCTATACAGGAGAGGGCGCTGCGGTCAAATGCATCGCGGAGCATATCTTTGAAAGTTTGCACGGGACTGAGAAGACTACGTTAACCCTGTGCCTAACAGCCATCTTTTTTTAAATCGTGGGACACTTTGTGCAAATATAATATCACCTGCACTGACATCTTGTCTGTCTTTCCACGAAAATTGTCAACGCGTTCTAGTTTAATTTTCTGTAGGAGCCTTTCATACACACTTTCTAAGCTCTTCGGGTAACCGAACTAGTCAAGCGTGCGACCTGTTGCGTGTGTCTTTTTTCGGCCTTTTTGTTCGCGTCTTTTAAAGGCCGACGACCAGACTCGAGATTCTGCAAGGCAGATGATCGTCCTCGCCATGGGGTGGAGAACAGGCAACGGTGGACAGGGTAGAAGGGAGAAGAGGAGGAAGCGAGGGAACAGTAGAAAGCGCGAACTGGGCGTCCGCCTTTAACCTTTTCATCGAGCTTGCAACGGGGAGAGGTTTACAACAGGGAGAGTCTATAACTAGGGAATGGGAACTGTCACGCGGTGGTGCCACCATCGCCGGCAGCTGCGCACAGGGTGAGAAAGATTATGCGCACCTCGATTTCAAAGGCGGTGCTTACGAATCTATACTCTCAACTCGCAACACACATGATCACGCGAGGAACGGGAACAGCATGACACCGTCTGCCATTACACCGCCCTCCGTCACTTTGCGAGAAGCGTGAAAACCTACTTGCCAAAGTCTCCATTGAAGGAACTGTCTTCACTACATTGGAGGAGGTTATGTTCAAACGTGTACAATAAAAAAAAAACACGTGCTGTCATCTTCTGAGCAGTGCCGGAAAGTAGGCTATGAACGAGCCTGGGTCGACCTAAACGATTTGGGGACGGCTCTAGGTGGACAATCCAGGCTCATCTAAAACGGTGAAGGGGCTTACAAAGCTGGTAAAATGATTAGCTAAGTTACGAAATTTATACGCGGTTTCTGGAATATTAATGTATTCGATAGAGCGGACTGTTTTGGAAAGGGCTTATACCCGTCAGACGGGCATTTTAAAGGCTTTTAGAACAAGCTTCTGTATAAAATTGGCGAACCCGCGCACGCCTTAGGGCACGTGCGAAGTCAACATCGTGAGCTGATTGGCTGATTTTATAACGAAGCTTAGTGTAAAGGACATGTAGAACGCCGTCTGACAGGGGTATTAAACAAATCCGACCACACGAATTTCTTTAGGTTCCACTGTCGGCGCAGCTCGTTTCATTGCAACTTTAGCTTTGGACTGAAGCCATGGTGACGTTCAAACATCACTTCCATAAGCAGCGTAGCGAATTTGTTTAACCAATGTTCTTCATGGAAACCGGCCTCTAAACACTTGACTATGCCAGAAAAAAAATCCAGACGACCGTCAGGCTCCTTAAGTAAATGGCTACTGTGAATTATTAGCCGTAGCACAGGTAACTACACTCAAGCTAAAGTGACAGCTCTTCTCAGCATGGCGGACGTGGACTTCACACACCACTTTGCCCGGCGCCGTTCTGGGCCGCTCACATACTGCCACAATATCAGCGCTGTTGAGATCAGGCCACCAAACAAATCCAATCAACCTATTTCTAATATATATATATATATATATATATATATATATATATATTATGTTTTTCTTTTTTGGCATGCATCCAACGGCGGCAAGATTCACTGGCCACACAGGCCAGTCTCCTGCTTTCCCTTCTACGCGAACAATTGTAAGCAATGACTACAGCCGCGAAAATAAAAATAAAAATGGCCCATTAGCTTTGGCAAGGCATTGCGGCTCCAGGAGAGTTTACAACAAAACGTTGATTGGGGCTAGTTGGTTCATATCGATTAAAATGTTAAAAGGCGCGAACAAAACAGGAAGAAGAAAGAAACACGTTCGACAAGGACAGGCGCAAACTTCCAACTGATTTAATGAAACACGAATCATCGTCGAACTGTTCATCCCAATCGCCTAAAAACATGAAACTGATAAAAGTTCCTATCGCTCAATACACACAGCCCTCAAGAAGCACAACTTCTTTGTTTAGTAGATAAAGAGATGGCATGCTTACGCATCTGTCAGCCGCTTTGTGTATACGGAAAGCTTCCCGATTAATTCTCTTTCCATCTTCTCATTCCCTTTCTTAATAAACTTTGTGCACTCTAACAAAGGTTCGCAACCACATCGTTTGTAGTGCTCCGCAAGATGCCCACCCGAATTATTTCGTACGGCAAGCTTGTGTTCGCGCGCTCTTTCATTAAAGCATCGGCCGGTCTGACCGATGTAAACTTGGCCAGAACTAAAGGGAATTCCATAAACCAGCTTAGTCACGCATTCGGTGTATCTTGTTACATGTTTTCTTGAGCACGTTACAAACTTTCGTTTTGACATCGCGGAGCATATCTTTGAAAGTTTGCACGGGACTGAGAAGACTACGTTAACCCTGTGCCTAACAGCCATCTTTTTTTAAATCATGGGACACTTTGTGCAAATATGGTATCACCTGCACTGACATCTTGTCTGTCTTTCTACGAAATTTGTCAACGCGTTCTAGTTTAATTTTTTGTAGGAGCCTTTCATACACACTTCTAAGCTCTTCGGGTAACCGGCACTAGTCAAGCGTGCGACCTGTTGCGTGTGTCTTTTTTCGGCCTGTTTTGTTCGCGTCTTTTAAAGGCCGACGACCAGACTCGAGATTCTGCAAGGCAGATGATCGTCCTCGCCATGGGGGAGGAGGAAACAGGCAACGGTGGACAGGGTAGAAGGGAGAAGAGGAGGAAGCGAGGGAACAGTAGAAAGCGCGAACTGGGCGTCGGCCTTTAACCTTTTCATCGAGTTTGCAAAGGGGAGAGGTTTACAACAGGGAGAGTCTATAACTAGGGAATGGGACTGTCACGCGGTGGTGCCACCATCGCCGGCAGCTGCGCACAGGGTGAGAAAGATTATGCGCACCTCGATTTCAAAGGAGCTGCTTACGAATCTATACTCTCAACTCGCAACACACATGATCACGAGAGGAACGCGAACAGCATGACACCGTCTGCCATTACACCGCCCTCTGTCACTTTGCGAGAAGCGTGAAAACCTACTTGCCAAAGTCTCCATTGAAGGAACTGTCTTCACTACCTTGGAGGAGGTTATGTTCAAACGTGAGACAAAACAAAAGTAAAAGCCCCTGTAAGGCTGGATCACAGATCTGCGTTGGATTGTGACCAAGTGCCTTGCAACCGCGTGTGACCGCTCACTCGGAGGGAGCATACTGGACCATCGATTGGGTATGCGAAACGCAAGTTCGTCTGCTTCTTCTGTGGGGGTTGTGGTGACGTCAGAACGCCGAGCTCTGATTGAAGGTTAGAGGGTAGACCTCAAAGTAAGCTGCCTTGAGAAACGTTAGCTCCCCGACTTTGTTATTTTCGAGCACTTTGACTTAGTTTCTCGTTGTTAATCTGGACGCGCTTTTGAAGGCTTCACTTGGTCGTTGTGTAATGGTTCCCCGGGTAAAGCATCTCCCAGGAATTTTGGGGGGTTGTCAATCACGGTGGAGAAGCTAGAATCAGGGTCTTCTCCTGTTAGAACTTACCCCCTATCTGCAAATAGAGTAACATAAAGTAATTAACGTGTTTGTCGCTATTAGGTCTGTGCATTCAGGGAACAAAATGAACCATTACTTACTGTCGTCACCTGAAGAAGTCGGAACTACGCCGGAGGTTTCCACTTCGGAGCCTACAAAAATAAGATGTCCGCGAT